>JAKUAV010000001.1:843181-1542969 GCA_030566815.1 Sungouiella suratensis | reverse complement strand
GCGACGGACGAAGAAGCAACCGAAGAGGAAGCGACGGACGAAGATGCCTCAGAAGAGGAAGCGACGGACGAAGATGCCTCAGAAGAGGAAGCAACGGACGAAGAAGCAACCGAAGAGGAAGCGACGGACGAAGATGCCTCAGAAGAGGAGGCAACGGACGAAGAAGCAACCGAAGAGGAAGCGACGGACGAAGAAGCAACCGAAGAGGAAGCGACGGACGAAGATGCCTCAGAAGAGGAGGCAACGGACGAAGATGCCTCAGAAGAGGAAGCGACGGACGAAGAAGCGACCGAAGAGGATGAACTCGAAACTGAAGAGCTCAGGGTCGACGAAGACGACATCTGAGGCTCACAGATACACTCAGATGGAATAGTTCTGGCGGTTGGGTCAGTTCCAGTGTAGCTCACATCGTGGTTGGCGATGGTGAATCCGTCTTCATCGTAACCAGTACCAATGTTGAAAACGGTGTAGTAGAAAGAGTTCTGTTTGACGGTTAAGTAACCGGTAGACGTGTCGTAACTCACACTGCTAATAAGCAAACCGGAGTGCACAGGGGTCGAGCCGCTCTTAACACCGTAAAGTTCATACACTCCACTTCCTGTGTCCATCCAAACAATAACAAGATAAGCGGACGTGTCCTGGAGAACAAAAATCTGGTTCTCGGAAACACCGTAGAACCAAGACAAGTTAATGTAGGAATCGTCAGCAAGCAACCAACAACCGCTACCCTTGATGTCGTGGCCTTGGAACAAGTATGTGTGCCTAAGACAAATGGAACCATCGTTAGTAATGTCGTTGGTTTGAGACCACTCGTTCTGACCACTGGAACCATAAAAGTTCATGATACCGGTGTTGACGAGGGTGTCTCCCTCAGTGATACTGCCAGTACCATAGCTGTAGACAAAGTAATCTGCGTTAGTCCAATCGGCGGAGACACTCAAAGAATCAGACGAGGAGTTGGAGGTAAGGGTCATTAGTCCAGCGTTGTCGAACGAGGCAAAAGAATAAGTACCTTCACCTGCAGCGTGAATGTCGAACTTAGTGCCAGCGAAGTTGTGAATTTTTTTGGTGGCAGTGAAGCTGACAGCACTGTCGGAAGTCCATTCCATGTCACCGTAGTTACTTAAGACGTAGTTATTGTCAGTTAAGTCAACATTTAAGTCACCAGTAGAATCAACAGTCCAAGAGCCAGAGTTGTTGATCGTTCTGTCACTATTAAAGTTGAGTGCACCAGCGCCAGTGATGGAAACATCACCACTGTCGTAGTTTGTCACGGAATCGATTCTGACTGTAGCGCCATTTTGAGCATCGATGATTAAGTCACCGTAATTCTGAAGATTGTTACCGGTTGCGAGCGAAGCAAGACTGGAAAACAAAAGAGCAGCATCGGTTTCAATTACCCAGGAGTCGGAGCCACCCTGTGAGTAGGAAGTGGCCGTAATAGTTGTAGTCGAAGAGATAGTAGTGATCGTGGCTGCCGCGAGGTTCGCGATAGCCGCTAACCCTAATAATTTGGGCGGAAGCATATCAGATCTCAAGAACTCACTATTGGGAGAAAATTTCCAACATGGGCGTGGAGGCCATATTTAAAAGACACGCCCATATTCCAGCCAGGTCAATAGAATCACCGCAGATGAATTTTATGCACTCTAAGCCCCCGAATTTCATTCAGTTCACAGGGAGTTATGATAGATTCGCATTCAAAATTTTGTGGTTTCGAGTGCATGCTGCAACCCTGCAGATGCACTCTGTGGCTGCGACTTCTGCAAGACGTTCATGCGAACGCAGCGTAGTCCACAAATTTCAGTGACCTTAAATATTATCGTGAGCTTTATTTTTCTGATTGGTGGAATCGTTCAGACTGTGGCTCCAAAATCAAACATTGCTTCCATATTCATGAACACCATCATAACTGCGACTCGGTGGTCGCACGTGGCCGCATCTTCAATGTGCCATTTTGGGTAGACATGTCACTTAGCCTGTACGAGACCACCGTGCGTCTGCATGGGATTT
The DNA here is from genome assembly GCA_030566815.1 of Sungouiella suratensis. NCBI lineage: Eukaryota > Fungi > Ascomycota > Pichiomycetes > Serinales > Metschnikowiaceae > Sungouiella > Sungouiella suratensis. The sequence continues at coordinate 1,540,956 of JAKUAV010000001.1, read as the reverse complement.
CTACAAGCGATCGATGACACCAAAGGAGCTGGCGTTTTGCGCTTCGGTACAAAGGGATAAAATTGTGTACAATGACATTCCGAAGGAGTCAAAACACTGCTTAATTTGATGTTTGGCATCGATATACATGCTTGATCTTCAACGGGAACTAAAATGGTGGGACACTCACAAGTAAGTATGTCTCTTTGTACAAGGCTCTTAGGAACACATTACAACAAAATTATGAGAGATGTAACTCTAGACGAGGCTCCAATCACATGGACAGCTTCAGTGCTTGGCTCCACGTGAATACGTTATAATTCGGGCCATGAAGATTGTAGATCTGAGCGATTATCGGTAAGCTCGGATTGCATATTTCGCAATTTAGGCTTTGACCGTGTAAATCCTTCTGGCTACATTGATACTTGGCGCAGTAAGTCTGGTTGGCAGGTCCCACTCAAGCTTTAGATCTAACTGACAGGGGCAATGCTCGGCCAACAATGAGCTACGAGCAAAACAATGGAAGCCTCAACTTTGAAGATAAGAGCTTCAGGAATGCTGTGCACAGCATCACAACAATACGTTATGGTGTCAACTGACAACCCGTTGCTCACATTCGCGGTCGCTCGTTTATACCAACTTCTGCTTATGTTCAACGGTTCTCCCAACGCGTTAAGTCCGCAACATCTAGAGTTGCTTTTACACCGTCATGTAGACCTGCCTATCTTGCAGTTTCGCTTTTGGCCGGTGCGCTTGTGAACACCCACAGTGACACCTCCGATCGAATATCGCTGCTAATAAAGTCACTGGAGAATGTGCATTGTATGCGAGGCACTGGAGTAAACAGACGCCAAATTTCTACCAGGACGCGTGGTTTGCTTGCCAAAGCCTGTTAATGCTGGTTCGAGACTTGGGTAACGAGCATCCACAATTTCAGTCGTAGACACAGTATGGAAGCCGTTCTGTGCATTCCACTGCGGGAGGTGCATATCGCAGAAATCTTCAGCAACACCAATACAAATGGCGAGATAATATCAGACTCAAGCTTTTCATTTAAGGGTCAACTTCGCTGGGGCTTTCAATGACTGGCACAATTCATGTGTCTCAGCAAGCAGCGGTAACATATGATGCTGACTTATTTCGATCATTCATTTATAACGGCTTTCAAAGACCGGTACAATCATGCCTTGCATCCAGTCCAGCAGCTCGGAACCAGCCGCAAACATTTCGGAAGAGACGGAGAGCTCTTTATTTTCAATTGAGTCACTCTCAAGGGTGTCTAAGGAGTTTGCCTTCTATTATGCGATCTGCTCGTACCTCAATTGAGCCGTGTGGCTCTCAAAGTACTAGTATTGACATCATTTGAGCACCCTGAAAGTCAGGATATAGAACTCTGGTCAAGTCTTTGACTTTTAGCTGGATCTCGAATTTCATGTGTATGACGGTTAAGTCAAGGTTAAGATGCGTGGGATTCTCGCATGATGCATCGCAGCGCAGCTCCCCGTATGCAGCCTTTTGCAGATTGTCGATGCTGCATGAGAAAAACCCATAAGCACTTCGAGTAGAGTTTGCCCGTGAATAATTGGGTTTGCAGGCGCCACCACAGGCTGAATCTCTAAATTTGCCATGCGCGGTCCACCGAATTTGTCGCGTCGGTCTAAATCCGTTGCGAGGTTCCGCGGGCGACCATACATACAATTTCAAGCACGCGTTAAAAATAAAACCTTAAGGTAAAATCCCCAGCCTGATAAATGCGCGCCTAAACCTAAACTTATCTTGAACCTGGAAAATGAACCATTATCTTTTAGTTCTTTCAGTGACAGCTGATACCATTATGTTGGCAGACTGAAATGTTTTACGAACCCAAACCGGGCTACAATCCGTCGTATCCACAAGCGAGATGAATCTGTGGACGTGAAGCATACAGGGCTTCAAATGAGTGAGGAAGTCACTAATTTCAGGAAGATGCGCGGCCCACTACCTCCCAACTCTGCATGACGGCTTATCATGCGATGCCAGTCAAGTAGTCTATTGCATTAATCTAAGAGTTTTACCTATTTCATCTGTCCCACTTCCAAACTCAGCTAGGTGCAATGAGAGTAACAATGAAAAAAGTCCTGAAAAGCAAACAATTGCGTACCCCCAACTCACAACCACTCGGATCAACTACAGTGTGTCAAGGAGCGTTGTATCTGCCGGAATCCCTCAAATTGTTCCGAAAGTTTCTTTTGAAGATCTTCTTCTTGTCATTTCATGCACAGTCCTGTCGGAACCAGCCCTCGCGATCGCCCAATTTTATTTCCGGCGAGAACATGAATCAGGAGCTGATATAACTGAGATAAGTCGACGTTATCAGCCCTCGTTTTCCAATTGCTTCCTACTCCTAAATTATCAACACTTTCTGTTCAATTTTCATAAGTTCTCAGACATTTGTTGGACTCGAAAGCCTGAAATTTGAAGCTAACGGACTTCCGCGAAATTCGATGGTGTGAAAGCACGAGATGGAATTTTACGAGTGAGAAAAATGTCTTGGCTGAACTTGATGGATGCGATGACGTCTCCAGCCAAAAACCATCCCAAATCAATTCCCTGACTACAAGATGTGATTCCTGAGCTTTTACCTTGCCTTGAAAAACCTCGCCAATGTCTGCCTTAAACAATTGAGTTCTGGAGGTCTCGGCCAAGATCATAGAGATTGTAGAGCTAAACACAGAGACATAGCCACCTTTGGGCAAGTATCAATTCTCGGCAAATCCTAAAATTCTCCTTTCTCTACTGCTGTAGCCATGTTCTGGCGTACATTGGAAGCACATGCTGGGGCCTGGGGATTTGCGTGAAATTCTGAGCTTGATTTCTCAATTCCGAATGAACGTCCACGCTCGCCCAAATAATAAGAGTTAGACTTTATTGAGTCAGGGGTGTGCGAAAAAATTTTCCCACCACAGGAGCAGACCCCTACAGGCCAATCGCGACCACGCGGCGAAAATAAAGCATGGAAGAAACGACGAACAATACCCAGCATAATAATGGCACCATCGTCAATTAGAAACTCAAATCGTTCTACACTTGATTTCGTACTATAAATTTGCATGCTCTAAAATTTGTAGGCTGTGTAGAGGACAAGCCCAGAAATCTAGAAACCCATGGAGGGAGTGCAGGTGTGGAACCACAGCTAATCCGGAAATACTTGACCCTCCTGAAATTGAGTCAAGGGTGACTTTCGCTCAAAGGGTAGGTCAAGCCTCACAACATGAAATTTTGAGAAGTCTTGCAGGGCGAGATTCGAGTCCTTGCGTTGACTAAGCCCTACATCGGCTCTCTTTCCCTGTTGAAATTCGCGGCGACAGATTGCATGCGGGCTGAAGCCAAAATTGGTACAGTCTTCAATTTAAAGGAAACGAGGCTTAAGCGGTTGCATGAGCAGTTATGCGCCCTGCTCCAAACCTGGAATTGGCCCCATGACCAATGAATTCGGATTGGGTTCCGATCGAGATTTGGGCGGATCCGGAGATATCTCCCTTGTTCTGTTGCATGATCCATCGGTCAGCCTCTTTCCAAAATCTGGCCACGGATTCGATCGAGGAGGTCGGGTGCATGTCATTCGACATCCAGAAGTATACTTAAGTCATCGTATGCGCAAAATGACAAACCCTCTGGATTTCTCTTTGTAGGGTTACCGCTTTTGCGGCATTTCAACCCCGACTGGGTATCTCACACTTTAGAAGAGATACACACACTTCCAATGCATCCACTCCGAGCACAGGCTCAAGCACACACCCAAGGTCTCTTTTGAGAAACTCAATCTCCTATTGTGGTGGTGGAGAGAATCTCCCATCCAGCATTCTAAGCCCAGGAAGGAAGATCCGCCGTGCTTCATACTCACACAACTATGCCTAATCTGTGTATTCACTTTAATTGAGTATCAGGAGAGACCTAGAAGCCACACATGCTATCAAATTGTGGGGATTTCAGGCCCGGGAAACTCGCACTTCTTGTTACCCCTTCCCCTGGCCTTCTGCACCAGATGTAATCTATTGTAGATAAAGTACAATGGACATGGGGAAGCACATGTCAAGATAGGAACTCATGCGTCTGTTCAAGATAGAAGCTTTTGCATCTGTAGACCTAATGACACATTCCTCATCCCTTTCAAGCTCAACGCATGGTCTTTCCTTCTTTCTCTATCAAGAACTTCATGGCATATGCGCAGCTTCTTATCACCAACTTAACACCATTTGCATCAAGGTGCAACTGACACATCCGGAGTTAAATGATGACAATTCGGTCATAGCGGAGAATTTGGAGCCCCTGGAACCTTATTTGTGAGCTGACCGTGTCTGCCAATACCGTGTTTTGTTGTCAATTGTGTACCAGCTTTGGCCATTGTACTTCGCATCACACACTTAAGATATTACTGTACAACATAGGCGAGCGTCCTGTTCCCCCAATTCCCATTTCCATATTAGATTTAGAGTTTTTTTCGAAATAACCTTTTGTGAGACTTGAGATTTGTGCTATCTGCGCTTCAATATTTCTCGCCTGCTGTTTCTTTCGACCAGATTATTCGCAGCTCTTGTGTAGATAATCAATAAACAGCACCCCAAGAAGCTGAGATCTCAATTCGAGTCTATGTGGACCCAGCAGACAAACTTTGAGCTTCAAACAAACCATTCTCTAATTGCAATTAACGTTTTTGGCAAAACTCGATTTTTGGCGTGAGAAATTTGCTTATGTATATTTCGCATTTTTGGTATACTCAACTATTTATCACCAGTAACGCGCCACCTTTTGGTGAAACTACCAATACTAAAAATTTGAATTGTTCAGAAAATCAGCACAGACTTGAAGGAAACAAAAATCTCTACTTCCACAGCAAATGATTTGTTAAATATGAAGACGATACTCATTATGAACCACGGTCAGTACTACTTGTCGTCGTCCTGTTGCTCTAACTGGAGCCTCAAAATCGTTTTGCAGCAAAAGCAAATGACCCCACGATCTCACTCTCGGAAATCTCTTTGTGTAAATTTAAGAATTAGGATTATGAAATTGTAACAGAGACAATTCACGTCACCACTACATGTGGCACGATCTCCCTAGTTTCTTGAGTGCAGAATTTACTGCCTTCTTTAAGCTGGGGACAGAGAAATTTGCTCCCAACATGCTACTATCAAAAAACAATCTACTCATTGGTTGATATTTACTTGCACTCGAAACTTACCTGGATGTGATTTTGCCATGATTTCTTAGCAGATAACCTTATTAAAGTGTATTTTCTGAGCTTATTTTAGTTCTATGTGCGAAGACAGATTTGGAATTTAAAGTGAAAAACCCATCGCGTTTTGAGTTGAGTGTACTGCACACAGTGTAAAAATATCATTATTATGTACCATAATATTCCCTAGACGCGATTTGCAACCTGATCCTTCTCAATTAGTTTATCATCACTAATATCCTCCACAAAGTCCTGTGTTGGCTTGGTGTTCTCCTCGTAGCTCATGTCACCCTTGCGGTTATAGTGGATCTTGTTCAACTCGGAATAATCTGGACAGAGCTGTGGGCCCTTTCTGCCAATCAAGTACCATGGCAAGTTAAAGATCTCGTCCATACTCTCCAAAGAACGGCCAGCGACCTCGGGGACGAAGAACCAGGCCCAGAAAAGACCAACAAGCAAAACTCCGCTGAATAGGTAGAATGCTCCGTATGGCTGCAATGCAATCATCATCTTGGGCACGGCCTTGGAGTTACCGTATTGGTTGGCAAAATGCAAGACCATCACCATGGACTGGGCGAACGAACGGATGTTCAAGGGAAAAATCTCGGACCCCAAAAGATACTGCACTGAGTTGAAACCCATGGTCCAGCCACATCCGGATAAGAACAAAGCTGCAAGAGCACCTTGAGAAGCACGTTTCTTGGACCCAGTCAAACTGTCTGACTCGGCAGCCTCTGGCACAATAGTGAGGAACAATGCAAAGTAGAGCTCACACACAAACTGTAACACAAGACCAATGTAAAGCGCGCAACGTCTGCCCAAGAAGTCAATGATGAAGAAAGCAGAAAGGTAAGCAGAGGTGAATTTGACCACACCCAAAATGGCGGTCATTTTCAACTTCTGCACGCCAGTGACACCAACAATGGCGAAAAGCTCCGGAGCGTAGATGGTGACGGCATTAGCACCAGACCACTGACCCAACACCTGCGCACCCGCAGCAACAACGAAGAATCTGTATCTGTTGGCCTTCACGAGGAAAAACTCCTTGAAGAGCGTGATAGCGTTGTTGCCCTTGACACTTTCTCTCTCGACCATGATCTGTTCATTGATGTCACTGATCTCGCCAATGACAAATGGGTGGTCCTCAGGAAGGTTTCTGATTTTCGAGAGTGCCTTGATGGCATCATCTTGTCTGTCGACCTTCAACAACCATCTTGGCGATTCAACACAGAGGAAGAAAGTCAAGATGAGAATGCTTCCAGCGAAAATGAGCTTGAGCGAAGTTGGTAAGACCCACTGGAGTCTCAAAGTGGACGAGACATGCAAAGCCGTGCCGTAGTGAGCAAAGTACAGCAACATGATACCGAGGTACACGGCACCAGCAAAGATACAGCCACAGAGTCCTCTGATTTGTCTTGGGGCAACCTCAGACAAGTAAGTTGGGCCAATGGTGGTGGTCTGACCGATAGCCAAACCTTCGATGAGTCTTCCAGCGTACAACTGGCCGACCTTAGTGGACGTGATCTGGATGATGACACCAATGATCCAAATGACACAAACCTCTCTCAAGGCGTTAATTCTGCCAAGCTTGTCCACTGAGTACATGGCAATAAGAGCACCCCCAACGGAGCCTAGTTGAACCATGGAAGTGATGTTGGACTTCAAGTCGGCAAGCTCATCTGCGGTCTTTGTCTCGTCCAAAAGACCGAAAAGCCTCTTGAAGGAAGTTTGGGCGACACTTCCGGAAATTCCACCTTCATCAAGACCTCTGGCTGCACCCAAGACACCAAACACTAAAACAGACAAGTAAAGTGTCCAGTTATAAATCTCTTTAGGAGAGTCGTTATCCTCAACTTTCCATCTGAATCTCCGCTTAGACTTCGCAGGTGGTGGGGCTTGGCCCCTCTCTTGTTCGATTGCAGATGCAGAATCGTCGGAGTATTTCCTTTTCAAATCACTCATTTTAGATACTTCGAATATCTCGATCTTTTTTTTTTTTGGCAGCAGCAGCATCCAATATATATCTACGTCGATGAGTCAAATGGAGGCCCCGCACAATTCTCCGAGCTACGTGGGGGATTGTCGCCCCATCAGTATTGAAACAATGCCAAGATTCTTCAAATGCTCCGCTGATGGATGACAGAGATACTATTGGCAGCCAGAGTGCGGGGCATGCAAAGGATGCACTCTTTTTCGCTGTGTGTGCACTACATTATTGCCAAAGTCCCACAAATTTTCGGACTTTCACCAATGCCAAGACATGTCAATACAAATCCAGGCAAATCTCTGTCAGTGTCATGTACAAAGGCGAAAGTTTTGGAGGGGATGCGATTGCTGCCCCGGAGGAAATTAAAAACTCCCGGAAGTCCCAAAATTGTTGGTTACTGTTTAGGGGTAAGAGCCCCCGTCCTGTTGCTGAAACAAACATTAAAAAAAAAATGCAACAATGTGAGATCTCAAGGCGTCATGTGTCTCTTTGTTCGCTAACTGAGAATGTGTCATTCTTCGAGGCCTTGTACTCTTGGCAACGAACGAGGTGTCGCTGTCGATGTCAGGAATTTTAGTACTTGGCGCAAACCAGAATTTCTGACATTTGAGAATTGAATCCCCGCGAAGTGGGGTCATGGGGATGTCCATCGCAGGATTTCTCTCCGCATCTCGTGCAGGTGTGGGGGAGTCGTGGAATCCGGTCCGCGCCATTGGGAAATGGTGGAGATTAGAGTTTTATTGTTCTGTGGAATTGTGCGTAGCTACACAATACTGAGAATAGGTTGGGGCGTGTTTTGTTCTATTTCTTATTTTTCCATTTTTCATCGGCTGACCTTACCCAGATATCGTCGAGAATTTTGTTCTTGAGTTTCCATATAGGGCAGGTTGTAACGGGGAAATAAAGTATTTGTGTGTAGCCCGTGGCTCGTTTGCACCGGGCGCGATCGCCAATTCGGATCGCGCCGGGAAATATTTCTGGTGGGATTTTGTGAGATAAGGCTCCAGTGAGAATTTGCAAAGAGCAGGAAACTGGAATCCACTCGCTCATTTTTTATTTTTTTTCATCGCTTTCCTTCCTTTTTTTGGTTGTCTTCTCGTGATGAAATTGGCGCTGGCCAGATCTAGCTATGCACTTAAAAGAACAATAGGGCGGTCATCGCATGCCGACTGCACTTTCCTATTGTGGGATGAGTTCTGCTGTTAGTTCTGTTGTCTGCTGTTTGTCTCACTGTGCGCCTGCCTATTTTCACCTCGAGCGACATCACCAATGAGCAAGCAAATGGCAGTCCCCGTATTTGATCATGGTTGAAAAGCAATATCTCTCTTGGTGAAAGATTTGAAAAATGTAGGATTATGTATGCTCTTTGTTTGCTCTTATTGTTTCAGTTCGGGGTACATCACGCTGGTTTGCAGTCAATGTCACGGTGCTCCGCGACCAGCAGAAACCCCGCGCAGAGTACTCTCCAACGGGCAAACTTTAAATGTTCGGAGGATGTATAGATGTCACATGACGTGAGGGAGCGTGTGCCAAAATTGTGAAATTCAGAGAATTGTGTAATTCGACGTTGGACAATGAAGTAATCTGGTTCATCCACGTCACGGTCCAAGTGAGAGTTTTTGGTGCGAACTCCAGTGCTGAGTATGGAACAACAAGGAAGCATCTGTAGTGCACGCTCAATGAAGAAAAATCCATTCAAAGTTCTTAAGGACCGATTTGTAAGATACAAGATCATTACTTTTGAATTTGGCTTTGTTTGGAGCTGTTTTCGAATTTTGGAGTCGCTTTTTGCATTAGTCCTGTGAAGATGTCAGAAGTTGCGAATTAAAAAAATGAAAGTCAATGCTGAGAATAACTGGAATACACAAATTCTATTATTCTAAAATCACCATATTCACGAGCAAAGCTAACGGACAAATCAGGTTTACGCTGCCCGAAAGTGGCCAACTTGATGCAGTGCAAAGACCTAATCTCAGAATGTCCAGACCTGTTCAGTGAAGTGGCTCGAGCATCTCAGTAGAGCAGCTCACTCAGAAAAACTATTCATCTTCAAGATTTCGAACCTAATCTACTTCTTTTTGTGGAACATAGAGCATAATCTGTCTGTAATTTTCGATATTCGTCTTCCCTTTTCTTCTCCTTTTTACCCCATCTCTTTCCATGTTTGTGCTCACTTATTGCATCCATTCTGTCAATCTGTCATTACGCAATTTCCGCACTTCCCCCACAATTACCTGCCGATTTCTCCGCGCCGCGATTCCCATTTTATTAATTCATCCACATGTCCAAAATTCTCTTCCACAAGACTTTTCAAAGATTCGCTGGTCTGACAATGGCTCACAAAACTGCAGTCAACTCTTTCAATGCTAATCACACTTTGTATGATCAATTGAGACCAACGTACCAGGAGCCAATCGTGGACTCCTTTTTGAAAGATTTGAATCTCCACAGTGGGAGCAAAATCTTGGAGTTGGCCGCTGGTACTGGCAAATTCACACGGAAATTGGTCGAGAGAGGATACAAAGACATTGAGGTGGTGGAGCCGTCAAAGGGAATGCTCGAAAGTTTCAGTAAGTCCTTCCCTGAGATAAGCGTTCACTTGGGTTCCTCATATGAGATTCCACTTCCCGATAAGTCGGTGGACAGCATTATAGTTGCCCAGGGGTTTCATTGGTTCAGTGACGAGAAGTCCATCAAAGAAATGAGACGTGTTTTGAAGGATTCCGGGAAAGTCGGGTTGATCTGGAACTTCGACGGTGAATCTGATGCTCAGAATGTGGGCGAAGGCACAGAAGTGAAGATTTTTGGTGATGTGGACTCTCAAAGCAGCAAAGCACGTGAAGTGGCCGAAAAGGTGTTCTTGACACACCCTTGGAACAAAAAAGTCGTGGATTACGTCTACTCCTTCGACACTAAGGTGCCTCAGTACAGGCATGGGAAGTGGAGAGACATTCTTACGACAAATACCGAATTTAAGCCAATCAGCAAAGAGGCATTCTTTTTCTATAGGTTGCCGGTGAGATACAATGACGTCTACAAGTACTGGGAGACCCGTTCATACATCACTGAGTTGGATGCTGAGGGCAGGGAAGAGGTTGAGGATAAGGTGAACAAGATACTTGAGGAGAACGTGACAGAATCCGACAAACAGGAGATTGACGGTGACGTTGTGTTGGAGAAATTCATGGGTACACATACAGTTGTGTTTGAGCCCAAGTGAACAATGAAAGATTGAAAATACACGAATAGACAGATTTGGAGAGATTATTAATTTCGCAGCAATTGGAGAGACTTGGTATTGCCAACAAGCACACCAGAGATTGTCATGAAATATAAAATTAGAGCGAACAGGTATCAGACAGGAGTCTCTGAGACTTTTTACAATCAAACCTACCAGTCTTCCTGATTCTTCATCTCTTTCTTTGCACTCTAACTCCAAATCACGCCTGGCGTGTCACGTGCATTTCTGTCAAATTCCACAAAGTGTGGCAGCCTTCTCGATGACTTGCGTCACACATACAGTTCTCACGCAATGGACCAATGCTAGACTTTCAGATTCCAAAGGTCAGCATGAGTTGACTCAGCTGCAAAAAAGAATAAAAAGTCAAATCAATAAAAAATGCTTAGATTCAAATCTTTTGGTTTCCGAACTAGAGCACTTGTGGCGTCCTCACTATTGGGTGCTGCGTCTGTATATGCATACAATGCCAACCAGATCAAGCTGGACACCAAATCTGGGCCTGATGCAAATTCTCAATTGCAAAATTTGAGCCAAAATTTGAGTCAAAATTTGAAGAATGATTCAAACCAGCCGTTTGTCAAGCGTGTGAAGTCCGAGGAGATCAAATTGCACAACTCAGAGGAAAATGGTGTCTGGGTAGTGGTCAATGGAGAGGTGTACAACTTATCCAAGTTCATGGCTCAGCATCCGGGGGGAATAGATGTGCTATTGCAAAACGCAGGCAAAGATGCCCTGGAGATCTTCAACAAGATTCATCTGCCTCACTTCCTTACAAAATATCTCTCTGCCGAGGATCATGTGGGCAAGGTTGAGGAGAATGCCACCATTGAGATCGCCAAGGACTCTGAGCCTGAGGAAGAGCAATCCGAGTCTGGACTTCCTCCGCTCTCGGACATTTTCAACATTCACGACTTTGAGTCCCTTGCAAAAAGAACATTGACCACTCGTGCGTGGTACTACTACTCCTCCGGTGCAAGTGACGAGTTCACTTTGAGAGAGAACCACAACGCGTTCTCGCGGATCTTCTTCAAGCCCAGAGTCTTGGTTGATGTGGAGAATGTCGATATCTCGACCACAATGTTGGGCGTCGACACCAGTGCACCCTTCTACTGCTCTGCCACTGCTTTCGCCAAACTCGGCCATCCAGACGGAGAATTATCGATAGCCAGAGGCTGCGGCAAGGGTGGAATCATCCAGATGATCTCAACGTCCTCGTCTTACCTGTTGGAGGAGATCGTGGGCGCAGCTCAGAAGGACCAGCCCCAGTGGTTCCAGTTGTACATATTTGACCGTGAGGGTGCACGCAAGACCATCAAGGAATGCGAGAGATTGGGTCTCAAGAGCATATTTGTCACTGTTGATTTGCCCCAGCTCGGCAGGAGAGAAAAGGATTTGAGAGTGAAGACATCAAAGAACAGCAGTGGGAGCAGCAACCAGAGCCGGAGAGAGCCTTTGACCTGGGACTACATCGAGGAGTTGGCCAAGTCCACCGAGATTCCCTTGGCCATCAAGGGTGTACAGACTGCCGATGACGTGATCTTGGCGGCTGAAAAGGGCATACGTGCAGTTGTTCTCTCCAACCACGGAGGCAGACAGCTCGACTATTCCAGGGCCCCGGTTGAGGTTTTGGCGGAGTCAATGGCGCGGTTGAAGCAGAGAAAGCTCGAGAAGAACATAGAGGTCTTCGTGGATGGCGGTGTTCGTCGTGGGTCGGACATCATCAAGTGTTTGGCCTTGGGTGCAAAAGGCGTGGGTTTGGGAAGGGCATTTTTATATGCCAATTCGACATACGGAGAGGAAGGCGTGCAGAAAGCAATTGAGTTGTTGAAGGACGAAATCAGACTAGATATGCGTCTTCTCGGCGTCAAGAGCATTGATCAGCTCGGACCTCAGCATTTGGATACTACCAACTTGTCATTGAGACTGGCACCCATTGACCATTTGTACTATGGTAACTACGAGCCACTCACCCCACCCAGCTTCGAGAGCAATTGATAGAGCTATAGAGTATAGAAAGAATTTTTCAGAATTCAAGAATTATTTGAAATCGATAACATTAAGAAATGAAGAACTTTTCGGAAGTCATCAAAATATTTTCTCAGTTGAGTTTGTATTCCGGAGATGTACCGAGAGATCCGAAAATCTGAGAGCTCCGAAAATCTTAGAGCACCGAAAAATTTGAAGGCACCGAAAAACTCTCAAGTGTGTAGAATGTCTGATCTGAGGTGGGTTTCTGGAAGCACCTTCCTGTTTGGTACAGGGGCCAATATGTGGAGTCCACAGTTTGGCTGCGAAAATGAGCGCGACTCTGATCTGAAGACGCAAGTGAACAATAACGAGACGTCCCGATGATGCTGAGAATCTAGTTCAAATGAAATGAGTGTCAGCTTCTCAGAACCTACAGTCGCATATCCTTTCCAAGCTTCTGCCTCGAGATTATAAATAGCGGGGGTTCCCTTCTTGGTCCGCAGCAACCTGGGTTCCACAGTGATCTGAGCCACAACAGTGCTGTCCCTGCTACCAAGATGCGGTTTGTCATCACAGAAGATCCGATCTGTCAGGGGTCACTTCCACTATAAAGGGACAGATTTCCGTTCAAGATCGCCTCGGAAGACTCACCACTGTTACTATGTCTGTGAGAGCAGTGTGGGAGTACCTCAAGATAGATGACCCAAGAGAGATCAGGGATGAGTACGCAAACCCCTATATAGATCGATCGCGCAGGGAGGAGCCCACCAAGAGAGGCCGATGGGCACAGTTCTTGGATGTCTTCAACTGGTATCCGTCGCACTACTCGCCATACGAGAGGCGGTTCCTCAAGAAAGTGGATGCCTCTGTGCTTCTCTTCACTGCCTTGAGCTTTTACACCAAGTACTTGGACAGCTCCAATATCTCCAACGCATACGTCTCGGGCATGAAGGAGGAGTTGAATCTACATGGAAACGAGCTCAATTACTTCACGTCGCTCTTCAACATAGGCTACTGTCTCTTTCAGATCCCACTTGTGTTGTTGATCCAGAAACAGGCATTTGCAAGGTACTTGTTGATAGCCTGTGAGTTGTGCTGGGGCTTGTGCACATTTGCTGCTTCGACCGCCCAGAATGCCAACCAGCTTTACTTCGTGAGACTCCTCATTGGCATAAGTGAGGCTGCCAGTTTCCCTGGCTCGTATGTGATCATGAGCACCTGGTACACTCCGGAAGAGTTGGTGAGGAGAGCTGGATTCTACAACTTGATGGCCAGCGTGGGCACAGCGACCTCCGGGTTGCTCCAGACGGCCTGCAAAGAGTACCTTGATGGGGTTCTCGGAAGGTCCAGTTGGAGATGGCAGTTCATCATTGACGGCCTCATTACACTTGTCTGTGTGCTCTATGGAGTGCTTTTGTTCCCCGGCACACCGGAAACCACCAAGAAGTTCGGTCTCTTGTCCGAAGACGACCTTGTATTTGCTAGAAAGCGGATGCGTGGTCGTGTGGCTATCCCCAAGAGTTTCGACAGGAAAACCTTCAGGTCCATCTTCAGAACGTGGCAGCCATACTTGCTCATCTTGCTCTGGTGCGGCCACCACCAGGTGGGTTACGACTCCGACTTGAAATTGTACATTAAGAGCTTAGTGCCCGAACGGTACTCTGAAAGCGCACCCACAAACTTTGCTGCTGCCACGGGTGGTATTGCAGCCATCAGTGCCTTCTTGGTGCCCAACTTGTGCGCTGTTTATGGTCACTTGCCAGTGGTCTCCATAGTGTTCGTTATCGCCTACTATGCCAGCGCAATATTGGTCAAATGGGATGTTTCTGAGCGAACGCTATTGTCTGCTTTCTTCTTGGAGCACGTGTTTGGAAGTGGCCTTGCTCCCACCTTCTATTCGTGGGCTGCAAACTTGTGCAAGGACAGTGCGGAGAAGAAGCAGTTTGTGTTGGCGACAATTAACACAGTCACATACTTGACACAGGCATGGAGTGTGCCGTGGCAATGGAACATTAAGAATGCGCCGAGATTCGCTACTGCGTTCAAGATCAACTTCGCGCTGATTGTATTTGTGCATTTGGTGTTCTTGTCAGTTTGGGTATTGGAGAGATACGATACCCAGCTCATTCCACAATTCGCAGGCGACCGTGGCAGGTACATGGAGCTCAAATCCTTCGATGACGACGACAGTCCGAGTTTTCGAGATTCCTATGGAAGCACTACCGTCAGCCTCTCGGTCGCGAAGGCAGACATAACGAAAGATGCACAACTTGTGGTGACTGCGGTGAGGGCCTTGGACAACAACCGCAAGCCGTCAGTATAAAAAAAGGAGGAGGTAGATAAACAAAATGATGATCATTTTTGAACTACGTTGTATGAAAGAAGTGTGAGTGGCTTCATTGAGAATAAAGTCCAGCCAATGTTGAACTTCAATTGTTCCCATATCTGACCGACACTACCATCTTTTACATATTCTCACACAGTTAATTATTAGTAAACCGCAATTACAATTTGCGCTGGCTAACCACAGCCAGGAACTTTTCGGCGTTATCAGAATCCTCTTGAGCGTAAGCCAACTCCTCAACATCATTATTGTCCTGGTGTGCAGCCTCCCATGCCTCGAGATCAGCAAGCGGAACCTTAACAATGGTGTGGCCCAACTCACCAGTGTCCAACTGGAAATTCTCAATTTTGTTGACGTACTTGCCGTGCTTAGGCAAGACATGGGCCCAGATCAAGAAGTATCCGAACGAGACACCAACAAGACCAATGGTGACAATGGCATGCGTACAGTAGAAGAAGTTGTAGTCGGACGAGACCAAGGTTCCTTCTGGTGGCACAAAAGCCATCGCAAGCACGAAGAACGTCCACAAGATAGCAATGAGCAAGATTGGGTTCCACACGTGGAACTCCTTGAACCCCAAACCTTGTGCCTTTCTGATCTTTCTCAATCTGACCAAGCCAATGATGAGGAAAGCGCTGAAGATGTAGCCCGAGTACGAGCCCATGTCGACCACAAAGTTGTACACGTCTCCTGGAGGTGGAGCCAACAACACGATCAAGTTGATGATCAAGGTGATCAAGATGGGGAAGAGCGGGGTGCCGAGTGGGCGCACACTGGTCCAGAGTCTGGGGTATGGCAACACACCCTGTCTGGCACACTCTCTCAAAGATCTGGAGTGGGCAATAAAGACACCAAGCAAGTGACCAAAAGCGGAGATCGCAACACAGCTGCTGAGTGCAGCCTCTGCGGCATCGGTGCCGAACACTTTCTCGAAGTAAACGGACGAGACCAAGGTGCCGGCCTCCTTGATATCTGCCACACTGTTGATACCGGCAAAGTAGGCAGTGTTGATCAAGATGTACAAGACAAAGATAAAGAACATGGTCCATGGCACAAAGAACTTGTATGCTCTGATTGTGTTGGAAGGCACAGTCTCGGCGACCACACCAAAGGCGTAACTCGAGCCACCGTAGGAGAAGACGACTTTCAAGATTGCACTGGAGATGTCGTTGCCGTCTGTGGTGGTTCCCTCCCAGGCGTTATCGAAAACCGTAAAGTCGTTGCCCACTCTGGTTCCGCCAGCCAAGACAACAAGACCAGAGATGGCAATGAAGAAGACAAAGATGATCTTGATGAAACCGAGGAAACTGTTGAGCCGAAGGGCAAACTTGGTGTTGATGGCGGTGATGCCAGCGCACAAGAACAATGGCAACACAGACAAGCCTCTCAGCTCCCAGTTCGAGGGACTGTAGTTTGCAGCCTTGAAGACATAGGTAGCAAAGGCAGAGGCAGACGACACGGAGAAGGACAAGATCACATTGACAGCAGCGTAGGTGACCGGGATCATGAACCTTGGCTTGGGGTATGCCTGCTCCAAGTACACCACCTCAGCTCCGGATCTTCTGGGGAAGTATGTGACGTACTCGATGTACACGGCCACCGAGAACATGGTGACAATGAAACCAACCACCCAGAACACATAGGCGGCGCCAATACTCCCGACGTACTTGACGATACTGCCCGGGGTAGCAAAGATACCTGTACCGATGACACCCTGGATGATCAAGTAGAAGATGGCCCACGACGACGCCTGGTAGCCCAAGGGCGACTCTTTCTCCACTGGAGCACCATAAGAGTCCTGGCTGTCGTCAGTATTGACAGACTCCTCGTCGCCTTTTCTGGCCTCAGAGCCCGAGCGGTCAACGCCGAACACAACGAAAGCAGCGATGTCCAAAGCCTTGGAAGCGATTCTGCCCATTTTTGAGATTATTGGCTGACTCCACAAGGCAATCCATGAGGTTTTATAATTTTTTTTTAGGCGCCCGATCCGCCCCAGGCTTATTGACTGACGAAGTTGCGTCCCGCTATGTGAGCGAGCCACACCTCGTACTTCGGCTCAGCACTGAAATTCGAGATGCACTAGTGATCTGGTGACATATCAAATCTGGACGTCACAAAATGTAGTCCTAATATACTTGCAGATCGTTCAGTCAGCGGAAAGCTCTAGTCAACTTTTCTTGCGAGCAACATCCAAACTTTAGACCCGACAATTCTATCAAATACCAAACGGCGCTACATGTGTATAAGCCCATAACACCAATTCGGAATTGCAACCTCACACTATTTTCCGAGACTTAGGAAATCAAATTGTGGTACTAAAAATTTTGCAACCACACTGCCCGATAAGGCATAATGACAGGTCTGAAGTTATCGCACGCCTCGGATTGGACCGAAAGTCTCGCTGCAGGTGTGGATATGACCAGCAGTGACAGATCGTGAAATCATCTAGCTGCGAATAATGTGGGGTCGGAATGTTGGCATGAGAGTCATGAACAGCTCAGGTGAAAGAAGAAGTAAAACTAGTCGAGAGATGTCACTGTAACTCCTTGCCGATCTAACCAAATTGAACCTACTTATCTTGGGCCTGTCTCGGCATTCGAAAATTTGGCATACCAAGACTTTTTTTCATTTGGCCATGCCTTATCCGCTAAGCTTCACCTATAATTTAGGCGAGGAATTTTCCGAAGAAGAAAAGTGTGGATGCTCAAATGCCGCGCGCATACAAGCCCAGATGGCCGGGAATTGAATGTAAAATCTCTACAAAACAGTATTGGGCAAAAGGGAAATGCTGAGCACGAAATTGGTAAACGCGAACCAACAGGTCGATTTCTGTTATAATATTCTGTGATTTTTCGAATTTTCATCTCGAGAAACTAAGTCCAATTCGCAGTCAAGGTGGGAAACTGTGGAAACCAATTATTCGCAACCCCACCGCTAAGCCCTGCTCACAACTACCACGAGGCTGCTTTTCGGCCGGCGAAATGAACATAATATGAAAAAATAAGCAGAACGCCGTTGTGAATAGACGAAAGTCACTCTTCGAGATGTCGTAAATGTGCCGTCACAGGCGGTTGGAGAAAGTGAGACAAGGCGGGGCTGCCAGCAACCGAGGCGGGCACGAACCACAATTTTTTTAAACCAAAAAGACGTGAGTTTCACGAAGTATTATCTGTGGTGCACTAATTTTCAAGCTACAGTAGTGAAAATCAAGTTTAGCTGTTGAGTTGCTGGTATGACGACTGTGAGCGGGATCTGTATTTTAGTTGAAGGACAGCAAATTCAGAGAGACAATTGACAATTCGAAAATAGGCCTACCATGAACCAAGTCAAATGCTTCGTGATGGATCTTACAATTCTCCAAGCGAAACCTGTTAAGTTATCACAAGATGCTCATTCGGCAGTCTAGGCAAAGGAAAAAAAAAAAAAAAAATAGGTGGGATGTGCAGACAGGGCCATGTACAGTTCTTATCGTGATTTGGGTGCAAAATCGTATCTGGCTAGTGCACAATTTGCAGCAACATAAAAACCCACCCCAAAAACCCAACATTTCTGTTCCGTGGATATCGGGTCTCAACATTCGAGAGCTTCATGCGTGGTCTTGAGGATCAACACTTGTTTTGTGTGATGTATTCCCATTTCAGTGTCGCGCTTAGACTTTGTGTAAGGTATTCCACGAATGGAAACCACCTCCTATCTCCCTAGAATGCCTGTGAAAATTGAGGATTTTTTTTCCAAGCCAAGCATGGTGGATCCAGAAAATGGCGTGATTCCATTTTATCTCGATTTCTTGTCAATTCCAGATATGCCATTGTCTCACAAGCGATCCTTGTCAACTCACCCAATGGCACCTACATCCAGGTTTCTTATCTAACAATGTATTCATCTATAGTTTGCACGGTATTGACAGGTTGAAATGTCAATACAAGAATTAAAAAAAATGCACACGGACTCTACTTTCCAAGCCTGTCCAAGGCCTCAGCGACATCCCCAACGTCGTACTCCTCCTTGTTCAAGTCCTTCAAGTCCTCCACGGGTCTTTCAGCCTGTGGACTGATTCTGAAAGCATGTCTGGAAACAGGTTCCTCCCAGTCAATAACAGCCGAGTGGGAGGTTCTTCTGTTGTCCCACATCACCACGGTGTTGGGCTCCCATTTGGCGCGCAACTGCAAGTCCATGGCCAACTCCATGTGGTCATACAAGAACTTCAACAAGTAGTCCGACTCTTCCTGCTTCAACTCAACAATTCTCCGCGAGAACGGTCTGTTCAAGAAAATCATCTTCTCTTTGGTCACTGGATGGGTTCTGATCAATGGGTGGATGCTCAGAACAGGTGCTCTTCTCTCCACTCCGCCCTGGCCTCTGGAGTTCAGAGCTTGGTCTCCCGACGTGTGCAAGACGTGCAACCCGTGCAATCTCTCGGCCATGGCGGGCGACAACCGCTTGTATGCCTCCACGGTGTCTGCGAAAATGGTGTCTCCGCCACTGTCAGGCCCCTCGAGCACAGTGAAGAAGGTGTAGCCGGGTGGCTGGAGTTCGTAGGAGCAATCGGCATGCCACTGGATGGAATGGCCTCTCTCACCGAAAACCCTCTCAAACTCATTGGGATCGGCTCTTCTGTATGTGATGTGCAACTCCGGGTGGCCCTTTGGAGCGCCAGATGTTGGGTGGATGTGCAATCTGCCGAAATGTCTGGCGAAGTCCACGGCAAAACCCGGGCCCTTCTGGGCGAAATCCTGGTCCCTGAAAATGACCACGCCTCGTTGCGCAACAAATAAGGCCAACTCGTCCTTACCTTTGTCGGTCAATTGAGACAACTGGATGCCCGAAATCTCAGTTCCCATCTTGGGCGTGACTCTCTTGGCAGTGTGCTCAACGTCGGAGGGAAAGAGATTGGGGAACGCTGGGTCAGCCTTAAGGCCAGGGTCATTGTACTCAAAGAATTTCAATGGCGGGTATTTTTCCGCTGGGTTCCATGTTGGCAAGAAGTCTGGAAAGTGAGAAGCCTTTCTGTTGAGCTCGCTCACCGTGAAAATTCCATCTTCGGTGACCTGGTCTGTTTCCTTGTTGAAGTGTGTGTCGAAGTCTCCAGATTGCTTGACCATTAGTTTTTGTATGTGGAAATATAAAAATTGATGGCATTGAAAAAGGTGGGAATCGCCTCTTTATATAGTACAGCGTTCGCAAGTCATTTCCGTATTTGTCATCGGGCCGTTTGGAGAGCGTGCTTATCTCGCATATTCGTGCATGCGGCAGGAAACTAAAGAATGGAATAGTCAATTTGGGATAAGGGACAGATGATCTGAAAATGGAGAATAATTACATGAGGAGTTCAAATGGGTTGATTTTGGATGTTGAGATAGTAGCAGAAATAATTAGATTATTTTGTGATGTTATGAGTCCATTAGGATATGTCCAGAGTGTGGTGGTTAGGTTCAGTTAGTGGCCCCAAAAGTGGCAAACAAAAGACTTTAGATCAGGCCCGATGCGACTAGAATCAATAATAACTTTCAATTCCTTGAAATTCATACTCCCACAGCTTCTACAAGCACCAATGCTCCACGCTTGAAGTATTTGCAGCCTATTGTTTTGGTGGTTCGCAGCGATTGCAGGGTCCTTACGAGCCCGCACTTTCGTCGATCCAAAGAAGACCAACAATATCAGTCAAGCAGAACATGAACCAGTGATTTTGGGAATCCAAATCCCTTCTTAGCTTCCATTAGTCAGTTCTCCACTTGCTTCTCTTAATTGCTATTTTGATTATTAATAATTCACTGACCTCCGGCATGAAAATCTTCCAACGCACCTAGAGCTAATCAGAATAACCACATTGCACGTGAGGACAAAAACACATGCTTTGTCGAAAAAGTTGATGGCAAAACCGACAAGTGATCATGCGGTGGATTTTGCAATTTCATTTCAAGGCGGGACAAATTGGAAAAGAAAATTTGCAAATCTCGATAATGCTGATAGATAACGAAAAGTCAATCTTGCAATGATAGTTAACTTTTTCCCAGGCTGGCGATTCGGCCCAGTGGTGAAGTTTGTGTAAGGTATTACAGATTTGGCACCCAAATGCGGATGCCTCTCTCCGCCTGAAAAATGATGCCACAGTGATTGCGGGGCCGACACGGAGAAGTGGAAGTCAGGCTGAATGGTTGGTTGGTAATTTTTGTGAGTGTTCGAGCCGAAACCGTGGCCAGACTTGTATCTTCTTGCAGGGCCTATTATGTAGTGAGCGTACCTGATTGCGAGACTGTCTGAACCATAATGTTTAGAATCACGAGGTGGTACAAACAAACACCGAAAATAGAATTCACACTCACAGCTTCAATGACAGGAATTCAGAGTATACAAGGGTTGGCTATGGCTCACCAGAATGACTTTCTTCCAGAATACTCTGAGTTCACGAGGATTCATCCAGGTATAGAAGGCAGAACACTGTTTTAGTCTCAAAAAGGCCTATTTTAGACTAAGACTCAAAAAGTCTCATCCTGATGCTCGATGGAGTCTAACTGAACTTCCATTACTCGAAATCAAACCCCATGTTGTGTCTCTGTGTCTTGGTCTTTGTCTTTAAGTCAAGTCCCCATCAGGTCTGCATAGACATTTTATCGCACCGGCATCAAGCTTATCTCTTCCGATAAACCAAAATCCTGATCCAAGTCAAAAAAACATCCCTAACTCCCAGCTCATGCCAACTGCTCTTATTGTTGGATGTGGTGTGTTTGGCTTATCTACAGCCCTTGAGCTAGCACAGAACGGATACATAGTCACAGCATTGGACGCTTACCCAGTACCTTCACCTTGGAGTGCTGCCAATGACTTCAACAAGATCATACGCGCAGAATACTCCAAACCCGAGTATGTTAAATTGTCACTCGAGGCGATTGAGCAGTGGAGGTCGGACCCAAAGTTCGAGCTGTCATACAATGAGTGTGGGAGATTACTCAACACACCCAAATCTCAGGTTGGGCGCAGACAGTTCGAGGAAATTGGCATCCTGAATATTCAGAAATTGGGCTGGGGCAAGAACATCGAGACATTGGTCGGAGGAAAGGCAATTGCACAGAAATTTCCGGAATTGGGTCAAAATCAGGTGGACGAGACTGTGGATGTTAAATGGAACCCGGAATCTGGCCTAGCCCACGCTGCAAATTCCTTAAAGGCTGTTTACGAGGCAGCCCAAGAATCAGGAGTCACGTTCAAGTTCGGTGAGGCCGGT
Source organism: Sungouiella suratensis (assembly GCA_030566815.1). Lineage (NCBI taxonomy): Eukaryota > Fungi > Ascomycota > Pichiomycetes > Serinales > Metschnikowiaceae > Sungouiella > Sungouiella suratensis. The sequence continues at coordinate 1,519,000 of JAKUAV010000001.1, read as the reverse complement.
CACGCCATCAATTTAGAGGATCATGATGGCAAAACCCACATTACTACCGAGGACGGACAGAAACACACATCAGACTTTGTGATTGTCAGCGCTGGCGCTGCAACGGGCAATCTTGTTGATCTCGGGAACTTGCAGTCTGCTACAGGTTTGTTTGTCACGCATATTCAGCTCACTTCGGCGGAGTTCACCAAGTACGAGAGAATGCCAATTGTTTTCGACTCAGAATTGGGCTACTTCTTCCCACCAGATCCAGAAACGCATATCTTGAAAGTATGTCTATCTGGCATTGGTGTTTCTCATTCCGTTGCAGACCCATTTGATCCGTCTCAACGAAGGTCTTTGCCCCGATACAAATTGCAAAACCCACAGGACACAATCCCATCTACTGGCCCACAACAAGCCAAGAAATTGCTTGAAAAGTATGTCCCCGATCTAGCACAGCACAAATTGTTCAAACACAAGGTTTGCTGGATTGCAGATACAGCAGAGTCAAATTTCATCATAGACAAAGTGCCTGGTCACACTAATCTCTACGTTGCATCTGGAGACAGCGGCCATGCATTCAAATTCTTGCCCAACATCGGCAAATACATCAGACGGAAACTCGAAGGTCTGCTAGAGCCAGAATTGGCCAGCATGTGGACATGGAAGGACGCGGCCACCAATTTCAATGCTGAAGTTCTTCCGTGGAGAGTTCTGAAGAAGACCTTGAACATCAACGAAGTGGATTTTATAGAGGACTCATAGACACTTGATAAAGTATAGATAGGCGGCAAAAGCTCATAATAACACACCCAAATGGTCCGAAATAATTCCTTGGTCTCAATTTTCGCATACAGTTCCAAATTCCCTCTGGGGTTTCTACAGTTCCCAATTCCTTTTAGGGTATCTATTATCACTATTGTTTCTCCTCCTGGCTGGCGTCCAAGGCATTTCTGAACTCCTCGAGCTTTCTCCTGAGATCCTCATCTGCACTGGAAGTGTCCGGCGGTGTCATTGTCTCAACTCTCAGCTTCTCCAAATCACCATACGAGCTGCAGTACTCTCTGGATGTGTCCAAGGCACAGTTGACATTGGAGCTGGAGAAGCCCGGAAGTGCAGCAAGCAAGGTTCCCTCCTTGTCGAGCTGGGGAAACCCAATATACTGCTCCTCTTGCAGGGCATGTGGGCCGTAGAAAATGGTATTTCCATAGGTGTTCATGACAGAGTTGAGCACACCCTTTATGGAGACCTGGTCCACCGAATTGCCAAGCACTGAGAGGCCCAAACTCAAAGTGTCGTCCATGTTCCACGAGCTCAGCGACTCGTTGAATCCATGAATTGTCCATGCGCCAATTCCAACCGGGATCACCGAGTTGATGTCCTGGCAGATTGCCTTGGGGTTCTTGAGGTCGGCGCCCACCTGAACACCCAAATCGAGCGCCGAGGAAACGTGCGAAATCTTGTAGTAGTACTTCGTCCGCTCCTCCTTCTTCTTGTGGTCATAGTAGGACGCCTGGTCCTTGGTGATGGCCACGATGCTTGGTCTGTGGAAGCTGATCCCGCAGCCACAATCAGTCAAGCCCGAGTTGGCGATTCCAACGAAAACCTCACGGCCGGGCGGGAAGATCCGCTCGGTGAACTCCGGATGTTGCGAGTGGATGAGCGTTTTCACATTGATGAAAGGCGTGCCGCTGACCAACCCGCTTGCCGATCCTCCCGCGTTGAATACTTTGTAGCATGATTCGTCAGTCGAGTACAAATTGCACCGCACAATTTTTAGTGGGTCCAACAGGGCGACGAAAAGCACGTTCTCGTCGTACTCGTCCAGCCCGGACTTGCCAAACGACGTCAACATTGGCGTCCACCCACGGGTGTCGGACTGTCTCTTGTCTCCTCTCACATACACTTCTTTGGTCTTTGCAAACCAGACATCGTCGGCCTTCTTGTTTCTCTTGAGGTTGCCTTTGCCCTTTTGGAGCTGGAAGGGGAGCGTGAAGAACATCGAGCGGTACTGGTTGGTCTCCTTATCTTTGGAGTCTCCCTTCTTCTCAGACTTCACGTGCTCTGCACTGAACGAGATCAAGGGTTCCTCATACCCATCGGGATTCTTGACCAACATGACTTTGGGCTCCTCAGGCCCGAACTTGTGGCCGTTCTTCTTGCCATAGTCGTGGTAGAATGGAATTGGCACGATGCTGGGGAATTTCTGCAGCGTGAACGATTGGGTGCCAATAGTGAAAACCGGTGCTGTTTCGTCGTCGACAGAGTTAGTCGGGAAAATCAAACGAACGTTTTTGAGCTCCTTCCAGTTTGCATCGAAAACCTGCGCCAAAGTGAGACTCACCAACGGGTCCGATTTCCTCGCTGCGGTGGTGAATATGAGCTGCGAAACAACATAGTGCACATTATGGTCCTTGAGCCACACAGAAGACCCAGATTGCCTATACCAAAATGGCTCAATGAAGTCCTTGGCTAGCTCTGCTTGCACGTGTTTCACCAAAAGACTCTCTAGGTCTCTGTAGTAAGGGTTCTGCTGTGCGCTGTGCTCCTCGATGATCTGCTCCAAAATTTGTCTGATATCAGCGTGGATAGTCAGACGCTCACTCACTTTCAACGAGTCCACAATGACATCTGCATCGGCATCACACAGGTTCTCGTCCCGCAGTGCAGACGCAGCATAGAGCGAGAATTTGCTGTGTGGTTTGTAAGTGGCAGCGGGAAATGGTGCTTGTGGTTGCACACTTTCGGGCCGCATGCGTATGAGGCCCCAGTCCTCGCATGACACATTTTGCATGTGTGTTCTCACCACGTTTTTGTCGAACTGGAATCTTGCTGGAAACAAAAACTTGTTGGTCATGTCCGTGGACTTGATCTTCGGAGAGTACCCAGAGACCTCAAGGAGACTCTTCACGTGAGATTCATCGTAGTGGAAAATGTGTAGAACTAGAAGCGTGAGCAAGACCAAGCCTACGGCAAACACGGATTTTTCCGCTCTGGTTCGCAGCTTGAGGCGAGCCAACAACATCATAGCGAGGAAATGATCAAATAGTAGATGATGATAATTTTCGTCAGTACAGAATACGGCCAGGTTAATAACGGGCTCCCGGGCGTATGCAGCACGCTCGTAAGCTGTTCTACTGTGCATGCAAGAAATAGGGCAGAGATGCAGGGCATTCATCTGGGCGTGGCTTCGCGCATGTCTACCCTCGGAACTCGCCCTTGTCAGTATCACTATGTGGAACATACATGTGGGAGTCGCGTCGACATACATGCACTGATGAAAGAAGAAAATCTCGACTGTGTTGGTCTCAAGGCTCAATCTGATACACCACATAAATGAAAAGAAAAACATTCGCTCAATGCTAAAAATACCCCACGCCCGCCCACCTCCCGGTAGTCCATGATAAGCGCTTGCGCGTGAACGGCCAACGCAAGTCTAGTAGTGTCACCAAGCCACTCTCATCAGGTATGGGTTTCGACCGGATATAAGTTTTTGTGGTTTCCACTTGTTTTCTACTCATTCAGTTTGGAGGCCCCAATTTCCGTGCGTGATCTCCGTCGCTGAGCGCGTCCGGCGGAATGTTCGGTGGAAGTGTGTCAAAAGACCCACGCATTCGGCTCACACAATTTTCAGTTTTGCCACAGCTCCAACTCCACGTTTATCCCATGTGTCAGACTACACCTTGCGAGACACAATGAGAGCAAAAAGAGTATGTGTTCTGCCCTTCAGTTGCCCGGAACTGGCATGCCAGCTAGGCCTACGGGTACATCTGAGATCTGCGTCGTGCGTCGCCAGCGCATGCCGAGAGTTCTCCGCGACATAACATCAGGCAGACTTCTGGCTGGTGTTTCTGGTGTGTGCACCGGACAAGCTGCGGAACTCGGGTGATGTGCCAAAGTTAAGCCCCGCTGGGATTATCACGGTGGAACTGCCGGATCCAGCTGCGCACTGCACCCATAGCAGCTAAGCCATTTTCCAACATGTACGTCGCGGCCCGTCTAAACCGCTCTAAAAGAGAGCGAAAAAAAAGAGAGCCCTCACCTCCTCACCTGAGCACCTCGACATGTGCCCTGGGGACATTGTCGCGACATTCGCATTAAGGTCTCCAAACCTTCTCAACATCCGAACCTCCAAACCTCCAAACCCAAATCCTTTGTTGCATGCATTATTATCTATTAGTACAATGTTAGTCGCTGCCCACCCATATGTCTCCGTAGAACTCGTAAAGTTCAATGTCCTGACGGTCAAACTCCACCACTTGCCCGCGCAAGGTTGTGTCCTTCTCGTCCTTTGTCCCGCCGGTCCTCGAGTACCCACAGAAAAACCCGTCGTTGCAGGCCACGTGCAGCGCCCAGGGCAGAGGAGGCTCTTTTTCGTCGTTCTCCAATTTCAACGACTTCACGTTCCTGAAGGGCGGAACAACCGCCTGCTCCAAGCTGACCCGGTTCACGTAGAAGTGCTTGAGATCGTCTTCGCCCGTGATGTGTCTCCAGGGGTAAATCGCAGTGGAGAGCTCCTTGCCGTAGTCGATGTTCCACGCAAAACAGCCTCTGAACCCGTTCCCGATCCAGGCTAGTTTTCTGCCGGTGTCCGGGTCCAAGTGGCCGACCTGGGTGCTGCAGATCTCCTGGGAGTCTGGAACCTGGTTGTCTGGCTTCATTCGCAACAGATGGTCGGTGATCTTGCCCACGGCAGCAGGCATGATGTCGTTGAAGTGGAACTCGGTGTCTCCGTTGAGCACAAACGCCAACCACATCTCCTTACCAGCGTTCCCTCTGTAGTTTGCAGGGAAGAACATCGCTAGCTGCAAGGTCATCATCACTGACGAGAAATGGCGGCCCTTGTTGATGATAGCAAGTCGGGCGTCCTGGTAGTCTCCCAACTTATCGAAGAAGTCCATATCGAGAGTTTCCGAGGACAACACGGGAATATCGAAGATGGTGTTGTCGACCAAAGAGGGCCCCATTTTCTTGAAGAACTTCTGGTCACGTTCGTCCCGCTGGTTGTATGCTCTGGCCCTGTAGAAGTAGGCGCCTTTGGACCGGTACTCGGGTCTGTCGAAGAAGTACTGCGGATTCTGCAAAGGCACCGCCAACGGGTCCATCAAGATGTACTCGTCGAACGAGTTGACCACAGCGGCCCACGCCAAGATCGGCACAGTCTGCATTCGCTCTTGCAAGTGCTCGCTCACCATGGTGGCTGCGTCCACGAACCAGAGCTCCTGGCCCAAGAATCCGTGGGTGTCTGAGTCGAACACCAGGCTCGACAAGAGATCCTCCACGCGCTGGTACGACCGCGGGAAGTCTGTGAACGGGCGAGTGGCCGCCTCGACCAACCGGGCCTGCGTTTCCTGGTCCAACTCGCGGTAGTGGACAATCTGCACCGGGTACTTGTTGCCCAACGAGCGCAAAGTATGGAGCAAGTTCACCGTGTTGTCCAAATCGTCTCCGCCAGCAAACGGGATCACTATACCTTTCCCCAGGGCCTTGTTCTTGAGCTGGTTGATCCAGCACTCCTTGTCGTTGGTGAGCGCAGACTTCACCGGCAGCTGCGAGCCTTTGCCGTGCAGCGAGTCGGTCAGAGCCAAAACCGTGTGGTCAGAAACGAACTTGTGCATGTTGGGCGGCGACCGGAAGATCTCGCCCGTGTGGCGCTGGTATAAGGGAAACGTGCTGTGCATCCATGGATAGATCTTCAGGTGCAACTCGTTACACGAGTCAAATGCGTTTTTGTCCAACTTGCTCTCGGCCTGGGTGTGCTCGAACGGCGTGCCCAACGACCGGAGCGCCAGGTGCTGCCTGGAAATAAATAGCGACTGTCTGTGGAAAGTGGAGCCGTCCTCTCTGTCGACGAAACACCGGTTGAAGATCCTCACGTGCGAAACGTAGTCTCTCATCGTGTACTCGTCGTGCTTGGCCTTGTCTTTCAAGTCGTCGTAAACTTTGGCTAGCTTGTCGTGGACTTCGTTTCCTCCCTTGTCCACGTCTGCCTCAGGAATATGCTTGTCACTGGCAATCTGCTGCACGGCCCAGCCGGTAAACTTCTTTGTCCACTCGTCCCACGAGAGCTGGTAGTCCATGTCGATGGAGAAGTCGTTGGACGCATCCACACTCCACGACATGGACAGAGCAAAGATGTTTCTAAAGTAGACCTCGCATCGCTCGGCGTAGTTGAGCCCAATGAACGAGTTGACGTCGTGCTGGCCGAAGAACTCGTCGTAGCTGCTCAGATGCGTGTCGATGCGTCGGCTGTCGCTGTCGATTTGCTCGTCCCTGGCCCACATTTTGAAAACCACACTTTCAATTAATTTCCTGGGGATGGCATGGCCCTTGTAATTGTTGACTGGGGCAACTTCATTGAGCGAGTTATTAAGGAGAGTAAGTGCCTCGTGTCTGTGGTAGAAAACAAAAAGATTTATGGCGTTGATCCATAGAATCACCACAAAGTATGCAAAGTTCCTCTTGGTGGGGTGTTTTAGCGTCTGCACCACATAATCACCAACAGACGCTAGCTTTTGGGTCAAGGAGGACATCAAGGTGAATGCAAATTAGTTGGAGTGGTGGTTGAATGTGGGCTTAATGGCGGTTTTATTGGCCGCCAAATACGAGTGCCCGGTCCGTGCAGGTTATCTAAGAACATACAATTTTGATTTTTACATGGATGCAGCTTATATTCTATGGGTTTGCAATAATTGCGCATGCAGAAGCGGCGTGCGTATATACCCTCGGGCAGGCCAAACCGTAATTCAGGTGAATTAAACGCCTCAAAGACTAAAGCACCCTGCGAATTCCATTGGAAAGCTGACAATGAGGATCAAAATGCCCTGGAATTCATTTGCATTGTCCTCTTGTCATGTATTGACGAGTGTTATGGGTACTAAATGCTCATTTTGGGACCTGTGGAACCTGCATCAAGACGCATGACGAAAAAAAAATATTGGGTTCCATCGCCCGGACGACCGTAACTAAACGAGTTCCGAGGGCTGACCTACCTAGACTAAACGTCGACTTCCGGGGCCCCTCAACTCACATCACAACGCCTTTTTTTGACATCTCAGCCTCCTTCCATGTAATTGTCCTGTAAATTAAGCCAAAATTATTTCCGGCGCTTTTTTGGCACATTTTTGTCTCTTGTGTTCATGCACTGTGCTGGAATCTGCCGATTTGCCCATTCCCCAAATTTCAGGCAGAAACACAGCCTCGATTCTTATGCACAATGAATGCCGTCTTCCCTGCCCGAAGAAGAAATCCAGGAAATATCCTTGACATGCCTTCGAGAACCGAAAGCTTGCCTGTGTCAATGAAGTACATGAATAGCGAAGAACATTGAGCACTACTTATTTTTTGTCATCAACTCATTGTACTTTCCATCTGACTAGTTCTCTTTTCTATTCCACCGCATCTCATCAATTGAACTGCCTGCGCTTAGTTCCCCAGCCTGTTTGTCGCCATCACTCACAACCGCACGGCTATACTCCTGTCATATACCGTTCACGACACGACATTGAAAATGAAATCACAAAGTATATTTTTGTGGTCAACGAACTTTTAGTATCTTCAAGTTTTTTTACTATAGCAACCCCATGTTCTCTTTTCAGACATCTATCCGGCAGCAACACACATCAAATGCGTCATTTTCTCTGATTTGCGCCAACTCTGCGTTCCCGTTTCACGCCGCATCCGAGCCGTCTGCCAAGTCATTTCCGCTTCGATGATTTTTCCCCCAGTGTGCAGATGGTTCCTGGAATCCCATATTTTGTTCCTATTCTGTCACGGCGACTCGTGAATGCAAACCACTTTTGGTGTGGGCTATCTGTAGGCAAGTCGAAACTAGGAAGCAAGTCGAAACTAGAGAGCAAGTCTTGGCAGCATGCCCGCACAATGCACTATGTGGGTTCCATCTACACGTGCTTGAAAATAGACAGAAGTGGCACACAAAGAAGCAAGCGAGAAAGGTCGGATTTAGAATGAAGAGAAGCTTATCCTGAGCTGGCTCGTACTTTGTTGTTTTCGTTTCAGTGTAGGTATTTTTTGCAAATCGAAATATTTTCTGCAACATGAACCCACCTCCTTTTCAAGTGTCGTCATTGGTTTGCACCCATACAGGAGTTGCAAATCACGGAGCGGAAGAGAACCAACACTTTAGCCGTGGAAAACACCAAAGGGCAGTAAATGTCTAAAAAAGCATTAAAAGTGCTCTTATATAGTTATCAAAATTCATATATATTCTTGTATAGACTATCACTCAATGGCCTTCTGGGGCTTTTCCTCCTTCAAGATCATCAAGGAGATAATCGAGTCGGCGACTTGCGCAGCAGTGATCGAGGTCAACTCGGCAACAGTGTCGAATGGCGGAGACACCTCCACGACGTCGCCGCCAACGACATTCAAGCCTTCCAAGCCGTCGAGAATCGTCAACAACTCACGTGACGTCCATCCACCCGGCTCCACTGTCCCCGACGCTGGAGTGTTGGCTGGGTCCATGGAATCCACATCCACCGTGATGTAAATGCTGCCGTCGCCAACTCTCTCCCTGATCTTCTTGATTATTCCAGCCGTGCCGATCTTGTCGATGTCTCTGGCCAAAATCCGGTCGAACCCGCAGTCAATGTCGTGCTGAACATCTCTGGGACCAGGGTAAGGGCCCCTGATGGCTGCGTGAATTGACGAGTTGGTCAAAAGCCCCTTCTCGTGTGCCCAGTGGAGGTATGTGCCGTGGTTCACCGACTGGTAGTCTGTGACGTTGCCTCCAAAGTAGTATGGGTTCCATGTGTCCAAGTGGGAGTCGAAGTGGATCACGGTGATGGGCCCGAAGTTCTCGTAGGCAGCTTTGATTGCTGGCAAGGTGATAGTGTGGTCGCCTCCGAGAGTAAAGATCTTGGGTGCCTTGCTCTTGTTGTGCTTGGTGGTTTTGTGCTGGCCAATGGCACGGTTGGCCCTGTAGATCTGGTCCAAGGCAATTCTGTTGTCCAACGGGGTCACCGGTGGGTCTCCACAGTCCACGATCTTGGCCCAGTTGGTGTACGGGTCAAACTGGTCTCTGTAGACGGAGTAAGCTGGAGCCAAACGACGAGAACCCATCCGGATGCCGCTGGGCCCGAATCTGGCTCCGGGACGGTAAGAGACCCCAGAGTCGAAAGGTGCACCGACAATGGCGATGTCGAACTCCTCTTTGTCGAACAACTCAGGGTCGTAGCAGTTGGCATACGGAACATGGGCAAAAGTGACCAACCCGCCAAATTCTCCTCCGCGGTACAAGACATTGGTGCCATTGATGTCTCTCAAGTCGTCTTTGTCCGGGTACTGGTAGTCGTCGTTGATCAAGAGTGGATGCAAATTGTCACCCAAAGGATGGGGCTGGTTCTTCACAGTTCCATCTGGGGCCTGGGAATTTGCAGCCATGGCAACGTCACCAAAGAAGTTGCCGTAGTAAGCATCCAAGAACGAGCCGTGGTCGTGTTTCTTCTCGTTGATTTTCACCTCTTTCTCGGCTGCCTTGTTGAACTGCTCGCACTGTAAGATCATCTGCTGGGAACCTGGGAGTGCGCTGGAATTGACCCCGAGCGCACCGAGAACAATCAAGAGAATGGTGATGGAGAGCATTTTGAAACCTAAGCTTGGGATTCCTTTTGGTTTCTTTGTCATTTAAAACTGAAAATTGTGTGTTACCTTGGACTTTATATATCTTGTCGCTGACATCCAATTTCGCAGCCATTTTCCTCGCAAAAACTATTACCCAATTTGGACTGCGCAGCACTGAACATGGCCAATTTGAGATTCCTCGCAAACTCCATCCAAAAGTGGTTATCAAGAACCCTAAAATGGCAAACTCAGTGAATACACACAAATCCATTATTTGATCGCAAATTCCGATCCGATGGAATCTGTTGGGCCGGAAAATTATTGCGCTCGACATTCCTGAGATTGCGCTCTTATCAGTTGCAGCCTAACTCGAGCAACACTCCGGTGATGTTGCAAATGTAGAAGAATAAGATACTTTCAGCCAGGAAAGCTTTAATATTTTTTTGAAAACGCAATTAAGAAGACTCACATGAAAGCTTCAGATAGCAGCAACTGTCTCACAACAACCGTAACTGTGACTGACTATGGGTCAGTTGAAACCGACCAGAATGACTCTCAGCAATTGTCTTTATTGCAAGAATCTGTGTCCATTGCCAAAATCTCGGCTCCCTTGATCGTCACCTTGTTTTTGCAGTACATGATCACTGTCTTTGCAATCTTCTCCGTTAGCCAGTTGGGAAAACAAGAGCTTGCTGCTGTTTCTCTTGCAACCATCACATACAACGTTGGCAACTCGATTTTCAATGGCATGGCTACCAGTCTCGACACTTACTGTGCTCAGGCACACGGCCTGGGGAACTATAAGTTGGTGAGTGTATACTTCCAGAGAGGAACAGCAATGCTCTTGGTGACATCGGTGCCTGTCGTGTTATTCTGGTGTTACAGTGCATCCATTTTGCTGTTGGTTGTGCCTCAACACGATTTGCTTGTCTTGGCCCAGACTTACCTTCGGTACTTGTCTTTTGGTGCCCCTGGCTACATTTTGTTCGAGACAGGCAAACGCTTTTTGCAGTGCCAGGGAATATATACGGCAGCACAGCACTCTTTGTTTTTGGTGGTGCCTCTTAACATTCTCCTCAACTATGTGCTTGTGTGGAATAAAACTCTCGGTGTTGGCTTCATTGGTGCACCGATATCCATTGCGATCAGTTACTGGACCATGAGCATATTTCTATGGATGTATGTGGTTTTCATTGACGGGCGAAGCTGCTGGTTTGGCTTGGACTTGAAGGAAGCATTCAACGTCAAAGAGTGGAAATCCATGTTCTCGCTTGCATTGAACGGAACTGCCATGCTCTTGTCTGAGTTCATCGCATTTGAAGTCTTGACATTGACCGCCTCGAGATTCGGCACCACAGCCTTGGCAGCACAGTCAATTGCGTCCACAATGGCAACCCTAGCCTTTCAGGTGCCATTTGGTGTTTCTGTTGCTCTCTCCACGCGGATGGCAGACCGTGTTGGGCTGCAAGATATGGCTTCTGCGAAGAAATTGGTCAAGGTGACTTATGTCTTGAGTGGAGTGGTCGGTTTAATCGACACATTCGTTCTAGTCGGCTTCAGCAAGGTTATAGCTACTTTGTTCTCACCAGACAAAGATGTTGTTGCTTTGGGAAGCAAAGTGGTAATGATCTTGGGTGTGAATCAGTTGTATGACTGTCCCAATGTGATTTTCGCAGGGTGTTTGAGAGGACAGGGAAGACAAGCCGTTGGGTCGAGGTTGAATTTGATCATTTACTATTTGATTGCTTTGCCCTTGGCGTTAACATTGGCTTTCAAGTTTGACTTGAGGATTTTCGGGCTCTGGGCCGGTCTTGGTGTGGGCATATTTGTTTTGGCTGCAAGCGAATTATACTGCGTGGTGAATTCTCAGTGGGTGCAAATTCTCATGAGCGCCAGAAAGAGAATGCAAGAGTAGGTAGATGAATTACACACGAAGGAAGAGAAAAACAAACTGAACGTAAAAGAATAATATACTCATCTTTAGAATAAGGCGGATACACTTCGAATGTGGGATTTGTTTTTCTGGATCAAACAGACAATTGGGTGCAATCTGAAACCACTCTGCGACAATCCTGAAACTTCAAGGGACAGTTCAGGTCAACACAAATCCCACAAAAAAAAAAGCACGTTCCCTCTTCTTGAAAAACTTACCATTGCTAATGACTTCTATAGAAGTAAGAGTCAACCCATTTACTCACCGTCTCTTCACGCGTATACTTCGCCGGGAGAGAGACCCCCACCAAATTGCCTTCAAAAGGTTTGATCCGTCCAAGGACATTATCCCATGGACTGACACTATCGAGCAGAACAAAGCAGTGGATACTGTTTTGGATCAATTTGATAGGCTCACGGATTTGAGAAAAAGAAAAGGACTTCCTCTCATGTTTGCAAGGCCACTGTCTAGGCACGACTCCTTTTCACTGTGGTCCAAAGAAGCGATGGCCTGTTTGGAGAATGAAACTCACGACTTGAAGGAGCGAATAAATGCGTATTTGAAGGAAAAAACATCGATAGAGGCATACCACAAAGATTGAAGTGCTCATAAAAGCACTTGAGAAATGGGAATTCCATAGTCAAGTCAGGAAAGCAACAACTATGTAACGTGGTAGAGGTCATTTACACTCTGGCATCTCTCTTTCTCTCTCTATTGTATTCTCTATGAACTGAAACTCTTTTCTCTGACGGTCAGAGCGTCCTTGGTGATCGAGTCGGGCGCATCCAAAACCTCGATGCAATCCATTCCGAGTTTGGTTCTTTCCTCGGCCGTAAAGGCACCAAAATGGTCGTCCATGTCTGGAATTCCAAGCTGAGGTGGCCAAATCTTGCACACAATCAAGTATAGGATGAAAGGGCACACAAACGCAAAGATAATGTTCCCGTAGAAGAACTCGTTTAAGCCCTCGGGGATGTCGATGCTGGCCACACTTGCAATGAGCCCAGGAATACCAGGAATGACGGTGGCAGCCCACACCAAGATCGCTCTCAAGTTGAATCCCTTGGTGAAGTAGAAGACACCGTCGGGGCACGTGCTGTAGAGGCTCATCAACGGAAGCAGGCTCTTTCTGACCACCAAAAAGTCTGCAATCAAAATGGCAATGATGGGTGTTACCACCACGCCGAAGGAACTCATAACGGTCAAAAACACCGAGGAAGTATTGTAGAAATTCCAAGGTTGCGTGCACCACGAGAGCAAGGCGGTGATGATCGCTCCTCTGGTGATATTGATGTACTTTGGCGACACTCCAGCAAGATCCATACCTCCGGCGTATCCATTGGCCAAAACATTAAATGTGAGCTGCGAAGAGGCGAAAGCCAACCCCAAGAAGAAAGCAGCTGCTCTCAACCCTGAGCTGTACGACTCATCAAGCCACTGAAGAACAATCTCGCTCGGTAACCACATGGAGTCTCCATACAAGTCCTTGGTGGCAGAAGCACAGATGAGACCAAAAAGAGGCACGATGGTTCCAGTCACACAGATGGACACGACGATTCCCAAATACATCTTCTTCGGCGACGAGGAGAACCTCGAGAAATCGTTCTGGTTGGTCACATCCGGCGACAAAGCCCCATACCAGATCGTCATGGAGTAGAGCCACATCCAGATTGTCTTCAGTGTGCTCATGTCGACTCCCTCGTAGAACAAAGTTCCTGGCCCGCCGTTTTTCGCCACACAGGTAGCAAAAATGGCGATGAAAGCAACAGCACACGCAGCACAGGACGCGTTGACATACTTGTTCATCTTCTCTGGCCTCATGAACAAGAAGAACATCTGAATTATCTGGAAACACAAAAACCCTATGAAGTCCCGTGTAGTCATCGCAACGCTCGACGGGAATGTGTTCTTCATGTCCAAAAAGCCCTTGCTGAAGCTGGAAAACGCAACAACAAGCCCCAAACCTCCGAGCCAGCTCTGAGATCCGTAGAAGACTATCAGCAAAACTATTCTGATCACTATACCAATGCTCAGACCGTAAATCCCGAAAATCAGCCGCATCGCCACAGTGTACCCAACATGGTACTTCTGTCCAATAGTCGAATTTAAGCTTGTGTAGACAATAATGAGGATATTCCCGAGGGTTAACGCGCCCATGGTCTGCTGAATGTTCAACCCCAAACCAAGCATGGCACTCCCCGTGGACCAGGTCCAGACGGTGATATTGGGCACGGCCCAGTAGCCAAAAAACGACCAGAAGCCCCAGATGCGTCTCTGAACAGGCATAGGCTCCAAATCGGGATTTTTCAAGATGGTGGGTTCTTCATGGCCCGCATGAGGAACCTCGAGCTTCACTAGCAAATCACGGAATGTCATGATGTAGAATGTAGCAAAACGGAAATGCGGCGGATTTCCTTTAATTTATGATCTCGAAATTCCAAAGTTCCCATTCGTCTTTAGTGTTGTACCACTGATTATTGAAAATCAAGGGTTCTTATCTTGCGAGGAAATAATTTAGCGCTTGTCTGCAGTACCCACATTTAGATTTCCTCGCAATAGCTGAAAATTGGAAAAAAAAGTTGCGACAAAAAAAGGAAAAATGACACAAGGGTTCGAATTAGGCAAAAAATTCCCGTTGCTCTCCAAATTTCGGCCATTGCTCTCTCAGTACGTGAACACATCAACGTCGCTGCTGCTATCGAGGTAATCTCTCTCCTCCTCGTTTTCTGGCTTCCTCCACACCTTGTTGAACTTTTTCAAGGCAAATGTGGAGCTTGTAGTGCCGATGTTGGCGAGATTTCTAAAAAACCTCATAACGACAAGTTTCTCCTCCTCAGACACACAGTTCAATCCGCCAACCAACATGGGCCACTGTAGCATTAGCATTGCGCATCTGGTCAATATGGAAAGATCGTGACAATCAGCTAGCAATGAGATACGGCTGATAAGACCCCGGTTGACACTTTGCACGTGCACATTTGAGACAGGCAAGGTCAAGCCTTTCCGAAGAAGCAAGATGATCAGCGCCAACACGTAGCACTGGTGGGATATGTCCATCCAGCTTATCGAGATTGTGCCATTTTGCAGCGGAATTGAGTCCATAAGCAAACCCTCGGAAATTTGCGCATTTGCAGCCACCGTTCCGCATCTGTCGACAAATTGCGTCTTCGATTGCTCGTAAAATTGTCCCAACAACCCGATAACGTGGAAAGTGTCAGCCGTGCCCTTATCTCTTACCCTATTGAGAACTCTGATAAGCTCTCTTATCGGCACCAAACAACTATGGTGGAATCCCGTAAGCAAGTTGAAGCCGTCGGGCCGAACAATGCAGATTTCTCGCAAAATCGCCAACTCCTCAGCATTTGTAGATAAGATAAGCTCCATTTCCGAGTTCTTCTGTAGTGTACCACCACGCTTCGAACTTAAACCAGCCAAGATCTCAAAGGATATGAACCAGTGCTTGCAGAAAACCAAAATCTTCAGTTTGAAGAGCTCCAGGTTCCTCTTGCAGCCTGAAGAGTACTTGAGGAGAAGCTCCTTTGCTCCTCTCAAGTGAGATCTCCATCCCAGATCCAGGATCGATGCATTTGCTGACACTAGCAACAAGATGGTGAGCAAAACGGCCTCGATGGTGTCGCTCACGATGTTTATGTCGTCCCTGCTTCTCAAGAGAGCAGGCTCAAACAATTTCAAGCACTGAAGAAGGTACCGGCACAGTGCATTCTCGTCTTCCTTGAGGGAGTGTTTCTGGTAGCTCATTCTAGCACCTTGTGACAAAATGGCAGAGAGCAAGAACGTTTCCCTCGAGGCAACATGCAAGAAGATGTCTCGGGAAGTGCAGAAAGAGCCAACACCTTTCTCGTAGGACTGGAACGGCTGGATGATCGTTGCAAAGTTGTTGTAGAACTCCTCAAAGTAGAGTTTCTCGTGGCTCAAGGCTAAGTGTATGTGGTCAATGGGCAAAGCCTTTGGGATGGATTGAGTGTAAGCGTTTCTGGGTGCTCGCTGTACTTGCTCTTCAGATTTGGGCGTTTTAAGAGTTTCAGGCGTCTCTCCGCTGTAATTTCCAATGTCAGCCGGAACAGTTGACTGTCGACCTCCTTCTCCCATCATTCCATTGACTATGTTGTCAAGATCCAAGGCAAGCAAGTTGAGGTCGTGGTGACTAATGGAGTCCTGCTGATTGGTGGAGGTGTGCTGATTTGTGGAAGTATGCTGATTTATAGTGTCCTGATGGGGCCAGCTGAGATCGGCAGCTTTTGGAGATCTTGGACTCATCAACCTGGGAAGATCGCCGAACAAATTGGGACTCCGAAGAGAAGGTATATCGAGAACTGGCAGTTTTTCTGAGTAATTTTGTCTTGTGACTTTATCAGAAACATATCTTTCGTCCCGTTCATATCTGATAAATCTTAGATTTTGCGCTTTGTTCAAATCACCGTAAGTGGCACTTTTCTCGTCCAGGTAAAAACACAGTTTTCTCAATCGAGAGCATTGCCAGCATGCTGGTTTCCCCTCGTCACACTTGACCCTTCTGGACTTGCATGGGCGACATCCTTTCTTGCTGTATCTCCCTCGTTGACGAATTGCGCTTTTCAGGGAAAATGACATTTCATAAAGTTAGGTCTCTTTTGGTGTATTTCAAGATGAATGAAATCTGTCTGTGATGCTCAACACCAACTCTGTTTTCACGGTGTTTTCAATTTTGAGCCTTTTCGTTTCGGATGAAAATCCGCCCGGCGGCCAATTCCGTCATAGTCCATAAGGCTGACTCTTATCTATGTCTGTGTGCACAATTCACTGTAAGGGCCAATCACCCAACTCCACACATAGATAATATCGATTTGCTTGAGAAAACTTTTCAATTATTTTATGAGAGGGAAGAAGTCACCAACATCGAATTTTAGGAGGAAAAAAGAAGAGAAATTATATTAATTGGAGGGAGTCTCATTGGGGGTATTGTTCAAGGTTACGGGCACATAATTTGCGCTCCACAATCTGTCACTTTGCAATCCCCCTATATTTCTAAGGTGTGATTTGAGAGAAGCGAAAACGATTCTGAAGATTTTGAATTTAGCATGAAAAAGCAAAGCTGATCAGGATCAGGCTGCATTGATATAAATGTTTTCGGGGGAATTAAGGGAAATCCTTCTTTTAAATACTCATGGACTTGGTTCGTTTCTGTTAGTGAACATTGCGCTTCAGACTGTCAACTGACAACTGCGATGGAAAAAGGGAAATCAAGAAAATGAGGGATACCTTTTTGAAAACTGAGTCTGTCAACTAATGAAAGAGTGAATGGGACATGAGTTTGCATTGTTGTCGCTCTTGGGTACGTCAAGCTGAGAATAATTCATTTGGTCCATGTGAATAAGCATAAATCTCTCGACTCCAGAAAGAGAAGTCCAATTCTGCGGTTTCACGAAAAAATCAAAAAAACAGTTCACACTAAATCCTTTTGGGCTTGTCGTATCCTAAAGAAGGCGGTGACGGGTTCAATCGTTATAGTTACCAGACCTAGCACCAACATATAATACCACTCCATAATCTACGACATAGACTCTTGGTTTACACCCCACTCGGTCACTGCGTTGAGCCCAATATTCAGCTTTTCTTGGAATTTATCAGCTGCCCTCGTCAATTTTTTGCAACTTTCACATCTCGTGAATTCTCCGTGAATATCCCGTCCCAGCAATATGGTGTCTATTCCACAACCACCAATCGACAAATGCAGATAAAACAGATGAAGAAGAGTCTGCGATGGCTCAACAGACCAGGATCGAATTGTTTGCTCGTATGATTAATTTTTCGAGAGCTTCCCCCTGGTGAATCAGCTCCATTATTGACCTGCCTACTAGTCACCAACCCATCACCATTTTGCAGCCAATACCGAGGCACAGAAGCTCGAAACAACAATTCTTCCTTGACACCGGGAAGGGACTACAAAGTTGTACTGCCCAAGAAGTCTCCACAGTTAAATTTTCCAATTTGTACAAGTGGCACCAAATGATCGTGGAAGAGTCACTGAGATTGGAGGCGGAAAAGGCTGTGAACGCTAAGTTTTGAAGAAAGTTGAGGGTAAATCCACCAATAAGAACGTTTCAGGATCTCCAAAACATGTCCTTGTGTGATTTAATGTCTCTATTTCACAAATTTTGTTTGATGTTTCTTGTCCCTTATCGTCCATATGTAGATCCCAAAATGGGTGCAAAATTGCGAAACAATGAAGCCCAATGATAATGGCAAAACATTCAAGGGGAGAATGCCTATGGGAAATCAAACAGCCCAGAACTAAAACGACTATTCGCTTTCAATAATTATCTTATCAGCAAAATCTGGGCGTGTCTCATCAGTCGTGGTGAATTCTCCATATTCCGTGTATTTTCCGCACCACCCATATTAGGTGTCTCTGAGAACTTACAATTTTCATATCTGATTTTCCCACAAACAGAAAAATTAAACAGAGTTCCAGGAGAGAAACATCAGGGTATCTGCTATCACACTATCATCCTATTTACACATGTTCCTTTTTCCCCACTCTACTTATCATTTCCTACTCTTGTGATTCTCACTTTCGGACTGCATCGCGGCAATACTGATAAGTGGAGGGGACACAGCAGCCCACACAAACCAAGCAAAATTTTCTCTTAGATTTTTTATCCATTGGCATCTCAACCTTCTTTCAATCACAACAGTAGAAGCAAATCATGGTTTCATCTCATGACAAGTTCGTGTTGCACTAGTATGTACCCCACAATTGCTCACTCTCACACTACAGCACTAACTCCAGTTTGGCTAACTCCAGAGCATTCAGAATTGCCTGGCTTCTTCAAGTACTCAACCTCGACTATGAGGTGAAAGAGTACGAGCTGAAGAACAGAGTTGCTCCGCCGGAATTGAGAGAAATCTGGCCTACGGGGATGTCTCCAGTGTTGCAGATCTTCAGTGAAGGCAAACAGACAAAGACAGTGGCAGAGTCCGGTCACATTGTGCTGTATTTGATCAAGTACTATGACTTTGACAACAACTTGAAGTTTGAAAGTGACGACGACTCCGATTGGGTCGACTATTATTTGCATTTTGCAGAGGGAAGTTTGCAGTCATACGGAGTGGGCATGATAGTTGGAGAAGTCGTTGCCAGGAGCATCCCATGGCCACTTAATGTTCCACTCAACTTGCTTTTCGCAAAAATCAACGCTCTGTTCTACGCCAAGAGACTATACACCAACTATCAGTTTCTCGACTCTCAGTTGGAAAAGAAAGGCGGTGGGTTTTCCGTGGGAGACCATATAAGTGGAGCAGACATCATGTTGGACTACCCGGTGAACTCCAATTTGTTCAAAGGAAAGTTGCAGGCGGAGAATGTGACCCCAGGGAAGGATCCAAGGGAGGTGTTTCCGAACTTGTACAAATGGCACCAGTTGATCATGAGCCAGCCACTGAGAAAGGAGGCAGAAGCGAAAATTAAAGAAGGGAGATAAAGAAAATGGAAAAGACAGAGAAAATTATTTGAACTATAGCCAAAGATGTAAGCTCTCATGTCCTCAGCAACAAGTGTAGAGTGTGAATGCAAAATCATTAGAAGAGAAAATGTACCTATGAAATTCAAAGAGAGTCAACATCAATTTCATGATTTTTCAAAGTAGCAAATCCATTTTTCGTGGATTTTCATCCCAAATGTGGATGGAGGCCCACTTTTCCAAGTTTCCCATACTTGCTGCTCCCCTCCTTTGGCGGATCCCCCAGTGTCTCTGAAACTCTATCACATGCACAAAACCCCCATAAACCGTTACGTAAAATTACACCGCTTGCATTTTTAGATCATCTCTGCATATTCGATGCCACTTGTACACTACATGGACTTATCATATCCCACCAGAATGCAGATCACCTTATTGTCTCGCCCCTCATGACAGTCTGGGCCTTCTGCCATCTTGCATAATTGACACTTGACGAGCAAAGGCTAATTCTTAGCGAAGTTAGAGTTGTGTTCAGTGATGATTCAGTTTAACTAGAATTTGGAAATGGAAAAAAATCATTGGCAATTTTCTACACTTCCAAAACTTTTCAATACTTCCATAGTCTCCCCCTTCTTAACCCCAGACTAATTCCTAAAGCCTTGTTACACAATCAAACGGCTCACCCCATTGATTCCGCCGCCAGATCAGCATGTGAATTCAACAATACACTTCTCGACAGCAACACGTTGAGCGGAACACACCTCCTGAACTTTCATTAGACAGTTGCAAAAACGACAAGCACATGAAATTGCAAAAAGGGTACATCTCAAGCTTGCTCTGATCTGGAAACCTCCTCCACCCATTCCAAAACTATAACAAGATTAAATCCCAGAACCTCGAACGTCTCAGCAGTCCAAGACATTGCCGGTTTTTTCTTTTTTGTCTATAATTTTCCCACCGTTGCACTCCGGCCCCTCCGAGCTGTATGGAAAATCACCATGCGGGCTATTTTTCGCCTGTGCCAAATTCCCAGCGGGCTGGCAAATCCAAGCCACGCAATTATCGCCTCATTTCGCCTCAGTTTGCCTCCCCCGTCCCCTCAATAAGCAGAATGCATAGAAGTTGCGCCCATTCAAGACATTATTGTAACTCTGGTACCCCATTCCCGTGCACTCCTGGCATGTGCAAATGGCCACACGAAAAAAGTGGAACCCTGTAATTTGAATTTGAAAATATTAAAGAAATTTATAATTCGTTTTCGAACAGTCACCGAAAAGATTCACCATCTCTTACTTCTTCCTGTTTGCTCTTCTTCCCTGGCTCTACCCCAGACTCCAGGTCTCAGTATGTGGAGAAGATCACTGCAGGAACACACCACCTCCACTTCTTAAATCGGAGTTTCCACCGAACCCGTTAGGAGCCCCGGCGGCCAGGGCATGTTTGGCAATAGCTGCAATCCATTCTTGTTGCAGCCCCGCTTTACCATTCACACTCAGTTCGATGTCTGGTTAAATTGAGCAACCCACCCTCGCTTTCCCTCACTGAACCTATACTTTCCTCAAACTTCTCCCTCACCTAACCTTGACTTTCCTGTCATCATCAGCAATGTTTCTGGATAGTTTGGATAATTCTCTAAAAGCCTTGAAGGACACCAGCGAGGTCTACTTGAGCGCACACCCGGTGGTGTACTGGATCCAGGTTGTCTTGCTTCTGTTGGTCACCTACTATGTGTACCGCAAGTTAAAGGTGCGCTACTTGTGCTACAGGTTGCATGCGAAACCACCGGTGTGGCTCCGCAACCCGGGCATCTTCAACTCGAGAAAGATGTTCATGATCTTCCAGAAGAAGAGAAACGGCGAGTTGCTCCAGTACTTGTGGGAGATCTGGAACTCCAGCTCCGAGAATATGAGGGTGCTCATTGCCTCGAAAGAATTGGTGGTGACCACAGACCCGGAGAACATCAAGGCGTTGTTGGCGACACAGTTCAACGACTTTGCCTTGGGGTTCCGCCACGGCCACTTTGCGCCGCTCTTGGGCGAGGGGATCTTCACCTTGGACGCGGACGGATGGAAACAGTCCAGGGCGCTTTTGCGGCCAAACTTCTCCAGAGAGAAAATCTCCCACTTGCACTCGTTGGAGGACCACTTGCAGAGATTGTTCAAGCACTTCAACAAGTTCCACGGCCAGGCGTTCGACTTGCAGGAGTTGTTCTTCAAGTTCACCGTGGACACCTCGACCGAGTTCTTGTTTGGTCACTCTGCCAACTCGTTGTCGGACCCCAGCATCGGCGAGTACCCCGAGGAGATCTTCGAGGGCCAGTTTGAGTTCTTCGAGGCGTTCAACAGATCGCAGGCCATCTGCTCGTCCAGAGCGTGGATGCAGCAGTTCTACCAGATCTCCAATTTATTCTTCTACAGAGAGTTCAAGCGGTGCAACAGGATCGTGCACAACTTCGCCAACTACTACGTGGACTTGGCCCTCAACATGTCCCCCGACGAGCTCGAGAAGGCCAGTGCAGACGGCTACATCTTCTTGTATGAGTTGGCCAAGCAGACCAGGAACCGTAAGATGTTGAGAGACCAGGCGTTGAACATCATGATTGCAGGCAGAGACACCACCGCAGGTCTTTTGTCGTTCACGTTCTACGAGTTGCTGAAAAACCCAGAGATCTGGAGCAGATTGAAAGAGGAGATCTACGACAACTTTGGCGATGGCGCCAACAAGCGTCTTGAGGATGTCACCTTCGAGTCGCTCAAGAAATGCGTGCTTTTGAAGAACGTCATCTCGGAGGTCTTGAGAATGTACCCCAGTGTGCCAATAAACTTCAGACAGGCGACCAAACACACCACTTTGCCTCGTGGTGGAGGCGACGACGGCGCTTCTCCGCTTTTTGTCGAGAAGGGCCAGGTGGTTGCTTACATCATTATTGCAACCCACAGAAACGAGAAGTACTACGGCAAAGATGCACATGTCTTCAGGCCAGACAGATGGAACGACCGCAATTTGAAGCCGGGCTGGGCGTACTTGCCATTCAACGGCGGCCCCAGAATCTGCTTGGGCCAGCAATTTGCAATCACCGAGGCATCGTATGTCATTGCCAGAATCTGCCAGGAATTCCCCAACTTGTTCGACCACGACAGGGAGCCCAAGACTTACCCACCAAGAATGGTTTCCCAGTTGACCAACTCACTCGCTGCCGGCTGCTGGGTCTCGCTTTCCCCTTAATTATGACATATATGACCACTTATGAATACTTATGATAGAGATAACAAGAGTGTATTAGTTAGAGTGAGAGAAAAAAAGAGAACTTCACTCTTCAATAGTTTTGAACTGACTTCTTTTCAATCCACTTCTAATCATTCAATTTCTCTAAGCTTCCTTTTTTCCTACACTGTCTCGTGGTCATATTCATTCATATTACAACTTGGCCTTGGTTCTAGGGTCAACAGAACGCAAGAATGGCTCAATGGACGCAGCCTTCATGATGTTGCCCTTCACCTTCAACTTCCCAGACATGAAGAGTCTCTGTGGGTTGGCCTCGTTGTTCACCAACTTGACGAAATCCTTGTCGGACATGAACAACTGGATGTCGTTTTTTGGGATCTTCCCGTCGACTTTCCTCACAGTTCCATCCTTCTTGAAGTCCATGTACCACGACTTGGTCTTGCCCTCAGCATTCTTCAAAGTCACCACAGTAAGCGCCTGGACCTTCGCAATGGACTTTTTTCTGAGCTCGGGGTCCTCGTCAACCACACTCTTCATGAAATCAAACAATTCGGATCCATAAAATCCGTCTTCAGCGAGAGAGTCAGAGTCAGCCATTTTCGATATTCTGTAATGATAGAGACGCCATTTGCAAGTCGATTTGGCCTCTAGTTATACTCCTCGACCGTTGGAGCATAAGGCATGTGAAGATATGAAACCTGCATGAACTCCACTTTCAGTAACTGATTAAGCTTTGGATAGTGTGAAGAGGGGTAACAATGCAAATTGATGCCAAATAAAGTTATCAGCTCAGCAAATAGATTTTAGACCGTCTGGCGATCTCAATTTAGCTGCAAATCCCAAAAAAACCATTGAGTTCACTTCTCAAATCTGGAGAGTGAGCAAGTCCACCAAACTCGACCCAACCTCTCCCTGCCTCTTCACCTTTCGCACCCGTACCGAGACAATAAACATTGTGTACACCTAACCAAGTGTTCCCCTCCCTGCTGGGGCCTGTACACCGCCCCATAGATCTGGCTTCCGAGGCTTGTCAGAAACATAATGTGGCAATCTAAGACACACTGGTGAGCGGAGCAAGGACCAGAACCGAGGCCGCTGCCGTATACGAGAGCACCGTAGGCTGTGAAGATCGAACAACAATGAACAGCAGTCACAAGAGGAAACTGTGAGTGAATGTGTATCTCCACATTCAAACATGACAAACACACCCTAACATCCTCACGGAGTCAGAGGGCCCCACAGAGTCAGAGGGCCTCACAGAGTCAGAGGGCCCAAGTCCTTGAGTGGGATGTCGTGCTGCACCTCGCCCAACTCCTGTTGTTCCAACATATTGTCGAAGAACGTCGTTCTCAACTCCTTCCACCGCGTCAGGTAAGTCGAGAGGGTCACCAAGATGACTCCGCTCAAAAACTGTAAGCACCACCACAAAAACGACGCCGGGAATTTCCCCGTGTATAGCCACACCACGCCCAAGTTGATGATGTGCACGGTGATGGCGAAGTCCCACGCCAACTTGGACCTGCCGACTATGATGGTGACGAACAAAACACACAAGAGCGAGTCGAAGAGCCACAAGGCGAAGAGCGTGAGGCCCATTGCGTTGTCTGGCTCGATCAATTCCCACGAGAAGATCCAGTCCACGCTGAAGTCGTAGCCGTTGAGCAGGGCC
The DNA here is from genome assembly GCA_030566815.1 of Sungouiella suratensis. NCBI lineage: Eukaryota > Fungi > Ascomycota > Pichiomycetes > Serinales > Metschnikowiaceae > Sungouiella > Sungouiella suratensis. The sequence continues at coordinate 1,495,149 of JAKUAV010000001.1, read as the reverse complement.
ACCAAGTAGAATATGATGAGCGCAGTGAGGTAGTAGAAAAGCTGGAGGATGACGATCTGGCCCGCGATGCGCAGCGGGCTCGACGAGTTGGCGCCGTCGCTGAGGGGCTTGTATCCAGAAAACCACGGCATTGTAGAATTGGAGAACCAGAAGTCTTTGGAAAGTTCTGGCTTCGGTTATTTAAGATTTGGTGGTGTTGGTGTGATCTGCAGTGTGTGCAGGGAAGACCAGGAGACGGAAACCAGGGAAGGGAAGCGTGTCGAATTTAGTGGTATTAGAGTTTTGAGGAGATGGAAGCAATTGGGAATGCCATGTAAATTGAGAGTTGATTTTTTTTTTTTTCGTTTTTTTTTTTTGTTTGTATGCTGTTCGTGTCTTCAAGTGAGACTGACAATTGAGGCGAGGTGCGCAGGGCTTTTTGGATGCAAAGTACCACACGGAAAGCACCAGAGGAGGTTCCACCAAAAATTGACAGGAAAGAAAGGAAAAAAAATGAGAAAAGAGCTCATCAAGTCAATGAGTTCAGTCAAAGTCAACTCAATTGAAACTTTAATCTGGACTGTTTTTCTTTTTTTCTTTGACTAGGAGTATTGGGTCAAATGGCTGATTACTTGCCTGGTCTGCTCCCCTACTATCATCTTTATTTGACTGCGAAAAACGTCACCTAGTAGATCCAGAAGATTAATCCACACCAGACACTCACCACCACAAAAAAAAAAGGAAAAAAAAGGAAAAGCAGGATTGATAAGAAATGAAATGTCATATCGTCAACGCAATTGTGTCCTTCAAATTCCTCCATTTACATCTTACTGTTTTGTCCCCATCTATTTCATGTCCATTCTGTGCTTTCTCTCCCTGTTCTACTTTCTTCTCTTGCCCTTGCTGTTGCCCGCCTTGACGTTTCTCGCCTTGTTCTGCGTCTTGGCACGGTCTCCCTTCGTCTTCTTGTACGACCGCGCCTCGTCTCCACGGGCCTCTATCATCTTTCTCTTCTTCGCATTGGGCTTGAACTTATCCTTGGTGAGCTCCGACATGGCGTTCAGCGAGTGCAACTTTTTCTGTTTTTCGCTCTCGAACCACGTTCTCCTGGGCTTCGAGTGGATCTCCGCGCCGTGCTTGATCAAGTTGTCGGCCTTCGCCAACTGCATCTCTGCTGCCAACATTTCCTTCGCCAGTTTCTCCTCGACCAACACTTCCTCGATGACGTCCTCTTTTTCCTCCACAACTGTGTGCAACTGCTCGACCTGGGGCCAGTCAACCGTTCTCAGCACGGCCTTCTGCGCAGAGTCGCTCAGCTCAAGCGACTTCAACGCGGCCTTGACAATGTTTCTGTCTGCGGCTGCCTCGCCCACAAACGTGATGGAGCGACCCTCCCGGCCCGCTCTGGCGGTTCTTCCCACTCTGTGCAAGTACACCTCGTGGGACTTGGGCATGTCGTAGTTGATGACCATCTCGATCTTGGGGATATCCAAACCTCTGGCTGCCAAATCCGTACAGATCAAAACGGGCACCACCAAGTTCTTGAAGTCGTTGACGTTGTTCAAACGCTGCTCCTGCAGCAACGACCCGTGCAACTCGGCCACCTTCATGCCTAGCAAACCCAAGATGATCCGGAGTCTGTGTGCTGTTTCCTTTCTCGACACGAAAACGACGATTCTGGACTGCTGCAGAGGGTCCACCAACTTCAACAAGTGGAAGAGCAACGCTGGCTTCATGTTGTCCTTTTTACGGATTCTCACGAACTCTTGCACCAACCTCAGCGCCGCGGCTTTGGGAGGGTCGATCATGATCCTCACCGGTCTGTTCAACGACAACTGGATCAAGTCCTGGATTTTCGTGTTCATCGTCGCCGAAAACAACATCGTCTGTCTCTTGTGCTTTGGAATCAACGACAAGATCTCCGTGAGCTCGGCCTGGAACCCCTCGTCCAACATTCTGTCGGCTTCGTCCATGATCAAGATCTCCAACGAGTCGATGTTGAACGATGCCGAGTTTCTGATGTGGTCGATCAATCTTCCGGGCGTGGCCACCACCACGTCGGGCCGCAACTTCAACTGCTGCTCCTGCTGCTTCAAGTTCAACCCACCGACGGCCAACCCGAACGTCAAGTTGCTGACGTACCGGCCGATGTTCTTGCCCACATCGCACACCTGAATGGCCAATTCTCTAGTTGGCGTCAACACAATCACTCGGGTCAGCGCCACCTTCGTGGGCTTGTATACCAATCTCTCGATCACGGGGATCATGTAGGCGGCGGTTTTACCCGATCCGGTCACGGCACCGGCGACTATGTCCTTACCCAAAAGAGCAATTGGGATCGATGCAGATTGGATGGGCGAGGGCCGCGAGTAGCCCAAACTGGACAACCCTTTGAGCACCGGCCGCGACAAGTCGAGCGTCTGGAACGATGTGTGTGCCTGTTCCTCGTCTGCCTTCTCGTAAAACTCCGCAATGGCCTCTGCTGAGTCTTCGTCTTTGTCTGATTCGGAATCTGACGCTGGCTCGGGCACTTCCTCGTCGTCGCTGGCCAACACCTCTTCTGATTGGTCCAGGTCGTTGTCGGAGTTGTCCTCGTTGGTTTTTTCGGCGAGCTCGGCGCCCATGCCGAATCCATCTAGGGCGAGCTCGTCGTCATCATCTTCATTTGCTGGCTGCTCAGATTCCGAGTCCTCGGCGCCCGATTCCGATGATTTTTTTTCTTGTGCTTGTTTCTCTGTGCTTTCTCCTGAGGCTTGTGTAATTTCCTCGCTTTCCTGGCCTTCTTCCTGCTTTTCCTGGGTCTCCTCTGGTTCTTCTCCCACCAATCCAGTCAAACCACCTTTTCTCTTCAAGATCTCGTCCAAATTCACGTCTTTTTTCTGCTTTGGCTCATCTTCGTTCACACGGAACTCCCAGCCATTCACAGTGCTTGTGCTTTCGAACCCATCTAGCGAGAATTGGAACTCTGGGTTGATATCGTCTGACTCTTCTTTCTCACTCTTTTTCTCGAGCTCCACTTCGTCTTCTGACTCAGAAACTTCAGGAATAGCTTCAGCTTCAGAGTCGCTATCGATCGTGCCGATCAAATCCTCCTTGACTTTTTTTGTTGCGCCTTTTCTCTTGGCCATCTCGAATTATGGAGTATGCGATGAGGCCTTGAATTTTTCTAGATAATTGATGCGGACTGCAGGTAACACCACACACCCAAGGTCTCTACATGATTTCTCTACTCCAACATTATTTTGCAATTTTCATTTCGCAACCTAAACAAAATGGAACCCTTCCAGAACATTCGTCATTTCCACCAAGTCGTAGAAGTCATCATCGTCTTCTGAGGATTCTTCATCTGGCGCAACTTGAGCAAATTGTTTCCCTTCCAAAACGAGCAATTGAGTATTCCTTCTGATTTCCTGTAAGGACTTGATTTGCAGCGACGTTTCGTAGGATATTTGCTTCTCGCCTGTCAATCCTTTCAACATTTTGAGGCCGTCTAGCCACACAGCCTTGTTATCTTCGGAGTCAGTGTAGAAACTCAAAAGCTGATTTCCTGCTTTGCCCAAGAGTATGATTTTTTCATACGATATCGTTCCGTTCACAGAAATCAACATCGAGTTCTTCGCCTTGTCTGCCTCACCAACCGAATTGCCGATCTTGATAGACTTTAATTCGGCAATCTCACGCAAATTTATGGCCTGGTTCTCCATCTCCTCGTACGATGGCTTCAAAGTTGCAATTTCTGAAAACTCCTTGTAATACAACGATTTTCTGTTCGGACTGAGAATGATGAAGTAGTAGTTTTTCCCGCCCGACAGTCTGCTGCCGCTTTTGAATAATTTCTCCGCATGCGTCTCGGTGTGCACCCACGAGCCCTTGAGTAATTGCATGACTCTCTGTTCAGTGACAAATTCCTCGACTTCTCGTGCCAAGTTCTTGTCGAAGTCGTGAAATCGTGGCTTCCACACCTCTGAATGGAGATTCTTGATCTCGAGGAATTGACTGTGTCTGATACTCTCTGACGTTCTCGAAGTGAAAGTCTCCAAGCACTCCTCTATGCTAGGATTTGACGAGAGTGATTTCTCCAAGAACTCCACATTCGACTCGAGCAACTGCAAGATTCCCTCAATGTCTTCCTCATTCTCCAACTGCGATTTCGTCTCCTGCCATAAAAGCAAGCAGTTGTTCATGGAGTAGTAGATCATAAGTTCCCACGACAAGATGTGGTCATTGAGTCTTGGGTACTCAGCTTTCTGATGGAAAATTCGAAGCCAGAGCCCCGTGCACTTGGTAATAAATAAGTACATTGGGAAAGTTCTGTTGTGGTCACTCATGATCAACTCCTCGTGGAATTTCTTCTTGAATGTGATATTAGGGTCTTTGAGGAAAACCTTCAAGTCCATGGCTAAGAGAATGGTGAAATTGTCCACCACAAACTTCTTAGGGTTGGCCGTGAATCCTGCTTTCACATACTCCTCTGTCGAAGCTGGAGTTCCGAACTCGTTCAACGAAACATCCAAGAATATGAATAAATTAGTCAACATGACCTGGTGAGACACAATGGACATGTCGAACCGCGTCTTACTAAGGTACTCATTCAAGTTGAAGTAGGTTTCTTCTAGCGCGGTGATCGCCTCCAAGATCAACCCGTCGGTGGTCTCAATCAAGTTCCCCACAGTGGAGAAGAACTTCACGTGCTTGAGCCGACCAGTCAACGTGATGATTCGGTCGTACTTGAATTTGAGTGCTTTGTTTATAAGCTCGTTGACCAACCGGATCGAATTAAGGAGGATTTTTGTGTCGGACAAGTACAATTTGGCAGTGAACACATCAATGACATCCAAGTAGGTGACAAGACTCTGGTAAAGCGGGAGGTGGATCTCAATAGACGAGTCGCCGTACTTGGGTGGGTAAGGCCCGCCGGATATGGAGATCACTGCAATTTTGAGAATCGCCTTGTATGTCTCCGTGGACATTTTCGTAGATACGATGGAGAACAACGAGTTGAACAAAGTCTCGTCCAAAATCTCGGTGAAGTGGGGCGAAACAGCATCGCTCCCCGGAGCAGAGATGCAGTCAAGGAGTTTGGCAAGCACAACCACGGAATTGACCTTTTCTTGCTTGTCTTTGCCCAAAATGTTCGATTTCAAGATCGCCAGGTAGTTCAAGGCGGTGGAGGCATCTAGTTTCGATTTGGAGATATTGCTTTTGCTCAACAACTCGTTGAGCTTGTGGTTGATGGTCCTCGAGGACTCTGCAGTGGACATTTTTATTGGCAAATGAAAGTGATTAGCAGTGCCGGCACTGATGTGGAGAGTTCAATCTCTAAAATTGTCGAAAATGGCGATATAATCCGTGCAGGCAGGAGTGTGCAGAGGCCAACTAGACGGCAGATCAGCAGGGGAAGGTATGTGGGAGTGAGAAGTCTTGGAGGCCCGAGCAAATAATTTTGCAAAGAAATGGGGGAACCTGGAAGATTATATGGGAGCGTCCGCCCGCATGGGTTGCGACCCACGTACAATTGCTCCACGTACATTCGCCTGTCTACCGGGCGACTCAGTGCATCAGCTCTCACCGGCTGTGCATGGCAACAGGGCGTGTGCAGGGAGAAACGTCAAGATCCAGCATTCCCTAGCGCGCGGTGGGAGGGAATGGGAATTGAGAAAGGGGCAGAAAAGTGTGAGGGGGACGGCCTCTATTTATAGTGCAAAAAACTTTAAAAAACTGGTCATGCTTTTCATGCAAGGGAGAAACTGCAAATACATCGATCGCCGCGTATAAATAGGCGTATATTCCCCATGCCACATGGCGGTTCTAAACCCTACTGCACCGAATATTTTCTCGTCTTTCGCACTGTTAATTATGGCTTGATGTAATACGCCCTGCATTCGCGCAGCTAATTAACGCCCGTTCGAGGCTTTATTGGGCATTGGTCTGCTTGCTCGAATCGGAGAATTCCCACCAATGATGTTGGATGGGCAAACTCTAATGTTCGTAATTCCGCGCCCAATCTCTTTTCCCAATGTGTCTTTTTACAGATTCAACACTTCACATGCTCCCTTAACAATAGGGCTGCTACGGATGTGGATGCACGGATCTGACACATTAAATAACGCTCCCGCGCTGTGACACGGCTTCACTGTTGAGGGCTGATAAGGGATAATCTGAGCAGTATTTATAAAGATGACAATTCCAAAATAATCAGAATTCACAGATTTGATCAATCATCATCACTATCCAGGAAATTTTTATTTCAGATCTAGATTTCCAAATTTGAACTTTCCACGTATCACTGCCTCACGTGACCATACTCGCCATTGACTATCTGTGAGGTGTACCACAACTTTCTACTCACTAACCATGGTCAGCTTTGCAAGTGTATGAAACAAAATTAATAATTTTTAATTTTACTTTACTAACCGCAGTCTTTGTCCTTCTTGGACTCGCCTTCCCTCGAGTGGAAATCCATCGTTACTTCCCTTTTAATTGGCAAGTATGCTTTTGAAACTTACATCAACTACAGGCAATACCAGGTGTACCAAAACACCGAGCCTCCTGCCTCAATTAAGAAGGAGATCACCCAGGAGACATTCTTGAAGTCCCAGGAGTACTCGCGTGCCAAATCCAGATTCTCGTTCTTCGCAGATGCCCTTGAGTTGGTCAAGGAGATTGCCTCCATCAAGTTTGACCTTTTGCCCTTGTTGTGGGGCTGGGCCGGTTCCCTCAGCGTTAAGCTTTCTCATGCCGCTGTGATTGGCCGCTTCTTCGGCGCCTCTGTCATGCCTCAATCGTTGGTATTCTTTACACTCACTTCCGCTATCTCCACCTTGGAATCTTTGCCCTTGTCGTACTACCAGAACTTCGTTTTGGAGGAGAAATTCGGGTTCAACAAAACAACCATCAAGACATTCTTTTCCGATGCCGCCAAGAATTTTGTTCTCTCCGTTGCGTTGGGAACTCCCTTCGTGTGGGCGTTTTTAAAGATTATTGAGAAATACGGCTCTTCCTTCGTTACCTACGCGTCTGTTCTCGTTTTGTTCGCTCAATTGGTGCTCATGACCATTGTCCCAACTTTGATTTTGCCTTTGTTTTACACTTTCAGTCCCCTCGAGGACGGCGAGTTGAAAACCGCAATCGAGAACTTGGCTGCCAAAAACGGCTTCCCCTTGACCTCCTTGTATGTCATTGATGGCTCCACGAGAAGCGCGCACTCCAACGCCTTCTTTGTTGGCTTGCCATGGAGCAAAAAGATCGTTTTGTTTGACACTTTGATCGAGCACAACACCACCGAGCAGACCGTGGCAGTTTTGGCCCACGAGATCGGCCACTGGAAGTTGAACCACTTGCCTCAGATGTTGGCGTCCAGCCAGTTTTCCGTGGGCATCACTTTCGTGTTATTCTCTGCATTCTTGCAGAACAAGTCCTTGTTCCGTTCTTTTGGCTTCACTACGTATCCTGCCATCATCGCCTTCATGTTGTTCAGTTATGTCAACACGCCAGTGAACTGCTTGACGAAATTCGCCAACAACCTCTTGTCGAGAAAGAACGAGTACCAGGCTGACGCTTACGCAAACCTGCAAGGTTACCACCACGACTTGGCCACTTCCTTGATCAAGATGTCCACAGAGAACTTGGGCTCCTTGAACACAGACTGGTTGTATTCTGCTTACAACCACTCGCACCCGATCTTGGCCGACAGATTGAGCGCCTTGGGCTACGTTTCTGAGGAGAAGGTGGGCGACGTGAAGCTGGAGTTCGAGAAGAAGGAGCAAGCCGGGGAGAAGGAGGAGAAGGTCGAAGAGAAAGAGAACTAGATCTTTTTATGAACTCCATCTTCATTGCTGTCATCCCAATACCGTTGTATACCAATGCAATGTGAATCTATTCTATAAAGAAATGACATTTCACTTATCCCATGCTGAAATTTCCACCATCTCGTCGGCACCATCGTCTCCGTGGCAGCCCTGCATCACTTGAACTTGCTCTTGTAGCCTTCAAAAGCTGCTCGCATCTGGACATACCCCAAATGGATCTTTCCTATGAAATGGTCTGCCAATCTTCTGTCACTATCGAGTCTGGACAAGTACGCACCGCAAACTTCGCAGACCTGTAGTTTCTGTTGCGAGGTCTGGCCGATATTCTCAGTGACAACACGTGCCTTTTCTGCGGCAACGTCTCTTTCCTTGTAAAGCTGCTCCAATTTCTGGGTTTCTTCTAGCGCTTTCTCAACCTCATGTGCTTTCCCCAAATACTTGATTTCTGAGGTCATGAGCCCGATTTTCGTGTCCAAAACATCCAAATCTTTGGTGACTTCGGAGATTTTCGCTTTTTCCTCGGGCGTGTGCTCCAATCTCTTCAATGCTGTGGATATTAGAAGATCAATATCGTCTAGGTACTTTCTCAACGTCTTGTAGTACTCATACTCGAAATTCGGGAACGTCTCGCCCTTCTTCTTCGTTCTGTATTCGTATTCTAGCTTGTGTTTCTCCGAGTGGATCAACGGGCACTTCCCAATGTTGAGTTTTGTGCCTTCAAACAAATCGTGGGGACAGTTTCCAACTAGAAATGCCTTGCACACCCGTGAGCTCGTTAGCTCGACTTCTTTCCTCCGGGTTTGCGGCGAAATGAGCGATTCCTTGCCCATCAATTGCTCTAGTAGTCTTCTCTGGTCGTCTGCCATGGTTTGGTGGGGTATTTGTATGGGGTATAAATTGGAGATTTGGTGAGATGTGAAGGTAAGGTGCAGATGGACACCCGTACACCAGAGGAGTTGGGCAGCATGGAGAGGTCAAGCAAAGTTCACATAGGTGTTTGTTTCCTTGTTATGGGGAGAAAAAAAGTAATCAACGGACAAGTACAAGAAGATGTACATCATCAACATTATGTTTTTCCTTCTCTTTTTTCCTCATTCTGGTCACCATTGTCTTTGGCTGCAATATAGGTGTAGGCAACAAGAAGGTGGAATCAAATTGTGGATTTTGATCGAGAAAGAGCTCCCAAAGTAAACATATTGTCTATTATTTAGGGATTAATCATGATCTTCAGTTTTTTAACGGATGCTGAGTTCCGTGGGTGATTTTCTCCTCCATTTCATTACTGTCCCCATACTTAAGCACCCACACCAAATTTAGGTCAGTCACATCATCGGCTTCCTGGATCCCTATCTTCAATTTCCACGCACTCATCATATTATACCTATTACCTCTCATTAAAGGCTGAAAAATCCTCTGCAGATCATTCGTGGGGCAGCGATGAGTTGACACGGCTGTGAATTTCTAGAACCCTGCCGCATTGAGAACGGGCATGAGCCACAGTTGCTAAACGGGAACAAAAGTCAAATTTGAAATTTGAAAACCACAGGTGGGAACCCGAGCCGTATTTATACTCCTCAGTGAATTCTAAATATAGATACTTTTCCCCACTTCTCCACTGGCCTCACTGACTCCTCCAAAAGCCCATATGGAACATCCTGCAGAGACCCACGTCACTTACGCACACTGAGACCACCATTTTCTTCGCTGATTTTCAAACCACTGTGGGGAAGAACAAGAACAAAAACAAGGAAGTTGAAAAATTTAGTGGAGGATCACTACCCAAAATCTACAAAATCATCATTTCATAATGAAAAAGTACCAGCTTATGGGCCGCAAAAAGGTCTCCAAGTCAGTCCACAGAACTGCTTATCTGGCCCTACATCTACATTCTATGCCACTTGAAATTCTCCTAGAAATCTTTGCCAATGTCGCCGACAACATCCACGATCTACTACTGCTTGCTCTTGTGTGCTCCAAGTTCAACAACATCGTCAGCAAGAACTTCCTATACCACTCTGTGGAGTTCAAAACCACCCAGCAGTTTTCCAAATTTGCACACGCCCATCTACCGCTGAAACTGAGTCTAGGGCGCCGGTTCAGCTCCACCGAGGCCAGCTCTCGCATAAATTACATCAAGTCTGTGCATTTTGTCAATCCGCCCACAAACACCCTGGCTGCTCCACTGACCCAAATCGCTGGTACTTACACGGTGGATTCTCAGGATACCAGCAGCAACGCGTACCTTGACTTTGTCTCACACATGAAGTTGTTGTTGAATGAGGCGTACGGAATCAAGGAGATCAGAATTAGCGAGATTTCTCCGCAGTTCGAGTTCTCTGAAGACCTAATTTACCCACCGACATTCTCAGGCATAAAGAGCAGGTTCAAGCCACCCAAACCGCTGCGCAGCATTGAGAAAATTGTCTTGACTGCTCAGCTGGGATGGAATATCCCGTTCAAAGTCGGGCACATTGCGCTTTTCGTCCATTTGTTCGACGAGGTGGCCGAGTTGAAGTTGAACAAGTTTGTCATACACGACCAGAAACTACCGGTGCAGAATTTGCCCAAACCGTTTGCGATAGACTGCTTGGTGTCGACCTCGCTGATCTACATTGAGCTGAAAAAGACCAAACGAGCCGTTTCTCCGCTTTTCGCCAGTACCACAATGCTCCTGTTGGAGGATATTCAGCGCGGTGGAGATTTGTGTCTTATTGACTTCATCAAGTGCAACAACGGTCTCCTGAGGCTCAGTATAGACATTGGCCTGAGCATTTTCTACTCCCTCGATCCACAGGACCAGACCAGAAAATTCAATTTTTCGAAATACAACAATTTCTTCAAGTTGGTGTGCTCCGGTCAAGGCGGATACTCCAACCTCAAGGAAGTTGTGCTCATCAACTTTGATCTCTTCAACAGCTTCTCACACCAACACGACACCAAGCTAGAGGATATACAGGAAGGAGACGAGGACTCGGGCGACGAAGACTCATGGATCGAGCCTGCCACGAACACTTTTGGGTATTTCCTACGGTACTTGTCGCAAATGCCATATTTGACCATAGTCGTGAAAGAAGCGCCGGCAGTGGTGCACTCGTGTGTGAACTGTGGGTTTCTGGTTGAAGAGAGGACGAAGAGGATCCTGAGCTTGCTTCCACACGAGTGGGCGATCATCTTGGAGCCGATATTGGCCAACAGAAACTGCTCGGTGTTGATCTGGGACCACAACCACCAGCCGTTGTTCTCGAGGAAATCCGAGAGGGACTAGTAGAGGAAGGAGGAGAGAAGGAGAGGAAGAAGAAGAGAGGAAGGAGGAGATGATGATACAAATGGACATAGAGATAGAGACATATAAGAATAAAGTTAATAGAGGTTCTACAGTCATTTAACCTTCACTTCATTACTCTTACTATTCACTTTCATGCATCGAATAGCAAGAACTCAAGCACATATTTCATTGTGGCAAAACAAACAACCTTCAACACAAAAATCAGATCAGAGAAATTCTGCTCAGCAGCTAACTGTTAGTATCATCATACCCAAACGCATCCACGGATGTTAATGTAAATCACATACCTAGCCCCACACTTTCTTGATCTCGGAAAACGCCTGGAAGATCTTCAGAAACAAGCTCTGAATCCCCGTTTTCTGCGTGGTGTCTTCCTCCCAGTCTGAGTCGAAGCTGTCACTTACAAGGTCGTAATACGTACAGTTTTGGAACCCACGGTGGATTCTCGAAGGCGAGCTCCACGACGAAGTGGTATCCTCGAAAATCTCAACTTTCAACTTGTCCAAGTATGCAGACCCGTCCACATTGAATACCTTGTAGTCGGAGACCAAGTCCAACTCCTCAAGTGCAGTGTATGCTCCACGCTTGTAGTCTACACCCAAAGATGCGAACAGGTCCGCGATCGGAGCAGGCAAGCCACGGGAAACATCCAAGTTCTCGTATTTCTCCTCGCAGACGGGCAAAGCATGGCTGGAGCTCTTCAATTTGCGCTGGATGTCCTTCACGTTCTGCTTCATGCCCTGGAGTAAGTTTGCATAGTCGATCTCTGGCACATTCAAGAACTGCGACTTCAAGGCGTGGTAGTCGGGGAGAAGCCTGACGTTGTTGTCGGGCAAAATCTTCACGAGGCCGTAGTTGTTTGCTTCCTGCGTGAACTCGTAGATGAGACCGCCGCTGAACACGTTGATCATGTCGTTGGAGTAGAGAGCCTGGACCTCGGTGAAGATCCTGGGGGTCACCATGTTGCAGCCGTACCTGGAGTTAGTAGAAGTTCATTAATGATAGAAAGAAGGGGAAGTGAAGAGAGGGAGGAAAGGGAAGGAAAGAAGGAGAAGGAAGAAAAAGAAAGGGGAACCACTGAAAGTTGAGTATTCTTTTTTTTTCTTTGATGACCTTTGGTATTGTCCCTCCAATTTGGGTGCACCTCAAGTCTCATTTTTTCGCACCCAAAAGTTACTCAAAAGTTACCCAAAAGTCACCTGGAAATTCTCACCACAACTTTCAGAAATTCCATCTTTTTTTCTTTTTTTTTTTCTTCCTTTCTCTTGCCCTCATCCTCCTTCTCGTCTCACTCCACCTGCGGTGGAGTGTCGAACATACTCTGAAAAAAACACCGGCCGGGCATAATCCTCATAGGCCCGCACCAACTGGTCGTACCCACTGGTCTGGTAGCTCTGGTCTCCACACCACTGGTAGGAGTTCACGCCGTAGAAATCCACCGACTCGGAAATATCCTGGTCCACGCACTCCAAGTACTCCGCCAACGATTTGCGGTACTTCAAGTCGTCTGCCGCAGAGTAGCCCACTGGGATGTTTCTGGGTGCATTGAGCTCGATGTAGTTCTTGATATCGCGCACCACGGCCTTGATGAACACAGGCGAGGCAGTAGCACTCAACCGGTCGTTGACCACCTCGTTCCCGGCGAAAAACCCCAAGGTGTTGTTGTACCCGCTGAACTGGTCGACCACAGCATACACGTTCTGCATGTACTCGGCGTTGTAGGTGGTCCAAGGCTCGTATCTGTTCAAGTGGTGGCCAGGCAAGGGAGAGTTGACGTCCAACACCAAGTAGATGCCAGCAGACGCAAGCAAGGTCATGCAGATGTCGTGGTTGAGCTTGGTGTTGACCAGGTAGATCCGAATAGTCTGGAGTTAGTAATGCCATAAAAAATTAGAAAGAGGAGGAAATGGGATTTGAGTGCCTTTTGTTCTTTTTGTCACAGAATTCGCACTGGAACAAATGGCAGAAAGTAGTATAACTCCACACCACATTGAGACCACAAATTGTTCCTAACAGAATATTTTTTTCCTTTTCCTTTCTCTTTCCTTTTCTTCTCTTACATACATTGATTCCAAGGTCCTGAAATAACGCGATGTCTCGGGCACAGATGGCAGGGTCAGAAAGTGGGTCCGCGTGCTCGGCCACACCTGAAGATCCTCCAGGCTGGTAATCTACACCTTTGATGTAGAAAGGCTCACGGGTAACACTGTCGACGAAGTATCTGCCGTGGATGGTGATCGGGTGGATGAATGCTGACGCCCACAGGGCGAAGATGATGACCAAGGGGAAAAACATGGAGTAGTAATGGGGAAGATATGGAATGACACAAATGGCTGCGAAAATGAGGAGTGCGAAGATATGTGCTGGGGGAGGAAAAGGGGTAAACCGACACAGGGAAGCAGATGGAATGGAATGGAAAAGGGAAAGAAAAAAAGAAACGTGGGTTCAAAAAGGACGAATAGAGAATTTGGTAAAGGGTTTTACTGAGTTTGAATGCTCTTTTTGGTTCAAATCACTATGTGGTGTGGAAATGGATGTTTTGGGGTGTAAGTGGTGCAATTTTCATGCTGTGAAGGTCGGAATTGAACTTTCAGTAGGTAAATCCTGGTCTGTGATTTCAAATCTGCGGACGGATTTCCAAAAATCGTGAAATTTGTGCATCTTCACTCAATCTGGCGAACTGAACCAACCCCTAATTTTTAATGGCAACAATTGCCTGTGTGGCGTAATGGTTAGCGCATTTGACTTCTAATCAAAAGATTCCGGGTTCGAGTCCCGGCATGGGTTCTACTTGCGGCTTTAGCTCAGTCGGGAGAGCGTCAGACTGAAGATCTGAAGGTCCTGTGTTCGATCCACAGAAATCGCATTTTTTTTGAAACCCCAGCACACTTTTGTTTTTATCAAAGAAATTCATCAACTTCCGTTTTTAATTTGACCCGTTTTCTCTGTGTGAGCTGGGACCGGTTTCAGTTCCCCAATCGCTTGTCTGCAGTACACCCGCATATCAAATTGTATATAAACCCCACTGATCACTTGAGATCGATTCCCCTATCAATTTACAATTCACACTTTTTGCACATCCAGATAAATGTCCATGCAGAAACTACATCTAAAAAATGTCAACTCTCACTGTGGAATCGTTTTTAAGTCAAGTTTCGAATTTGAAAAACAAAGAATCCCTACTGCCCAGCGAAGCTTCTTTGCTCCAGCTTAAGATCGCAGAGCTAGTATTGGACAACACCATTGACACTCAACTACTCAAGTTTTTGTCGAGATTTTTGACCCAGCAGTCGTACGACGAGTTGGTCGAAGAGAGAAATATCGAACACCAGTGCGGGTACCCGCTATGTGGGAAACTGCCGAAACATAAAGTAAGGAGACCCTCGCATTCAGGTGGGGCCATGGAAACATCAACAAGATACCAGATCTGGAACAGGAAGCCGTCCATGATCTTGCCCAACACGTACCTTCTGCAGTACTGCTGCAAGGAACACTACCAGGCGTCGCTATTCTACAGGAACCAGCTTTCCCAGGAGGCTGTTTTCTCGAGAAAGAACATTTTGAGTATACCGCCGTTTGCATCCGTGGCAGGCCCGTGGTACGAGAACAACGTCACGTGCCTCGAGGAGGTGTTGGCGAAACATCGCGAGTTGAAACAGCAGGGCAAGTCGCTCGGTGACGTCATTGCCATGATGAACGGCCTCTCTGTAGCTGACGGCGACCAGGACGTCACGGAGCTAGTGAAGATGATCCAGGATTTCGACATTATTGAGCGCGAGGGAGGTTTGGAGGGAGACGAGGACGAAATCCCGGAATTTGACAATGAAACTGCTCTGAAAGGCGTGGACGGATACATCACCACCAACAGGAGCTTTGGGGGGTACGTAGTATAGCATAGCATAACGAAGAATGACAAATAAGAAAACAAGAGTAGGTGTTTATCTATCTATCTATCTATCTATCTATCTATCTATCTATCTATCTATCTATCTATCTATCTATCTATCTATCTATCTATCTATCTATCTATCTATCTATCTATCTATCTATCTATCTATCTATCTATCTATCTATCTTCATGCAAAGTCTTATCGTTACTCGTAATCTTCAATCTTCGTTGGAATTTGTATCCCAATTTGTAGCCCTTGAATCCATACTCTTCTAGGTAATCGCCCAATTTCTTTCCTCCGCCTGTGAATTCCAGAACTCCAACTCTAGCCTTGACATTCTTGTTTTCCTCCGAAACCATCTGATCCTCTAAGCTCCGCTTCACTGTCTTGTTCCGATATATCTCCGAGTGCATGAATACTCTGTCCTCCTCCAATTTCTGTAGTAGTTCGGTGTACCTGGAAAGTGTATCTTGGAATTTTTCGTTCATTTCCATCTGCATGTTTTTCTGGTCTTGCCAAATTGGATCATCTTTTGAAATCTTGTACTTTTCATAGAAACTCTGGATCTCCTCATCGATCAACCTCGAAGATTCGAGAATTGGCCTATTCCAATCTGCAAATGTCGCCTTCACAAACTTCTGGTAGTCTCCACTAGCCACAAACTCCTCAAATTTGCCCTGTTCCTCCATTTTGGCCTTCTCCATCTGAATCTCCCAGTCAGCTTCCCAGAACACCAAATTCTCATGGTATTTTCTGGGGTACATGATTTCTGCACTGGAAAAGCCCTGGCTGGACCGAACACTGTACCCTTCGCCGTGTTTTTTCTCTGGCGGAACATTTGTCTTGCTGGGCTTCAAGTTCCATATGAATTGCTTGCGAATTGCCCTCATCAGCTTCTTGATATCGAGTGCTATTTCTCGCATTTCCGTGTACCTAGTAAAGGGCAATCTAAGGAAGTTCACCTTCATGATTCCTGCGTTTGTGTGCCTTATTTTCACTGAAAACGGTCCCTTCTCTTCGACTATCTCTTTTATCTTCGCCAAATGGTCGTTTTCGTTGATTTTCCACTCCACTTCTGGCTTGATTATGGCTTCGATGTATTCGGTGTCATAGGCTGCGTTGATCACGTGTGTTTTCGTGGATCCAGGCAACAAGGTGGTTTCCTTGGGCATGTTGGTCATGTTCTGCGTCATTGACTCCGGAACGTACGGGAGTTTGTACGGGTTAGGGATCTTACCTTGCAATTGTAGTTTCTTCAAGTAATTCCTCACCACAAACGCAGAATTCTCCTTGGATTGCAGAATTGCCTCTTTTATCGCCTTCAGACGCTTGGTGGCAGACAATTGTGAGAATTTCACTTCTGGAGAGTGGGTTTTGCTCCGAATGGTCTGTAGTCTTTTCACAGTCAACGGATCTGTAACTTTGTCTCTTTTCTGGTTAATTTCCGAGCGGTTTTTCTCATACGAAAGCTTCCACTGGTTTCGTTCAAGCTCTTTTTCACGATGATCAACTAAAATCTCGATCAAATACCGCCAACTCAGCTGTTCGTTGTGGCCCTTTATGATATTCTGACAATTCTCAATGACCTGAGAAGTGACACCCAACAGAGCATATAGACTCCTCTCGTTGACGTGTTTATACTCTTTTCTGAACTCCTCATCGATTCTGTATTTCATCTCAGAAACCAAAAATCTCACATACTGTTTCGGGTGTGTTTTCGCCTTGGTTAGTTCTCTTCGTAGTCGAGCAGAAACAGGCCCGTTTATCTCTTCTAGTTGCGGGATTTTCCTGGAAATTTTTGTGATTCCTCGTAGAAGCCGCCTATAAGTAGCCCTGAGCAGCTCAGTATGGCCCGGCCAGGGCGTTATGAGGCGCATTTGTGTATGGTGCTTTCAACAGTGTGGTCTTAACTATGTAGGAATTCTTTCGCAGTCAATGTGGAGAGATGAACATAGTGTGGGATGAAGACATGGGACAAGAATAGGTAAACAAAAAGAGAAATAAAACAAATTTGGAGAGCAAAAAATGAGGTGGGGATCGCCCGTATTTATAGACTTTTTTTTGATTTTATTTCTTTTTTTTTTCTTACCCATCTTCAATACTTGTGCTCCCGCCTTTTCTATCTTATCTGAGTGCGCACGCATTTTCACATCCACACTCTTTACTATGGTAAGTAAGCCAGGATTCCCCGGGAACTCACCCAAACACCCAAAGAAAATGCTAACGTTTAGCCGCCAAAACCAACGCCCGTCACAATTGTGAAGTTCAAAAGACAAAAAACAACATACGTCGTGCCCCTTGTGCTCGACAAGAAGAACCAGGCCAGAGACTACTTTCTCACCTCTCTAACAGAGGCAATCAACGCATCTGGCGGTCTACGTCTTGTTGATTTGGACGAAAGTGGCGAGGATTTCCCCATTGAAGATGAAGGGTTGCAAGTATCGCCAGAAGATTTGGAGATTGCGTTCCCCAAGACAAAGGAGCTGCCCTATGATAATGTGTGGATTGCTATTGAGGACGATCTGAGTTTGCAGGCGGTGGTGATCAACGACAACGACCTACTTGGGTTCAAGCATGCCGACGACGCCGACTTCCACATCCTGCAGCTGGAGTACATCGAGGAGTAGGTAAAAATATAAAGAAATATGACGGTGGACAGTGGTCTGTTAGTAGTGCTGGTAAGTGTGTTCAATAATACAGTTAGTGAATGAGAAATGAGGACATGCGCGGACCCGGGAAGAACCAAAACTTCCGAAGGGCCTAGTACTTCCGCCCGCTGAGCTTCCGGATGCCGCCGGACGAGATCCGCGACCCGTTCTTGGGCAAGATCCCCAGGAGTTTGGTCCCCAGTCTGGACCTGGGGAGTTTCAGGCCGCCCGGCAGTGTGGGCGACGACGTGAGCGTGGTGCTGATCGTGCGGGTGGTGGTCGTGGTCGTCGTCTTGGTCAACAGCACGGGCTGTCTGTCGCTGTTGGTGGAGATCAGCCGCAACACCTTCCAGTCGCTGTCCTTTTTCGGGGAGCTGTGGCAGATTTCCCCGTCCGCCGTGTTGATCTCCTGCTCAAACAACCCGGACGCATGGTCTGACTCCTGCATTGACGCCGTGCCGTTGCCCACGTCCTCGTCGGAGTTGTTGCCCACATCCAATAGGAGCTGGTCCCCCATTTGGCCTCCCATTTGGCCTCCCATTTGGCCTCCCAACTGGTCCTCCTTGTACTTTCTGGGCTGGCCGGGCGACTCCATGGGCACCGCGCTCTGGATCTTCAGCGCAAGCGCCCCGGAGATCTTGCGCCGGCGTATGGGCGTGTTGAACGACGAGTCGAGCGGGCTCAAGTACAGCGAGTTGAGCTGCTGTTGCTGCTGTTGCTGCTTTCTCTGCTTGGCCTCCAGCCGCATGCGCGCCTTGAACTCGTCGTACGGCACCAACGCAAAGAGCCCGCCGATGAACAAGTCCGGCCGGTTGTCCAAGCACATGGTGTGGCGCCAGTCTCTGAACTCGTGCTGGTGCAAGTACAACCAGTGCTGCTGTGGGCCCACCACCATGCCCGGCCGGATCATCCGCATGTATGCAATGCACTCGTTGGCGGTGAAGCCGTGCGTGTAGATCAAGTGGGCGCCGATGAGACAGCCCGTGCGGCCCAAGCCGGCTTTGCAGTGAACAGCGATTTTCCCTCCTTTGTTAATGATGCACTCAGCAGCACCGATGAACTTGCGCACGTACTCCAACGACGGGCACGTGCCGTCCTCGAAGATCATGTCGATGTGCTGCATGCCCCGCTTGGTGAACTCGGCCGCGTCGTACAAGTGCGAGTTGAGTCTCACCACCAACTGAACGTCAGACTTGACAAAGTAGTTGAGGACTTTCTTGAACGGCTCGTTGAGCACGCCGGGCTTCCGCAGCAGCTGCTGGGGCGACGCGAACGCAATGAAGTCCTTGGAGATGCAGTTGAAGTCGCCCTGGTCCACTCGCTCGTACTGCTCGTACTCCTCCAAGTTGAAGCTGGTCAAGTCCACCATCCCGCGCTCCTTGGCGCGCCACATGGCATACACAATGTCCTGGATGGTGATTTCAAAGTCTGCGGTCGAGTAGCCCGCGTCTCTAAACAGCTGGAACGGCACTTCCACCTGGGAGATAGGCTGTAAGACCTGGTGAGGTGCCCACAGCTGCACGAGCACCATGTAGCACGCGAGCAAGCAAGCGGCGTTGGCTCGCTCCTTGGGCGACGTCAGGCTGTAGAAAACAACCGCCTTGCCCTGGTTGGCCTCCTCGTTCAAGATGTTGTGGAGCACCACCGCAAACCTATACAAGCTGCCTATATGCAAGGGCCCAAAGTCTAGGTGGAAGGAGTTGTACACCAAGGCGTCGTCGACGGTGAAGTAGACGAGCTCGCTGGTGTCCTGGGGAGGCGAGTCATATGCTCCGAGGTATATGCGGTCTGATAGTTAGTATCTTCCCCTGCTTTGTATGTGCCATAGTTAACTGTACCATAGTTAACTGTACCATAGTTAATTGTACCATAGTTAAGTAGGACAGGTAGTCATGGCACCTGTGGTCTGAGCATTCTTGTTGTTGTACGTACTCTTTAGAAACTCGATGATCGGGATGTTCAGTCTGGGTCTGGCCATGGCTGTGATCTGAACCAAAAAAAACAATCGCTGAGATATCTCAAGCAAATACGCCTGGAGGGTGTGTTTTGGTTTTCGCTGGTTTTGGTGCTCATATGACACAAGGGTGTGTGCAGGTGCAAACCGGCCCCACTCTCACTACCTACTACTCAATGGTATGGACAACCAACAACAACTTTGTTGCTTTTTTATTTTATTTGTTTACATGCTAACTCCAGGCGCCGTCGTTATACACTTTCGCTTCTGAGACGTTGAGCGACCTCAGGAAGTTCAGGTTCGCCAGTGCTCGGGCCACCTCCATGGAGGCCGTCATATGTATGTGACCGAACCCCCGATATGGGAATTTTTGTTAGGGATTTGTGAGAAAATGTGGTGAAGTGAGGGGAATGTGTTTTTGGATGGTGAGTTTTGGGCTGTTGGTTGTGGATCAGTGGTGTTCTCCATTCCTTACCAATTATACTCTGGACAGAACAAGACAGCACAGGGAAATCAACAGAGAACTCAACAAAGAGTTCAATTTCTTTCCTTCAAGGCCACATTCCATGTCTACTCCCATAATTCATCTTCACTGTTCCATTGTCCAGTCTTTTGTACTAACTGCAGATGAAATCGATAAGTCGTCCTACGAGGTCAAGAAGGTCAATGACGAGCCCATAGATAACGTCGAGGAGCTCGTGGAGGAGTTACCAGACAACAACGCGAGGTATATCTTGCTCTCGTACCCAATGAAATTGCCCGACGGGAGGTTTAAGTCGCCCTTGGTGTTAATCTACTGGAGACCACCAACGTGCGGACAGGAGAGCAAGATGTTGTACGCAGGGGCCGTGGAGCAGTTCAGAGACAAGGCGGGAGTCGCACGGTATGTATAAAAGGACTCTGAGAACCTATCGGATTAGAGATTTTGGTGAGTTTTTGGGGGTTACTAACAGACAGGCTTATTGAGATCCAGGACGAGGAGGACTTTGAGGACATCGAGTCGCTCATAAACTAGGTGGCAGGAATACGAGAATGGAAAGGAAACTTTCATTTCCACAATTGAATGGTATGGAATTTTCCTGGAAGTAGGGAAGAAATCGACAGGTACAGTGAACTATCTGGTATTGTGTAGAATGGTGTAGTGGACCCTGACTTCTGTAACTTCTCTGACTTTTGTAACTTCTCTGACTTCTCTAACTTCTCTGACATCTCTTTCTGTTTTCATGCAAAAATCGGACCCAATCTTCTATCGTTACGAAGTCTCTCGCAGCTGCTGATCCAACCCTACCAATTCAGGTAACATATTCTAGGCTTGGTGTACCTTTCGCAGCCAATTGCAAAGAGGCCGAAAGGGCTTGAGAATTCCGAGGGAAACAAGGAACAAAATTTCCAGAGAATGATCCCTAAAGTGAAGGAAAGTCAAAGTGAAATCCAAAGTTGCTGATCTCAGCAAACAAGACTCAACCCAGGTTTTTCGAAATTACTTGGACACCTGAACTGTATACACCTGTGGACTTACTCTGGAAAGCACCATGGCAAGTGCAAGCACAAGTGTAATGGCAGAGAAAATGACCGCCAACGGGAATCAAAAAGCGGCGAGAAAATCCACACAGCAGGTTTTTATCGACATTTCTTCGACCGTCTCAACGAAAACACCAGCATTGTTATGGACAGAGGTGGTGGGTCACGTGCCCGCATGCTTGGAAATGTTGAAGATGCCAAACCCGAGGCAGAAGAAGAACAAAATTTAAAATCACTTCCCGATCTGCAACGGTGGGATTTAAATGGATGTACGGACGTCGACGAGTACCGCCTCATACGACTAACGGCGTACTTGCACCTCCAGCATGGTTTGGTGCTGCGCACCATGGAGGACCTCGCACACTATAGAGACTTCGCAGCCATTTTGCACCACTCACCACCCATTACTCTCCCCACCATGTCTCTGATACCACCGAACCAACAAGGTTCGAGAAAAAGAACCGCGGAAGATGCTGGCGTCTCTGACACCGCATCAGATGCCAAATCTACAAAATTTACTGCTACTCTGGTGCCATCAGTGCTGCTCACTGCTCCACTGACCACAAACGAAACCCCAGACCACCCACCGGTGGCCAGACCGGCAGAGCCATCCCAAATTGCAACCAGAACTTCCGCCAATGCAGTTTCCAGTCCATGGGCACAATTTGCGAGAGTCTCCCAGAGGCTTGCGGCCATTACCGAGTTCAAGCGCTTGGACAGACTCGCTGCCCAACAGTTTGCAGACCCGGAGTTCAGAGCGCAATGGAAGATCGTGAATTCTTATTCGCAAATTTTCAACACGCGTGGCGTTTTGCACATGACTCTCCAGGAGGTTGACCGCTTGTTGGAGGCCATGGCATTTGTGTCAAGAAGCTCTAAAATGCTCGACCTCGTACTGATTTTCAGGGAAATGAGGGCGCACCTTGTCCAGATCAACAACCTTGAAGCCGCTGGTGCTGCCTCAGAGGAACAGCAGCAGGTTGCTTCCGGAAATCAGCCAGCGGCCCAGTCAGAGGACCAAGTCGGAGGCCCCGACAGCGACGCCATCTCAGATGTGCCCGAGCCTCGAGGTGAGGCCTCCCAAGAGCCCGTGAACACCGTTCGTGCAATTCTCGAGCGCGAGGAGGCGGAGAGAACCGTGACTGAACTTCTTGGAGCATCGCATCTTGTCGAGGATTTCAACTTTGTGAACGCACGCATTTCTGATGCTTCCGAGCCCAATGGCACTTTGGGCATAACCACCATCGAGAGAATTGACCGTTTCTTGGCGGCCATGACGAGCTTGGCAAGTCAATTTGACCTGTCCCAGCTCATGCTGGCTTTGGAGCAGATGAAGACGCACCTTGACGAGGAGGTCGATGCTGAGACTGATGAGATTGCGTCACGTGCACAGCAGCAAGCCGCTCCCCAAGCGCAGCCTACGGTTCTTGCACTTGACCAACTCGAAGGCGGGGATATCGCTGCCATCAACCGCGACAGTGACCCCGAGGCTACTATCTCAGATGTGTCCGAGCACGAAGATGAGGTGCAGCCTGAAGATGCGGTGCAGCCTGGCGTGGTCGGGCCTGGAGTTTTGGTCGGTGGATTTATTGAGCCTCTCTCGCCAGCTGCCTTCGCGGCAGCAATCGAGAGGAGAGAATCTCGCGAGTTCGTTAACGGCCTTCTCGTTGCAAATCTAGCCGAAGATGGAACCCCAGAGCCAGCCGGAGTGAATGACCCCGACTACCGGACGGTTCCCCAGAGGTAACCGGAGCAATTAGTTGACGCCGATGGAGTCTTGAGGGTAGCGGGCTACTTTGAGCGTAACGTCGAAGACTTCACGGCTTTGGGCCACGCCGGCTTCACGTACCACCGCAACTTCTTGTTTGACGCAGCAAACAGCTATGTGCCGCAGTTTGTTCGGATCGGCCCACATGGAGAGTACCGGTTCTTGGATGCCCGATGTGAGGAAATTGTGTTCCGCTCCGCAGAAAGATACGCCACCCACATGATAAGTGTTCATGGTCAGGAGAACGTGAGGTATTTGTATGCGCCTGATTTGGGTGTTGGGGAGTAAATACCACTTAATATAGCCGCCACGAGAATCTGAAGTGTGTAGTAAACGGAGTGTCTGAATTACCACTTTTGCCGTGCTTGAATTACCACTTTTGCCGTGCTTGAATTGCGTTTTTGCAAAGTTCAAATTACCTTGTTGCAGAGTTCAAATCACTTTTTGTTGCATTTTTAGATCTTCATTTCGGTTCTTTTGACTGTGAGTTTGCTGCATTGAAAAAAATCAAGAAGATGGTGTTAGTTAACTCAGTGTAGTATAATTTCCTACTATGCAACTCACCTGGGGTACCTGTGAGGTACTGCAGATAGACCCTCCACAGATCTCTAAAGAGCCACTATAAACTGCAATAATTGACCTCAAATCGCCAGTAAAAAGCCCCCAAATAATATTGAAGCAATTAGTATAATACGGGTACTCAAAAAAACCTCTGATTGGTTACATCATCACATTCCTTTCCAACTCTAAGCACCCACATGTACTTTCGCACCCGGTCCCCGCGTAAATCTCAGCACACACGTAATTTCCCGCACGCCAACTCGGGTCGTGCGCGCACCATGCGATGCAAATTTTCACGCACTATATATATTCGCACGATTTCCTCTCTTTAAATTTTCCATCAACTACTTTCAAATTAGCCATGGGTCGTTTACACTCTAAAGTATGTGACACTTCTGCCGTTGCATGACTGTGGCACGGTTGAATAGTGAACATGGGTCGATTCGGTGCTTCCCCTGGCATGGGTCTTGACAAGAGTGGTTATTCCGTTGAGTTTAACCGCCAGCTCTTGTTAGTTGACTACATCCACTCAAGGGCGCAAGCGACAGCTGGTCGATTCCACTATTTGTAGACCAAAGCTCGGAGGTGATTCTCCGACTGGTCGCTGAGCGCCTCAGGTTGGGTGAGTCTCGTTTTCGGCGGGACTCTCCACTTGAGGTTGGAACAAACCAGGACTCGAAGAAGAACGAAGAAAAGGATGATTGGTATGAAGGGCGGCTAAGTCATGTGACCTATGACGTGTCATTAGTCTCAGGCGGCGCTGCCTTCTTCCTTATTCTGTCCTCCATCTCGTCCTTAGTCCGCTCGGTGGCTCTGCCTGTCATGTCCTTTGACACGACATCTACTAACAACCCAGGGAAAAGGTATCTCCTCGTCTGCTCTCCCATACTCGAGAAACGCTCCAGCTTGGTTCAAGTTGTCGTCCGACGAGGTTGTCGAGCAAATCGTCAAGTACGCCAGAAAGGGTTTGACCCCATCTCAGATTGGTGTTATCTTGAGAGACGCCCACGGAGTCTCCCAGGCCAGAGTTGTCACCGGCAACAAGATTCTCAGAATCTTGAAGTCGAACGGTTTGGCTCCAGAGATCCCAGAGGACTTGTACTTCTTGATCAAGAAGGCTGTCTCTGTCAGAAAGCACTTGGAGAGAAACAGAAAGGACAAGGACTCCAAGTTCAGATTGATTTTGATTGAGTCCAGAATCCACAGATTGGCCAGATACTACAGAACCGTCTCCGTGTTGCCACCCAACTGGAAGTACGAGTCTGCCACTGCCTCTGCTTTGGTGAACTAAGCTTTTTTGCACATTTATAGTATGCTACTAATCTATGCATTTTTTCATACGGGTCGAGGAACATCAAGGATAGAAGGTGTAGAAAGAAAGAAAAACAGACGAAAGGATTGGTTTTCTTCCCAATTTTGTATACTCTTTGTTCTTTACCTTCTTTCTCTCCTCCTTCTTCTCTCTAATGGGTGTGTATTGTATGTTACAGAATGCAGACTAGATGTCGTCAATGTCCAACTCGTCGTCCTCTTCGTCGTCGTCGTCGTCGTCGCCAAACTCGAAGTTGACTTCCTCGTCGTCGTCCGCGCCGAACGTGTCGGTCTCGTTGATCTTGGCCGATTCTGGCAACTCGCCAATGTTCTTCAACGTTCTGGCCTCGTCCGAGTTGTACTTGTGCACCACATCACACTGGTCGTCCTGGAAATCTCTCAAGGAGACCAAAATGATGTCGCCCTGGCCCATCCACACCTTTTTTCTCAACTTTCCTCTGATGTGGCCCATTCTCTTGATGCCATCGAAACAGCTGACCTCGAGTCTGCCATTACCTAACATTTTGGTGATCTGTGCATATTCCTGGCCCTCTTCCTTGTGGATCAACTCTCTCTTCTGGCCGCCGTTCACGTTCTTTCCCTTTCTTCTGTTCTTTCCACCTTTTCCTTTCGATGATTTACCCATTTTGACTAAAGAGAAGGATTTGGAATGTGTAGAAAATTTTTATTAGGGTGCTACACCTGGTGCACGGGTCTGTGTTTCAGGATTACTCTGGCCATGATTGGCAGAAGCAGAAAAAGAAATTTTGAGAAAACCGAGAGAACAGACGAAATCGCTTCGACGTGAGTTGGTTTGATTGCTGCTGTCAAATTTTGAGATATTTGCTTTTGGCGGCTTCTCAGTGTGGGCATCTGGATTCTGACTTGTCGCGTGCCATCACAGGGAAGATTCCTCGAGAGTTTCCAAGACAAACCCAGAGAAATCCTAAAAAAAATTCTGGTTCCAGTTACGCTCAAACGTTTTTGTGAGTAATCCTTTTCAGATCTTAGCAAATGACAGTTTATGTTGGATTTCAAGAGGACCCTGTAGCTCTCACCTACAGAATGGCTGCGAAATCCAGCAATCTCATGCAACTCCGGAATGAAAGCTTGAAATGGCAATCTAGCAAGCTCCAAGAGATTCAACTACAGTCAAAAGACAGAAACTTAATTGTTTTTGAGGTTGCACAATTACTTTTCTGAGACTTCTGTGGCCGTTGTAGTTAGTACTTGCTTCCAGTCAGATCCACTATCAAACAACAGAGCAACCTCACAGAAAATATTCGAAAGTGATAATTCTAAATTATTTGGCCAACTCAAACTCACAGTTCTCTTTTCTATCAATATTTTTCTTCTCCGGCCCACTTTTTCCCTGGTCACTGGGACCCACCTACTTTGAGATGTACGGGTGTGTTTCCCACACATACACTACCTCTTTCCCACCAGACTTCCCTTAACCTACCACACATCATGGATCTGTTCGAGACAAGCTCTCAATTCAACCAGATCCTACGGACCTTGGTCCCGCAGATGCAATCTCTCTTGAGAGCGGCGCATTTCGCGTTGAAGCACTCCGAATCCGAGGACTACTTGTTCTACGCCATAATGGACTTGCTAGACGACCCGAAAGTCGAGCTCAACACCAAACTGACGGTTTTCCAGTTCATCGACGTGTTGATCCACGAATCGTTTTTCATCTCGCAGCAGACAAACTCGCACTACAACTACCCGTACATCCACAACTTGAAGACTCAGCTCCCAAAGATAATCTTGAAGGTATTGCCAGGAACTAACAATGCCAACTTGTTCAACATCTTCAACAACTTGAAGAGCATATCGGAGTCGTTGAATGTGCTGTATGCAGACTACGTGGCCCAGTACAAGTCCTTGGACACTTTGCTTTCTGCCGAGGAGCTAGAGAGTGTGGATATGGATGTTCCTTACCCAGAAATAGACATGGAGGTATCTGAGGAGAACTTGGACCCTGTTGTGCAAGCATGGGAGTTGTTGCTCCGAAAAAGAAAACAGAGCCATTACGAGCGTCTCAGACTCTTGAAGCACCAGAAAATGAAGGAGGAAAGCATCCCAGAAGATGAGTTGTTCAACATCAGACCGTCCAGGTCTGGGAACCCAACCAAGAAGGTAAACGAGCAGATGCTTTCGAAGAAACAGATTTTGGCCAGAATGGAAGATGACCGTGAAACACACAAGAAGTCAAAGGAGACGCTTTGGGTGGTGAACAGACCCAGTGGGTCAACTACAGTCACTGAGGATGAGTTCTCGAAGTATTACTGGGACAAGATTGAGAAGCTTCCGGAGCCCAAAATGAAGGAGTTTCTTGTTCTGTTCGATGAGCTCAACAAACTAGCCGCAGCCAGCTACAAAGACCCCATTGCATGAAGTGAAAATGTCTAAATTCCCCGAAATACTCAAGTTTTGTCTAAATTCTCCAAGATATTCAATTCTCAGAATTTGTCTTGGAGAGAATGCCAAAAAGCTCGTTGAGACCCAAGACACTGTATGTGGCGGATGTCCTAACGTCGTCCTGGCCTCCACGCACAGCCACGCTCATCGCACTCTCCACCACGCCGTTCTTCTCGAACCCTGAGATGCTATCGAAGACAGTCTCGTCTATAGGGTTGAGACCGCCGGCATAGAAGAGCGACGACACCTTCCTGGACTTGTCAATGTCTGTCTCCGACTTGACTGGATGCAACTGGGACTGGAACAACGAATCTGTTTGGGATTGCACCTTCTTGATGTTGTATTTCTCCAGAAGCGCACTGATGGATATGTCTGTGGTGTATAGCGCCAACAAAAAGTCCAAAGCACGCAACGCAATATTCTTCTGCAGAATCACCAACGAATTGCTCACAATGGTCGCGTGCACACCCTCGCTTTCCTCGTACGCCTCGTTGATGTGCTGGATCAAGTCGCCGATTATGTCGAAACTCCTCCTTGGATCCTCAACAATGCACAGGTCAGCCAATAAACGCACAGTGCAGTCTTCCACCACGGCCACAGAGCCTGGGAGTCTCTCTGACTTAGACTGGATCAACAGAGCCACCTGTGGTTTCCAGTTGTTGATCTCGCTCTCGTCAATGAGCGACAACCACTTTGTAGCTCCAATCATCTTGATGTAGCCTCCGCATTCTGCGACTAGACCAATGTTCGACACGTTCTTGAAGATCAGGTCCAAATCTGACCTCTTCAAAATGCTGGCAACGTAGACGTAGTTGTCGGGGTCCGAGAGTAAAGTGGCCAAGAGACGGCCGACCCGTGAAAACTCGAGGTATCCGTCTCTGGAGCTTGGTTTCCCTCCGTACAAAGTGCTGGAGGAGGAAGGATTGTCCAAGTTGATGAAAATGAGTCTCTTGCCAGAAGACGAAGTGTAGAACTTGTCGAAGATGCTCAGGTTGAACGGAATGATGTCGGACTTCTTCCTGTCTGCATCCTTGGACCACGCCTCGTTGATCAGTTTCATGCAACTTTTGACCCAGTCCATGGAGTCGTGCTCAATGACAATCTTGTCACAAACCGACCAGTGGCTCTTTTTCTCAGACTCCAGCATCGTCAACGCGGCCTTGATGGTCTCGCTGAACACCTTGATGTCCCATGGATTGATCAAAAGCGCACCTTTGCCCTTATCTGCCAACAAATTGGACGAGCCTGTAAACTCAGACAAAACCAACGGAGACTTCTTCTCCTCGGCAGCCACAATGAACTCGTGGCACGTCAAGTTCAAGCCCTCCCTCATGGAAGACACAATGAACACGTCTGCCTCGCTGAGCAACGCAATGTACTGGCTGAACTCTATGTCCTGGTGAACTATGGCAACTGGCAAAGTGTCGGAGATATTCTCCAGCATCGAGTTGATCCGCAGGGCTATCTGCATGACCTCGTTCTCGTAGTCGTCGTCGTCGCCATTCTTGATGAAAATCTGGATGAGAACGGCCAGCTCCACGAAACTGGGGTTGTCTTTTAGGAACCTCTCATATGCCAACAACTTCTGTTTCACTCCACGCAACTTGTCCAACTGATCGCGCGACACGATCAACTTCTTCTTGCCCCAGCGCTCCTTTATCAACTGCTTCCAGTCCACAACAGACTCCGACGCCAAAACCGTCTTGAGCGCATCGGCATCTATACCCACCGGTATGGTGTTCACTATGGTGAAGTCGCCGTCGTGCGTCAAGCAATTCCCGTTCGTGTCGGACAAGATGAGTCGAGAACACGTCTGCAAGAAGTGTCTGACGTACTCCTTTGTCTGGAACGTGATGTTGTCTGCTCCTAGCATACCTCTCAAAAGTGCATCTCTCTGTGCCAAACACCGGAACACTTCTGACGAGGGGAACGACACGTGCAAGAAAAATCCGATCTTGGCATCCGGGAGCTTCTCCCTGATCATGCTGGGCACCAAAAGCAAGTGGTAGTCGTGGATCCAGATCATGTTTTCTGGGTCCTCGGGTTTCAAGTGGTTGTTCTCAGCTTGGTACGTCTCGACCAACTTATCGGCCACCAACTGGTTCAAGAGCTTGTAGTGGTGGTACAGGTGCTCCTCGAACGCTTTTGATTTGGGGTCGTCGGGGATCTGGTAGTGCAATGTCGGCCACAAGATCTGCTTGCAGAAAGACTTGTAATGGCCCTGGAAAGTAATGTCGTTCACCACCACAGACTCGCAGTCGTACTTGTCGTGGAGCTCGCTGGAGATGCTTTCCATCACTTTTGGCGGGATCGCGTCGCTCGGCAGCGACATCGTGCCCACCCATTTGACATTCTTGAAAATGCCCTTTTCCTGGGCCAAGTGAACTGCATTGATGAGCGACCCGTTGCCCTTGTCGGTCTTCACAACTTGCCAGGGCGCATGGTCAAACACGCTGCTCTGGTTGAGGAACGTCTCCTCCAAGTCTGGCCGCGAGAACCCGCCATATGGTGCCAACTTCTCGTTGTCCAGGTCTATGCCGCTGGTGTCGCCGTGATTGCTGGGCATGCGGCCCAAGTCGTCCTCCTCGGCAATCACAAGCGACGAGTTGCTCCCGTTGCCCAAGGTGAACCCGGAAAACTGCCTGGAAATCAGTGCTCTCGCTCTCTGTAAGCCAGCATACTGCTCACTCAGCGACCCCGACCTATTGAGGCTAGGATGCGCCAACGCTGTCTGCGAGCGACTAATTTTGAGCCCAGAGAGCCCAATGTCGTCGTCTTTCTTCTTGGTCTCGACCACCAGGCTCGCAATGGGGCCCTGGTACCGCGATCTGGGCTGCACCAACTGAGGTGCAAATCTCTCGTTCACAGAGTCCGCCAAGAACGCCGCCTGGTCCGTGGACGGTTTTCTGGCCTTCTGGAAAAACTGCTCGGCCGACCCCGGGTCCGGTTTTTCTCGTCTTCCGGCGTGTGGAGGTGATCCACTGGGGGTATGTAATGCGGTGGGAGCAGTACTTAGCGAGGGCAAGATGGAGTTTGTAATACGCGGCGTAGATGCTGGAATGGGCGTTGGTTTCGCCAGAGATTTCGATTTGGGCTCGATGAACGGCGTGTTTTCCAAATTCTCATCGTGGGCAACCTCGAATTTCACGGTGTATGGTAGGAACCTGGGTGTTAGTAAGGCTGGCTGGGAAAGTTCACGAGTTGGTGGTGGGTTCTGTAATTTCACACATACAATGATCCGACGATGACTGTCATTTTGGGAGGGGCCAATTGTCTTCACAGATGAAAATGGTATATTTAGAATTGTAGAGTGTAGTCAGCTAACTTGCACAGCAACTGGAATTAGGCAGTATTCCATGTCCTGCAGGATACCCACGGGCCCACGATCATGGAAGCTTCCAAGAAAGAAAGAGAAAGAGAAGAAATTTAAAAAAAAAGAAAACCTCGAAGTCACTAGAACGCACCCAAAGTGGAAAAAATCAATTTCGAAATTCACAGCCTCCCTGATTTTTAAAATTCTATGGGGATCTTATCTGATTGATTTACTACCTCTTGTGGGAGGTACAGGTGTGCCTCGGGGTTAGATGCTCCCCAGGTCTAGACACTGTTAATTATGGCAAAACTAGCAGACTGCCATTGCCACTTGAGCGTCTCTGCAACATTACAAGATGTCAGTGAAATCAATAGACAGATCGAAAATGCAACGTTGCATCCGCTTTCCCTACACCTAATGTCCACAAACCACTGGGATATGGCCATTCTCACGGAGATAGTCAAGAGCGACAAAGCACACAAGGTAATTCCGTACTTGGGCGTCCATCCGTGGTACTCGCACCTATATAAGGTCGACCAGCTGTTAGGCAAACGCGATCACTACTTTTCGTGTCTTTCGCCGCCTCCGTCGGAGGAATTGCTTGACGTTTTGCCAGATCCTACTGATCTAGATGAGCATTTGGAGGAGATAAGACAATTGGCACTGCACTACCAAAAATCGGGAAGAAAATATGGCATAGGCGAAATTGGACTCGACAAGTTATTCAGAGTGCCGCTGAATGGCTTCTACGGGAACCAGAAGGTGGTGGAGAATGTGCTGCTTACTCAGTGCAAAGTCACCATGGAGCACCAGAAACTTATTTTCACCAAACAGCTTGAACTTGCGAATTCACTTCAAAAGCTGGTGTCCCTACACTGTGTGAAAGCACACGGGCCGTTTTTCGACATTGTCACCAAAGGTTTTCCTGGCATTGCCTGTGTGGTTTTGCACTCATACACTGGGTCACTAGACCAGGCCAAAGCATGGGTGAAGATCTTCAAGCAACAAAACCGAAAATTGTGTTTCTCGTTTTCAGACTACATCAATGCCAGCGAGCAGAAATTGGACCTCCTAAAGAGTCTCCTTGCTGTTCTTGAACCTCACCAGATTCTCACAGAATCAGATATGCCCATAGACAAGTACCTCAGGCCGGAGAACGCTGAAAATTACTTCCACCAACTTGCACATGTCACCGAGGTGGTTGCGCAAACACACAATCAGGACCTTGCAGCTACCCAGGCCCAGCTCTTCTCCAACTCCCTACAGTTGCACTAATTACATATCCATTGACTTACAATCTAGACTTGATGATGTCAACAAACTCTGGCTTCAACGAAGCACCGCCAACCAAGAACCCGTCCACGTCAGCCTTGTCCTTGAACTCGGGAGCGTTCTTGCCGTTGACAGAGCCTCCGTACAAGATTCTCACCGACTCAGATTGCTCACCAATGGTCTTGGCCAAGTGAGCTCTGATCTCCTTGTGGGTGTCCTGGGCGTCCTCTGGGGTGGCAGCCAAACCGGTGCCGATGGCCCAAACAGGCTCGTAGGCCACAACGATCTTGGACCAGTCAGAGACAATCTTGGACACAGCGTCCAATTGTCTGGCGACAACGTCGATGGTGATGCCGGCCTTTCTCTCCTCCAAGGTCTCGCCCACGCACAAAATGACGCCGAGGCCAGACTCCAAGGCAAACTTGGTCTTGTCGGCGATGAACTCGTCGGACTCCTTGATGATGGTTCTTCTCTCGGAGTGACCAGTCAAAGTCCAGGTGATGCCCAAGTCCTTCAATTGCTCTGGGGAGATCTCGCCGGTGTAAGCGCCGGAAGCCTTGTCGAAGACGTTTTGCGCAGAAATCTCAACGGTTTTCTGCTTGTTCTCGGCCACAGCCAAGGCCAAGTATGGAGCAGGAGGAGCAATGACAACCTCGACGTTGGCGGGCAAGTCTGCCTTGTTCAAGTTGTCGACGATCTTGGTGATCGAGTCCTTAGTTCCGTTCATCTTGAAGTTTCCTCCAACAAAAAATTGACGAGCCATTTTGATGTGATATTTGGGTGGGTTTTTCGGGGTGCTGAAAAGTGGTAATTGTGGGCCTTTATATACTGTGGGCGATACACCTCCGAGGGTGTCCGGGGTTATGGGCGGACTGCAGGTATGCGGCTGGCTACATGGCTCCACCAAAACCGGGGTCTCGGAGTGTCTGAGCTCCGAGGTTTCGTCAGTATATAAATAAGGCCGACCTCCCACTTTTGTCGATTTCTCTGTACTACTTTTTCTTTCTTCCTTTTCACTTTTGCCCTCCAAATCTCTACTTCTGTCCCTGCTCAACCCATTTATTTTCTTCTGCTGATGCCCTTACCGCACCATCATGTGATACTGTCTGGCACACTAGACTCACTATGCGCTTACACGTCCCCACCGTTGCACCCGTTCAAATCCTCGGTGCTGTTGGCCACGCTCTGGTTGTTCTGCAAATACTTGGTGAATTTGCTCATCGACTCCTTGTACGCGTGCTTGATCTCCTGGTCCTTCTTGCGGCTCTCCCTTATGGCCTCCTTCTGTGCCCGCAAGATGCTGGCGATATCTAGATCGTCCGGGTTCACCGACTTGTTTTTCGTGTTGAACTTCACCTCCTGAGTGAGCTCCTTGCGCAACTCCTCCTCGACGTCCGAGTCAGGCAAGTCGTCCCATGTTTTCAACGGAGTCTTGAGACAGTACTTCCCGTCCGTTTGCTGCTTCATCACCAAAAACTGGCAGTGCGGGATGTTTCGTAGCGACTCAAACTCCTCATACGTCCAGCGGAACCACTTCATCAAAAACACCCGTGCCCAGATCCCGTGCGTCACTAGCACCAACACATTCGGAAACAGCTCCTTCGAGAACTGCCGGAACAACGTCTCGTTGAAGCTCGCTATGCGGTCATACACGTCTGCGGCACTCTCTCCGTGCGGAATCCGATAGAAAAAGTGGCCATAGTGCGCTCTCTGCTCCCAGATCTGGTCCATTTCCTCCGGTGTGCTCTGGAAGTTGCCAAAGTCCTGTTCCCGCATCCTGGCCTCCTCACACACTTTGTACTCGACGCCCTCGACGGAGTCTATGCCGCTGATGATATCCTGGCACGTTTGCCGCGCTCTCAAGTATGGGGATGTGAAGAACAACAAGCTCTTTGGGTTGCGGCCAGACTCGTCATTTTCAATGTGATTTAGAAACTCCTTCAACACCAACCCGGCCTGTTTGGCCTGGTCGTGGCCCTGCTCGGTCAAGCACACCTTGTGGTTCGGCGTGAACCTGTTCACGGACTTGTTGCAGTTGCCTTCCGACTCGCCATGTCTTACTAATAGAATGTACTAACAGTCAGTATGAGTGTGGAGGAAAGGGGAAGAAAGAGAGGGAAAGTCGAAAGGAATTTTGAAATGGTTGGTTTCAGATGTCACACTCTCCTTCATTTGCTTCTCTTTCAGCTTTTGTCAACATACTTTTGGGAGTCCCATCGTTTAGGTGGGAAGAATAAATAGTAGTAGTGATTGCACTGCGGATAGCAGCACTGACCTGCAGAAATATGGAATCTCCCTTCTGCCGAGCCTAAGCCTAAACTCCACAGCTGTGATTTGATGAATTTGAAAGGTGAAAAAAAAATTCAGAATGACAAGATGGAGAATAGGGTATGTTATGTTAACGTCAATTCTGTAAAGCTCACTGAGAGTCTTACCGGAAAAAATTCTGATGAACAACTCTACATTTTTCCTCTCTGGCACTTGCTGGAATTTATCACATCATGCGCATTCTGTGCTTCCACGCAGATTTCCATTCCACTACCAGAGGAACATGCAAAAGACAACAAAGTGGAAGAAAACTCGGCCAAACATGAACTGTCCTTGAATCTTAGAAACGGTCTAACATTCAAATAGGGTCCACTGCTCAGATTCTCAACTCTTTTTCAGGTTCCTTACTTTTCGCTTCTTCCTCTTCTCCAACTCTCTCTCCCTACATGGTCCCAATTCTTTCTTGCATTAGTCTAATCTACATGTCACCCCCCGCCTAAGAGCTAGCAGTCAACTTTCTCTCAATGGCAAAACTCTGAATCAACTCCTCGTCGCACTTCTTCAAGATATCGTCAGCAATCTCGTCAATCGCTCTCGAGTGCAAGGTGTTGTTCAATCTGGATGGACCGGTGGGCAACTTGAACAAAGTCTGCCATTCCTCGGGGTCCAACTCGGCCTCGCCGATCTTGGCTCTCTCGGCATTCTCGTTCTTTCTCGTTTGCTTCCACTGGAGAATCTTGGTGTGCTCCTTCTGCAATTGTCTCTGGTAGTAGTTGAAGTTGACCTGGTCGAAGTTGAACGAGTCGATCTGGCTGTACAAGTTCTCCAACAATTGTGTGGTGGTGTTGGACGTAGACGAGAAGTTCAAGTTGTCAAACTCGTTGCTCGAAACCTCGGGCTGGGTGTCGGCCAAGTACAAGTTCACCAAGTGCTGGTTGTGGACCTTGATGGGGATCTCGTTGAAGATGTTGAGGAACGACAACTTGTGATTCTCCAAGTCCTTGGTCTTCCACTTCCCGTCCTGGTATGCAGCAAGGAAGTTCTCGGACAATCTCACCGCCTTCAAGGCGGCCTCTCTGCCAATCAGCGCCATGTTGTGAATGAGAATGAATGCGTTTTTGTTGGACAACTGCTGCTGGGCCAAGGCCTCGATCAACAGCGAGGTAACGAAGTTACCGGAGATGGTGGACTGGAACCAGCCCTGGAACTCGACACCTTCGCCCAAGGACTTCAAGGCCTCCAAGATCTCCAGCTGGTACTTGCTGCCGCTTTTGGAGCGCAACGATCCGCCCTCATATTGGTCTGGGTATGGGAACGGGTATGCGTGTGTGACGTTGATAGAGCCTGAGTCGTCCTCGAAGCCCAAGAGCGATCCCGAGTATAACGATGGGTAGTTTTCAGATGTGTGTCTCACGACAGAGAGCAAGACGGATCCCTCGATCTCGATGCTGGTGGCCGTAGGCGCCTCGTAACCTTTGGTAGCCATTATTAGTGTGGGAGTAGGATAAATTTTTCGTGAAAACTTCTCCAGGCACACCCGTACACCAGGTCGGGGGTCAGAGGATATAGGTAAAGGGAGAAATATGGCAGGAACAAAAAAAAATCAAGAGGTGGAAAGTCAGGGTGAGTGGAATCTGATAGTGTGTGAAACTTTTGTTTTTTGTTTTCAGGTCGACTTCTTGTGGGTGCACTGGGTGGAGGTACTGAGAATTGGCTGCTAAAACGAGCACCAGAATGTGCATTCAGCTGAAGACAGAAGAAAGTAGGATTGTAGAGAAAATCACAGAAATGTTGTAATTGGTGGTGTTTGCCCTCTCCAAGAATCCAAAACACTTACGAAATTTTATGTTTCACCAGAAGATCAACCGTGTAGATTACTTTTGTCTGTATATTCCACACTTCTTTTCTGCTTTGTTCCTGCCTACATTTCTGAATATACTATTTCTGTGCGGAACAGGTGCATTTCTACTAATTGCAAAACCCCGGCGAAAAATACAAAACCAGCCAAAAATCATAAATCAAAACAGACCAGCCTATAATTGCACCCACAAGTAACACACCCATCACCTTTATTTTCCTCATATATATCCTGTTCTTCCCCTTTCCCCACCTCTCCCTCTACTCCCCAATCTCCTGCCTGTGCAGTAGTCTCACACACGAAAAATTTTCGATGAGTCTTATCTACACCAACCACCATGTCTGACCCAGTCAACGAAATCACAGAGCAGGTCGCCAAGACTTACTTGGACGACGTCACCGGAGAATACGTCTCCAAGTCCGAGTTGAAGAAGAGACAAAAGACCAGACAGATTGAGGCCAAGAAGGCGGAGAAGGCCAAGCAGAACGTCAACAAGCAGCCCAAGAAGAAAGACATCATGGCCGACTTGAACCCCAACCAGTACTTCGACATCAGATCGCGCCAGATCGAGGAGTACAGAAAGGCCAACGAGGCCGACCCCAAGGCGTTCAACCCTTACCCACACAAGTTCCACAGATCCTTGACTGTGCCTGAGTTTTCTGCCAAGTACAGCAACTTGACCAGGGGCGAGACCTTGCCTGAGGTGGAAGTCAAGATCACCGGCAGAATCATGACCAAGAGAGAGTCCGGCCAGAAGTTGAGATTCTACGTGTTGAAGGGCGACGGTGTGCAGATCCAGGTGATGGCTCAGGCTCAAGATGCTGAGTCCTTGGAGGTTTACACCGAGGAGCACGACAACTTGAGAAGAGGCGACATTGTTGGTGTCACCGGCTACCCGGGCAGAACGTCGCCAGCCAAGGGCGGAGAAGGTGAGCTCTCTGTGTTTGCCAAGTCCATCCAGTTGTTGACTCCATGCTTGCACATGTTGCCCACCGAGCACTACGGGTTCAAGGACCAGGAGGCTCGTTACAGAAAGAGATACTTGGACTTGATCGTGAACGACTCCGTCAGAGACCGCTTCAAGGTGAGATCTGCCATCATCTCGTACATCCGTAGATTCTTGGACAACAGAGACTTCATCGAGGTGGAGACCCCGATCTTGAACGTGATTGCCGGAGGCGCCACCGCCAAGCCTTTCATCACCCACCACAACGACTTGGACATGCAGATGTTCATGAGAATCGCCCCAGAGTTGTTCTTGAAGGAGTTGGTTGTGGGAGGCATGGACAGAGTGTATGAGATTGGCCGCCAGTTCAGAAACGAGGGCATTGACATGACGCACAACCCAGAGTTCACCACCTGCGAGTTCTACCAGGCCTACGCCGACGTGTACGACTTGATGGACATGACCGAGTTGATGTTCTCCGAGATGGTCAAGGAGATCACCGGAGACTACAAGATCAAGTACCACCCCGACGGCCCCGAGGGCGAGGAGTTGACCTTGGACTTCTCCAGACCATGGAAGAGAGTCAACATGATCGAGGAGTTGGAGAAGGTGTACAACGTCAAGTTCCCTCCAGGACAGGAGTTGCACACCGAGGAGACCGGCAAGTTCTTGAAGCAGATCTTGATCGACAACAAGCTCGACTGCCCACCGCCATTGACCAACGCCAGAATGTTGGACAAGTTGGTTGGCGAGCTTGAGGACGCCTCCATCAACCCCACCTTCATCTTTGGTCACCCTCAGATGATGTCTCCATTGGCTAAGAAGGACAGAAACATTCCTGGCTTGTGTGAGAGATTCGAGGTGTTTGTGGCCACCAAGGAGATCTGTAACGCGTACACCGAGTTGAACGATCCATTTGACCAGAGAGCCAGATTCGAGGAGCAGGCCAGACAGAAGGCCCAGGGTGACGACGAGGCCCAGATGGTCGACGAGACTTTCTGCAATGCCTTGGAGTACGGGTTGCCTCCTACTGCCGGCTGGGGCTGTGGTATTGACAGATTGGCCATGTTCTTGACCAACTCCAACACCATCAGAGAGGTTTTGTTGTTCCCAACGTTGAAGCCAGATGCCTTGGTGAAGGGCGAGGAGACCTCGACCGCTTAGGTAATATACGATAATTAAGAGAAGCTGTAGGAAGATCGAGAGAATGGTATTCACACAAAGAAATGCTTCTTTGATCATGGGCCATTAGCAAACAATCTCTATTTCCTGTTCTATGTGATTGTCTCTATAACTATACAAAATGGTGGAGCTCCTTATCTCCTCACTAAGTCTCCGTTTCTCTTCATTTCCAAGGCTTTCTTGTAAGGAGGAGCAGTGGGCATTTGCACGGGGCTCAAGTTCCGCTTCTCTTTGGTCGAGTTGAGAGTGTAGGTAGCATCTGAGTCACCTTCGTTCAAGTCGCCGCACGAGATGAACTTGGCAATGGCTCTTTCGTCTACTGGCACCTCCATGCCGTCCGTGATGTAACTCTTGCCTATTCCGGCACCCTCGAAGAACTCCTCTGTGCTCTTGTTGAGCTCAAGTTTGGGTGTCCAGCCCTCTCTGGGTTTATAGCCCATACACACAATGAAGGCCTCCAAGGACGTTCCACGTGATGATCTGGGCTTCGCACACACAACCTTCTCAAACAAGTAGCCCAACTGACTGTACAAGAGGTCAATGTCTCTGCCTCTGAAGATCTTAGCCACGAATGTTCCTCCCGGCCGGAGTATGCACGTTGTGAGCTGTAGTGCGGCCAAGATCAACTGCGCCTGGATGTACTCGTCCAAGTCGTGTAGTCCCGTGACATCAGGAGCGCCGTCACTGCAAACGAAGTCCGCTGGCTCTCCTCCAAAGATGTCAAGTATCCTCTGTAGAGTCTTTGGGTGTGTGATGTCGGCCTGGATGCACGTGACGCCGTCAATGGGGACCATAGGCTGTAAGTCAACCGCGACGATCTTGGCGGGGTCTTCCTCTGGATTTTTATTGAGTTCCCGACTCAACACCTGCGACCATGAGCCTGGAGCAGCACAGAGATCCACCACGCGCTTGACGCCATGGAAAATGTTGAACTGCTCGTTGATTTGTAGGAGCTTGAATGCAGACCGGGCTCTCCAGCCCTCCTCTTTCGCTCGGCGGTAGTATAGGTCTCTTTTGTCTTTACTGGCTTTCCCCATTTCAAGAAGAGCTAGTAGGGCATCCCGAGTGTGCAGGTGGAAGATGGGGAAGAACAGTGAGGGAGAGGAAAAGAGCAATGAGAGGGAAGGAGAAAAAGTAAGAAATAAGTAGGTGTTGCTATTTAACTATGTATCGGTGACTCATAAAAAATTCTGTTATCTTCTTTTTTTCTTTTTTTTTGGTTGAGTGTCTTGAACTTCCATGGTGTCTCTGACCATAGATATTCAATTGCAAACTGCGAATGTGCAATTTACAGCCACCAAATAAGAGTACCCATACTCACAAAGAGTAACACTACAAACATTTCAAACTTAAATATTTAACTCATTATACGACTCAAGAAGTGTCCAGAACCTAAATCTCATTTTCCATAATTTCTTTTTCCCTTTATTTCTCCATCGCTTCTTCTCTTGTCTTTTCTCGCTTCCCTCACTCAACCTACTACTGCGCAGATTTCTGCCTGCAGAGGAATTTTTCGTCCAACTACTTCTACCCAGGCATGATCACCCCAGCGCTTCGAGTGGTGCGTCCTTCCAGACTGTTTGCCACGTGCTTGCGTCTGCTCAACAAGGAGAAATTCCAGACCCCAAAAGAGCACGTCCAGCAGAAGAAAGTGGAGGAAGTCGAGCAGAAGCAGTTTGTCTCGAGCTTGTTGAACCAGAAATTCCAATACCAGCCAAAACTCATAAAAGAAGATCTCGTGGACGCTCTGCTGAAAAGGCCCGTGCCGCTCAACGTGGAGTTGTTGCAGTATAAGCCTTTGCAGCTCCCTAAGACTCACGGCCACAAAGTTGCAGAGTTGAAGTTCAGATCCTACGAGGAAACCGATATCATCCGTGCCTCTGAGTTTGCCGCCCGTGCCGCGTACTTCTTGGGGATCCCTTGTGATAAGGTCAAGACCTTGAAGACGGAGAAGAGATTGTACACTGTGATCAGATCGCCTTTCGCTCAGGCCAAGAGTAAAGAGAACTTCCACAGAGTCACATACAACAGGAAGTTGGTTGCGTACGACGCCAACCCGGAGGTGTTGGACTTGTGGTTGTCGTACTTGAACAAACATGCTTTCGAGAAGGTCAAGTACTCCGCACAGATCCACACAAGCGAGCTGCTTGATTTCGCAGAGACTTTGGCCAAGTTGGGCAGCGAAGACCTCAAATTGCCCGAGGCTTATGCTGACCTGAGCGACCCAGTGGCTGCCAAGGTCCAGGAGTTGTTGAAGTCAGACACCTTCAAGAGCTACCTTGAGGAATCCAAGTAATGTACATAGTCAAGAAGGAAAAGAACCAAAAGTGGAATGAGATCGAAACGGACCAGCAGACCAATAGATATCTCTCCTCTGGCTTCAAGATTGTCTACATTTCTCACGTTATCATAATTCTCATTCCTCTAACCAACGTATCTCCCCTCTCACCCGTATATGTCCCAGTCTTCCTCCTCGTCCTCCTCGTCCTCTCTGGCCCTCGCCAACTCCTCCTCAAGCTTCTTCCGCCTGAGTTTCTCGGCGTCCTTGACATTGAACCGACACATGGGACACGTGGGATGGACCTTGAGCCACGGCGCAATGCAGTCCATGTCGAATATGTGCTGCTTCTTCAGACCCAGCTGAACATCGCACGGGAGCTTCACTAGCAACGGATACTCGTTGTCTGTGAACTTGTTTGTGCAGATCGGACAGTCAGAGCCCTCGGGGAGCGACGACACATCCACTCTTTCCAAGTTATCCAAGAACTCCTCCAGCACTCCAGACTCATCCGATACCTGCGGGCCCAAGTTATCGATGGAGGCCAAAAACTCACGCACAACCTCGGAGCCCTCTTCTACGCTCATCATTCTCAACGCATGGTTGAAGATATCTCTTCCCGTGACGGGCTGGCCATTTATATCCACCGAGCTGGTGATGAAGGCATCTATGGCCGACAGTAAGGTCTGGTGCTGTCGCCTGGAGTCGCTCAGGGAAGCGGACGAAGTGGTTGGGCGCAAGTTGTGGTCGTCTGGAAAGTTAGAACTCTGTTGTCAATTTTTTCTTTGTTTTTTGTTCGTGTTTCAGCATTGTGGTGTACGTACCTTGGTAGGACATTGTGGTTTGCCTCTACAGATCTGGTGCGCATGAGATAAAGAATCGCGCAGGCCAGATAGGACAAGTGGGGATTCTCTGGTTGCGAAAAGTAGAGCCAAATGAGAAGGGAAGGAAAAATAGGGGAGTAGGAAAGAATCGGTAAGAGCCAATTAGGTTTATTAAGTTGTGGAAATTTTGGAAAGTGAACTCAATTATCTCTCTCTTTTCTTTACTCTTACTGTCAGTCAAAAAAGTACTTGATCACCTCCATTTCTGGTCTTCCCTTCTAAATTCACTCTCTCCTGCCATTTTTTTTACCTCCCTTCTTTGCTGCTCTACGCCATTCTTCCTATGCAAGATTTGGTGCCTATGTATGCCTCCTAGATATCGGACGAGTCCATCATCTCATCGTCGCTGTTCTTCTCCTCGGTCTCGTCAAACTCATTGAGCTGATACTCCGCATTGGGCTGGTTATTCTGCCCGTTGGTAAGCACAAAGTAGTGGTCGCCTCCCCCGTTCAAAAACAACGGCGTCATCGGGAAATCCTCCAGCGGCGTCTGTACAGGGTTTAGAACCGGCGAGTCGCTGCCGGTCTTGCTGATATCGATGGCCTTGGAGGTGGAATTTAGTGACCCCACACTGCCCAGTAACTGAGCAACTGGAGCGGTCTGCGGCGGCTGCGGAGCCTGCTGGTGGAGCTGTGTGAGCGGGAACATGTGTGTTCTCGACTTTGAGAGCGAGTTCAGAAGCGACCGTGGCGGTGTCTGTGAACTGAGCCAAAATCTCGAGGGCAGACCTCCAATTGAGGTTGGGTCCAAGTTCGGCAGGTCGGGCGTCATGAACCCCTGGTTTCTTGCCATTGGGATCGTCTGCGGGCTCGTTAGTGTTGAAAACTCGGCCTGGTTGCCCACCGTGGGCAGCGCGAGCTTCTGGTACGGCTGCAATCTCTGCTGGTGCAAGTGGGTGATGGAGTTGCGCAGTCTCATGTTGTTGTACGAGTTTTTCCTGTCCATGACGGGCTGCACGGGCTGCACAGGCTGGAGCGGTGCCGGAGCCCCCTGTTTGTGCATGGGGAAGTCCAGATAGTTGGTCGAGACAGACCCTGTGTTGTTGCTGAGAGACAATAGCGATATCGTCGACGACAGAGGAATTAGCCGCCCGTCGCTGTCCTTCCCGACGGAGGTGGCCAACAATTCCGGTTCAGGGTGATCGTCGGTCAAGTTGTGCGTGAGTTCGTCGATGGTGAACGTCTGTAGCGGCTGGGCCAGCTGGTATTTTTCTCCTGCCAACAGCTTGGAGAGCAACGACTTGTGCGAGTACAGAATCTCCTGGTCGGAGCCCGAGTCCACCTGTTCCGGCAGCGAGTCGATGGTCAAGTCGCCGAGCTTGTTGTGGATGTTCGAAGTGGAGTACCTCAGGGCCATATTGGGCATACAATGTGATTTGTTGAACCCCACTGATGTTAAGTAGGAGGTGGTGATGAGAACGTGGCGGAGTGCAGTGGCCAGACGGAGATGAAGAAGGTGATGGTAATCCCGTGGTTCTCTTTTTGATAGTGTCAACAGATTTCCAAAATAAAAAAATTGATGTGCAAAAACACCAGGCTCCAGTGTTGAAATTTTTCTCAGTGTGATGTAAGATTGTTACTCCTCACATTAAAAATTTCCCGGCAAGCAGCTCGCACGTGAGAAGATAAGCAGTCTGCAGGAGGAAGGAATTATCTAGCGACGAGTATCCACCACAGAGAGAACGAAATTTGGAGAAAAAACTTGAAATATTTCGGTGTGGCTGGTTTTTACAATCACGCTCAACAACCGCCTGGAACTTCCACTCCTGAGGCTTTTCGGTCGTCTTGTTTGTTTCTACTGCCTGGCCCGAATCGGCCCAGTTGCGATCTGTGGCGAATTGTATAGGGGCAGCGTGCAGATTGCGCCTATCGGATTTTCCACCTCCAGAGATGGCGAATGGAGACAGGAGGAGGGACAGAGATAAGAGGAAATAGAAAAAAAGATTGTTGATACTCGCCATATACCGAATCAGTCTCAACATCAATTTTCCTTTTTTCTTTTTTTCTCTTTTCTGCCTTGTTTGTTGCTGCTGTTGACGTGACTGGTGTTGGGTGGAAACGTCAACTCCTGCACGGCGCGAACTGATAGTGGGGCGAGTTCAGCAGTGGAGGGGAACTGACTGAGAAAAGGAGAAACTATAAAAGGAGGAGGGAATCCCCCTGGGAATTTTCCTGTAAAGAAAAAATTTGCCACCGAAACCATACACACTGAGTTGAAATCACCCAACAATTTTTTCAAAGGAGGTCTCTCTGTCCACAAATGCTTGTGCTTTCGGTCACCAAACTCCGGTTCCTCACCTCCGCATTTCGCACCGCGCATGAACTCCGCCAAATCCGAGTGGTGACCACACATGGAATGTGACAGTCGCAGAGGAAAAAAGAAAGAACAACAGAAAAACCTCAAGTCTGTCAATCCATCTCTTTTTAGTGTCAATTTATTTCTTATTAAATTTCTCACTATCTCCACCTGTCTTTACTATCATTTTTGTCTATCCAAATTTAATATTCCCCGTCGTCTTCAGGGTCTATCTTGAACACTTTATCCGGATTGAGTAATCTCTTAGGGTCCAAAGCCATCTTCACTTTCCTCATGGTATCCACCGCCTCCGTCCCCAACTCCATCTCAAGAAACCTTCTTTTTCCATTTCCTATGCCGTGTTCCCCCGTGCACGTGCCCTCATTGTCCAACCCAATCTTTGTCATTTCAGCCACCACCTTGTCACAGTGGTCTTTCTGGTCTTCAGTGTAGAACAAGTCAGCATGGAAATTTCCGTCGCCAACATGGCCCAAAATCACAGACTGAAGCCCAGACTTGGCGATGAGCACACGCACTTGTTCTAGAACACTCAGCAACTTCGAGAGTGGCACCGC
The DNA here is from genome assembly GCA_030566815.1 of Sungouiella suratensis. Lineage (NCBI taxonomy): Eukaryota > Fungi > Ascomycota > Pichiomycetes > Serinales > Metschnikowiaceae > Sungouiella > Sungouiella suratensis. The sequence continues at coordinate 1,451,128 of JAKUAV010000001.1, read as the reverse complement.
AATGTCTGTTACCCAGAGTCTTACATTTGGGTCAATCTCGTTGCGGCCATATTCTAGAATCGCATAGAAGGCATTTTTCCTTGCACTGAACAACTCCTCTTCCTCCTCTTTGTCCTTTGCAATGATGAAATCCGCACAATTGTTCTTCAACGAAACTTGCTTGACTGTCTTGAGAACCTCGTTGACTGTAGTTTGGTTCAACCCACCGACTTTGAAGAACAACGTTGGAACTTCAAGCCATTCCTTGGAGAAGTAGCCGCTGTAGTTGATACAGTGCATCATGTCCTTGTCCAATAACTCAATGGCCTCAGGTCTCACACCCAACTTGAACAATTCTGCTACTGTGTTGGTTGTATCCAAGATGGTAGGAAACTGGCCCACCACAACTGTCTCAAATAACGGCTTCACGTGCAATTTCACTGTGGCCTCAGTCACAATGCCCAAAGTTCCCTCACTGCCAATAAATAACCCGGTAAGATTGTACCCAGCACTGGTTTTTCTGGGTCTTTGTCTGGTCTTGATAATAGTCCCGTCTGCCAACACAACAGTCAAGGATATCACATTTGAGATCATGGCGCCGTACCGTGAGGCATTGAGACCCGATGCGTTCGTGTTCACCATCCCGCCTATGAGTCCGTTGGGCCCACAGTCGCAGCCAAACATTAATTTCTGGCCCTGGAGATGCTCGTTGAGTGCCACCCAGTTCACGCCCGCCTGCACGACAACATCAAGGTCGTCCTCGTTCACTTGCAACACCTTGTTCATGCGGCTGGTGTCCAAAACTATGCCTGGCCTGGTGGAGAAGAAATGTCCCTCTAGAGATGTACCTCCAGAGTAGGGCACAATGGGGACATTGTACTTGAACACAATCTTCATAATCTCCGAGACTTCCTCGGTGGAGGTGCCGTAGACTACCCATTTGGGCACTTCGTGCGGTCTGGGCGGGTGCGGGGTGATACCGTTCTCGGTATGGCTCTGGATCTCCACATCTGAGTTTGTCACTTTTGCATCTCCGATTTTCGCCTTAATTTCGGCAATTGCAGACCGAAGCTCTTCGTCAGTACAGTACTTGGGCGGTTTGATATCGTCTAGTTTGGTTGTTGACGAGAGAGGGAAGAGATCCTGCGGCGGGTCTTGGGCTATCAGTTTCCGTCCGTAGTAGTAGGCAGCACCAGCTGTGCCGAGAGCTAGAGGAGCCGCCCAGAGAAGCTGATTGGACAGGTGTGTCACGTGAGCACGAGAGATATAAGTCCTGATATGGCGGAGACCATAAGTTGGACGGAGTCTCGAGAACATGGGGGCAGTGGAAGATTTGAAGATTCGATAAGTGAGCGGAAATGGTGGTGTGCATGCAGGTGGAAAGAGGAAGTTGATAAGGAAAAGCAAGTGAGCCACAATTGGGGAAGACAGGAAAAAAAAGAAAAAAGAGATCAAAATTGGAATGAACAGTAAGTAAAAAGAATAAGTAAATAATTTCATTTCCAACTTTGATCTCCTGAAGACAATGTTAGTGGACCCTTGTGAAATGACTCAACAGGGTCCGTGCAGGTGAGCCACAGAGATATAGGTGAACAACTACAATGACAAAAAGATCGATGAAACATGAGAAGACAACGGATCAGATGTGCTTCATGACCTTGGATTCAATTCTCAACTACAGAATAAAATCTCCCGGATCCTCCAATGTTCTAGCACAACCTTCATTGGTTTTTCCATTGACTCTACCTTCTCATGCAGGTTTTTGCACCCAAAGCTGCAATGTGGAAAGGCCCACCAAACTCAAACAGTCTCCTCCAGTTTCGAGCAAAAAACCATTTCTATACAGTCACAGACGTGGCGTCTCTTACATTCTCCTTAACAATCTCCTCAGCTTTCTCAGCTCCCTGATTTCTGAACGACTTCATGGGTTTCAATCCCCACCGCTTAAGCATGGCAATATCCTCGTCCCACCCATTGCACATGGTGGTCAACATCTTCTCCCCTGTGAAGATAGCGTTGCAGCCTGCCTGGAAACACAAAAACTGTTCGTGTTCCTTCATGGTGTACCGGCCTGCAGCCAACCTGATGATGGACTCAGGCATGATGAGACGAGCCGTGGCGATAGTCCTCAAGATAGCGTCAAACTTCAATTTCTTCGATGAGTCTGGCGGAAGTTGAGAGAGCTCAGCCTCCAAAGGTGTTCCTTTGATCGGAACAAGCCGGTTGACGGGCAATGACTCGGGGTGTTTGTCCATGGTAGCCAAGGTATGGAGAAACCCAATGTGGTCTGTTTCTGTCTCGCCCAACCCCAAGATTCCACCGGTGCATGCTTTCAATCCGACCTTCTGAACGTTTCTGATGGTCCGCAACCTCTCGTCGTATGTTCTGGTCGAGATCACTTTTGGGTAGTGTTCTCTGGAGGTGTCGATGTTGTGGTTGTAAGCCGTCAACCCGGACTTCTTCAACATCTCAGCCTGGTTCTCGTCCACCATACCCAAAGTAACACATGTTTCCATCTTTAGCTCCTCGTTGATCCATTTCACCATCTCTGAGATCCTCTTGAGGCCAGATTTGCGGCCGTTCATGTCTCTCCACGCTGCGCCCATGCAAAACCTCGTCGACCCGTTTTCCTTGGCCTTGATGGCCGCCTTCTTCACCTCCTCCAACTTGATCATCTTCTCGGCCTCGGTGCCGGTGTCGTACCTGGATGATTGAGCACAGTACTTACAATCCTCAGTGCAACCTCCAGTTTTGATGCTGAGCAAGGTACATAATTGCACTTCTGACGGGTCGTGGAACTTTCTGTGCTGAATTTGAGCCTGGAACATCAACTCTTGAAGGGGTGTTTTGTAGATTTCCTGGATTTGGCTCTTGGTCCAGTCATTGCGTGGTTCATAGTTAATGGCAACATCAATGGCCTTCAAAGTTGGCGGAATTGCATTTTCTGGAATGGCACGAGCGCCTAGAACACGGGTAGCCGACCATATTTTGGTGCTGACAGCAAATGCTCGGATTTTGTTGATGTTCACCAGCAGCATAGTCAAGGGTCACAGTCTATTTAGCAGCCAAATAAAGAGCACAAGGTGAGCAGAAACCTTAGGACAATCCAGAAGAAATTGAAAAAAAAAAGAAAATGTTTTTGAAATATTCTTTTCCTCTGAGTTTTTTTTTTCTCAGCTGGAAAATCCAACAAACCGGGCCTTATCTTTGTTGGCCTTATTTCTCTACATTGTCATTGGGCAAAGCGCGGGGAGTCATCTGAATCATGGTTATCACCCCGCGCCAGGAATTGTAGGTAGTCATTTGAGTCACTGCACTCTAGGGTGCGAGCCCTAATTTACCTCTCGAAGTCTCACAGTCACCGAGTCTCGCATACTGCACACAACAACCACACACCTGCCATGTCTTCGCGGTGAAAAAAAAAAGCCACTGAGATTTCTTCATACTACTAACTATCGAAAATGGCTCCAATTGTATGTATCACTTAAGTTTCCGATATTGACATGTTCACCTTGTGCGGGTTTATCAACCGAATTTTACTTAATTCTTCATCCAATTTTGACGGAAATTAGTTGCAAACCCGTCCTGGGGCTATGCTGTCTTTATCTTCATCACCATTGTGTGTATCGTGATAATTGTGCGGTAGGCTAACAGGATCTAGACCACTAAAACCACTCAGGCTGCTAAGAAGTTCGTCGTTGACACTTCTGCTCCAGTTGAGAACGCTGTTTTCGACCAAGAGGCTTACGTCAAGTACTTGGTTGAGCACATCAAGGTTGACGACATTGTCGGTAACTTGGGTGACGAGATCTCTGTCTCCGAGGACGGTAACAAGGTTATTGTTGTTTCTACTGCCAAGTTCTCCGGTAAGTACTTGAAGTACTTGACCAAGAGATTCTTGAAGAAGAACCAGCTCAGAGACTGGATCAGATTCGTCTCTGTCAAGAAGAACCAATACTCCTTGCAATTCTACTCCATTGCTGAGGATGAGGAGGACGAGGAGTAAACTCCTTCGGGTATATAGTTACTTCTTCTAGGTTCTGGGTTAGGCTTTAATCAATATTTTATCTGCAATGAACGTATGAACCTACCGGTGATGTAGAAAGAAGAGATAAGCTTGTGAAGAGAAAAGGAATTGTTATGGACATGGCTTGGGTCTTCATTAGTCTTGTCGATGGGCTTGCTTGCTCTTCACCAGAATTCAGGAATGACTAAAACATTTGATGTCGAAGATATTCAGCTGAAACACGGTCAGGTATTCAAATTATGTGAAGATACACTCAGTACATGCTACAGTTGGATAGTCTCGAGTTGTGAGGTCAAGCAACTATGTCAACTTCAATTTTGCAAGTGTGAGAACTACTCCTGGCCATATCTTCTTTGAAAATACTGCTACTGGGCTCATTTTTCAATTTTTACGGTCCTGAATGTTCCAGAAATCTACTTAGATGCTCAAATACGCTCAGATCGGCCCCTGTCGCCGGATAAGCACATTACATGACTGCTTGACATAGTAAACTCCAAAAAAATATCGACATCAAAGTCCGTGATAGTTTAGTGGCTAGAATTACCGCTTGTCGCGCGGTAGACCGGGGTTCAATTCCCCGTCGCGGAGCTTTCCTTCAATGCGCAAGTGGTTTAGTGGTAAAATCCAACGTTGCCATCGTTGGGCCCCCGGTTCGATTCCGGGCTTGCGCATTCTTTTTTCCGCTGCCTTCGCGCCGCCATCTTTTTTCGGCTAAGTTCAGCCGCACAAAATTTCAAAATGAAACAATCCTCATCCAATCGCACACCCGTACACCACATACTAAATTTAATATGGTTACCGCTTTGGGATTTATTAGCCAGCCATGCGCAGATCCCAGTGAAGGCTCAACCAGTGGAATCATTGATCCCAACTCATCCCTTCTTTTACTTCAACAATTGCTTTCCATTTCGCTCCCTACATTTGACTCTTTACATATTTAGCAAAAAAATGCTGATTGCCGTTGGCCCTCCAAGATGGTCTCAGGACCACCATCTGATCGGCCATTCACATTCAAGAGCATCGTCAATCTCACTACAGAACTCCACCTCGGCGCTACGGCTAGGCGCACAAGTGAAGAGAAACGTCTCGAATCCGTTTGATATCCTATACCACCCCGAATCCGGCCATTCGTCCGGAAATTCCAGAGACGAATCTATACCCAAGGATGTTTCAGAACTGACTCCATACAAGACCGCCAGTTACTTGCAGATCGAGAGAGACATACATGCTGGCCACTCGCCTGCCCGAAGTTCTGGAATTTCAAGAAATTTGGGCAGTCTGCCTCCGGTGGTCACTGTGATCGACGAGAAACTCAAAAGAGGAAATCTGATAATATCCAGACTGGCATCTCTACGTCTCCGCAACTCGATCCGGCGAAGAAACAAAATGGTCAGAAAGACAGACTTGGACGCCGAGAAGTCCCCGCTGGTTTTTTCCGTGGCCTCGTCGAAGAAAAAACGGAAATCAAGGTTGTCCTTTGTGTTCCCCATCAAAAGAAGAACACTGTTCAAGTACAGGCCCGTGCTGCTGCTGCCGTCGCTCAGGTTCCGTTCGCAGAAGGACGTGGACGAGTACTTCGTGTACAACAACATAGCGTCGCTCATGAAGGACGTGGTGCCTCGAACAATGATGACTTACGATTACTCTAGCATAGTCAAGATTGAGCCGCAGCTCAGACAATCCACACAGCAGTTTGCCATTTCAAGAGCGTCGGACTTCACTATGGTGACCACTCCGAAGACCACTCTGCACAGGTTCTCGCTTTTGCAAGGCGAGAAATTGGTGGAGCCGGTGCATCCTCTCAGTTTGGCGAAAACTCCTTCGGAGACCGTCTCGCAGGTCGAAAAAAGACAGATCTTCATCAGCACGGTCTACGCGAAGTACAAAGACCAGGTATTTGCAGGCAAGCACCAGGTTCCTCCGCGGCTCGACCAGGTGATGCCGTTTGAGGCCGATATGTTGGCTCCTGAGGAGAAAGTGGCCATAGACACGAAATTGGCACTTGAGGTTTTGCTCAGACGCACATTGGCGGCGAAAATCGACTACAGACTCAAGAAATCCGGAGTTGGGCTGGCCCCGGTGTCTTCCAGAAGCGGCGATCTCACTCTTGGTGGGAACTCTCTGTCATCTTCAGATTCTGCCAATTACCAAAGCAAGGAGTACAGGCCAAAGAGGTATAGGCCACACAAGGACAATCTGAGCAAGTCACATGACACAGAGTCCTTCGACACCGACCAGTTCATGAAACAGTCGCTTTTGTCCGAAGTGCTTCCATCTCCGCAGGTGAGTTTTGCCCTGAAAATCTTCGACTTCGACCAGATTTCGGTGCGGGACTTGGACCCGAAGAAACAAGCAGAGAAGATGTCACAAAGAGGTTCCAGGACCAACTCTGTGAGGAACTCAAGAATGAACTCTGCGAAGAACTCCAGAAAGAATTCCCTGAAGGAGTCTCTGAAACACTCCAAGAAATCAGGGTCTCCAGAGTATATGGTGAACCCACTGACGCCCGGCTACAACACTCCCGGAGCACCTTTATCGACGTCTTCCATATATTCTGGAGAGCGATTCTCCCGCCAAAGCTCCATGAGGGCCTCGCTGGCGGTCTCGGAGATGTTTGTCAATGACTTCAACAAGTTCTACTACGAGAGCGAGAGGAAGAAAGCAGAGAGCGAGTACAAGTCGCTTTCCAACATAAACTTGTACTCGTTCCAGCCGTTGAACAGATCCAGCCACACAATTTCCACGCTGAGTGTCCCATCTGGCCAGAATGCCACCTCCAACTCCGAGAATCTCACAGGTGATCTCACTGGTAATCTTTCGGGCGATCTTTCAGGTAATCTTTCAAGCAATTTCTCAGGCAATCTTTCAGGCAACCTCACGGGCAACTCCACTGAGAATATCGAGTCCAGCTACGACTCTACCAACTCCGGAAATAAACTGAGGGAGCTGGGAACACTGGGAACACTGGGTGAGCGCAGTTCTCTGTCCTTCACCAGTTCCTACCCTCGCCAAAAGAGAGACTCCAAGTCCACCACAGATACCTCGGTCATGCACTCCTTGGACAACTTGGCGGACTCCGTCAACGAGTACTTGTTATCTGAGGGAGGCCCGGACTTGGCTGACGAGACTCCTACGCCAGGGAAATTGAATGCCAGCTCAGTGTATACGGACTCTATCAACCAGCTGGGTCTCGATGTCACATATGGCATTCCTTCACCTCGGGACTCCATTTCTCCACACAACGCAGCAGCGAACGCATCAGCAAACGCATCAGCATACCCAGATATCACCCAGCAGTTTTCGCTCGAGAGCATTGTTCAGAATCTCCAAAAGGAAAAAGAGTACGACCAAGGATTGCTCAACATCAACTACTCTGCCTCACCGAAAATGGTGGAAGAATCGAGATCTTTCGAGAAGGAGTTGATGTCTTTCCAGGGCTCCGTGCATGGGGGACAAACTGAGGTTTCCTTTTCGAGACAAAGCAACTCGGGAAGCGACGACAGCTCGATCTCTCCATTGAGAACCATGCGGAGTGAAGTGATGGAACTGAGGAGGTAGGGAACAGGAAGCTATAGAGATAGTGGTTTTGGAAATTGGCATTAGAGAGTGGAGATTAAATATTGGTTCAAGAGATATGATTTGTGAGGTAAGAAAATACAGCATGATGTGCTTGTATAGGATATAAAGGTAATACCAAGAGAACAAGGACGATGAAAGACTTTCACTCAGTATGTATTACTGGTTTCAACTCTATTAAAGTATGAGGATCGTTCTCACCGTTTTGTTCTCATTGTTCCCATTTCCTCACCGTCTTGGTTTCCCGTGCTCATGCACCGAGCTTTTCTCAGGAAAGTATTCGTGCATCAGTGGGCCCGACTCAGATGTCGTGAGTGCATTGACCGTATTCTTCCGGTACGACCGATTCTCGTCCTCATGCAAACTCTCTCTGAGACGACGCTCGAATAACTGCTGCTCGTGCATCTCGTTCACTTTGGCGAACTTGTCTGCCAACTCATGGATTCTCTTTCTCTTGGTGGACAATTGTGAAGCTCCACCGCTGGGAGTAGAAGGCTGAGTGCTGGCCCCATTGATGTTTTGGGGACCCTGCACGAACAGAGTCAAGGCGGTCAATCTGTTTTTCAAAGTGGTGAATGTCGAAGACTGCGGCATGATCATGAGAATTCCGAAAAGCGTCTTGTAGAGGTATGGGTTCTTCTCCGGCTCCAAAAGCTGGAGCCTGAGCTTTAAAAAGATGTGCAGCTCCAATAACTGGATGAGCACGTCCAATTGGGCCAAAAGCTGGAAGGTCACCTCCAGGTCCGCCAAGTTTCTGATGATCAAGTAACTGAGCTCGTAGTTGGCAGTAAGCAAACACAACGACAATGCGCTGGGAACGTTGTGACACCAGGACTGGAATAGAGTCGAAAAGAGCGTCCAATCTTCGTTTTTGTAGATATCAATGTTTTTAAGTTCCTTGCGTAGACCTTGGAGTTCATGAGAGGTCAAAAGAATGTTGTTCAAAGTCACCACCAAATTGCTTATGAACTCCAAATTCTTATCTTCAAATGTCACCAACACCTCAGAAAAAGCTTTGAAGATCTTCTCTGGGCTGATCGAGACACAGAAACGGCGGATGATGAACTCGACTTTACTTCTGGAAATGGTCTGGTGAGTAACATTCTTGGCCCCTGTAACGAGCGAAACCGACCCGTCGCTCTCGAAAAAGGTTACCAATTTCACGATAAAGTGCTTAAAGAACTCCTGGTTCTCCTCCGATATTCTTGACGCGAGTTGTAAAACCTTAGAAATGACTTCATTTGAAGCATCCGTAGACAACTTCAACAAGGATGTCAAGTCAAAGTTGAACTTGTTCAGTGACTGCTCGCCATTTTCCTGCAATTCTGGTGCTGTGAAACTGCTTGGGTAGTTTGTGTATAAGAAAGCTAGCCAGTCCAAGGAAGTCAATCTGGCGAGCTCATTCAAGCTCAGCAAGCACTCTTTGGTTACAACCTGCAAAGTTCGGCCCAAGTAAAATTCCAAGAACTCGTCGTAAACCTCCTTCGTCAAGCCCAAAATGAGACTTTCGCTGACTTCCAAATCGTCAGACTCGTCCAGGTCGTCCTCGTGCGAGCTGGCGTCGTTCAATCTGAGCAAGTAAGACTTCAACAGCTCGTTGAACTTCAAGAACTGACTATTCAAATCCACGTCATTGTTCATATCGGTCAAGGCCACATTTTGCATGATGATGGATACAAAATCAGGCAAGAACTTGGAGAAACTCGTCGGACTGATTTCAATTATCTCCTGGAGCCATTTGAGAACTGTAGACTGGATCTCGATGAAGATCTCGTGGTTTTCTCCAGCCAAATCATTGAACTTCACTTCTCCGGGTCCGCTTGGTCTTGATGGTCTCAAGAAACTGAGTAAAATGTCTATGATGCGAGAGTAGTCGATGAAAATGTCCTGACCATTGATGAAAACCGAACCTTCGTCGTCGGAATTAGCCTTGTCCGCCAAATCTGAAACTGCCTCGTCGTTTTGCTTGTGAATGATTGTCGTGCTTGTGGATTTAGTGGACACATTATCCTCATCCACCAGTTCCGGTCCTGGTGTGATCTGCAAGTCGTTGATTTTATCGTCCAAGTTCTGCTTATCCTCCTGGTCAGGAGTAGACTGTGCCTGCACGTCCAAACGAGTGGTGAACTCTTTTTTCTTCTCTTTCAAAAGCTGCTCTTTCTTGACATCGTATCTGACCTGGTGAATCGCCTTGATTTCCTTCAAGAAGATATTGAGCAAGTTTTGAGTCTCGATACGCACGTCCGAGGGGCAATTGTTCATGAGGAACCGAATCAATGGCTCCAAGAAGTTGGGCAAGAACGTGATGAGCTCAGAAGACGGAATATCATCAAACAACTCTAGCCAGCTGAGCAAGAACTTCTTTGCAAACGGCTCAATCGTGTACATGCGCTCCAAGAGCGTGGGCACGAACTTGGGCAACGAGAACGCTTTCAGTGGGTCCTGGATTTCGTTCACCTGCACTGCGTTTCCGTCCGGAAGCACAATGTTCAGCTGGATGTCGGTTTCCTCTGCTTGCTGGTGCAAGATGGAAACATACGTCGTCAGTTTCGCGCTCACAATGTCCTTGATGAGTCTGTCCAAGATATCTGCCGCATTCTTGACTGACGATTCTGTGTCTGTGACGAGAATGCACAAAATGTCAAACACCTCGTTGAAGTACAACAAGATCTCTCCCCTGGCAATCTTGGCGATGTTGTATAGCGACTCACACGCGTAGTACCGCACACGGGCGTCGGTGTCTCTGAAAGTAGCGAAGATAGGACTCACTATATCTTCCAAGAAGTAGGCGATAGCGAACGAGCCCAAGGCCACACTGACACTTCCCAAGGCGGTAATCGCACCCATTTTCGCTGAGGTTGAGCCGCCGTTGGCCAATTCCGTGAGTTCGGCTATGATTTTGGAGATGGTCGCCGAGTCGTTACGAGCCAAAGCCAGCTTGGTGAGCCCCTCGATCTGAAACGCCGTGGCCTTCCTTTTCTCGTAGATGTGGTTCAGCAAGTCCTTCACTGTGGCCACGTCCAAGAATTTCTGGTCCGACATGGTGTTTTGGTGTGGTTTGGGTTGGGTTGTAGAGTATGGAGATCAGTATTATTAGTGCGTACTGTACAGTTCAGTATGGAGTAGGAAGAATAGGAATTGGTAGATAATCTGTAGGTCAAGAAAAGAAAAATTACAAGGACTTGAAAATTATTGGAAAGCGCATATTACTTTGGAAAGCTCAATTGACTTGTAGTTTACTCGTTTTCACTTGATGATCTTATGTCTCTCCTAATCTTACATCTCATTAAACATAGTATACAAGCTCACAGAGCGATCTAACGGTGTATCGCGACGCATCGCCATACTCCCGGAAACTGATAAAAATAAAAATAGTGTAGCCATGCCACTTCCATTTCCCTGAAACTCCTTAGTTCTTCTGACTTCTCACGTTTGCACTCTCTTGCGTGGGTCTAGCCCTGGTTTCTTGATTTTTGCCGGGATCGGACTATCCGTGTTGTTCTTCCTCCTCTTGTGGAGATCGGCATCATGCGACCACTCAGACTCGTAGAACTGATTATCTTCGTGCTCAACATCGTCGTCGGGACTGTCGAGCTCTAGTTGGTCGTAATCATATGCATCTGGAGAGTGCATCTGCGCAGCTGACTCTGCAGCCTGTGCTTTTAGCTGGTCAACGTCAACCAGGGAATCTGGGAGGCTTGGGCTCTCCAGTTTGCTGCCTCTCAAATTTGAGAGATGGTGTGACAGAGCCAGCGATGTCACTTCTAGTGGGATGCTGTGGGGCAAGATCTGGGAAAGGAGGGCCATATCCTCGAGCTTGGTGAACTGGCTCAAAGACGGAATCTGCACGTTGAAGCGGATAAACAAATCGCCTCTGTGTGAAGGCTGATTGTGGATGTTATCACTCGTTTCGTCATTCTGCAAATAAGTTCCGTTTTTGATACTCTTGTTGATAGGCATTCCCAAGCCCTTGACGATCTTCACACTGCCCTGGTTGATTGTCCCCACAACTTCACCATTGGATATAGACGCATCTATTGGGTCATTGAGCGAGTTTTGCCCGTGGGAATTGATCATGATCTGAAGGTTTTGTCCCTCCTTGATAAAATCAGGTACCATGATCATGCCGCCTAGTAGAGCGGTGCGGAGATCTATGTCTTGCTCCAAATATAGGTCGTTGAACCGCCTCACCAACAGTTTATGGGGAACCTCTTTCAAGTGGATGATCAAGTCGCCTGGGATGATATTCCTGCCCTCGTCAGACTGGCCACGCAACACACACTTGTCCCCGTCTTTCGAGCCCGGAAGGATGTTCACCTTGACGATTTTCTTTGTGGTCAAGTACCCGTCGCTGCACAGCGGACACTTGTCCTTTTTGTTGCAGTAAGTGCCTGTGCCTTTGCATGCGGAACAAGAACGCATTTCCTGGAAGGTCAGAAACGCATTTGCCATGGTGATCACCACACGCCCGCCGCCATCACACACGCGGCATTTACGTGGATTGAAGCACCCGTAGCCGTGGCACAGCGTGCATGTGGTCGTTCTTGGGAGCTGGAACTTGACCACTTTGCCATAGTACATGTCTGCCAACGTCACGTTGAAAGTGTGATGGATGTCTGCTCCGCGCCTTTGTTTGTTTCTGTTGGGGTCCACAGGCGCAGGAACAACGTTTTTCTGTGTTCCCTGCGGCGGGAAGCCGTAGTTGGGGAAGGGCCCGTTGAAGCTAGGCGGAGCCCCGCTAAACACCGAGCTCATATCGCTGAAGATCTGCGAGAAGAGCGACAGCGCCTGGTCACACGAAAACGCTCCGTTGAAATTAGCCGCCCCGCTGAACCCGGCCGAGGAGGTGGAAGCACTGGGCATGGATCCGTCAAGCCCCTTTTCGCCATATACATCGTATACCTGGCGCTGGCCCAGATCTTTCAAGATCTCGTAGGCACGCGTGGCATCCTTGAATTTCTCTGTGAGCACCGGATCGTGGTTGGTCTTGTCTGGATGTAAGCGTAGTGCTAGTTTCTTGTAGCTCTTGGTGATTTCCTCGAGAGACGCGGTGACAGGCACCGATAATAGATCGTATAGATGGGTGTCGAGGACCATCAAAGCATGCACTTGAGTTGTTGCTGTGAAGTATTTGGAAGAATAAAGTGAATGCTCTGCTTAAGAAAGAAAGCAAGTCTAGAGTGAATAGCTGAGTGTGGGGAAAGATGTATTTGTAAGGTGAGGTAATCGTGATGGTCTGGGGAGGCTTCATGTAGGACAGAATTCGATAGACTTCTGCCGGTTTGCTGTATGCAGGAAAGCCGTTGATAAGAAGCCAGTGGAGAACACAGTAAGGGAAAGCCCGGCACTTAGGGAGGTAAGAATGTTTCTACAACTTGCATACTGAGCATCATAGTCGGGACCAATAAGAAGGGCTCCTTCACATCAAGCTCTAAGAGAACACCAATGGAGTCCTCTCGTTTAGTGCTATTAGAACTGGCGAACAACTCCTCAATCGCCTCAAGCTGGATGCTTGTTCGGACAGCAGCAACAACATCCCCATCTTCCGATACCAAGATCGGAAACGTTCCATTGCCCCCTTGAGAAACAGAGAAATAAAGCCAATCAATACGGTGATAAATGTACTTTTGAACATTGCCGTTTTATTTTCTTTTCTTTTTGGTTCGAAACCTGAAGAATATCATAACTCCTTAAATACATCCTGGGAGTTTCACATTAGAGTGGTTACCGATCCTAAATTAGAACCATCCAAAACATAATGAACACACTGCAGTTTCCGCAGAGATTTTCCATGCATGTTCCGTATGGTGACAGCAAATAGAAAAATAAATTTTTGGAATTCTCTTGGCGATTTCTTTATTGAGACCGGAGCTTACTTCAATCCCGGTTTCTCCGGTGAAAGGTGGGCCAATGCTGATTCTATCTGCCCCCTCTCATGGCCGTATGAACTCTTGCTGCAGAGTCACCCTGAGTTCGTCATCAAATTAGTTCAAGTCCCCCACGGAGCATCGGAATTGACCCACAATAATTGTTGAACACCAATTTCAGTGTACAGTGAAGACAGCATGCTGTGTACAGGCTAATGTGTCTCTCATGTACGAAGACACCTCAAGAGCAGAGATATCAAGGTATGCGATAAGCTAGCAGCCTTATGGATGAAATTGGTGACGAAATGTGCATTGGAAGTGAAACGTTAGTGCACACAGTTGAGGAATTTATGTAAGTCGAGGCCTTAGCATCGACAGATCTCGAAGTGCTTATCCTAAATAGGAATTATACACAGACCACCATCAATCTAGCCTATCATGAACAACGAAGTTTTGCACCCATACTGCATCATCTTGGACTGTGCAGGTGAAACTCCAACAATAGTTGTACGCATCTGCAGAGGGGCTTGAGATCTACGAGCGAGTGCATGTATAAATTGATCAAATTCCTGGCTTTGCCCCCACTACACCTGTTTGCCTTGAAAATGAACTGGCCTTTCATTTTTGTGTATATAGCGCTGATATTAGCTCCTGCGGTGTACTTAGGATACAAGATTCCAAAAGTTGGGGTATTCGTTGCTCTTATCTACATTTACGTGATGTCTAAGGCATTGGTTGAATCATACGAAGAATAGCATTCACACACAGGTTAAAGATATATAAACGTTGAGTCTTTCCTTTCGTTACATATTCGTAACTTGTAGCCTTAGGATTTTCTCACCGTGGTCGCTGTTTACTTGCCGAATGATCTCTGCGAGATTAACTTTTACAGCTATACCATCCTTCTAAAGCACCGCATCCAAGAACCACGTCATAAGATCTGAATCGGGGCGCTCCTTCTGTACTGGCCTCTGAAAGTACAAACTTAAATTCTTGATCTTCGATTCCTGACTCGTTGGGCCATTCTTTCTGTATTGTTTCTTCATGTTCTTCACCACCTCTCTCTCTCAGGTCCCGCCGAAATACTTCGACTCGTTCCCTTTCGTAAACCTGACCTTTTCTTCCTCGTATAATGCCTCCTGCGGCACAAAATCTCCTTCTCCATTATCCAAAATCATTATTCTCACATACGTTTCGCCAGGCACAGACTCACATAGTGTCCTTATAGTGCACCCACAATTGCCACAGAAAAACTTATGTTTTGGCATTCCGCTGCCTGTGTCTGTGATTGTGTATGTTGACAAATGTTCCTGTGTGTCAATTATTTCCAATTTGTCAGTCTTGTACCCAGCGTTGATTTGACCCAAATGGCCCGAGTTCTTTCTGCAATCACTGCAATAGCAAATGTATACATTTTCAGGTTTCCCTTCGAGTTTGATCTGAATCGATCCACAGAGACAAGATCCACTGTAAGTTATTGTCATATCGGTCAAAATTGTAGTTGGAACAAAGAAAGATACAGGAGTTTGTCGAGTGGAGTAGCATTCTGACAGTGCGATAAGGCCCTATGTAGTACTATCTAGAGTGAAGAATTGAAGATGAACAAGGGAGATAAGACCAAACGAGGCAGAATACTGGAAGGAACTCAAGGGATCGCCTCCTAGTGCCTACAGAAATAAAATCGCTCCTATTTCTTGTGCTCACTATCTCTACTCCAATTGCTACAACTGATCATCTCTATCCTAGTCGGTGTACCCGAATTTTGCAGCCTTTCCATTTGTGAACTTCATTGCCTCGTTCTTGAAAATCCAGTCGTCTGGCACGAAATCCCCTCCGTTTTCCAAAATTGGAACGCTCACATAAATATCGTCAGGTGTGGATTCCAACGTCAAACAAATACAGCATCCACACCGGCTGCAAAAGTTCTTGTACTTTGGTTTCCCGCTTCCAGTGTTTGTGGTTTTGAATTCCAGCATCAACTTTTCAGGGTCGGAAACCGTGACGTTTTCTGTTTTGTAGGCGGCAACTATGTGACTTATGTTGCCCGATCCTTTGCGACAATCCACACAGTAGCAACCCATTCGACCATACGGTTCTCCGTCCATGCTGACTTTGATGGATCCACACAGACACTCTCCCTGGTAATTTTTGGACATTATTTTTGATATGAAAAGAATTTGAAATGAATTTGGTGAAGTTGGAGGTGGAAGTTCGATGGGTTGCTGATGTCAAGTTAGCACGCTATACGCTATACATTGCTGCGAAAAGCAGAAAACGTGAGCACAGGCGAAAACGACTGAAAAGGGCTATGAACTCAGAAACAGGATTAGAAAAAAGTAAGCGGAACATCTTTGGCTTGCAAAACTCAAAGGTACTATTTCGAATCAATCTCTGTTTTTATTTCATATATATATTTCAAAATAATTGCGGTTGTTAAAGCTAGCTTTTCAGTCCTTCCCTGGAATTCTCATCCACCTTGAGACTATATCTATTTTGCACCCATTGCGCGCATGCAATATATTTCCTTTCAAGATACCAAACTGAACCTATATTTTTCTTCTCATGACAGGAACTTTTCGTTTTGCCCTTCTTGTCTTCCTGCTGGGCCGTCTCTTGGGCCTCTCAAGTCCGCCTAACTTCTTATCAAGAATTGATGCTTTATACTCAAACAAGGGAGTATCATTTGGTCGGCTGAAGGAATTGCTGAATTTCCCCAGTTCCGTCCTGTGTTCGGGACTGAGGCCCCCAATACAATACCAAACCTTAAATGCTTCCTGCTTAGCTATCTCACATCTTCGTGTTAGATTCCGATAATCATGATCATCTGGGTACGGCTGTTCGTCAGAGGGAAATCTCACTTTTAAAAAGCACTCTGTATTCTGCTGCATCCATTCTCTAGCCTTCACAATTTTGGGCCAATGGTCGTCCAATATTTCCTCACACTCTTGCAAACTTTCTGGATCACTAAACGCGGGTTTCAACTCGTTAGGATCTCTCCATCCGAGTTTCCTCTCAATGTTGTAAACATAATATTTCACTGAGCGAATCCACAGAGAGTACACCAGCATGGGTCACAAATATTTTCAGCTTTTGAGACTGGCTCGAGGGGAGATGGTGTATACGGATATCTAACTTGGGTATCGCCTCTCCATCTGTAACAAGTTTCATTCTACATGCTTTTACACACATTCACGTTTGATAGCATGACATCGCAACCAATCCCAGGAAGGAAATCTTCAGCCATATTTGAGCGGATTACAATTCCATCATTCGACTACTTTTTGGAAATCTTTTGAAGTGACAACCTCAACAAGTGACTTTCTTCAACATCTGCAGCAGAATCACTTTGAATTCTGAAATCTGATTTCTCTATTCTATACATAACCCAAGAACACCACCAAAAGAAACATATTCCATAACCTTACGTTCCCAAAATCTCGTCCCTGAAGTGCGGCTGGTAGTTCGCCTTCTTGGTCTTTGTCTTCCTCTCATAGTCATTGCGGGCCTTGTTCTCTATGCGTCTCACGTCTCTCTCCTGTTTCGTCACCTCACGCAGCGTCAACCCCGGCGCAAACCGGCGGTCCACCAACGCGACGGTTTTACTCGACTCCGGGTGCTCCCGCGGAAGCGGCAAGTTCTGTCTGTAGTACTTCACCATGGACCTGTGGCCAACTCTGGAACCGGTAGGAAGCGTGAGTTCCACTCCGGTCTCGTCCACCTGACCCGTGGAGTAGTTATCGTAGACGCCGTTTCCTTCATTAACTTCATCATCATCGTCATCTTCAATCTCCTCGTCTTCGTGGGATACATCAATGTACTCAGTGTCAACCTCCTTGAATGACACTTTCTTGGTGCTCGCCAGAGGAGCAGGTTTCGCATCTTCACGGAAGTTGTAGAACTCAGATACGATCAATTTCTCTTCCCTGGTCTCATACGGTATGCGGCAGTGGCCCTTCGAGAATATGTGTTGCCTGATACTCTCCAAGGACTTGCCTTCAAAGCCACACACCAAGCACTCGTGGTCAAGAGACACCACCTCGTTCAAGTACGTAAGAAGACCGTCCAAGTCGGCCAAATACGTTCTCTCTGGAATGTAGAGGCCGTGTTTGTGCGACATGTGCCGGACATTGCTCTCGAGCTCTCCGTTGTCTTTCCCACAGTAGAAGCAGGAGGTATTGGGCAAAACATTGGTGCCATCTTCATTCAAAACAGACTCGTCGTCGCTTTCATCATCACTGTTGTCGTCACTATCGTTCATACTGTCCCAGTCGCTGTGTGTGCTGTCTGAGTAGTTGAACTCTGACCCTGTGTCGAAATTGGACTCTGCCTCAGAGTAGTGGACACTGTCGCCCAAGGAGAACTCAGAGAAGTCCGAAACAACACTTGCAGGGCTCTGTGCACGCTTTATATCCTCAACCTCTTCCACATTGGAAGCATTTTCAGATCTGCCCCTCTTCGCTTCTAGTCTGGCCAAATGCCTCATATCCTTCTTTGTAAGTTGCTTCTCGCCCTTGGACCTTCGCCTGTGGTTCACATAAAAACCAAACTCGTCCTCGTTTTCTCTTTGCTCATCCAAAGATTTCTGCTGCTCCAAGACCTTCTCGGCGAAAACCTCAGACAGAATCAGCGGCAACTGGGCAACTCTTCTTTTCAAATTGTACCGGTGCCATTCAGTCCGCATGTGCTGTCTCTGCAACTCCGCGGTGACAAATCTGACCTGGCACGTGTTACAGGAAAACCCTGCGGTTTGCGGGGTCGATCCATGGGGTAAACTGTTCATTTTGTGTGTTGATGGTAAAGAGGAGGGAAGATAAAGTAAGATATGAAGTAAGGTATAGATGGGTGCGAAATGAGTGCAGATTGCCAATTTGAGAAGTATGACAAAGCACACATAATGAGCAACAGAGAAGGGGAAAGGAATGAAAAAAAAAATTTTGAAAAAAAAAAATGATGAAATAATTTGCATCTCAAATGAGCAGATGAAATAATCATACCTGAATTTAATCCCATGTCTACACTCTCTTCCTCCATCCCCCAGTCTCTATTCCCATGTATTCATTATTCTGTCCATTGCTGCGAAAGACCAGGCCACACTCTTCTGTACAAAGCCATGGCCACCACATCCTGCGCGCTGAGCCGCCCATCGAAGGTAGACTTGAAGTAGCCGTGCGTACCCAAACTCTCTTTGATGAATCCAGTTCTTCCTGATTTGGTGAACAACGGCACAGCCTTGAACCAGTTGATGTCCTCCGCGTTGAAGAACATGTACCGCACCGTGACGAGTCTCTTGTGGATCTTGACTGGGTGGCCCGTCAACACCGCCCTCTCGGCCATCACTCTGGTGTGGTCGCAGTTCAAGAAAGTTCCTTGGCCCAAAAGCACGGGTGCTGCGCCTGGGGCACTCTGCTTGAAGAAAATCGCTGGGGCGTTGTAGAACAAAGGCGGAGCGATCGCCGTGGCAATGCATGTGTCGCCGTAGTGGGCGAATCTCTCGTACTTGTGGACGTTGTTGGCGCTGTTGGATGCCTGGTTGAACGTGGGCGTGATCACCTGTCTCCTGAACCCGTACTGGACAATGATGGCCTCTCCAGAGGGAACAGGCTCCTCGTAGTCTTCCCACGACTTGAACGAGAAGTTGGCCACCGCGAGTTTGTGCTCGTGTTCAAGCAACGAGTACACCACGAATGGCTGTGCGTTCACGTTCACGTTGTTCAACACGTACTGCGGAGCCTTGATGTACAACCGCACCTTCTGTCCCGCCACCACCTGAGCGTCTCTGACGGCGTCCTTGTGCAACTTGTTCCTCGTCGCTCTAAAGTTGTTGATGCGGAGCAACCGGCTGTAGATGCTGGGTCTCTGTGAGTCGTGCTCGTCCCACTCCCAGTCACACGTGCCGAGCGACTTGATTCCTCTATATTCGCTGAACATTTCCTTTGCGGATTCCGTGGGCGCCAACTCCATCTCGTCTGGAAACTCGCGGTCTTCTTTTTCCAAGTCTCTAAACTGTCTCAACTGCTCCTCCTCTTCTTCCGGAGTCAAGTCCACAAACATCTCCGACTGCAAGTCGCCGGCCTCGGTGGGCTCGTACTCGGTGTTGGTCTGGCCCTCCACTTCCATCTCGTCGTCCTCAACCTCAAATTGTGTCTCGTCGTCCTCAACGTCAGAAGCACCTTCCAAAACGTCGTCAAGGAGCCACTTGCTCTGGTACTCCGAGGTGCCCTTGGGCGGCCTGAACTTTCTCGCTCCAGCATTATTGCCATCACCAAAATAGTTCTTGCCCTCCATCTTGAAGCCCATGGAGCTCTGGTCGTAGTCGTACTCATCGTAGTCATCCTCCATCTCGATTTCCTCTGGATTGAGTTCCTCGAGCAGTTCGCGGTTGTCGTCCGCATTGTAGAACTTCTCTTCTTCGCCCTTGTGCTTCGGTATCTGCTCCACTCTGTCCACCTGGAAGTCCCCGTGGCCAGCAATGTGCACTAGTCTGTTGGCGTTGAACCCAACACCCCTGGTTGTTCCTTCAACCACAAGATATCCGTTTTCGCCCTCAAGCAGATGCCAGTATGCGTTGTCTGTTAAAACATATGCTCTAGAGTCTCTCCAGCTGACCGATTTGGGGAACTTCTGTGCGATGTTCCGGATGCAATTGAGGCACTCGCTCTCGTTCTCCAAAGCGTAGAGCTTCTCCTCGGTCGGGAAAAAGTGGCGGAAGAACAGCTCGAGCGATTGTCTGATGTCCTGCTGGAGGTTCTTCTTGGGGTATGCAGACACAAGGTTCGGCAAGACTCCGACAACAGAAGCCACACCCTGTGCGATGATGGCACGGAGGATCAGTTCTCCGTACTCCTTGTCGACTTCCAGCTCTGCGCTGAGCCCGAAGATCACGTAGTCGGACACTTTCGCTGCGTCCAAGATGGAAAGGAGGTTGTGCTGGTCTGGCAAGATGAATTTGGTGTTGCTTTTGAAACGGGGCAATTTCACCGACACCACCGAAGGCGCGGTGAACTCGGCGTCTAAATCAGAAGGATCCTCCTTCAAAACATTTATGAGTTGTGATAAGATAGACGCTGCACTTATATCCTGAGTCAAAGTGATCACAGTGATGATCTTCTCTGCGCCGGAACTTCCTTCAAACAATTTTCTGGTCAATTTCAGCTCCAAGATCTTTTTGTCTTTGAGCTGTTTGGCGAAGTTCTTTCTCTCCAATTTACTGACAACTCGGAGTCCCTTGTTCTGTCCACCGGTACTCTTCTCGACCTTGCCCTTGTACTGGTTTTTCAATGAGCCTTTCGAGGCATGCTTGGATTTGAAGGGTTTGTGATCCTTTTTGAGCGTGGCTCTGTGTGAATGGCTGGATCTTGCCATGGCTGATTATGTGTATGTAAATTAGAGATGATTTCCGATTTGAGAAGATGGCATCGCATCGCGAGGGCTCGAGCCCTACTGTCTTTGGATTTGGTCACGTGTCCCTCTTGAACGTGTCCCGCGCGCGTCCCATGCAGGCGTAGGAAAATTTTGCCTACACCCAATACTACCTCACTCAAGTTGAAAATTCCACCTTCTTCTAACCCATATACAACCAACTGATAATTGTATGTTTCAACATGTGAGGGTGAAGATCCACCCACTCAATGCACGAGGGCGAAGGAAACACGAAGACAAAATCGAAAACCATGAACTATTCCCCAAGACTCCAATCTGTCTGATACCATATGAACATTGAAGATGTCCCACCATGAAAACTCCACGCAAGAAAGAAATTTATCATCCATTCATGAAATTCATATAAATACCATTGTCTGATCCAGAATATCGAAAAACATTTCCAAGTTTCCATCTCCTTGCCCAATTTACCGTGCCCTTTCCTTCCACTTTCCAATACTAACTATTCCAGCAATATGGCTCACGAAAACGTTTGGTTCTCCCACCCAAGACACTACGGTAAGGGCTCTAGAAAGTGCAGAGTGTGTGCTTCCCACTCTGGTTTGATCAGAAAGTACGGTTTGGACATCTGCCGTCAATGCTTCAGAGAGAGAGCCTCTGACATTGGTTTCAACAAGTACCGTTAAGCAACTCAAGCAATGCAGCTGTATATATCTCATTGCTACTGCTGTGTATAATTAAAATAACACCTGTTATCGAGGAAGTGTAGAAAAAAGGATGCGAGGACACGAAACTGTGATTGTGTGAAGATAGTGTAGACACCTTAGATTGACATTTTGGGCATACCTCAGGTTGACATCTAGGTTTACACAAGTCTCATACATAAGGCTTAACAAGAATAAAAGTTTGAAAATCACATAACAAAAGGAGCATTCAACGCTGAACTGTTGATTTGGATCCCAAAACTGGCTTTCTTACAAATGTATCCCAACAAATCGACATTCAAAATCCATCGCCTCACTCAAGAGACCCATCGGAAATCAAACTTCCTAGTGGGAGAATACTACTCTGGGGAATGCAATATAATTAGATATATGGCAACGGTGAAGACTTGACAATTTACATCATCCCGTCGTGGCAAATATTCCCGGTTACTTTTTGATTGGAGAAGAAAAGATTTTGGGCAGATGTGCGAGCTTATATAGCCCGGTGTGTGGTGCGCGCACGACCACCACCACCGATTAGGGCACCAGAGAGGGAATATGTGGACTTGTCGAATTTTATGGTTCTGTAAATTTTAAGTATATTCTCTGGTGACAGGTAGTTGCGTCTAACTTCATGTTTTCAATTTCCAGTGTCTGTCATGTAAACACAACTCCCTTGCTGAGTCTCAATCTGGTGCATTAAAGTTGCACCCAACTACGGCCACCATGTATTGAAGGGAAACACAGATACATGTAAACATCGCGATGACTAAAATCAAAATAAAATCAGGCACTATCTTGGCCCCAGCAAAGACCATGCTCTCAAATTTTTTTTCAAATTTGCTAATTTTTTTTCATTGATCTATGGCGTGTTCTTGTCTGCTGTCTGTCTGTCTTTCTTCCTGCATGTTCTCTGCCTCCACATTCTACTGGCTCTTTATCATGTCTGGAAGAGGAGGGAAAGCATTGACTCTCATGGCCGCAGTTGCTATTAGCTGGTATACTGGGGTCAAGTTTTGGCAGCCCATGGTGGTGTATGTTCCATAGATCTCAAAATCTATCAAGAATTTCCAATACTAATTTTCAGTGAGCAATTGAGAAAGGACGGAAACCTTCGAGACGACATTGTGGTGGATGTCTCAGACGACCAGCCCAACTCGTGGCAAGATGTTAAGGACAAGTTGAAGGAGACTTTACATCCCAACGTGGACTTTGCGCAGGGCACAAATTCCCAGGTGGTCGACAGTGTCAAGATAGAAGACACACCGAAAAAGTGAAGGGAAGAAAAAGAAAAGAAAAAAGGATGAATAGAGTTCATAATGGGTGTTGAAAATGCCCGGACCAATGTCTCTGTATGATTTTAGAGATCAAATGTACATATCGTTGCCTGTTCATATATGATGATGTGCCCATCTGGCACTGCATGCAGCCCCATGTAGCTCATCTTCAATCTATAATTTTGTTAAGCATCTACCACCAACCGCCATGGGAAAATTGAAAAAGGGAAGAAGAAACCAAAGAGGAAGGCACAACCCTTTGGCCAGAAAGAACGGACAGCCCGGTGCCCCAACCACAAAAGACGAGGCCACTCGCCAAAATAAGATCGTGCCTCTCATTGCCAAATTGGCCTCATCGGCTCCAAATGACAGATCCATGGCCATCAACGCAATCACCGTGCTTGCCGAGAATGGCGCCATGCGCAAAATGCTCTTGAAGGAGAAATTGGTGCCCACAATCATGGAGCAGTGTCTCAACGACTCCAATGACGAGATTGTTGTTGATGCCTTTGGTCTACTCAGGAACTTGACCATAGAGGAGGGCCACGATGTTGCCAAGTACTTGTGGAGAGCCAACATTTGGGCGGCTATCGAGAGCGGATTTAAAAAGATCCAAGACTCGTTTGAGTTCATGAACGGAGACGCCAAGAAGTTGGAGAAGAAGAGAGCCTACTTGCTCTACGACTTCACTGAGAACTTACTCTCACTTGTGGTCGCCATCGCCAGCTGCTCGGACGAACTATACGAGAACGTGTACGCGAAAATCGAGCCTGTGGTGAAACTTGTGGTTGACTTGCTCAACTGGAACATGCCTAAACTCAGAACCACCACCAAGCTCTTCAATGCCTTGCTAGAGTTCATCTACGAGTTTGCCTCCGACTCAGCAGACTTCATCAACGACTTGGCGCAAGTGCCAGCATTCAATCTTAGTGGATTGCAGGAAGCTGTGGCCACGCCAGCGCACGAAAAGAACACTTTGGCGAAAGTGTACGTCCAGGGCATCCAGTTCCACTTCTACGAAATCCAAAGAAACGCCAACATTCAAAAGGAGGCATTCTGCGTGCAAGTGCTCAACCAGGTGTTTGGAGCAGTCACCACCGTCAACATCGACGAGACTAACAAGCTTTTGGGAGCTACAGACAATGCAACCGCGCCTGTGACCAAGCAGAGCAAAGAAGAGAAACCAGAAGACATAGACGTTGCATTTGGCGGAGACTCGCCCGAAAAGACACAGGCCAAGGCCGATTTGCAAGCCATCGATGTGGCCATCGACCTCTTCACCACAATCTGCGAGTACCTCGCCATCAACGAGAACAATTTGCAGGCGCCCGTCAGCTTGGGCCCAGAGATCATTGAGGTCTTGTTGGGCACCGCATACCCGGCCTGCTTGCATCTTCTAGCGTTCGACCAGGAACACACGGGCCAGCTACAGCTCGCACCCAAGATTCTCATTGCGCTCAATAACTTGTGCTGGCTCTTCTTGTCCAGCGAGAGCATTCCGGTCTCCTGGTACGAGCAGATCCCACAACTCTGGGACCTCTTGGAGAAGGTGTCTCAAACAGACAACTTGGAGTACTCCAGGCTATGTTTGTCTGTGTTCTGGGCACTCAGCAAGTCTGTTGGGCCTGAGATCAAGGAGAAGGTCAGCGCAGAGGCGGTGAATGGTCTTTTGGCCAAATGTACCAAAGTCTTGAGTGATTTGCCTAGTGCAGACGACCACATTCTCTCCCTTGAGTTCATCTTATCTGCTGCCGGGTTCTTGGGTACTGTGGCACAAGTCATTGGCAACACTGAGGTCACCCAACACATCTCTGAGTTCCTTCTTGCTCAAATTGATTTCTTTTCATTGCTGGAGAACAACGGCAAGGAGCCCAAAGCGATTGAGATTGCACTTGAATCTTTGAATCTGATCTACGACATTTTTGGTGATGCCGAGTTTGAGTATGATGAGCCAGTGTTCGTGCAGGGTAACTATATTGCCAGACTACAGGAGTTGGAGCCCAAAGTGAAGGCCTGCTATAAGCAGATTGACAAGAACAAGCACGCTGAACTCAAGTTGAAGGCTGAAGAGTCTTGGACGAATTTGAACAGATTCATAGACTATAAAAAAAGCGAGAGAAACTAATCTCTCGATTGCATTGACTGAACTGAAGTTGTAAAGGAGTTTTGCAAACCAAATCTGTATATTTTTAAAACCTAGTCCTTATCAATTTCTTGCCCTAATCAATTTCTGGAGGATTCGCCTGCTCCTCTACTCCGCTTTCGTATGCACTGTCCACGTCTGATATATCACTCAATCCAGAATCGCTTTCTGATTCACTGGCATTCACATCCATGCCCTTCTCGCTGACTCCCACAACACCCCACCTGATTTTGGTAACATCTTCAAGGCGAGTGAGAATCTCTGTCATGGGTGTGAAAAGTCCAAACTGTCTGTACTCTCCGTCATATGAGTGTAACATTCCAACAACACCAAGTCCCTTTGAGTCCTGCGAACCTTCTGCATCCTCGAGTTTTGTCAAGATCCACGATCCGCTATCGCCGCCCGCAGCGAAAGAAGTAGCGTTTTCGTGGGAGTTAACCACAAACTCCGAGGAGTGGATTGCACCGTCCATCCAGTAGACCAATTTGATGCCGTTGAGGTTACCTCTGGTGAACTTGGTAGTGGAGCCATATTTGAATACTGGCAATCCGTTGAGCGGTCCCTCGTTGCCGTGGGAAGCCACGCTATCTACCTCTCCTATGCTCTCAAGGGAGACCTCCTTCGTGTGACGATTGAGGCTTATCACTTTTCTCACATATAAGTTGTCGAACATCAACGATGGGTCATACTCATTGAATGCAATATCATCGCCCAAGAAGTTCTGGTCACACTTGAGAACCTTGTTGACCTTGATTATAGCCAAGTCGCTCAATCTCTTGTCGGTGAGGTCCTGGCCGTTCTTGGTGTTTTTGGCCTGAATTAATGTTCTCTCGCCCCAAATGATCTGACCAAATCTGTGTTTAGGGAAGTTTCTGCTCTCCACACGCTCCTGCTTTGTTTTCGAGTCGTAGACTTTCACTGTTTTCATCGGGAATTGCTCATCTAGCTGACTCAACACCGATCCATATGCTATCTGCAGTTGTAGCATGCTTTGGTTGGTTTCCTCGAGTTTCTGGTGCTGAGCAAGAAGCGCCTGCTTATACAAGCCGATCAACACCGACAGCGGAGATGATATGTGAGGGTACTCGGCACTGTCGTCTCTCTTGTCGAGACACACGTGACCGCACGAAATTGCAAACTTTGAGTTCGCATAGGATTTCAAATGTGGTTGCTTTTTGGTGTCGATGATGGGGTATATGAATCCACCCATGGTCCCCGAAACCCTCGCTGACGTCTCCACAGAAATGGAAAGTGACATTGGGGGGCTCATTGGGTCCACTGGAGTTCTGAATGGCAATTTGAACTTCTGTGCACTTGGTGGGAACGCAGGAAGTTGTGAAGGTCTGGAATCGGTGGCAGCCGAGGCTAGCTCGATCTGATTTCTGGCCAACATCACATGAACGTCATCGTAGAGCTCCTGAACACTGCTCACAATCCGCGAGTGGTGATCTGTGAGATTTGGGTATCCGAAGTATAGACAGAGCACATTCATGTCCTTATCTGTACCACGAGCAATAGGTGCAATGAACGACCCATTCTGCTCCTTAACGCTTAAAGGACTGCTTGCGACCTTTTGTATGATTCTGGCGATCGCGTCCTGGTTGGGTAACTCCCGACCCTCGTTCACACCAATGGCGTAGTTCACTGGCTTGATCATGGTGTCCAGAACAGGCTGTTGGATAAACTTATTGTAGCTCTTCAAGGAGGTGCTAAAGTCATTGAACACCTTGCATAACAACAACTTCAAGCGAATGTAAGCGTCGTCTCTGAGCAAGTTATCGTAGAAGTGCAAGTACACCCTCAATATTCTGCGCACGTCATCGTTGTTGTACGCCGAGAAGCTCCAGCCCACAGAAACCGCGTCAAGCGTATCTACAAACGCCACGTGTTCTTTCAAGCAGTTGATCACGTTGATCACCGTAGTGGACAAGTTGACCAGCGAGGTGGTGTACTGGCTCAGAATGTACTGAATGTCCAACCACATCTTGTGCAACTTGTCTGCGATAACGTCTTCCACGCTTCCGTTGACATCATCTCTTGAATCCTCGGGCACCTCCAAGATTTGCAAAGGCTGGCCGTAGTCTGAGCGGGAGACTTTCTTGTTTCTGCTTAGATTCGAGTGGTACGACAGCTGTTTCGTGGAGCTCGAGTATTTGCTCAGGAAAACCGACTTCCCAAGTGCTGTTGAGGCCTCGGTAAACACCGAAGCGCCCCCGGATATCGTAGGGTTCAAGTTCAAGTTTGGGTCGTTGGTGAATCCTAAAGTTGTGTCTTGTTCGAACATAGGCTGAAGTTCTTGCAACGAGTCATTTTCTGATATTGTCGATGCATTTCCCGAGACGAGATCGCTTTCCTGGGTCCTGTCGGAGCTTGCGGGCTCTTTTCTCTGTTTGCCCAAAAATTTCTTCATGGCGGTAGAGATAAGATAGGAGCAGAAGTTGATGAAAATGTCAGTGCTGAGTGCAGGGCGGAGTGACAGAGCCGTACGAACCGATAGGGGAATCGAGAAAAAGGAAAGACATGGAATGGAAGTGGAAAAAAGATAAGGACAAATGAAGAATGAAAAATTTGAGATGCTTGTACTCGATCTGTGACTTGAACCTAAAACAAAAAATAAAAAAATAAAAAAAAAATAGGGATTCCTCAGAACTCTTTGTTCGGACTCTTGACAGATCTGGGTAGTGGAAATCTCAAGGTCGCTAACTTCAAGAGTGCACTGTCATGAACTAAAAATCTGATCTAATGAGATAAATGAAGATATGTGAAGTTATAAAATAGAAGGAAAATCAACAAATAAATAGAAAAAGAAAAAGAAAAAAAAATTCAGGTTCCCTTTCCTTTTCGAGTGGTCATGGTTTCTTTCTGGTGCCAGCATGAAGTTTGGTCACATGAGCAGTTCTATTGTCTTGTCCATTGTCTCATCCGTTGTCTTGCCTGTGGTCTCGTCCGTTCTCTGATCTTTTGTCCGAGTTTTTCCGATGCACTTACGCTTCAATGGCATTTCCGAATTCACGAGCAATATTTTTCGGGCCAGGCTCTCATTCTTGCCATTGCTTCCGGCTGCGAAAATGGCCCCACAGGGAAACCAGTCACTCGACCATGGAAGAGCAGTACCATTGTCAAATAGATTTAAGAACTTGAAAAGTCAACAGTACCTCATCTAAAGCAGCTCACATCAACGAACTGGTGGCAAATCCATCTCTCTCTTTTATTCTTCCTCACTTCATCTCTCCCCTGGCAAATCTCTACTCTCCTGTTCCCATCTCTTCGGTGCGCCTTCCCCACAAAAAGATGCACATGAACTATAAGTCACGTCAACACAGGGAACAGAAAATCACGCTACAATTTTTTATCGAAATGCCACATTCTTTTTTTTTTATTCGGGCCCATGACCTCAGCTATTCTTAGTCAGGCCCCGAAATCCGGGGGACATTTTCAAAGTGTCAGAAATTCCCAGTATGTGGTCTGTATATAGTGCCTGACCTCCGCCTTTCCTCGCTAAGCTTCATTGCCTGAAATTCCATCAGCTATTTCTTACCAAATACACATTTGCAAAATCACCCAAAGATGCCCGTCTACTCAGTTTCCCACGTGGAAAACGTGCGCATATGTGTGATCATGGTCGGCTTGCCCGCCAGAGGAAAGTCGTTGATTGCACAGAAAATCGTCCGCTATCTTTCATGGCTTCTGATCAAATCCAAATGCTTCAATGTTGGCAGCTACCGCCGGAAGTTGGAGCCAAACAAAATCACAGCAGACTTCTTCGACCCAGACAACGATGCGGGCATGAAAGTCCGGGTGGAGGCGGTCAACCAGGCCACGACAGAGATGATGAAATGGTTTGAGGAAGAGAACGGTGTTGTTGGTATAATTGACGCGACGAACCTGACCCGAGAGCGCCGGGGCAAGTTGCTTCGCTTGTGTCGTGAGAACTTGATCGAGCCCATCTTCTTGGAAAGTTGGTGTGACGACCAGGACCTCATATTGCAGAACATAGCTGATGTCAAGACCACTTCTCCAGACTACAAGGAGGTTGACCTGGATACTGCCACACTGGACTTTTTGCAGAGGATCTCGCAGTACGAGCGGAACTACCAGACTTTGAATGTCGAAGACGACGGAGCGCTCACGTTCATCAAGCTAGTCAATGTGAGCTCGCAGATCATAGTGAACCGCATTGAGTCCTACTTGGAGTCCAGAATCGTCTACTACGTCATGAACTTGCACATCAAGCCCAGAAGCATCTGGTTGCTGCGGCACGGAGAGTCCGAGTACAATTTGACCGGACAGATTGGTGGTGACTCCAACTTATCTGAGCGCGGGTGGAGATACGCAAAGAGACTCCCCGAGCTCGTGTTGAAGCTGTTAGGCGAAGAGAACCAGCACACGAACTTGACTGTTTGGACTTCCACGTTGAAGAGAACGC
This sequence comes from Sungouiella suratensis, assembly GCA_030566815.1. Classification (NCBI taxonomy): domain Eukaryota; kingdom Fungi; phylum Ascomycota; class Pichiomycetes; order Serinales; family Metschnikowiaceae; genus Sungouiella; species Sungouiella suratensis. The sequence continues at coordinate 1,421,749 of JAKUAV010000001.1, read as the reverse complement.
AGCAGACTGCATCGTTCTTGCCGTACAACAAGAAGCTAGAGTGGAAAGCACTTGACGAGTTGGACGCCGGAGAATGTGACGGCAAGACATACGAGGAAATCGAGCAGGAGTTCCCAGAAGACTTCAAGGCACGTGATGACAACAAGTATGAGTACCGCTACAGAGGAGGTGAGCTGTACAGAGACATCGTAATCAGGTTGGAGCCGATCATCATGGAGTTGGAAAGACAAGAGAACATTCTCATCATCACTCACCAGGCCGTTCTCAGATGTCTCTATGCATACTTCATGAACGTGCCCCAGGAGGAGAGTCCGTGGATGCTGATTCCTTTGCACACTCTCATCAAGTTGGAGCCCAGAGCATACTCGACGTTGGTGACCCGGATCAAGGCCGACATTCCTGCCGTTAGCACATACAAGGAGAAGGGAACCTCGCAGTTGGGCGAGTCGGTGGGCAGCCAATCAATCAAGTCGAGGGACTTGATCAGCAACAGCAAGGAATCATAAGGAGAGAGCTTCCAATGGAAGCAAAGCAAGTGGCGGCAACTCACAGTTCTTCGGCCATACTCTACTCCGTCTATAATACACAGCTTTATTTATACTATACACGTCTAGGAGGCGGTGGCATACCTCTTAGCTTGCTCTTTCACCCTCTTCTCGTAAGTGGTGCGGTCTTTGCTGAAAGCCTTCCAAGCCGGTTCCTGAGCTGGCGAGTCTGGGTTTGGGTTGGTGAGAAGCTCCTGGATCCCCAACACAATCTGCTTCAACGTGATCGCTGGTCTCCAGTCCTGGGATTCATTCAAGATAGACAAGCACACAGTGCCACTGGGATACACATTTGGATGGTAGAAGCCAGTTGGGAACATGACTTTTGGAGGCTTCGATGGATATTCCTCCGAAAAGGCAATGCTCACAGGGTAGGTGGCGTCGCCCCAGAGGGTATTTGCTTTACCTGGAATTCCAGCATCCCAGTGAGTCAAATCTAGCGATCCGTCTTCGGATCTACGTGGACGAGCGTAGAACCCGAAAGGGTGGTCTTTTCTCCACTGCTTTCTTTCTTCTTGCAATCTTGTTTTGCAGAGTGACATTGTGGGTCCGCCTTTGGCGATGCTTGTGTATTTATCTTAGTGGTGAGGCACGATAAATTGCATGGCCCTGCAGGACGGTGCAACCAGCCCCAGGCAAGCACAGGGAATTTTATGGATAAGGGAGATGAAATTTTGGGAAGGCGATTAAAAAGTCAAGCTCGATCATTAAGAAATTTGAGAATCTCTGGTTTTGATATGTTTACCATGATTTGTCGATTTTTTACATCGAGGTAGACATTTTCAGTTTGGGCCATTGGCGCAACCTCGCACCAAAATTCCAGAATTGGCACCGGGAATCTGGCACCGAAAATTGGCTACTAGGGCGAAAAATTGGCCAGTGCAGAAAAACTGAACAAGCCAGAAAAAGTGTAGATAACGTATACCTTCAACGGAGAAAAATAATCACATTCATGTTTTTGTTTACCTCTGAAAAGTACATCAAATTTCCCTATAATTTATTCAAATCCCGAATTTCATTGGCCTCATTTGCATTTGGCTCCAGCTTCAATCTTCTGTCTAGGTCTAGTAATGGGTCAGTGCGCATTGGTCGTTTGCAGCCCTCGGTACCCCACCTTAGGGCCAACCATGAAGAAACCTCAGTCACCACATAAACCTTCGAGAAGCAGATGAAAAATGTAGGATTCATTTAATTCTTCGAGGCTTAAAGTTTCAAGATCACTGTCTATCATTTGTCTTTACTTTAATCACCCTCTCTATCGTTGCTCTTCCTCTTTGGATCTGTCCATGGACCCTTCCCTGCACAGACCGACAATGCTCTCCACATGCTATACTCTTGTCCAACTTCTTCAAGCTACATACCAATCTTATTTTCATAAATTAGAATGTCAGAACTGAAAGAGTTGCCGCCTAAAACCACAGATATCGAGGAGGAGAACGACGACGACTTGGACGACTTGTTGGATGAGTTCGAGGACCCAAGTGTGCCACAACCTGCGGTGAGTGAAAGTGACGCCAATACCACAGAGACAAAGAAGGCCAGTGCAGATCCGCTCAATGAGGAGTTCACACATAATATCGAGGAGTTGATCAAGGACTTGAACATAGAGGATCCCGAGGCCAAAGTGCAGTTTGAGCAGTTGGTGAAGCAGTTCGAAGAGTCACACAAGGACGAGGCGAAGAAAGCCACCGATCCCCAGAATTTCGATAATGTCATGAAGGATACAATGGAGAGATTGAAGAAGTCCGGAGACACCATTGACGAACAGCTCAAAAATGACCCCTCAGGCGCTAACCCAGAGGATATGCTTACACAACTTTTAGCAGGACTAGGCAACGGAGCAGGGGGCGAGGGAGACTTTGACATGACGAAGCTCTTGGCAGACATGTTGGAGCAGCTATCCTCGAAGGAGGTGTTGTACGAGCCCATCAAAGACTTGAACGATAAATTCCCAGATTTCTTGAAGGAAAAGAAAGGGCAGATTCCAGATGAGGAGCACGAGAAGTACCAGCAGCAGTACGAGGTGACAAACCAGATCTTGGCTGTTTTCGATGCGCCAGACTACGACAGCGAAAACTTGGAGAAGAGAGACAAGGTGAATGGCTTGCTTGAGTCCTTACAAGAGTTGGGCAATCCGCCTACTGAGCTCGTGGGAGATGAGAAGGACTTCCCTGGATTTGGTGCACTTGGTGGTGCGGGCGGTGCTGGCAATGGTTTGGACTTCGACTCCAAGGACTTACCCGAGAACTTTGAGAAGGAGCTAGAGGAGGGATGCAAGCAGCAATAGTAAAGTAATACAAAACAGTGGGAGAGGCAAGAGATGAGTGTAGAAAATGTCTGAATAACTCCGGAATTCACTGAAAGTTCTTCATTTATTCTATTAGATTGTCAAGCCGCTGCGCTCGGAAAAGCCCTTGTAGTATTCGAGCATATCCTCTGTGATGCCTCTTGAGATACCCTTGAGTGCGTGTTGGAAATGGCGAGCCTCAACGACTGCGGCATCTTTGCTTTCCATAATTGCAGCCAATCCGGCCTCCTGACAAAGCAAAGAGACCTCTGCACCAGAACATCCCTCTGTTGCGTCTGCCAAACTCTCAAACAACTCTGCCAGTTCCGGCACGTTGAACTTGGAGCACCTGCGAGTGACAATTTGCAACCTGGCCTCGCGGTCGGGCGGCGCAACGTAGATGTGTCTGTCCAAACGGCCCGGACGCAAGAGAGCAGGGTCGATCTCTGTGGGTCTGTTTGTGGCAGCAACAATAACCACACCGTTGAGCTCCTCCACACCGTCAATTTCGTTGAGCAAAGAAGTGAGCACATGCTGCGCAGCCAGGGTCAGCGCGTCGTCTCTGGACAGCGCCAAGGCGTCGATTTCGTCAAAGAAGATGATGGAGGGAGCGGCGGCCCGGGCTTTCCTGAATATCTCTCGGATCGTGCGCTCACTCTCTCCCACATACTTGTTGAAGATTTCTGGGCCCTTCACGGCGAGGAAGTTGAGACCAGACTCAGAGGCAAGTGCTTTTGCTGTCAAGGTCTTCAGGCATCCAGGTGGACCGTAGAGCAACACACCCTTGGGTGCAGAAACCCCCAATTGGGCGAAGGTGGCTGCTGCCTCGAGTGGTAATTGCACCACCTCCACCAACTTCTTCTTGAGCTCGTGCTGGCCGGCAATATCGTCCCAGGACACTTTCGGCATCTCCAAGAAGATCTCACGCATGGCCGAGGGGCGTATATCTGCGAGCGCAGCCTCGAGGTCAGACACTTGGACCTTGGTGTTTGGGTCAATGTCATCGAAATTCCCTAGCGCTGCGATCTTGCTCAAGCCAACAGTTCCCGCCAAAAGTGAACTTTCACTTCCTGTGAGGCCACGTGCGATGGCCTTCATCACCGCTTCTCGACACAACGCGGCCAAGTCTGCACCCACGTAACCGTGGGTTTTCGCAGCCACAGACCTCACATCTTCATCCAGCAAAGCACATTTCTCTTTGTTCATGCGAGCCAACTGCTTTGCCAATATATCTGCACGTGCATCCGCATCTGGAATACCCACCTCCACTTCCTGGTCGAACCTTCCGGGTCTTCGGAGTGCAGGGTCTATGGAGTTGGGTCTATTGGTAGCACCGACAACAACAACCCTGCCGGAAGCACCCATGCCGTCCATCATCGTGAGCAAGGTGGCCACAACACGTGACTCTGTTTCTCCTGCGTCGTCCAGTCCTCTTCTTGGGGCAAGCGAGTCGATCTCGTCCATGAAGATTATGGATGGTTGGTATTTCATGGCCTCGGAGAACATGTCCCGCAAAGCGTTCTCGGTCTCGCCCAAGTACTTCGAGACAATCAGCGGGCCGTTGACCATGAGGACGTGTGCGTCACACTCGTGTGCTACACACCGCAAAAGCATGGTCTTGCCTGTTCCTGGAGGACCATGTAATAATATGCCTCTGGGAGGAGAGATGCCAAAGTCCAGGAAAAGCTGCGGGTGGTGAAGGGGGAGTTGCACTGTCGACCTGAGTAGACCGATTGGTTTTTCAAGTCCTCCAACTTGCTCAAATGCAAACGGACGAGGGAGTCTGGAGTACTTGGCCAAATCTATGGTGTGGTCCACAATACTCACCACGGTCGATGGGTGGAAGAGGTAAGCTGGTGAAACTAGCAGCATGTCATCCTGGTCAGACACAGAGAGCTTTGAGAGTTGCGCAGCCACGTCGTCGACCAGATCCTCCTTGCTTTGTCTGATATCCACTATAGTGTACTTGTGCCCACTGACGGAGTGTGTAACACCCGGCTGTAGGACCCCCAAGTCCGCCACGACTTTCTCCACTTTCTTCTGGTCGATCTCGCCACTTTCTGCCTCGACTTGCACGTCCACGTGCACAGCATACGGAGGCTGTTTCTCGTATTTTGCAACCACAACCCTGTCTCCAAGCAACAACCCTCCCAACGCACGAATGGGCTTGGGAACAAGCACAACATTGGTATCTTCTGGGCTGGACACCGAAACGATGGCCACAGCACCTGGCCCACCCTCTTTGGACACCACCACTAGCTTCCCATTCTGGAGCTCCATGGCCTCAGCTACTTCGGGATGCAAGTGCACAGTGGTGGGCTTTGAAGGGCCCGGGCGCACTATGAATTGCTTGGGGAGCTTGATTTTTTTGCCCTCCGCGGGCGCAGGCGTCGACAGTTTCTTTTTGGTCTTGGATGACATCTTGAGCGTGATTTAGAGGTATGCGATGGGTAAATCAAAAAGTAAGGTAAATTTTGCGATGGAGAGACAACCCTGGTATTGTGACTGGATTTTCTGATCGAATGAAGCCAAAGTGTTTCTAAAATAACCCTGAATTGCTATTTCGACTGTCCCTCTCTGCTCTGTGATGAGGTCTATCTCAGAACTCATCTACCTGCACCCAGCACTACCACTCTCTTCCCAACCACACCAACACAGAAAACCACATGAGACGATCGGGCCGCTTGCTCCGACATTTGGCAAGCGCCGAGTCGATTCTGGCCCGAGATTTGTTCATTTTCAATCCCCAAGTCAACTCCCTGGGCAAGATACCTCACGTTGGCAGGAAACCGTCTTTCTACCCCAGAACGGTCACTGAATACCTGGCAGACACCGCAGAAGTTGTCACTTTTGGCAGAAACAATAGCATCTTGGAGACACTAGCGCACGACAAAGACTTCCATCAGCATTTGCAGTCGAGAACTGAGCGGATCCAGAACTTCTTGGGGAGCAGCATGACTCTAGAATTTCAAGACCTACTATGTATACTCTGTGGGTTTCTGGAGGCGACCATCAAGAGAGCAGAGGAACAACTACCCAAGATGGACTCTGACAAAGGCTTTTCGCAGCATCCCTTTTTCTCCACTCTTCTCGTGGAACACGATAGACTCCGAGATATGGGTGAGAAGTTCTACAACTTACACAGCATCTGCTCCACGGTGTTTGCGGACTTGCAGCATCTCTCAACGTCCCAGGCGGAGTTGGAGCAGTCTCTTCACTGTCTCGACGACAGAAGAGAAATCATCACCGAGTTCATGAAAAATAACGACCTATACAATTGCATTATACCATACAGGGGACCTACGGCAGGAACCGTGATCCCACAGGACAGATACGAGCAGCTCAAGGAGCAGATCAAGGACGACACGTGCGTGGCCAGCTTCTTTACTCTTTTGGGGATCACAGGCTCGAGGTTCGGCGCCCGCCGAGTGTTGGAGGAGCTCTGGCATCCTAGAATCATGGGATCAGACACAGGTATCCTCAAGCTTGTGACAGACAGAATTACCAAAGCATGAGAGGGACATCTACAAAAGGTAGTTCGAGTTTCCGGTGTTTTATTGTGCATCTAAAGGTAAAGCGACGCGCAGAAGACAATATCTCTCTTGATGCGCTCCTGTGCTTCAGACATCTTCGAGTGCAATGTGGAGTCACCAACAATCAACGCAGCGTTTTTCACCTGGCGACAGATCTCATCCAAACGCGTGATCACACGCACAATGGTGCCCTCCAGCTCCACGCTGATCTGCATGATCTCTCTAAATGTGAGACCACGGGCCCATTCATACACCACATTGACCAAGGCAAATCTGTTCCTCTCCAAGAACTCTTCCTCCTCGGAGGTTAGTGAAACTTGGTACTCGGTATAGATTTTTAACAACCGCTCACTGATCTCCAAGATCTTGTTCTTGCCCTTCTCCAAACGAGGTGTGATTGGTGGTGCCTCCTCCTCGTTTGTCCGTCCCTCATAGACGAAGCACGACAAGAGCGCCACGATCTCCTCGGGCTCGAAGTCACCTAAGAAATTATCGAGGATCAACTCGGTCAAAACCAACTCCCACCCGGAGTTAATCTCGCATGCAACACGGCCCTTCAACACGACGTTCTGGTTCTTATCAATGAACCCCAACTCGTGGAGCACCTGCAATCTCTGTTCATAGTCAGGAAGCAATTCCAAGTTCTCATCTGAGATCATTCTGTTGAGCGAGTCAATCTGCTTCTTGATCATGTCTCTCTTGTGTAGCTGTGCGTAGATAGGCTTGAAGTCAGGATGCGTGAACACGGACAAGGTGTTGATCTTACCAGAAACTTCGGTCAACTTGCCCAAGAGCTCGTGAAGCGACAACTGAACAGCCTGCTGGAACTTGACTTCTTCCAATCTGTACTGGAATCTGATCATCAATCTGAACGATTCTTCCGCTTCTTTCACCGCTGTAGGGTCGTTGTTCAAGATGGCCTTAGGGTTCACTTTCAGCGTGTATCTGCTGGCGAACTGGATCAGGGTGTACGGCACCACAGTGATCTTCATCTCTCCACAGTACACGATATCCTCCATGGCTTTCCTGAGGTAATCTCTTCTTGGGAAATACGGCAACTTGTACTTTCTGCTTGCCTCCTCGTACTTGGCGCCGTGGTTGAATGTCAATAGGATGATTTTCTGGTTGGCCAAGTCTGACCTGAGCAAAAGTCCAAATTTCAAAACCTCATCCTCATCAACAAACACCATGAGCTTACCTGCCCTGAGAAGCGAGAGTCTGCTTGTGGTCAGCAGCTGCACTTCTGTCACAACTTTCCCGTATAAGTCCTGATACTCAGAGAGCAAGCTATACGCCTCTTCAAATGGTTTCAAGTCTGGAGTTTCCTTGATCTTCACCAAGTCGAGCTCCTCGGTCAAATGCTCAACCTGATTCTTGTGTTCGGGCAATAGTGTTTGCGTTGAGTTCTCACTGAAAGAGTGCTTGATCATCTCCTCCACACGAAGGGCTTCTATTCTCAACAAGTTCAAGATCATGTTGTATGTCAATCTGAACTGAGACAGCAACTTCGTAGGCACGCCCATGGTGACGTCCTTGAAGTCTGTGGGTGACAATGGCTGATTGTAAGACATGACAATCACTGTACCTGTTGGATCAAGACCTCTTCTTCCGGCTCTTCCGGCCATCTGCGTGAACTCACCAGGAAGCAAGTTCCTAAATCCTCTGCCGTCGTGTTTTCTCAATTCACAGAACACAACAGTTCTGGTGGGCAAGTTCAAGCCCATGGCAAAAGTCTCAGTAGCGAACAATACCTTGACCAAAGATTTGGAAAAGAGAATCTCGATGCACTCTTTCACAATGGGCAATAAACCGCCGTGGTGCACGGCAATACCCCTGCTCAACATATCTCTGATTTTCAAGATTTGGGGCAACTCTCTGTCTTCTTTCTTCAACCTGGCCACTGCTCTGTCGATGAACATGTGGATCTCGGATCTTTCTCTGGCCGTGCAGAAGTTCACACTGCCCAAAGTGTCCGCGTAGTCTTCACATCTCTTTTTCGAGAAAACGAAAATCACAGCAGGCAAGAGCTTCTTCTGGTTCAAGTACTGCACCAAGTTGATCCACGTCTGTTTGTTGGGCCCATCTCTGGCGAAGTTGTGTCTGGGCTGCGAGTTACCGCGTCCTCCCCTCATGGCGCCTCTGTTGCCGCCTCTGGCTGTGCCTCCAGGTCCTCTTCTGGACCCCGAGCCCATGGTCACATTTGGCGGTCCGCCTTTCTTGCCCTCCGTGAGCGCCAAGTTGTGCTTTTTGAACTCGGACTCGCTGAACACACCCTGTGCGTTGATGGCTTTGTATAAGTCGTTCTTGGCCCACACAAAAATTTCAAGTGGGACCGGTCTTTTGGGCGTGGAGATCACATACATGTCCTTCTGCTTGGTTCTGCCAACCCAGTTGGCAAACTCATAGGTGTTGGGCACCGTGGCAGAAAGCAAAATGTACTTCACGTGGTCGGGAAGCATGATGATGACCTCTTCCCACACCACACCACGGTCTATATCGTTGACGTAGTGCACCTCGTCGAAGATGACAAACTCCACGTCTCTGATGAGATCTGCGCCTCTGTACAACATCGACCGCAAGATCTCGGTGGTCATAATCAAACAGTTTGCATCTGGGTTGATCTGGACGTCTCCCGTAATTAACCCCACGTCGACGTCTTTGAATGTTTCCTTGAAATCACGGAATTTCTGGTTAGACAAAGCCTTGATGGGCGATGTATAGATTGTCTTTGTCATGTTTCTCGCTGCCATAGCAATGGCATACTCGGCCACCACGGTTTTACCTGCGGAAGTGTGAGCAGCCACGAAAACAGAGTCACCTTGCTCCAAGTGGTAGACTGCTTCTTTCTGGAACGTGTCGAGCTCAAACGGCCACTCTCTGGCCATGTTGGGCACCACGTCCCTGAAATTCTCGATCTTGTGGTCCAAGTCCACCACGTGCGCCCAGTTGTGTTTCACCTGTGCCTCGGAGTCCATCTGGTCCTTGATCATGGTGTAGTCGAGAGGCACAATGTCGTCGATTTCGTTGATGGCGTGCTCGGAGCTTTCTGGCTCCACCACCGAGGATTTGAGGCCCGATATGAGACTGTCGGATTTGGTGTTTTGCGTGTCTTCACCTTCTACTTCCACAGAGTCGCCGAGGTCAGTGACCCCGTCTGCGGAGTCGGTCAAGTCCGCCAAGTTCAAACCTCTCAGCAACCCCTGCGGCGAGTCGAAAAGCCCGAGCTCGTTTCTGCGCAAAAGCTGCGATTCCTTCTGCTGCTGGCTCAAATTCAAGGTCTGGTTGGCCTGGGCTCTGTTGAGCAACCCACCAGGCTGGAAGGGCAAGAAGCTGGACTTGCCGCTGGTTGCATCTTGCTTCAGGCCATACTTCCTGTTGATCGAGAGCGAGTTGGACGCCGTGGCATTGTCTAGCTCGCTCACTCGCATCTCCTCCTTGTAGCTGGTGATGTGGCCATCTATGCCTCCACGTTTGAACCTGAAGGAGGACCTATTGATAGGCTGCGGCTGCACTAGAAGCTCGTCGAAGATTCTCTGCTTGTCCACGGAAGGAACGGCCTGCACCAAGTCCAACAAGTCCCAGGTGAGTTTGTTGGAGGGCTCCAAGAGCTCTCTGGAGAGAGTCTCACTGACACTTTCCGGTGTGAGGTCGACATGGAGTTGTTCCAATGGATCCAAGACATTTGACATGGTGCTGATAGAATCCAGGTATGATAATTTTATTGTAAATGCAAATGCAAAGTTTTTTGGTGGTGGAATGCAGATATGCTATGGGGGTATGGAAGTTCAGATCTGAGAATACTGAGAATACTGAGAACACTGAGAGTACTGAGATTACTTGGGTGCGAATTTATTCAAAGTGTTACTACACACTACCCAGCCTGCCATAATGCTCTAAATTACAGAATATATAAACTGCCACTTGCAAAATATCCAGCCTTAATTTTCAGCAACCTTCCTTAAATTCGCGAGATCTCCTTGTTTGGATCTACAATTTCGGCTTGGATGCGTCGTACCCGCCTGCTGTGGCCGCAGGGTTGATCTCCAACTTGCCACTATCTTCCTCCTTGATGTCATTGCCAAAAAACACAACTGTCACCGTCAAGTCGTCCCTGTACCTTCTGGAGACCGGATTGGGGATACTTATGAGCATCAGCGTTTGTTCCCTAGACCCGCCGTTCGACAAGGCGTTTCTGATCAAATGCGTAGACACATTGCTGTCCTCCAACAAGTATCCGTTTCCTGCCGATTGCCTGGTTTTGCGGAATGGCTGCTTGCTGGTCTTGTCATTGGTGACGTCTGCAACTTGCGGCAATCCCTTCTCGGACGACCCGAAGTAGTTCCAGAACAGCTTGGTGGGTTTCACCATCTTCTGCTTCTCCATCCACTTCACCACCAAACCAACAATCTCCTCATTGGAAAGCATCTCGTAGAGTCCGTCGGAGGCCATCACCAAGAAATCATTGTTCTCGGGCTGTATTTTTGTGGTCGTGATGACGGGCTCTGCAGTGACATATGGAGGCGAGTTCAAGTTGCTGGGCAATCGTCTGCCGAAGAACTGCTTGTAGATACGCTCCTGGATCGACGCAGGCAACTTGTAACGGCAGTCGCCAAATGCCCTGGAGGGCTCCAAGGTGCCCAACACACGTCCGTTTCTAATGACGTTGGGCTCGTCTGGGTGCTCTGAGATGATGCGGGCGACCTCAGTTGGGTTGGACCCAGTCTGGTCAATACTGAGCTGCTTCACAGTCCACTTGTTGTCCTTGAAGGAGCCCAAAAGCGCACGCGAGTCTCCTGTCACCGCCACCTTCAACATCTTGGAGTTGGTGTCGTAGAATGAAAGTAGAGCACAGGAACCAGACAACGCAGGCATCAACAACTCTGCCGCCTTCGCCTTGTTGTTGTCATTCAAAAGCTTCTCAATGTTCTTATTGACGATCTCGTGGTCCAACTTCAAGAACCCGTTCTTGATTGCCTGGTCGATGGTCGCACTGTTGGGCACAAACCTCAAGTTCTCCTCCCGCTCTCCGCTGGCAGGCTTGAAGATCGTGCCGAGCTCGTGGATCACATACGAGATCAACTGGTCACGCAACTTCAGCGACGTGGTCCACCCGCCGTGTCCATCGAAAACACCAAAGAACATCCAGTCTGTGCTTGCCTTGATATTGTTGTCCTGCAAAATGGGCACCTGGACAATTTCCTCTGCCCTGTCGTCCTCAATTGGCGAGTTTGAAGGCAATTGGCAAATGTCGTAGCGGGTCACACCCTTACCTCTGTTGACGAAGTACAGCTCCTCGTACTGTCTGAGCTTGGAGCTCACTTGCTCCTCGTTCAATAGAAAGACGCCCTCCTTGTGTTGCTGGGAGCCCACGCCATTGCTCTGGAGCATGGAGCTTGTGGACGAGGAGAAGTATTTCTGGTCAGTTGCAGCGCTTGTCTTCGCAGAATTGGCGGCTAGTTTCAGCAAGGGCCCGCTGCCCAAAGACGAGGGAACACTGTCTAATTTATAGTAGTTTGGCTGGCTGAACGTCACATACAGGGCCACAATGACGAAGCCTGAGATGAGTGCAACATTTCGCTTTTTGAAGAGCTTGTTGGCAAGTTTCCTGGACAATTGCAGGGAGTGGGTGGTCAGGTGCCTTCTTGCAAGTTGTAAGTGCCGAGAGGCGATATATAGCCTTGACGGTTTTGGCTTCAAGACAAACATTGTGAGCAGTTAGTGAGGATGAGATGACAGAAGTTCAAATCTTTTCTCTTTTTCCGCTGTTTATGATTGACTCTATCGGATGTTAGGTGAGCAGATAAATAGAGTATTATCAGCAAGGTTGTGGGGATGAACTAGGTGCCGGAAATTGCGACAGCTAATGAGAAGGACAGTTTCAGGGCAGTTGAGAATGTGGAGGAGGAAATGTAGACTGATTGGAATTTGTGGAAATTGAGAAAAAACAAATCTCTCTGTGAACTTTCTAGTTTGAATAATTATTTGATTTTGAAAATTTTTGACTTTTGTTTGTTTGTCTGAGTGTGACTGAGTTGAACTACTTTGACGTTGTGGAGGCACGTGACACACCCAGCCAAAGAAGGGAAGACAAGAACAGATAGAAGAAACTAAAGATGATGACTTGAAACTGCAAAATGAAAATGGAAAGATGAAAGATTGCTTTCCAGCTCCAACCAGAAAGTGAGGGAAAAAGTTTAATCTCGTCTCTTTGTACTTCCTCACTCTTCTCTACGCTACAGCACTATTGATGTCCGACTTTATTAGGAACTAAGCAGAGCACGCCAGCGCCGCCGACAGATGCACCAAATCCTGATAGCTAACCGCAACGTCTGTGTATATTAATACACGGTACGCCTAGAGCACTTGGCAACAACACACCCTCTCCAATATCAAAACACATGCTTCGACTAACAACTAGCGTGCCACACCTTCGCTCTCAAGTTCACAAGGAAACTTAAGCAGCGATGGTGACCTCAACATCCACACCAGGCTCGACGGTGATCTGGGTGATCTTCTTGACAATCTGGGCTGGAGCTTGCAAGTCAATGACTCTCTTGTGGATTCTCATCTCGTAAGCGTCCCAGGTCTTAGAACCCTCACCGTTTGGAGTCTTTCTGGTGGTGATCTTCAAAACCTTGGTTGGCAATCTAACTGGGCCCTTCTTAACAATGTCGTTTTGAGCGGCGTTGTTAATGATGTTGGTGCAGACCTTCTCCAACTGCTTGACCTTGGTGGAGGTCAAGGTGATTCTGATCTTGTGGATCTCTTGGGCTTGTTCCTGGACTTTCTCCTTGTTGATTGGGGCAGACATATTTGACGTTGTAGAGAAGAAATAAATTTGGCTTGAAAAATCGTGGTATGTATTCGCGCAAAATTTTCTGTGCACGTGATGCAAAGGAGGGCATCCGCCCTCATCTGATGGGAGAGCCAGAGGACACACAGACAATAAAGTAGAAGAGGAAATGGATCTGAAAAAGAAATGTTTCAATAAGTGATGGGAGATTAAGACGATTCTTTTTCTTTTTTTGCTTTCGTCGTGGTTCTTTCTGTGTGTAGCTGAAGGGATCTACACACTTTGACATAAGAAGAGATGAGGGACCTAAAAAGAGAAAATGAGATTAAGTGGATGATTCGATGATGAAAAATGATTCTTGTGAAGATAAGAAAAATCTTCATCAACGAGGTGTCCCCATTTTCTCTATCGGTTCACTATTTCGCTTGTACTGTCTGAATTGTTAGTATAACTATTATACAACAGAAGGCAACGGTTCAGATATCAATTAATGGTTTTCTCCATGGGTTTTGTTTTGGATTAAGTCAGAGAGATTCCCAATTGAAAGTTCATCATTTTGTTTGGTGTTTGTACATACACTTTTGGAAGTAAAGAGTTGTAGTGAATAATTATACAATTACTGATGGAGACGAGTGCTACATGCATAGTGCGGGTAACTCCAATTTGCACCCAAACAGAATAGACTTGGGTCTTCCTGAGAATAGGGTAGTGTGTGACATGGAGGTAGGGATCATCAGGATTGGTTGGCTTACAGAATCAAAATTGAGTTGTGTGAAATGAAGGAAAATGGAAAATATGTTGTTGCTGGGTTGCTTCCCAGACTTTCTTTGTTGGCTCCTAGTGGAGGAGACAGTGAGGATAACCAAAAGAGTCTGAGGCACAGATATATTTGAGATTTATAAAATTGTGAATAGCCTTTAATTCATAGCGGAGGGTAGAAGACATTGAAGCCTATGGCTCTTATTTACTTTGCTGTATTGCGTGTGCCTCAATCTTGTTCGTCTTTTTTAGTTTCTCGGTTTTGGCAGCCAGTCGGAGCTGGACTGAAGAACAACAAGCTGGAATACAGAAAGCAGGGTGTATGCTGCAAATTGTCAACACGATTAAATCACACTCTCTAGAGTTCCCTCTCTTTATTTTTTTTCTGTTCTGTACTTCTGCTTCATTATAATTTTGCTGGGGTTGTGGTTTTACTTGTACCGTGAAGTCTTTTTTCACTCATCGCGACTTCGATAAGGACAATCGACAGCTCTCTCAGACTCCCCTAGAAAACCAAAAAATGATAGGAATGAAGTACCCAAACCTCAATTCATAAGGTGTTTTGCCTAACGGTGGACAAAAGCAAAAAATAACGACAACTGCAGGATTCGAACCTGCGCGGGCAAAGCCCAAAAGATTTCTAATCTTTCTCCTTAACCACTCGGACAAGTTGCCTTGAATTTGGAAGATTCGGTGAGGGGATTGATTGGAGTGATAAAATGAATTGAAAATGTCGGAATTTCAAGCCGAAAACGAGTCTGGCTCGATGAGGAGGCTCACAAGTATTCCATAAATTCTGAAGAGACATTGTGATGAAGAATTGGTGGAGAAATCTCACTTTTTCCTCATACGCACTCAGATCACACATACAGATCTACAATTCGGATCTGGAAAACCAAATTTGGGAAAGTATAGTGGAATATGTCATATGATAGTCTGTAAATCTACTCAATGATGGTTTTCAATTCGACTTTAGGTACATCGAGTTGCAAAAGGTTGAAGTCTTATCAAATGCTCCCCACAAGTCTATCATACAAACTCTGTGAGCTGCTCTTGACTATCATATAATCTGCCTATTTACAATTCCCTTCACTCAGTTTCCAACTCCTTTTCCAAGCCTCTCACAGCCTTCCATAAAACCTTACTTTCCTCTTCATTGGCAAACCCACTGGTCGCCCATCTGATTTTTCCATCTTCGTCCAAAACGTATAGGTATCCCGAGCACATGTTGTCGCATTTGAGAGTGGCCTTCACGTCCAGCGAAAACAATGTGTTGGGAACAACAAAGTATAGGTTGTGTCTGGCCAGTGGGATGATGGATCTCAAGTTTGACTTTGCGAATTTCACAAAAAGGCCCTTGATCCAGCTCTGAGGAAGATTGATATCGACAATCTGTGTTTTTGGGTACTGCTCTTGTAGTGCCTTGTAGCCATCTTCTGTGAGGTAGTCTTCCATATAGGTGTTAGCACAGTTTTCGCCAGAAATGGTTGAAAATATTCTGAGAAGCGTGACTTTCCCCTTCAAGACATCGGAGAGTTTTCTGTTATCATTTAAAAGCGTGTAACCTTTGAAGTCCGGGAAGTACTTCGCCTTGTCCTTCTTGAAATACGACACTGGAGGCGTGAAGATCTTGCCCTGCGTGTTAGCAAATGACTTGGACTCGTAGAATGGCGAGTGTGCTATGTCGTGGTCCAATTGTCTTTGTCGCTGGTCCTTGGCCTGTTTGCTGAAGGCATCTGTGATGGACTTCGAAGGTGAAGTTAGGGTGATTGGCGAGTCGAACCCAAAAGGTCTGTTCACCACACCAGGTTTCTCCAAAGCTGGTTTGGATGCCTCTTTCAAGGTGTTCACAAAACGGGGCAATTTCCTATTGAGGTTCTGTGCCGTAGTTGTGAAAAGCCGTTTTTGCATCTTGAAGTATAGATCACATATTGAGAGTGAGATCTGGTATAGTGTGGTGCACGGGTGTGAAAACCTGGGGACACAGACCCAACAGAGAAAACCACCAGAGCCTAAAAAAAGTCAAAATTAAATTTGGTAATTATTCAATTTGAATGTTCAAGCTCTGATATCTCGTCTCAAAAATTACAAAAATTTTCTTCTTTCCAAGATTCACTGACCGAGTCTGAGCCAGCAGCTAAGGCTTGCATGCACACCGCACTCGACGTAAAAATCACCACTACTACTACTCAATTATCTACCACCAACACAAGATGAGCATACAGCTAAGAGACGGCTTGGCCAACCAGCCAGTCGACCACATCATGGAGGATCTCCTTGTGAGGTTCGTTGTCAATTGCCCAGAGGAGGATTTGTCGTCAATTGAGAGAGTGTTCTTCCAGGTGGAAGAAGCCCAATGGTTCTACACTGATTTCATCAGACAGCTTAACGCTGCGTTCCCCAGCATGAAAATGAAAGGATTTGCACCCAGGTTATTGAGCAAGTGCCCTTTACTTTGGAAATGGGGCGACCCAGCAGACGCATTATCACAGTTTGGCAAATACAAGAGCACGATTCCTGTGAGGGGAATTGCCCTACTCAACAAGGACATGACGAAGATGATTTTGGTCCAGGGAACAGAATCGAACCTGTGGTCGTTCCCGCGTGGCAAAATCTCCAAGGACGAAGACGACTTGGTCTGTGCGGTGAGAGAAGTCAAGGAAGAGACAGGATTCGACGCCACAAACCACGTCAACGAGAAGGACGTGGTTGAGAGAACCGTATATGGCAAGAACTTCAAGATCTACTTGGCCAGAAACGTGCCTGAGGACTTCAAGTTTGAGCCTGAGGTGAGAAACGAGATTGCCCTGATCCAGTGGCACGATATCAAGGGACTCCAGAAAGCTGTCAAGCAGCAGCACAACAAGTACTTCATTGTGGGTCCCTTTTTGAAGCCCTTGACCCGCTGGATCAATAGGAACAAGGGCGTGGTGAACGAGGAGGAGTTGATGAGATCGGCCGAGCAGAAGTTGAAGCAGTTGATGGGCATAGCACCAGCTCCCTCCGTGGCGGCGGACGCAGGCAGAGAATTGCTCAATATTCTACAAGGAGCAGCAGAGCCGCTGGCGCCAACAGCAAACTTTTCTGCTGGATCTCCTTCTGCTATTCCCCAGCCCCAACAGTATATTCAGATGAATGTTCCACAGCACTTGCAGAGCTTCTATGCGGGGATGAACTCCATGCCCCAGTTCTTCCCGCCTGCACATCCAAACGGATACATACCCGTGCAGCCTCTATTGAGAGCGCCACAATTCAACGGCGGCTTCTTTGCCAACCAGGGCCCACAAGGTCCTCAGATTCCACAGGTGCCTCAAATGCCAGGCCAGTTTGCTCCACACCAAATGCAGCAGTCGCCGGTCCAACCAATCTTGCAGAGTCCAGGTGCACATGCTACGCACACGCCACAAGCGCAAACAGTTCCAATTGCACAGGCACCAGATGCCCTGTCTCTATCTACGTCAAGTGCCAATTCGAAGGAGCTTCTCTCGATCTTGAAAGGAGGGTCGTTGAAATCGGCGCCACAACCACCAAACGAGTCGAGACCAAATGAGTCAAGAGCAGGCGAGTTCTTGCAGATGCTCAATAAGAAACCGGAAGCCACAGACCAAAGGAAGGTGAATGTACTTAAAAGAGACAAAACTTCTCTGGAGAGCGATGCCCTGGCGACGCTATTGGGTCTTTTGGGCAAAAAACCTACCGTGGTTGAGAAGCAAGCAGAGACAACCACACCAGCGCCGAAACAGTCCAATGCATCGGCTGAACTTTTGGGTTTGCTCAATAAGAAGCAGGCAGACAAGAAAGAGGAAAGCCCTGCTGAAAACAAAGAGCACAGTGATGTCGAGAGGAAGATTGAGATCCCACTGAGAAATGTTCCAGATCAACAACCCGTTGCACAACCCAAGCCAGAGAAGAAAGATGCTGCAGCGGAATTGCTCGGTCTCATTGGCCGCAAGCCAAGCAAGGACAAAAAGGAAACCGAAACGAGACAAACCAGCCAATCGGCGGATGTGGGCACTGCTTCTCCTGCTCCACGCACACCCATCAATGCCAACGAGAACAAAAAAGCATCCAACGAGTTGCTTGATATCTTGAACCAGCCTAAAATGCCACTACGCATAGCAAAGAGAGACACGCAGTCTCCAGCGGACTTGAAGAGCGTGCTAGGAGGTTCCGCGTCCCCACAAGAGACCCCAGCGACCCTGATTTTGTCTACTTTAAACAGGAAGTCGGCCACGCCGCAGCCTAAGTTTACTCCTCAGCCTACACCACCACAGGATTTCGAGGACTTTGAGAATTTTGAGGATTTCGAGGACTTCGACGAGATCAGCTCTTCACAACATGAGATATACAACAGCATTGCCAACACATTCAACGCAGACTCCGAGGAGGAGTATGAAACAGAGAAAGATCTCGGGCACACACAACCACAGGCTCAAAGTCAAAGCCAGTCTCAAAGCCAGTCTCAGGTCCAAAATCTGGCCCAGGCTCAGGCACACGATAATGGCCACACTGCAGGACAACACTTACTACTGCTTTTGAATGGAGGAAAACCATCGCCTGGAAACTTGCAAGATACATACGGAAATGCTGCACCTGCACCTGCCCCACAAGTATCTGCCCCAACGTCTAGCAACGGAGCAGACATTCTACGTATTTTGGGAAGAAGACCCACGGAAACCAATCAGTCCGGAAATGACCTCTTGAATATATTGAAAGGCGGGAGGTAACTCACAAGCCGAAGTACAGATTCACATCTGCAGCAGTGATTTTCGGTCTGCGCAAGACCTTTTTCGGTGTGGCCGTGGAACCCTGTCGAGTGAACGGACCCAAACTTTCCAAGACCGGCTTGGCTTCTTTTTTGGGTACGATTTTCTGGTTTGGGTCTTTCAAATAGCAGTAAGGAACGATAACTGACTTCATACGGGCTGCACGTAGCCTTTTCGACCACGACTCGGAGTGTAAAGTGGAGGAACTCTGGGGATCAGAGATATCCACTGCCTGAGGGAATATTTGCAAGTCCCAAATCAAATTTGGTTTTTCCAACATGTCAGAATTCCTCAGAAAATGGTGGACTTTGTATGCCAAGGAGAAGTGTGCCACTTGACTCGTGGATTTTTCACTTTCACTGAGTAACTTCCACTTGGTGCCGGGAACAGGGGTATGCAAATTACTTGGGTCCTGAATTTTCTCAGCAAAAGATGAGTCTGTGATCACATTCAAGTCTGTTTCCACATAACACAACGGCGACTCCTGTTCCAAGAGTGTCTCCAATCCACGTCTAGTCAAGTTTGAGCAGCCAGTGATTTTCAAGATTTTCAAGCTCAGATTTCTGCTGGCAATGCACAGACGAAGCGTATAGACAAATTGATCGTCCACAACGTCGTTTCTGGACAAATCGAGCGCAACAATATTTGCCATGCTGGCCACAGAGATGAGCTGTGGAGAACTGAAGGTATGCAAATTCGAGCACGCCGCAACAACACAACAGCGTAGTTTCCCGATGAAAGTAGCCATATCTCCTAGAGACACGTTGCTGAATACATTGTCCATCCTGTGATTTCTCCAGCCCGGAATCAAAGATGTGTCGAGGGCCTGGTCTCTGGTACTCAGACCAGCTGAGAGTTGAGATATGAAGCTGGAGAAATGGCACCTGAACGAGCTCTGGTCGCCGAAATGCATGGCAAACATCCTGAACACGTCCGGAGAGTCCTTGCCAAGTTTCAAAATGTTCTCCCAAACGGGTTGCCAACACGACCACAGAGCTTCCTTCAAGTACTCCACAGATAAGCCCTCACAATTGTGGGCCACCTGAACAGCACACAATTGGCGCAAAGAAGACAATTTTTGGGAAGCAGTTGAAGAGTTTGTGTCTCGAAGTGGCTTCACGTACTGCCACAGGTATATGGAGCTGCCGCTGGCGTCAAATGCTGGTCTCTGTATAATCTGTTCACTATTGGCATCTTCTTTGGCAGGCCTCAAGATTCTCCGCCGTTTCAGCAGTTTCCGCCGATAAGGTTTGCGTGTGCCTTTCTTGCGGTTGTACCTGCGCTTTGCAAACATCCACCGGAAATCTCAACTTCAATTTGGGTGTTTTTCGTATACCCTTTTCAGACACCTATGTGTAGTAGTGCATAAAACCCACAAGGCCATCTCCATTTTCACATTTCACAACCACTCCCGATTTCACCAAAACTCTCAAAAATTCACAAGTTTGAAATCTCAACATGAAGCTCGATACCTCCCACATGCGGTACTTGACCGCAGACGATTTCCGTGTGCTTCAGGCCGTTGAACTCGGGTCCAGAAACCACGAGTTGGTGCCCACCCAAATGATCCACTCCATTGGCGGTCTCAAGTCGCCCTCGGCAACGAACAGGGCCATTGGTGATTTGGCCAAGTTGAAGCTAGTGTCGAGACTCAGAAACGCCAAATACGACGGCTTCAGGATCTCATACTCGGGTTACGACTATTTGGCATTGAAGCTGATGCTCAACAGAAATACCTTATACTCCGTCGGGTCCACCATCGGCGTGGGAAAAGAGTCCGACATTTACTCGGTGAGCGATCCGCTGGGAACTCAGAAAGTGTTGAAGATCCACAGATTGGGCAGAACTTCGTTCAAGACAGTCAAGAATAATAGAGACTACTTGAAGAACAGACAGACATCCAACTGGATGTACTTGAGTCGTTTAGCCGCCGAAAAGGAGTACCAGTTCATGACGATCTTGCACGATAACGGATTCATAGTCCCGACCCCTTACGACTACTCGAGACACTGTGTGATGATGGAGTGGATCAAAGGGTATCCCATGAAGCACATGAAGAAGTACCCAGCGTACAAGAAGCTATATTCGGACTTGATGAACTTCATAGTGAAGTTGGCCAACCACGGGTTGATCCACTGTGACTTCAACGAGTTCAACATCATCATCAGAGACGACGCCAAGGAGAACGGGTACGAGTTTGACTTTGTGGTGATTGATTTCCCGCAGTGTGTGTCCATTGAGCACGTGGACGCCAAATACTATTTCGACCGAGATGTGCAAGGCATCCAGACGTTTTTCGAGAAGAAGTTCAACTACAAGCCCCAGAACGACCCCACCATGTTTGACACCGAGGGATACGGAGAGGGATACAAGTATGCATACCCCAGCTTCAAGAGAGACGTGAAGAGAGAGAAGGAGCTAGACGCCGAGGTGAAAGCCTCAGGCTGGACCAAGAAAAAGAACAAAGAGGACACAGACTTGGAGTCCGCAGTGCAGGGGATGAGAGCACTTGACTTGGACAGTGAAGGAGAAGAAGACGAATTTGAAGATGAAGATGAAGATGAAGATGAAGATGAAGATGAAGACGAAGAAGAGTCGGATTACGATTACGAGTCTGAGGAGCTTGAAGAGGAGGAGGAAGAGGACAACGAGGAAAACGAGAAAATCATCGAGGCCATCTCCGCAGGCGCATCCAACTTGAAGATGGACAAATTGGGCAACTACATTTTGGAGTAACTATAGAAAATATATTTATTGTTCCCAAATAATAAACAAACAAAATGATGTTTTTTGTACAAATTAGCTTATCATTCTTCATGCTTAACGAGTGGCCATACCCTTGGTAACAGCTCTCTTCAAAGCCAACTCGGCCTTTCTGTAGTCGTCACCAGTAGACTCCTCAATCTCCAAAGCTTGCATGGCGTCAGACAAAGCAGCCTCGATCTTGTCCTTGGCGGACTTCTTCAACTTGGCAGACAAGACTGGGTCGGTGACGGTGGACTCAACAGAGGCAACGTAAGCCTCCAACTTCTGCTTCTGCTCGTGTCTCTTGGCGAAAGCGTCGTCGGCGTTCTTGAACTTCTCAGCGTCAGAGATCATCTTCTCGATCTCGTCGGTGGACAATCTACCGATGGAGTTGGAGATGGTGATGTTGGCGGATCTGCCGGTGGACTTCTCGACGGCAGTGACCTTCAAGATACCGTTGGCGTCAACCTCGAAGATGGACTCCAAGACTGGCTCTCCAGCAGGCATTGGTGGGATGTTCTTCAAGTCGAACTCACCCAACAAAGTGTTCTCGGAACAGTTGACACGCTCACCCTGGTAAACTGGGAACTGCACGGTGGTCTGGTGGTCAGCGACAGTGGTGAAGGTTCTTCTCTTGATGGTTGGCACGGTGGTGTTTCTTGGCACAACTGGAGCGAACACGTTACCCTGCATGGCGACACCCAAAGACAATGGGATGACATCCAACAACAACAAGTCCTTGGTGTCCTCGGAGGTGGACTGGCCGGTCAAAATGGCACCCTGGACAGCGGCACCGTAGGCGACAGCCTCATCTGGGTTGATGGACTTCTCCAATTGCTTACCGTCAAAGAAGTCAGACAACAACTTCTGGATCTTTGGGATTCTGGTGGAACCACCAACCAAGACAACCTCGTCGACTTGCGACTTGCCGATCTTGGCGTCCTTCAACACCTGCTCGACTGGGTCCAAGGTGGACTTGAACAAAGCAGAGTTGATGTCCTCGAATCTGGCTCTGGTGATGTTGGCAGAGAAGTCCTCACCCTCGAACAAGGAGTCAACCTCCACGGTGGTCTGGGTGACAGAGGACAAGGTTCTCTTGGCACGCTCACAGGCAGTTCTCAATCTTCTCAAGGCTCTGGAGTCACCGGAGATGTCGAGCTTGGTCTTCTTCTGGAAGTCAGCCTTGAAGAAGTCCAACAAGTTGGTGTCGAAATCCTGACCACCCAAGTGAGTGTCACCAGCGGTGGCCTTGACGGTGAAAACACCACCGGTGATGTTCAACAAGGAAACATCGAAAGTACCTCCACCCAAGTCGAAGATCAAAACGTGTCTCTCCTTCTCGGACTTACCAGCACCCAAACCGTAGGCAATGGCGGCGGCGGTTGGCTCGTTGATGATTCTCAAGACGTTCAAACCAGCAATGGCACCGGCGTCCTTGGTGGCCTGTCTCTGGGCGTCGTTAAAGTAGGCTGGCACGGTGACAACAGCCTTCTCAACCTTCTTGCCAATCTTGGCCTCAGCAATCTCCTTCATCTTGGTCAAAACCATGGAGGAGATCTCTTGTGGGGAGAAGGTCTTGGTCTCGTCCAAGTAGGAGACCTCGATCAATGGGTTGCCGTTGGAGTTGACAACGGTGAATGGCCAGGTCTTGATGTCCTTCTGGACAGACTCATCGTCGAAAGCACGACCAATCAAACGCTTGGCGTCGAACACGGTGTTCTTTGGGTTCAAAGCAGCCTGGTTCTTGGCGGCATCACCAATCAATCTCTCCTCGGAGGTGAAAGCAACGAAGGATGGGGTAACTCTGTTACCTTGTTCGTTAGCGATAATCTCGACAGCAGAGTCGAAAGTAGCGACACACGAGTAAGTAGTACCTAAATCGATACCGATAGCACCCTGGAAAACACCGTCAGCCATTTTATATGGAGTCTTTAACTTGAGTGAAAAAGTTGAGGAAGTGAAAATATGGGAAATGCAGTATTTAAATGAGAAAATTTTTTCGCACAGAAAATTTTTCAGGAAGACCTGGTATAGGTAAATTGAGCATACCTCCGTACACCCCACCGCACATCCGGTCTCAGAAATACGCCCTCCATCTTGAAAGTATCCTGGTCAGTTTGGAAAAAAAAGGATGAGCAAAATGTAAAAATGAGAAAATTCGATAGAAACAACAGAACTCAATTGAAATGTCATCTTTTTTTATTACTCATTCCCGTGGTTCACATTGGTGTGGGCTGTGGTAAGGGATGTGGGCACGTGATGTCCATCGCTCTGACGTCAAAACGGCACACTTTCGCAGCCAACAAGAGATGAGGTTGAGAAAAGCAGATGACAGAATTTTCGAAATGGATCTTTTGGGTGAAAAAAAAGTGATCAAGTCAATTAGAGAAACCCAGAAGAAGAAAATTTCCACTTTTCTTTTTTTGTTTTGTTTCGACTTTTCAGATCTTCAGTTGGGTCACCTTATTCAATTGTCTAAATGTCTAAATGGATTGTCCTCAGGTGCAAAAAAGTCACCACATAATAAATCCAGCTATCACACTTAAAATGACATTCAAACACCTTTTTCATTCATTCCAATTGCAATTGTCTCTACATTTATTCACCCCTCCATATCCTGACTTCTCATTTCATTCATTTCTCATTACCTCGTTGCCCTCTCATGGTACATTCTCGTCAATAGATCGTACAAGAACTGATACTGGTGCACGGTCTGGACCATCATCATCCGGTCGCTCCGGAGCAGCTTCACCAACTCAAAAATGGGATCGACGTATTTGCCGTCGAAAGGGTCGGAAAAGTTGCGGAGATAGTCCACGGCTATGAATGTGCCTGTGCGACCAACACCAGCGGAGCAGTGGACCACCGGCACGATCTTCGGGTGCTCGGCCCGCACAGCCGAGATCTCCTCGGAGAGCGAAAGAAGCGGCTCCACAGCATCGGGGACTTTTGTGTCCTGCCACGCCTTGTAGTAGTAATGCAACACTTGCTTGGTGACATCGCCAGCTTGCAATTGCAACGCGGTGACAATGTAGCCGTCCGAGTGCACCGATTCCTTCTGCCACGTGACCTTGAGCCCCGGTAGCGCCAACTTGTCTTGTTTGACCGCGGCCAGCAAGTCCCACTCGGGGTCCAGGCCCAGCGGCCAGTACTTGTGGCACTTCTCTCTGCCTTGCTCCACCAAGGGTGTCACCATGGCCACCACCACAGTGTCTGCATGCAGTTCCACTGCCTGGTCAAGACACATAGCCCAAAAATGGTGGACTGTGCCCCTGAGTGGACCCTGGGCGGCTATGTACTGAACATTTGTGGGGAGGGTGATTTTCAGGGCATTTATATAGTCTGAGGCATTGGCGGCCACAGGCAACCTGACACGTGTGCGGTCCCAGGGAAACACATTTGAGTATCTGTTTCTGAACTTGCCCGAGTCTGAGGTCGCTGCAGACACGGACCAGGGCGAATCTGGGCGTGTGAATGAATCGTCCAAGTGATCTTCACACAGCGAGGCGATCTCGTTGAATCTTGCGCGTTGCTGGGCCGGAGATAAGGCCAAGAACGGCGGGAGCACGGTCATTGACTTTCTGAACTTCTGCACTGCGTTGAAAAACCAGGTGACGATTTTGTCAGGTACAGATTGTAAGTTGTAGATGTGAATATTTGAGAGCATTTGATCTGGGGATGTACGGGTGCAGGACCCCAGGAACAGGCACAGGGACCACTGGTTTATCTGATGGAGGGGAGGGGGAAGTTGATGACGAGACTGGAAATCCGACAAAATGAAAAAAGTGGAAAGTAGCAAAATGAGTGAAAATCAAGAATAATTAACAAAATCAATTGCATTCTGGGTTTTGTGGGGCAATAATGTGGCACTTGCCCACCACCTTACACAGTCTCATACAGGCTATCCGAGACATCCAGAGGACGCCAAAAGACAGGGAGATACACCCAAGAAAATCCATATACTAAGATTTGAGACTTTAGTGGTGTTGGACACTTACGTAATCCATCGACAAAGCCATAGACTCTCATATTATGGGATCTATTGACAAAACCCAAGATTGCTTTTGTCCATTTCATTGCAGTCAATCTTCTCCATTCTCTCCATTTTTGGGCCTGAGGCTTTATCTCCCACGTACAGGTACACGCAGATTAGTACATCACACTAACACAAATTCTTCCCTCCGACCGTTTTTGTTTTCTGTTCTTCTTTTAATTTTTTTCATTCCTATTTTTTTTCTTTTTCTTCCTTTTTACTCCTTGAGGGTTCCCAAGTCAAGGGCTTCACCTGCAGTGACAATCTCATCGTAGACCAAGGTAGTCAAAAACTCAGCCAAACTGTCGCCGCGAATTTCTGGCCGCAAGTATTTGGCTGCAACTTCAATCTTGTTTTCTGCGCCCGCGAATTTCGCAAGCAATTTCTCAACCTCCTCGTCCAACAATCTCAGCGCCAACTCCGGCGTCACCTTCTCCTTCGTGTCTGCCAAAACAACCCCGTGTCTCACCCACGAATACAACTGGAGCCTCGACACTTCGGCGGTGGCTGCGTCCTCCATCAAGTTGTTGATGGGCACACATCCGTTTCCCCGGATCCACGCCTCCATGTAGGAAAGCGCAATGTACAAGTTTTCACGGATGCCGTTGGTGGTCACCTGCGCACCGTCAATGGCGGTGTTGGACAAATCCGCCGCACTGACACTTTCTGGCGGAATAATGTGGATCTGGTTGGGCGTGGGCATGTGCTCATCAAACACACCATTGGCAATGGGCGCCAACGCAGGATGGGCCACCCACGTGCCGTCGTAGTGCATGGTGGCCTCCCTGAGCTTGTCTGCCTTCACTTTGGCCATGGCCTCGTCATTTGCAGCCACGTCGTTCTTGATGGGAATCTGCGCAGCCATTCCGCCCATCGCATGCACTTGTCTTCTGTGGCAGACGTTGATGAGGCGCTCGCAGTACGATCTCATGAACGGCACCTTCATGGTCACCAACCCGCGGTCCGGCAAGATCTTCAGCGGGTCGTTTCTCAATCTCTTGATTGTGTTGAAGATGTAGTCCCATCTGCCACAGTTCAACCCGGCACTGTGGTCGCGCAACTGGTAGATGATCTCCTCCATCTGGTATGCTGCAGGCAACGTCTCGATCAACACCGTGGCACGGATGGTTCCTCTGGGGATCACCAACGCATCCTGGGAAACGTTGAAGATGTCGTTCCACAACTTGGCCTCCAAGTGGTGCTCCATCTTGGGCAAGTAGAAGTATGGCCCGTTGCCGTTGGCCAAGAGCTGGCGCACGTTGTGGTAGAAGTACAAGCCAAAGTCGAGGATGGACGCAGAGATGGGCTCGCCGTCTACCAAGATGTGCTTGTCGACCATGTGCCATCCTCTGGGCCTGACAATTAGAACAGGCACGTGCCGTCCGCTGCTTCTGTCCACTCTGTATGCCTTTCCAGTATCCTTGTGCACGAAATCCACCTTGTGTCTGACTGCATCGTACAAGTTCACCTGCCCATTGATCACATTGAGCCAGGTGGGTGCCAGCGAGTCCTCGAAGTCAGACATGTATGTTTTCACGGGCGTGTTCAACGCATTCACCACCATCTTCCTCTCTGGGGGCCCGGTGATCTCCGATCTTCTGTCGGCCAATCCCAAGCCGGGAATAGCACCTCTCCACGTTGGGTTTTCTCTTACCTTGATCAACTCTGGGTCGTTCAAGAAGTCAAGAGGAACGCCCGAGTCAAGCTGCGCCTGAACAACTTGTCTGTTCTCAAGCAATTCCTTTCTGGTGCTGTTGAAGGCCCTGTGGAGCATAACCACAAAGGAAAGAGCCAGTTTGGTCAAGATGTCAGCCTGGGAGGTTCCAGAGTCGTATTCCGGAATAGAAGAGACAGGTGCTCTCACCTCGACATTCGAAAGTGAAGAATAAACCATGTTTGCGATTTTCAAGTCTGGAGTTTGTAATGAAATTGAAGTTTGTGGTGGTTGAAATTTGGGTAGCTGGAAATCTCAGTGCTTAGTACAGGCCAGTAAGATCTATGTCAGTAAGTGACAGTAAGTCCGAGACACACTTGGAAGTAGAAGTATTAGCAATTGAGTGAAATCAATATAACTCAAGCATTTATCTCAAAAGGGCAGACTTGTCCCTTTTATACTTCTTTTCTAAACCCGAATCAGAGTCACAGCCCCGGAGTCTGGGCCGGAGTCAACCACCGATAACGCTCTGCGTCGCGACAGGTTAAGCCCGCATATGGAGGTGCACAGCTGCGAGTCCAGGTGACAGAATCTCGGCGATATCCGAGAAATTCCCGCTACCGGGAGGTGAGAGCCCGGCGCGGCGCGAGCGGCACATTTACATTGGGTCTGGGAAAATGATTGGGTTTGTTTTCTTGTATATCGTGTATTTCTCGTTTTTAAACTTTTTGACTTTTTTGCATCAACTGATGGTTGTGAGTCAAGGTGCACTAATCGCCGTCGGACTTGGTTCCGGTTCACCGACGGGTGCGCGGAACTTATGTACTACTTATAGTCAGCACATTTCCCCGGATTACCTGTACAAGGAAGGGCCCAGTGTAATATGGATAATGGAGCCATCCGGAGAAAGGGAGAGAATAAAAAGAATATTTGAGTGATATTCTAGAGGATCATATTTGAGGATCTACTTTCTTCTTCTTTTCCATCATTTTGCATTCTCACTCTTTGTCCTTTATTCTCTGTCTACACCACCAGGGTGATCTGGGCCTTCAACCTCTTGTCAATAATGCTGTCCAGATCAGTCAAAACACCGGCAGTTTTCAACACTGACGCCGTATTCTCCACAACTCTCGACCAATCGATTTCCTTCTTGCCGATTTCCTCGTTGAACTTGACAGTTTTCAACCACTCACGTGCGTCTTCTGCTGAGTAGTTCAAATGCGTGGAAATGTGCTCAACGGCAGCCTCTGGGTTCGCTAGGAAGAAGGCTATTCCTTTGTTCACTGCACCCAAGAACTTCTGGATCTCCGTCTTCTTTTCGTCTAGCACTGTCTGGTTCACAGTGACCACCCAAGATGGCCAGGGTGTGTAGATTTCTCCGATTCTTTTGATTTCTCCAGAATCGTAGTACTTCTTGGAAGTAAAATGCTCCCACATAAACGCATCTGCATCCAATTTTCTCCCGTTTTCGTCGGTGTACTTCTGGTTCACTGCATCTCTCAAGTTCTGGAAATTGTGCAAGATCGGGAACCCAGAAAAATATGGCGCAGGAAACTTCTGTTGCAAGCCAAGCACAAACGACATCACATAAGACCCTGAACCGATTCTGGACACTCCAATCTGTTTGCCTGCCAAACTGTCCGCACTAGTAATATCGTCCCTGTTGCTGCCGGTGGAAATGGCCCAACAAAGCGGACTTTCGACATATGTGCCGACCACACTGTAATTGTCATTGCCCTTTGCGATATCCGCCACGAACGCCTCGGTCAAACCAACGGCAATATCGACTTCTCCGGCATTGAGTAGCTTCACCAACCTGCCTGAGCCTTCCACCACGGGCAAGAACTCAATTTCCAAATTTTCTTCGGAATAGTAACCTTGATCGCGAGCAAAAAAGAGCGGAGTCGAGAAATGCTCGGGGATGTAAGCTACGGTGAGTTTGGTCATGGTGGCTAGAGAAAAGTGTGGAGTAAAGTGAAGAGAACTTGGTGTCGCTGTGCAGGACACAACTTAGGTGAGTAGATCAAGACAGAGAGAGAGAGAGAGACAGGTGACGTTAATAGAATCTTCTTCATAGGTAAAAAAAAAAGATCAAGTTATTATTATCATGGATATTGAATCGGAAGCACGATAGTGGCTTGCTTGGCAACACACTTTTTTAAAATTTCCTCTCTCTTTCCCCTTGCCTTCTCCTACATGTCCTCTCCCCATTGTCACATAATATTCTCAACATGCACAGTCGGAGTTCGCGGGACGAGGCCCTCCCCCGCTCAAGTCGATCCTGCCCCCCTCGCTGGGCCTTGCCGCGGCATCCTCCACCACAGGCTTCAGCTCTGGGATCTTGCTGCCAATAGCCACAAACACCTCGTTCACATTGTGGGACAGTTTAGCCGACGTCTCGAAAAACAACAAGCCTTCTTCTTCGGCCAATGCACGCCCTTCGTCTACCGATACCTTTCGCAACGAATCCTCGGCGTCGTTCTCGTCCGCCACCAAGTCGTACTTGTTCCCCACAAGGGCAATGGTTATATCCTTGGACGCCTGCTCGTGCAACTCCTTGACCCAGTGGCGGGCCTTGATGAAGGATGCAGGTTTGGTGATGTCGTAAACAACAAGAGCCGCTTGTGCGTTTCTGTAGTACATGGGAGCCAACGAGGCAAATCTCTCCTGGCCCGCAGTGTCCCAGATTTCGTACTTGATGGTTCTCTCGCCAATGGTGCACTTTTGAGTCAAAAACGCCGCACCGATTGTGGGCTCCTTGTTTTCCTGGAAGTCGTTGCTGACAAACCGTAACACTAGTGACAGCTTGCCCACAGCCGCTTCTCCGAGTAGTACTAGTTTGACCGATGTGGCTGGAGGTGGGAAGCTCATTTTTGTATGTGTGGCTGTGTGTGTGGATGTATTAGGTGGATTAATAAAGACTGGAAACGAGTAAATAGTACAATTGTGGGAATTGTGGGAAGTTGCTTGCAATCAGATGTGGTTAGGAAAGTGATAGGGGATCCTGAGAATGGGATGTCCGGGTGGCGGTGTAGTGGTTGGCGCACGACCCGAGAGGTGGTGAGAGGGTACAACTACCAGTAACAACAGAGAGATTAAAAGTTTGGGAAAAGTTTTGAAAAAGCTTATGTAACGAGGTTTCTCAGCTCGTGAGTCAAATTAAGTTTTGCTTTGTTTTGACTTTTGTTTGGGTATGTTAGTTAATCTTCTGCTTGGGACATGACTGTTCGCACTCATTGAGGAGAGGAAAGATAAAGGCAAGTCTTGGTGTTTTTGAGAGAACATTAAGATAATTGTTGGAACAGTAAGAAAAGGGAATAACACGACCCTGTTTATGAATTATCCAACTGGGATACAACTGAAATTCATGTTCAAGTTTTAATTCGTTGGATGTATGTGAGCCTTATCTGGAGCACTGGTGTTCCTAATTGTTATGCAACCTCCCGTGGGAATTTCGCAGCCATTTCCCAAGCAATTATGTACATCCACCCAGCAAATAGCCAGGATTAAGACTTACAGAGAATGAAAAAAAAAAAATGCTTGATCTGGCCAGTGAGTGGAATGAGTATAAATTAAATTGAAGGAAGTGAATTATGGGAATGAGAGTCTGGAACTGTCTCAGACTCTGGTTTTGGATAGAATTCACTGTGCTTCCTCTCCACGGTGCTGACCACCATGAATTTCCCACACCTCAATTTCTCTCACCAAGTCCCACCACTTCTTAATCGTTGTGCCCCCAAATTCACCGAAATCCCGTGATCCCCCAAATTCTCACATTTAAGCTTTCCTGCTTAAGTTCCCCTGCTTATCTTCAACCCAACCTTGCGTCTGTCACGCAGGATTGCAATCTACTTGTTTGACACATGCCTGACTTGCGCAAATTCAGTGATGATAGTCAAGTGCGCTGAGCCAAATGCGGCAAGAACAAAAATTAAGCTTTCGACTTCGAAATTCTAGATGGCACTTCCTTCGTCTGCATTTGCAATTGACCTCGGGTAAATTATGAATTATGGGCTTTTGGCAGGATAAGGTCTGGTTGAGATAATCAAAAATACCGTAAACTCTACAGTGAACAAGAACAGCTGTGAAAGATACCATGATGACTTTTACTTTTCTTAGTTCTAGAATGTCAAAGAAAACCCCGAACAATCAATTAAAATAAGGAAAGTCATTTTTGACCACTTTGCAATTGTTCATTTATCTCTTGGTCAGCTTCAGTTTATCCAACCACCACTTCCATCTTCCAAATCCATCCAACTCACATCCTCGCCTATCCCAATCAGACAAATCTAAAGGCGCACGGGGAGTGACGTCAACGATGGAGTTTCAGCGAACAATTCTGAGCGGAGTCGCAACGGCGTTTTGTCCCTCTGCAACACAGCGCTAGAAACCCTTGCCCGACAAGCACATGAAGACACACCCGGGGGAGGTTGCAATTTGAATTGATTGTTTCAGAACAGTCAAAAACAATATCCTGAGAAATTTCATTTCTAGAGAATTCACGAAGCTGCGCTTTGTCTTGACCATGAAGAAAGTCTTGCGGTACCCTCAGAGTTTATCCTCACCTTCAGATTCTTTCCTCACCTTAAGATTCTTCCAACCTCTTTCTGACTTTTTCACTTTTCTTCCAGATTTACCCCGTTGCTCTTCTTCCTGGCGACCCAGAACTCAGCGTTGTATTCAAAATTCAGCAACGCCTTCGTATCGCTGCTGTATGTGGTCTTTATCCCCGACTCTGACTTGACGATCTCAAATCCAATTTTCTCCATCAACGCAAACAATTCCTCCCGCGAGAGCTCCATGCCCTCCATTATCGTCAACACTTCCTCGGGCTCTTCTCCTGGTCCCAGAGGTCTTTTCACCATTTGCGTCGACAGGTCTCCTTCGAAATGCCAGTGCAAAGGTCCCACATTCACCCACACCCCATCGTCCTTCAAGCAGTGGTGGATGGTCTTCAAGTAGTCGATCACGTTGTGGGCCGTGTCGATGAAGAAACACGTGGCGACCACATCGAAGCTCTTGCTGTTTGTTTGGCGGAACTCTGCCGCAGTTTCGTCTGAGGTATACGTCTCGCTTTCAGCCAACCCTGAAGGGCCATACAAGTCCACAAACGACCCGGCAGCCATCAGCATGAGCTCGGCGACCCTGCTGTTTTCTTTCTCGGACTCGCCGAAGATGGACATGGCGCTTTCGTCGGGGATCAATACTGGTCTGACCTGATACAACCTCCTGGCCAAATGCGACAGGCGGTGGACATAGGGGAAGATCGTATGGCTGTTTGAAATCAGTACACGATTGAGCATGAATCCAGATGCTAGCAACATGTGGTAGCTGACCTCGTTACCCTGAGTCCAGAACCCTCTTTTCACAAATTCATAGACTAGTCTTCCCAAGCCACACCCGGGAACAAGAACCTTAACGTTATGGCGAGTTTCTGGTTTGTATAGGTCTGAGATCTCGTCCAAGATCTTCCCGAAGGTTTTGGCCCTCTCTGTTTCCCCGTCGCTGCCCCATTCTCTCGCTAACTGTAGCAAAGTAGATCTGACCTTGTCGTAGTCCGAATATGCCGGCTCAGCCCACTCCAGTGGTACTGTTGGAATGCCCCAGTCCTGGGCAGCAGTGGTGGCTAGTTCCTGCGTGAACAGCTGGTTGATCTGAAGACATTGGCCCAAGTCTCTGAGAAGAGCAGGGTAGAAGTCTAGGAGCTGTTTTTCTTCTGCATTGAGGGAATTGAACTTGATGGATTTGGGCTTGAGGACTTGCTCGTATTGCCACTTGTGGAAAGTGAAAAAGGCGCTGAGTGTCGCCGTGATGGCCTTATACTCTTCGTCCATTTAAGTAGTAAGGTGGTGATCAAATCCTGCACCACAATGGGTGCCAAAAGTAAGAGCGACACAGTCAATAAGAAGAATGAAAAAAAAATGAAAAAATAAAAATGAAAATGAAATTTATGTCGTTTGAACTCTAGAGCTTCAAGTCATTATTCCAACGAGTGCATTTCTTTTTGTTTTCGTGCATCTTCCCATTCTAAGTCGCTCAATTCTATTCTCTTACTGTCTTCTGTCCTGTATTGGTGCTCACCTCTATAAACTACGCTGACTACGCTGACGGCAACGCATCCAATGGGAGCAACCCGTAGGGCTGAATGCTCATGAGATCCACCTCTCCGACCAGCTCGTCAAGAGCAGGCGGGTGCGGCGTCTCCAACCGTGCCCCAGGCTCGGAAGGGTCGACAATTTGTGGGTAGTGCAAGGTCGTGATATAGGTGTCGTTGAACGACAAGATGCAATTCTCCAGAAGGCCGATTCGCTCGTGGAACTCGTCTCTGGTGCGTTTGATATCGGTGATGGAGCTTCTCCACTCGATGATGTTCCGGATTGGGTATAAGTTGCGCACCTTTTCGTTGTATACCAAGTTGCGGTACAAGATTGAGAGTCTCAAGCTGAGGAACGTGATGAGACGCGTAGCGTAGGAGGCCAAGAGCTTCAACTCGTCTTTGTACTTGGCGTAGACAGCTGGATCTATGCACAACTTCTCGGGGGAGTCCAACTCGCCAAAAACATCCGTGTCCTTATTTGCAACAAACACATCGAGCATGAGCGGACTGTCAAAGTCACGCAAGTAAAAAAACCGAACCTGCGGCATTACTGCAAACACTGCTTTCCGGAACAATCGACAGAAAAGATTCAACACCTTCTCAAACGGGTCGGTGGACTTTTTCACCATAAGCAATCTCGATGGCTGCAAACTGGCCCATTTGCGGAACATACTGAAAAACAAGGCTTCCTGGTGGTCGATGTTGTCCAAGTTCTTGTTCACTTCAGGGATGTACAGGTTGAGTGTCTTCAGACAGAACAGCGATAGTTTCCCGTATTCTCTGTGGATGAACGACAATGTGTCTGGGTTGGTTATATGTGTGCCGCTCACCTCATGCAAAATCTCCCCGAATCTGTTGAGCAATTTCTCATACTCAAACAAGAAACTGGAGCTGTACGCAGGCAAGTACACTGTTCTGGCCACATTGGTCATGAGCTGCAAATGGATCGGGATGAGTCTGGGCGGAGCAACGTGATTTTTCTGGGCCAGGTGCAAAGTGTAGCTGAGCACAGAGAACATGCCGTCTCTGAAGCATTTCGTGGAGTTGGCGGTGGCTTCAGGGTCGTAGATGGCCATGAGCGAGAGAATGTACGAGATCAGCGCAGCCATCTCGGGGTCCCCGCTCTTGTTGAGCAATGAAGATAGTTGCTTGATCACTAGTGCGTAGTGCTGGATCAGATGCACCACCAAGATGTTTCTGAACCTTGTGGACGACACCAACGCATCGAACTCGCGCAGCTCGCTGACAGAGAACACATTGGTGATCAAGTAGTTTGTGGTGAGATTCGTAAGGCACGAGAACATCACCGACAGCGCGAAACCCTCATATATGAAGTAGCAGAGCCAGATATGGTAGAGTCGCCTTATGTCGTCCAAGGTAGCGCGGCCCAGCGAGATCTGAGGACTGAGTTCCATCACCACCGAGAAAAGCCACGCCTCGTAGTTGATCGGCTGCTGTTTCGGCACGGAAAACGTCCGGCCCAGCTGCAAGGCGTGCGGGAGAGCTCTGTGGGACAAAGTGGCCTCGGGCACCGGGTGCAAATTGTGCAGAAACACGTCTCTGACCGCGCCAAAGGGGCCCAGCGGCGAGACAACGCTCTGTTGTGCCGTGGACGGCCTGCTGAGTCGCTGGCCCACGTCCGGAGTGTTGTGGATCAGGTACACCGGGTAGATGATCTCGCCGTCGGTGTTGGAGAGCAAATTGTCAAAGTTCTGGGTGATGGAGCTCAGCTGGAAGTTCAACACGTCCAGCACACCGCCACGGTGTCTGTGGGGCGTGTCTGGCAAGGCGAGAACGTCGTCCATGTGGAGATCGTGGTGGTCCAAGTTGGAAGGGAGCGATGGCTCCAAGTCTTGGTGCGGCAAGTCGTAGAGCAGATCGGAGTCGACCTGGAGGCCCGGCGGAGTCAACATTGGCTCCTGGATGGCGTCGTCGAGCTCGAGCTCGTTCTCCTCCAATAGATCTAGCTTTGTCTTGTCGCCTATGGTGAGCAGCTCCATGACCTCCGAGGGGTGGTCGTGCTGGTCGGCAGAAAGCTTGGGCGAGTGTTTCTCTGCCTTTTCTGCCTTCTCTGCTTTCTCCGCTTGGTCCAACTCGGACTGCTGGGCCTGTTTGGCCTTTCTGAACTCGTCGAGTTGTGCCTCAGTATAGTCCAAGTACTCACACCTGACTCTGTGCTTAAGACAATTGGTGCAAGCCGGTAAATTCTCCAAGCACTTCACGCGGCGGCGCTTGCAAGTAGCACACCCCAATTTTGAGTTTCTGTGTTTTTTTCGTTTTGGTCCTTTCTTATCCTCGGACATGGCGGATAATAAAATTGAGAATGGATGGAGATTGGATTTCTCGCGGTTTATAAAGGACCTGGAAATGGGAATTGTGTGCACTTTCAAAATGAAGAAATATTGCGGTGCATATTAAACGTTCGGGGTTAGTAGGCCCCAAGTGTCACTGAATCCAAGGTGACATGAGCGCCATGGCCCACAACCGGGCGGGTTTTCCAGTGCGAGGCTGAATTCGGCGAGATCATCTGGGCCCGCGAATGGCGAGGCTCCAGGGCACAGAGAGACTGGGAAAATGGGGGGAGGCCAGAGACAAAACGGGGAACACCAGCAATTTTTTACTTTTTGACGAAACTTTCCTTCCAAAACACACTCTTCTCATTCACCCACCGCCAATTGTTTTCCCGTTGTGTCCCCGTTGTTCCCATTCATGCTCCCCATATATCTGGTGTTCTTCATTGTGATCCAGGGCCGGTTGCTGCGTGCAGATGCGGCCGAATCCTGCGGCTGGGTTCCAGAATGATACCGATAGCAAAACCGCAGACCGGTGTGGAAAAAAAATGGCTCAGTGAATCCAGATCCAGCCAATTGGAATTTTCTGTCACTCTGTTCCTTTTTTTTATTTCTTACTTTCTTGCTCTCTTCGAGTTCTCCATCACTCACATGTTTCCCGGTCTGCAGACACTGCTATGCACAGCAGGTAATCACTGCGCTGTGTGCCCAACAAGGTGGTAGTGGAGTGACTAAGATTGTGCGGAATTTGTGCGTGGGACCGGGTCGAGATGCTTATCTTGGAGATTCGAAGGGGAGAGGCTGAAGGGACGTGAGAGTTTCAGATAAATGTTCTAAGCCTTCTTTTTTTTTTTGTATCAATTTTTTTTTGGAGAAAGCCTTATCGGCCGCTACGGTTATGTCTCCTATTGACATGCTCCCTTCCCGATTCAGATGCCACGGCGTTCTACATCTCCACAATCTAATCTCGGCCAAAATGTTTCGGACGCCGTGTCTTTCAATTGCTGTATCTATATCAGTTCCTCGTAATTCCTGGTCTTCTGTAGTCGGTAGCCCACAGCTAGAGTCTCTAACTCCGTAGCGTGCAGCTGCTTGCGCTGGCCAACTTTCTAGAACTGACTGATCGACCTTAGTCTGCCTGCTCAAACCAGCTAGCTCAACTTAGCTTATTCAACTTAGCCTATTCAATTCAGCTAGTCAATTCAGCTAACTTGATTCTGTTGGACTTTGCAAAATGCAGCTTTCACCACGTTCCGGCTTCTCAACAACTCGTTGTTTTGTCGCCTGAGCATTTCAATGTCCTCCAAAGGTTGCGCCTGGAGTTCGCGTATGCGCACCTTAGTAAAAAGGCTAACAACTGCAGTCGGGTCAAAATCGTGGTTCAGAACTCCAGTCACGTAATTGAAGTGCATGGGCTCATTTTTGATAGCGTAGAACTGCCGGTCGACTTCTTTTTGCATGATCATTATGCTCGTGGGGTCGTTCTGAATCCTCGAGAAAATCGGGTAGTTGTCCACTGTGATATAATGCTTACCAAATCCGCTCATTTGCTTTTCAAAAACTGGCTCTTTTGCCGGTTTCAATTCGACAATGTCGCGGTGTGTCCACAGAGTTGGTGGTTCGGACTCAACGGAAACAATAAACTCGTTGTTGAGCAAATTACATGACTCGAGTTGGTAGCCATATAACTGCGATCTCGTCTCAAAAAACTTGATGATCTTCACCATTTCAATGGCCAATGGCTCTATTGAGGCATAAATCGGTCTTCTGTATGGATCAAACTCAGACAATTGAACTCCGTATTTGGTGAACATGACATTGCACAAGTCAACAACCGAGATGCTTTTTGTTGGCGTGAAAACATGAGCAAGACATTTAGCAAGTGCATGATAGAAAAGATAGAGTGTCTTCTTCAAAGGATTGTTTTGGGAAGTTTGCGACATCTTATCACCAGGATAGATGTGAAGCCATTCGTAACCCAATTCAAATATCAATCTCGGCGATACAAATTTGAAGTTGGAATCACGGGGCAAATTGTGCATGGCCTTGTAATGATCGTTTATCTCCACGAATTTGGCGTAGTAGAAGTTCTCAATTTTCAACAAGAATTTGTTCAACTCATGGCAATCGTGCCTGAAAATTGGGTCTCTCAATACTTTCACCAAGTCGGGATCAAGGTTTGCTCCAGACTCATATGAGTTGATGAACGTGTTGAGAATCATTTGGAACTTGCGGAAGCTGTTTGCCAATTCGCGCACAACGTCAAAACTGAAGTCTGGGATCTTTGCTGCCAGAGCAAAGTTATTGAGAATCAAGATTTCCTGCCTCAACGCAGGTGAAATCTGATGTACCGAGGAAGCGTTCAGCAACACATTTTTCACTAAAAGTAATGTGCCGTGAAGCATCAAGCAGAACGTGTTATAATCTGGGTCGATATTGATGTAACACGCCAAAGCGGAATAGAGCGAAATCTTGGCAGGGTACTCGTCATGATAACTGTTGATCGACTCCCGGATTGCTCTAATCACCCGCCCGTATGTCACATACGACTTGCACGTGAGCTTGTAAAGGTCCTCTTTGGTGTAAAAAAAATTCAACTGACTGTCTTTAGCGTCCAGGCTCTCTGACGGAGTCAGGCTTCCTGAGAATGTCAGGGGCAGTGACACAACCTCGATGTCACCATTGACAACTGCATCTGAGGCTCTCATCAAGATGAGCACAGACTTGTCGATGAAATATTTGAAGTATAGGTTCAACATGGCTGCCTGGTGGAACACCCACACCCAGAACTCTTCGACTTGCTGTTCGCTCCAGACCGGCTTGGGCATCACCACAATGATGTCGTTGACCACATCTTTGAGGTCGAAATTGCCCTGCCTGATCTTCGCAACAGTCCGTTTGAGGATCTTGTTCTGCAAATGATTCGGGATTTCCTGGACTGGGAACACTGTCGGTCTCACTATGGCATTGGGGAGCATGGTTCCTGTGCGCTGCACGTACGATACCACGGACTGGCCGCCATTGGTCGGAGCACCCTCGTTGTGTTTGGGAGCGTACTGTGAGGACCCACTGTTGGAGTTGCTTTCCAGACCCTGGCCGGAGACGCTTGAGAAGTCATCGAAATTTGGAGATTTCAAGAGATTGGTCACATAATCGTTGGCTCCAGGCACCTGTGCGGGTTCCTGGTGCGGGCTGCCATGGAAATCAATGGGCTCGTCCCAAAAGGGAATGCCCTCGTTTGTGCTCCACGACTTGAAGGCAGCCAAATCGCCGTTTGTGTTGCTGGTGACAATCTTGTAGGCCTTCTGGTACGTGACCGAACGGAGGTTCTGCATTTGCTCCACTGCTTTTGCAGCTTTCAACGCAGACTTCGCGTCGTCCCGCAGCCGGAGCTTGATGGCCGTGTGTTTCTTCTTGACCTTGTCCAAACTCGTCCTGGACGCCTGGTGATCCTTGTCGCTCTGTGGAGTGACGCTGCCATCACTTTCTTGCTTCAATGGAACCACCAGCGGAGGCCCCGAGCCCGACTGCTCAGATTCTTCGAGAAGGTTTCGCTTCAACTCGTTTTTCCTCCTGATCACCTCTAGTTTCTCCTCGGGGAATGTCAAGTACCCACATACCAAGTTCTTCTTCAAGCAATTCAGACAGCTCGGTAGCTCTTCGGTGCATTTTATTCTCTTCGTTCGGCAGTTTGGACAGCCGTCTCTCAGGTTCTTATGGCTTTTTCGGCTTCTTCTTTCTCGTTTCGGTATTGCATTTGGTGGTTTTGCCGACATGTTAGCTGGCATGTATGTTGGCTAACACACCGAGGACGTAGCTTAATTAAGCGATGTGAACGAGGCAAGGAATTGTGTTGCAAGTGATTCAAGTTGGAGTGGCCAGACTGTGCTTGAAGCGATGAGATCGAAGAAATTCTAACCGAATCTTCAAATGGGGAAATATTGAAGTTATGTATAAGTCACAGGATGGTGATGATACTGTAGTGGGTGAAGTGGGCCTGTACATGAGCCACGACCACTTAAACCAGGCGGCCCCTGCACTTTCTGGAAAAACAAGCGCCGTGTGCAGGCGCTCATGCAAATTCACCAGCTTGTATGCCCGATACTTGCACCACATTCCTGTACATTCACACTTGTTATAGTGAACTCGTTGCACACGCAGGGCGAAAATACCTGAACAGTGTCCATTCTGCCAAAGCCTTCATATTGAAATTGATAGACGTTATCGTAAACTCGGAATTATCCTGAACAACACCCTGGTCTTCTCAGGTAATTTGCTCGCTCGCTCTCTATATTTCTCTCGATAACCATTGGCCATGTGACCGTTGCCATGCGTGTCTCGGCTATCCTTATCCATAGTGAGAGAGTGTGGGCAGCCCGTTGCCTGCAGTGCCCTTTTCTGGGTTTGCAATCATGACCGCCAATGAGCAAAGGAATTACCCTCAACATTTGGGGCCGGCCTGATTGACGCAGTGCTAATGACTTTGCGTCGTAATCAGTGTTGCAGCTAATTATAAATTTTTTTTCGATGCGAAATACTGTGAGTTTAATTTCCAGGCCACAGACACCAATTTCAGAGGCGCTCGCAGGGATTTTCCGTCCGCTGTCAGAATTTTTCCGAGCTCACACTTGACCACTTTGGCCCCAAACTCTTCACAACTCGTAATCCTCACAAAACAGGAACCCTTCCAAATCCGCCAAGTGCCGCATGGTCGGTCTCCCGTGAGGGCAGTTCCAGGGTCTGTCCAAGGACGATAAGTGTTTCACCACAGTGTGCATGGTGGGCTTGTTCAAAGCCTGGCCAACCATGATGCTCAGGCGACACGCACGCAGTGCAATCATGGAGTCGACCTTCGTGCACCTGACTGTATTTCTGAACTTTTCAGATTTGAGCTGGGACCCGCCGTGGGAGTGCAATTTGTGCACCAACTCGTGGAGATCACTATCGTCAAACACAATGTTCTTCAGCACGGGAACAGCCACCAACTGAACTCTTTTCCCCGGCTCCCCGTCACTCACCTCCTCCACTATAAATCCGTTGGACCGCAACTGCGGCAAGTGCTCTAGTATTATCATCTCGTCGATCGCAGAGAGCTCCAATGTGCGCGGTGCAACTAGTGGCTGTGCACGAAGCACCAAGCTGCGCATGAGCCTCTCGTAGTTGTATATCTCGTCGGAGGCATGTTGATCGACGATGAATAATTTCCCCTGGTGGATCACGACGATGAAGCCCAAGTTGAACTGGCCCACGATTTCCATCTTTGCAAAATCGGTTTTCTTGATTTCCAAAGTTTCGGCAAGATCGTGGAGTGCAGCTCGCACCCGCGCCGATCTGCGCAGACTTGAGGCTTTCTCGCTAATGAAAAGCTGCTGCTGAGCCCCAAGGTCAGTAACTGCAAGTTTGACTCGCAATTTATGCAACTGCTCCGTTAAAGGCATAGACTTGCCAGGCAAGACTTGCCCATCGCCATTTTTTGTATGCGCGGAATTGTAACTCTCGGCAAGTGAATTATGGGCTTGACGTGAGTTGTGCGCAAGATTGGACTCACTGCATTCATGCACACGAGGCTTCGGTGGACTCTCAACAACGAAAAGCTCATTCTCCTGCAAGTCGTGGAAGTCATCGATTTCCACATCCTCGGTTATATTTTCTCCAGCATCCTCGGCTATGCTCATGGAAGGAATTTCCTCGTAAATTTCAGTTGCCAAACTCAATTGTTCGCATTCATGCACTTCATTGTCCTTCTGTGCTTCTGCAATTTCACGATCGGAGTTCCCACGAAATTCATCCTCGGCTTCTCCCAATGTGCCCGCACCCGTATTTTCGGCGTTTAAGCTCGCGGAGTTGTGCGGACGTGGCCCACCTTGCAGCGAATATGCACCTGTGAGATCGTGCAGATCTGTTTCTGTTATGCAAATGTTTAGCTCAGCCGAAGGTTTGCGAAGGGAAGCTTCGTATTCTAAGCTTTCCGGCGTAATTTGACTTACGGCCGGTTTCACCCTCTGCTCGGTGCTTTCCGGTTCCTGACTCGAGTTACTTGATCCAGCAATGAATTTCAGTAGTGCGTGAGATACAGGTCGAGACGACACGTCTATTTCGTCTTCGCCCCGTTCTTCCCTCTCGTCAATTTCACTTTGCTGGTCTTCGCACTCCGACTCTCTCCCTCTGTTGTTTTCCTCCTCGCTTTCTCCCTCACTTTCCATTTCATTGACATCCACCAAACTCACTTGACTCACTTGACTCACCTGACTCACTTGACTTGACCCATGAGTCTCCGTCTTTCTTCGCTTAGGTACTTGGCTGCCCATGCTGATTGACCCCAATTGACTTTTCGGCACAACATTGTGCCTGTCCTCGAAGAAAGCAGTGAGTTCTTCTCGTAGAACATCGCAGATCACATCCTCACTCTGCATCAACACCTGCCGTTTATCTGGAGTCACATTCACATCCACGAAAGCCGTGTCTAGCTCGAGGTCAAGCACAAACACCGGAGACTGCGTGGTGTTGAATGTCTTGTACACCTCGTTGATCACCTTCACGAATCTCTTGTGGGTCACCGGCCGCTTGTTGATGGTCAAGTACTGACAGTCCGTGGACCCTCTGCCGAGCCCAAACGAGCTGTCCAGCACATATCCGCGTAGTTTTATCGAGAGCGCCACGGGAACACTCGTCGTGTTCAATTTGAACCGCGCATCTATGTTCCCACTCTGAATATCTATGGGCACCAACCCGTACGCGCCATTGCTGCCGAAGATGCTCACCAATGCATCCGTGACACTTGTGCGCCCGCCCTGAGTGCCCATGGCCATTGTTTTCTTGCCTGTAGACCCGCTGACGTTGAACACAGTGAACCTGATTTCTGTGTATGCCAAAAGGTACGCCATGAGCAACGACAACGCCTTGGAGTACTCCCGCTTTGCGTTCTTGACAAAGTTCTTCTGCCGCACAGGCATCCCGCTGAATATCTCGCTCACAGTCACCGTGGTTCCCTTCTTACCCAGCACAACTGTCTTTTGAGAAGTCAATTTGCCCATTTGGTCGAACAACAACTCCGTCGCCTTCGGGAAACTTGTCTGCGTGCATGTGGACACCTTTATCTTTGCAACAGAACACAACGAGCTCATCGCCTCGCCTCGGAACCCCAATGTGTGCACGGATGTCAAGTCCTCATATGTGGAGAGCTTGGATGTGTGGTGTTTTAGACATAGCGAGTCGAAGTCCACGGGCTCAATGCCGCAGCCGTTATCGGAGACTTCCACTGACCCAATTCCGTAGTTGGAGAACGTGACGTCGATCTTGTTGCTCCCGGCATCTATGGAGTTTTCCACTAGTTCCTTCACTACCGAGACGAGGTCGATGATGACCTGGCCCAGGGTGATTTTCGCCACGTCCAGTGTCCCGATCGACTTGATTGACATTGGAGAATTATTTTTGTTTGTTTAGATCTTTACCTTTGCTCAGTTGATGGTGATAGTTCTGGGTCTGTAGGTCTGATCTGACGCGTTAGACGTGTAGCACCGAAATGTGGGGAAGTGACCAAATTGGAATTTGAAATTCAATTCAATGTGATAAACTGGTCTTGTGAAATTGAAAGTGACAATTTTTCAAATTTATTTCTTGGTCAGTTTCCAAATTCACTATATCTTTCAGTTGGAATCTAAAGTATGGAGTAATGGTGTCTATGCACTCTCCCATAACCTCATCTTCTCAGATTGCTAGCCCCACTGACTTTTCCCTAAGAGTTCTCAAATTTACATAATAAATGTCGCTCGATGGGCCCGCTCACTCTCGATAAGGCCATCTTGCTGGTCAGAGATTTCCTCGTCGTCTGGATCTCGCAAGTTCTATACTACAATCATATCTATGAGGATAATGCCTTCGAGCAGAAATTGTACCTCGATCTCATGGTGTACCAGAGCCGCGTGCCTGAACTCAACGACTACTTGCTCAATTTCGCCAACGAGATGACCCGTGTGCTTGTGCAGAAGGCTGGCGGAGGAAAAGTCCACGAGGTCGTGGTGCTCATATATGACGAGACAAAGTTACATGTGCGCAAGAGGTACATTGCGAACTTCGGCCAGTTTGTTGGGTTGGCGGATCAGATCTCATCGCTAGACTTCTTGGATGGCCAGAGCGAAGTTCATGTGGCGAAATTAAGCGTGCCAGATATGACTTGGGCCAACTTGCACACGTACATGAGAGGCCTACTATTCTTCCACATAGAGGAGCTCCGAAGAACCGAGGAAACGTCGCCCAATGAGCTATTCTTCAAGTTGCTACTTAATGTGGACGGCGCGTTGGTGTTGAACTCCAAAGATACCGCGTGGGTGCAGTTGACCTCCGAGGACGACGACAGAGCCATTAAGTTCGTGCATTTGGGAGAAATGAGCGTAGGGTTCGTGTGCTTCGACATCCACAACGAGTATATTAACTGAAAAGGGGAAGTAAATGAGACAGTTCGGTCCGCTTCTCTTCTTCTTAGTCAAGTTTGTTGTCGAGGCTCATCAAGTTCTTGAGGTTCTCGTACATGAAGTAACTGATCAGGACCGCCGGGGCAACTTTGGCCAAGTTGGGCACAAGACCTTTGAAAAGGC
Organism: Sungouiella suratensis; assembly: GCA_030566815.1. Lineage (NCBI taxonomy): Eukaryota > Fungi > Ascomycota > Pichiomycetes > Serinales > Metschnikowiaceae > Sungouiella > Sungouiella suratensis. The sequence continues at coordinate 1,377,652 of JAKUAV010000001.1, read as the reverse complement.
CCGGAGCACCCTCTCTCTCGATCGTTTTGAGCAAAACATCCCGGAACCCGTCGTACCTGTACGGATGTGCATACGTTCCCTGCGCCTGCAATCTTGTTCTCAAGAGATTAATAGGGTACACCATGGTTGCGCCAAAAGTACCGGAAAGTGCACCGAGCGAAAGCACCATGTAGTTGGGCAACCTCACCGAGTCCTCGGGCAAGTTGTGTTTCTTTGCTTCTCTTTTCACGAGCCAGTTCTTGATGGTGGTGAATGTGCCCAAGTCCAATGCTGCATATGGGAATATACCACTGGTGCCAACAAAGATGCCTCTGTAGAACATCCGAAGACCGCCTTCTTTGTACATGTTTTTCGCGGTCTGGATCAAGAGTTGGTTGCCCTTAACCAGCGAGTCCAAGTTTGAGCACTGTAACCGGAACTTGAGTGTGTCTATAGGGTACACTGTGAACTGTGCAACCACTCCACCTATTCCTCCTGCCAAGTAAGTGGAAACTTTCGATAACTTCAGGGTATCGTCGACGTTTTCCACGCGCGCCAAGAACCTTTTCGTGGCCTCAAAAGACCCGAACTTCATGGCCAGCTCGGGGAAAACCTTGAGCACATTCAATCCATTGCCAACGTAGAAAGCTCTGAACCCACCTTGCTTCCAGAGCGTGCGTGCCGCCTGTATGATGGGCGACCTGATGGTGCGCTGGTGTGGAGGCTCAGGCGCCAGTTTGGACGCCGCAAGCTCGATCTGCGCCAACTTCTTGCGTGCTTCCTCAATGACATGTCTGGAAGAACCAGAGGCAACCTCCGCGGCGATCTGACGCTTGGAGTGCATGACTGTAGACAGCAAGTCTGTTCTGGCGATCAAAAACACCTTGATTCTGTCGAAGGGAGCAGTGCAAGTTCTCGACACCACGCCAGAGAGGCCGCCTGCCAAGAAGAACCCAAATCCACTCAAGAACTGGTTGATGAGGGTGACATCTCCGTCGGAGGACAAGTCCAATTCCTCGGCGATGTATGTGAATGCAGTTTTGATACGGGAGCCATGGAGTCGTGGCATCAACAACAAGAAATCTCGGAACTCGTCGTAGGTGATGTACCCATGGTCGTTGTGGTCAATGCGGCTGAATATGCTGTCTATCATGTGGTCTGTGGGGCTCAAATTGAGCGTTTTTTTCAAGTAGAAGATGAAGTCGGCCTTGGTGAGTTTCCCGTCGTGGTCCTGGTCGATCTTGTCGAAACCTCTCAAGATCTGGTCGTCTGTTGTGGTGAGGTAAAGCTTGAAATCATTGAAATCTATGACTTTGTCCTGATTGCTATCGAAGGACTCGAAAACTTTCCGGAGTAGGTCGGGGTTATCTCCAACGGGATGATTGAACGACTGGACGGCTTTTTTGAAATCTTTGAACGTGATCTCGCCATTATGCTCGATGTCTAGTTTATGGAATAGCGACTCGTAGTCATTCGGTGTTTTGCCCTTATCCGACATGACTATTCTTGTTGGAGTGAGTCTATTTTCGATGCAAGATTATCTATGATGTGAAACAAATCGTGTCTCAGACGAAGTTGGTGGCTTTCCGTTCGTGTATGTAATGTAACTCGTGATGGTAATACAGAATTTCCAGGTTTCTATTTGTTAGCTGCGGGTCACGTGTGATGCCCGGCGATTGCTTGAGTGTTCCGGGATCATTGGTGGAGGGAAAATAAATTTGAAATTTTCGTTCAGTTTCTTTCATTTGAAATTATGGAAATTTCCGCTTCTCAGGTCAGCCGTCCACTTATTCCCTTCCCCGTCGGTTCTCTCTTTTCCGTAACCACTCGTGAGACTTTTTAGTGCGCAATTTGCACCCATTCACACCAAGAGAAAGATTTCCTCCGAGATGTCTCCCAACAACACTTTTATCAAGTCTATGATTTTGTCCAACTCCATGGATATCGTTGTCGTCACCAAAATGTACGAGTAGAGCAAAACGTAGTCCTCGTTGTTGAGCTCGATTTGCTCCGTGGCAGACTTGGCCCTGATCTCACTGAGCTTCAACAACATCCGGTCTTTGGCGTGCTCTGTGGATGCAGGCTTGGTGGGCAACGGGAACCCCAACGCTAGAGCACTGGCGACCATGTAGAAGATCAAAAAGATTCTGTGCTCCAATTCCTCTCGCTCACTGGCAATGTACTCTAGCACATACTCTTCTTTGGGCACAAGACGCAGGTCGATTTCAATCATCAACTGCAAGTTCAGGAAAGCATCAAGAATGGCCGAGGTCCTCGCTAGCAATTTCTCATAGATATCCTTCGGGAACCTGCCCTTGAGTCTGAACTCGACCGGTGCCTGTTTGAGAAGTGTCTGGCACTCAAGCAACAAATCTCTGGTTCCCTTATAATCTTTCAAGCCCACGAGTTTTGCTCCACTTGCTGTTTTGGTATAATCCATAGGGTCGCTATTCCAAATAACGCCCATCCTTAGCCATAGAACAGTGAGGCCAGACTTGAGTCTAGCTCGAGCGCTGTTGGGAATAAACAATGTGGCCACAGTCAACGCCCAGATGATACCGAGAGTGACGGAGATGAATCTGTGGAAGGCAATCTCAGCCACGATGGGCGAGTCGCCGCCCTCTTCTCCGTCCTCTGAGTCCTTCTGTGCCATACTGTATGAGTAAAGTGCAGTCAAGTTAAAGGTCAACAAGATAAACCGACCGTAGGCGTTGTTTTTCTTCCAGAAGATGATGATGTAGAAACATGGAATCGAAAGCAAGTAGCCTGTGATTGCAAGACCAGCGCCGTTGCCATCAAAAATCACCCACGATAAGTATGCACCAAAAGCCCCCAAAAACGTACCGAGTATTCTCCACTTGACAGTCATCGTGGTTCCCCCGACAGATTTACTCATCATGATGCAGTAAACCACGAGCGACCACTCAAGTCTCCAGTTGACAAACATGTGTTCGGTTTTGGCGAGAAACGCAAAGATGGATATGCAGAATGCACCCACGCCAACTCTGAATCCAAACTGTATATCTGTTCTCCTGAAAAAGCTCAAGGACTTCCATATTCTTCGTCTGTACTTCTCGATCTCTGAAGTGGAAGGGAAAAACGAGGTTCTTTCATTAATTTCCTCAGTGACTCCAGGCTTCAACTGAGATTTCAATTCTCTCAACGCTTCCACGAAAGTCGCATCGAGTCGGCTCGGTCTTCTGTCCTTTTTGGGTTTCTGCCACCAGCGGAGCCAGCTCCATGTTCTGGGGCTTGTTTTAGAGATAACTTCAAAACTCTCGGTGAGCTGCAAGAAATGAATAAGTTCCTTGCCATATAAAGCAAGCAAGGAAGAGAAGTTCCCGCAACATGCAGTGACCTCCTCCTGGTCTGTTTTGAACATGGCGTTGTCTGGCTTGAAGACATCCTGTGAATAGAGCTTATCAAAGGACCTCACCTGTTTATCCTCAAATAACTGGATAGCCTTTTGCAATGAGATTTGGTAATTCGTTGATTTCACAAACACATTCTGATGTGCATCATCAACAAACTTCTTCTCGAAAGGCACAGCTCCCAACACTTCTTTCACTGTGAACACAAATGACTTGATGGAGGGTGCTAAATAGTACACAAACAAGTCGAACAACTGCAGTGGGTAGATGGCATTGTAGTCCATGTCACCCTTCTGCAATGCATTGCCTGTCGGGAAAATCGTGCCCAAGTTTTCCACCGACTGTGAGAGCCGGATGGTGTCTGAATGGTAGCTCAGCAAACTCCTCACTGACTCCCGGTCAGGGTCGGGTCTTTGTTCTCCCGAGTTGGCCACATGCTCTCTCTCGTTGTCATGAAGTAGGAGCCACTGCATTTCACACGAGGACCGCAACGCCTGCAGATGCTCGATGAGCGAGATGGTCGCCTCGACGATCTGGCAGTATGTGTTGTACTCTGCCTCTCTGCCCAACAATTTGAGCTCGAACATTGCCTCTTCCAAGTTTTCCTTGAGTTCCACGCCCTTTTTCCGGAGCAAACTGAAGATCTCCGCATCTTTCGCCGTGAGCTTCTCCCCGTGTAGGAATCTGTGTGTGGTGATGGACATGAGCGAGGACATGATGTTGAACGAGTCGTTGAGCGACACTCTGAGCAGGTTCACTGCGCTTTTCGGCCACACCAAGTAGCAGATCGCCACGGAGATCATCGAGCCCACAAGCACTACCTGCGCAGTAGAAAGAAGTCTACCCATGGGTATCACATTCGAGTTGAGGGACCCTTCTTTCACAATACACGTGACCAACGAGATTGATGCCAAGGAGCAGGCAGTGTTGAACGTTTGCTTGCCAACTTTTTGCTTCATAAATGCAATGAATCCGAGCCCTACCGAGCTCACCACTAGGTCTATCAAGTAGCTCACCTCGTCCTGTCCGTTGTTGAAGAAATACGTCGAAATTGACCGGCAACTCAACGACACGACAAAACTGAACATGAGCGACATGAGCACGAACATCAACAGCTGGTGCATGGACCCTTTTGTTCTGGCTGGATGGAAGTACACTGCTGCAGTTGCAACCACGTGTTTTGAGTCGGTGTTGCCCAACAAATGGTTGAATGGACCCCAGTACACTCCCAACGACGCAACCAAGTACGCTAGCGAGCACTTGAACACGCTCTGGAACATATGTGTGCGGCAGAACTTGGTGCACTTGTACCATTTCCTTTTGAGCCGGTGGACCACGCTCCGTGCTGCTCTCGGCTGCAGAATCAAGGGAACGCTGACCATGCTGTCCAGGTACTCTGAGTCGTGGAAGGAGTCGTCATTGAAGCTCTCGAACTCGGCATTGAAGAACGAGTTGGACCTGTACACTTTCTGTCCGCTTTCAGCAAGAATGACCAGATTCAGCTTCGCAAACTTGCGATGTAGGCCGCGGCCCGAGCTGTGAAATAATGCAGTGACCTCGTTTTCCGAGTCGTCGGGATCCAGAGACTTGGGTGTGCCTTGTTGTGGAGACCCATTGTATGGGGAAAGTAGATCTGGAGAGTTCAACTTGGTCAGGGCATTGTTCTGGGGCGAGCTTGTGGATTGTCGTAGCTCAGCAGGTGGTCTCGCTGACATTTATGTGTCTGACTTTAAGGATCCGAAAGCCAATTGAGATTTTGACCGGTTTTGACAATTCAATGACAAGAATCAAGTTTTGACGGGAATGATAAGACGTAACTATGTGAAGGCCGCGAAAGTTGCTGTATACGGCTGAGAAAAGTAATGGGCACCCAGATCTGACATGAAAGCGTGAGCATGGAAAATAAGAAAATCAATGGTTGACGAGAAAATCGAAAGTGAATCTTGTCAAGAATGAGATAGCTCATCACATTTAAGTTTTTTTTGGGATTTCCTTTTCCTTTCATTGCAGAATCTCGTTCCTATTAGTATGTACATGCGTAAGTCGTTAGTAGCCAATAATGTCCTTGAATAGTTTGGCGCAGGGCACGGTAGCGTTCAATTTGGCACACAAGAGGTACACGCCACTCAACTTCCTGTGAAGCGAGTATGTTTCCTCTGGCGGCGGGGTCAATCTCTCGTTCAACATCAACCCAATGTTCCCCCTCACTCTGTCGGTGATGGTCTGCTGTCTGAAGTCGAACGCGGCGTCGTTTGGCTGAGGCGCAAATGCCTCGCCGAGCACCATCACGGAGTCCACGTGCGCCTTGATCATCTGTGGCGATTCCAACCCGGTGAGGTAGCCTAGTCTTTTGGAGTACTCCTCCACCTGCTTTCTATCTTTCTTCACTGCGGCCCGGAGCACCTCCACGTAGTCGTCGACGAACTCGTCGGCGAACTCTCTGGCTGCACCGAAGTCAAGCAACTCGATTTTCTTGGTCTCTTCGTTGTACAAGAAGTTGGCCCAGTTTGGGTCTGTCTGCATGAACTTGAACTTCTTGAGCTCGAGCAAACAGAGTCTCATGATGTTGGTGGCGATCCAGTTTTTCGTGTCCTGGTCCCAGTCGCCTTTGGCAATCTCCACTCCTCTCATTTTCTCCATGGTGAGGACATGTTCTCCGCACATTTGGTGAAGAACTCTGGGGACCTCAAACATCGGGTCGTCTGCCATCAACTCACGGAATCTGATGAGATTCTGCGCCTCTCTGATGTAGTCACACTCCCACTTGAGCTCCACCCGCGCATTGGCTATCGTTTTGTCCAAGAATAAACCCTTTGGTAGAATGGACAGAGCAGTTAGGAGCAAAAGCAAGTTGTTCAAGTCGGAGTCAATCGAGTCAGAGACACCGGGGTACTGCACCTTCACCACCACCGGCACCAAGTCGGTCGTCACAGCATCGTGCACTTGTCCGATCGACGCTGCAGCGAAGGGAACATCGTCAAACTTGGCGAAATGCTTCTTTCTCCAGTCCAGCCCCAACTCGGCGGACATGACCCTGTACAATTGGCCCGGAGGCATGTAGTGGGCGTTGTTCTGCACGCGCAACAAGATCTGCTGGATCTCAACAGGCAAAATCGACAGGTCCTGGAACGACATCATCTGGCCCAACTTCAACGCTGCTCCTCTCATCTGCGAGAACTTGCGAGCCATGCGCTCAATGTTGGCCGGACTTAAGAACATCAGCTTCATCGTGAGCTCCGACTTGTTTCCCAGAGCGTAATGTTTGATTCCGTGGGTGGCAGCGCCGATGCCCATTCCTGCTGCCAAAGAGCCATAGTGGAAGATTCTGGCGAGTCTGCTGCTGGGAATCTCGCTCTGCGACATCTCAAATTCCTTCACCGCGGCCATACCGACCACTTTGGGTTTCACGTTTTTCGTTCTCGCGGGTCTTTTGCGCTTCACGGTGTCTTCGACATACGGCGTGGTTTTGGTCAGGTAAAACCTGGCAGAGTGAACGGGATAACCAGACTGGGTGGACACAGTCAGGAAAGCTCTCTTCTGCAGCTTCAGCTGGCCCTTTCCCTTCCTTGAGCCAGCCTTTTGACTCTCCCGGGCCTTCCACGAAAGCTCCTGGGCCTGGTCCCACATTGGCTTGCTGGCATCACATGCCTCGGCCTGAACCTTCACAAACAGCGAGTCCCACCAGCGAGACAAATCTGCAGAGATAACAGATGCGGATCCTCGGGCCACACGCGACGCCGACGACACGAGAGCCGCCGTCTCGAAGATCGACTTGGAGATAGGCATTTACCGTGGCTTAATTCCAGATAATTCGTGGAGAAGTTTGTGAATTTTCGCACAGTAATATGAAGGTACGCCCAGCACAAGAAAAGGCAGCAGAAGTGAGGACAAAGGGAGGGTGAACGTGGGATGTAGAAGTGATAAACAAATTGTTATATAAGGGGCGTGAGAAAATTCTTGATTTTTTGTTTGTTTTTTTTTTTCATCGTTAATACTGTCTATGGTGATTCTACCTCTCTGGGAGGGTCCATTGAACAATTCGCACTTGAGCCCTTACAGTGGGGTAGCTCCGAGCTACTCATTGGAGAAGAGACCAGCAGCAATCGGAAAAATGAATGCTGATAAAATTTTGTTTGCTAGGCAAAAGAAAGTCAGAGTGAAAGTTTTGGGCTGTTGGGAAAATGGAGAAGGGAACTGTAAGAATTTATATATGGTGGGTCTCCCAGTGTCTTCAGGTGAGTATATGGGTGTTCCTCATGTTAGTGGCCAATGGAATCTCGAGAGAAGATGAACAAAAACTCAGAAAGAGTAAAATGAGGCAGCTTTTTGGATACCGGTATTATCATTTTCAAAATTGTTGTGAATTTTAATGGGCGTTAGTCCTTCTTACATGTGTCGCTTTTCATTTGCCTTTTCTGGTTCACCGAGCACTTGCCAGCAACAAGTACGTGAACTAATAGGTAAGTCACAGAGACAAAATTGGTCTCATTCGAGTCTTCGGTATCTGATTATTTCCCTAAACGGATTTCAAACATTGAAATTTGCTAACTCGGATTTCTTCCCCGGACTTCTTATTTTCGATAAATCTCGTAGTGAGCAATTTGCAGCTAACATTGCAAAAACAGCAGTCATATACACAAGAAATCCCAACATCACAAAATTTCAAAACATGCCAATTTATCAACACAACAAGTCAACCTCATTACCAAATAATAACACAATACAAGAATTTTTACAAACTTTTCTATTTTCCATTTTTACTCTCCCCTTCGGTTTCTTATCCTAGTGGGCCTCCTGCACCTGCCCTCACATACATCTGCGATGAGTTATATCTCATCTCAACCCCAAGATGGCCAAAGAAGACAAGAAAAAATACAAGAAACAAAAGCTCATGGACTCCGAGGCAGAGAAGGTCGCGGAGGCAGCAGAGGAGTCGTTGAAAATCCACCCTCATCCCTCAACTCCAGACAACTTGGACTTCCACGATGGCGGAGAGTTCCAAATACAACACAGGCTCAAAACAACAGCCGCCATGTCGGAGAAGTTGGAGAGTGGCAAGACCAACCCGTTTACAGGCTCAGAGTTCACGCAGAAGTACTTTGACATCTTGAAAGTGAGGAGAGACTTGCCGGTGCACGCACAGAGAGATGAATTCCTCAAAATCTTCCACTCCACCCAGATCATGGTGTTTGTTGGTGAAACCGGTTCCGGTAAGACCACACAGATCCCCCAGTTTGTTCTTTATGACGACATGCCTCATTTGCACGGGAACCAGGTCGCATGTACGCAGCCCAGAAGAGTGGCTGCCATGTCTGTTGCCAAGAGAGTGGCAGACGAGATGGACGTGGACTTGGGCCAGGAAGTCGGTTACCTGATTCGTTTCGAGAACAAGACCTCGCCAAAGACCATCTTGAAGTACATGACCGACGGTATGTTGTTGCGTGAGGCCATGGACGACCACAACTTGTCCAAGTATTCGTGTATCATATTGGATGAGGCCCACGAGAGAACCTTGTCCACGGATATCTTGATGGGTCTTTTGAAGCAGGTCACCACGAGAAGACCAGACTTGAAGTTGATCATCATGTCCGCCACGTTGGACGCCGAGAAGTTCCAGAAGTACTTCCTCGATGCTCCTCTTCTTGCTGTGCCTGGTCGTACTCACCCAGTCGAGATCTACTACACGCCAGAGTACCAGAAGGACTACTTGGATGCTGCCATCCGCACTGTCTTGCAGATCCACGCTACAGAGGACGAAGGTGACATTCTTTTGTTCTTGACCGGTGAGGAGGAGATTGAAGATGCATGTCGCAAGATCCAGTTGGAGGGCGACGAGCTCATCAGAGAGCAAGACTGTGGTCCGGTCAAAGTCTACCCATTATACGGATCCTTGCCTCCACACCAACAACAGAAGATCTTCGACCCTGCACCAGAGAACCACAAGCCCGGTGGCAGACCAGGCAGAAAGATCATTGTGTCCACCAACATCGCCGAAACGTCGTTGACCATCGACGGTATTGTGTATGTGGTGGACCCTGGCTTCTCGAAGCAGAAGGTGTACAACCCAAGAATCAGAGTGGAGTCCTTGCTTGTTTCGCCAATTTCCAAGGCTTCCGCACAGCAAAGAGCTGGTAGAGCTGGTCGTACTCGTCCAGGTAAGTGTTTCCGCTTGTACACCGAGGAAGCATTTAAGAAGGAGTTGATCGAGCAGTCCTACCCAGAAATCCTCAGGAGTAACTTGGCATCCACCGTGCTTGAGTTGAAGAAGTTGGGCGTGGACGACTTGGTGCACTTCGACTTCATGGACCCACCAGCTCCAGAGACAATGATGAGAGCGTTGGAAGAGCTCAATTACTTGCAGTGTCTCTCTGACGAGGGAGAGTTGACCGCCTTGGGCAGATTGGCCTCGCTGTTCCCATTGGACCCTATGCTCGCAGTGATGTTGATTGGCTCGCCTGCCTTCCACTGCTCGGAGGAGATCTTGTCCATTGTGGCTCTCTTGTCTGTTCCCAACGTGTTTGTGCGTCCGGGTTCGGCGAAGAAGAGGGCAGATGAGATCAAGATGCTGTTTGCTCACCCCGACGGAGACCACTTGACCTTGCTCAATGTGTACGAGGCGTTCAACTCAGACGATGCATACAACGTTGGCCTTCATCAGTGGTGCAGGGACAACTTCTTGAGTTACCGTTCGCTCACATCTGCCAACAGTGTTCGTCTGCAGTTGAGAAGAATCATGGAGCGTCATGATTTGGAGTTGAACTCCACGCCTTTTGAAAGTCCAAAGTACTGGGACAATATCCGTAAGGCGTTGACTGCTGGGTTCTTCATGCAAGTTGCAAAGAAGAAGAGCGGAAACAAGGGCTTCTTGACCATCAAAGACAACCAGGATGTGTTGATCCACCCGCTGACGGTATTGGCCAAGGAAAACGAATGGGTCATCTACAACGAGTTTGTGCTCACCTCGAAGAACTACATCAGAACTGTCACCAACATCAGGCCCGAGTGGTTGATTGAGTTGGCTCCAAAGTACTACAACTTAGACCACTTCTCAAAGGGTGATGTTCGTCTTTCGCTAGAAAGAATCATTGGCCGTCACGAGACCATGAAGAGGAACCAGTGATGAAGGAAATCCAGTGTGAACAGAGATGGAATAGAAATCAGTGTGAACAGTTGTGGAACAGAAGCTAAGTATGTGAATAGGTACAAGAAAAGAAGACAAAAGGACCACTCCAGCTGCAAACGAAACAAAACAGTTTTAATTCTTAGAAAGCAATGGCTAACTTAGCTATGTCAAAAACAAAATTGGCTTTCTTTTCTTTTTTTTCCGCTTTTCTTTCTTTTGCGTTTCTTCCTCCTGGTCTGGGTCTCGTGATGAGGCTTGAATCTCGAAATTAATGCAAGTTCGAGCATGTGACACAACCCACTAATACCGAGAGAAGAACCGAACGAAACAAAAAATTCCCAGAAATGAACAACTCAAGTAATAAACACACTCTAATTCTTCTTGCAAAATAATTTTCACCTTTTTTTATCTTTTCCTTCCCGGTACCGGCTTATCTCGTTTCAGTGGTTGTTGGTTGCATCCACTGCTGCCTTCTGCGTCTGTGCAGGTGCTAAGCGGCGCGTACCATTTCCTGGTTATAGAATAAAGTGATATTGCATGTTTTATCCTGTACGCTAAAACGACACCCTAGCCAGTGCATTCCATACGACAGAAGCCAATGAGCATATCTTCCATTAGGTAAAACAGGTCCATTGAAATTTCAATGATCCCACGGTTCTTTTTTGTTTTAGTTTTTATCTTTCTCGACTCCAAAGGATTTTCTCACCTGTCATGCCTGACGCCGCCTTAGTCTCTAAAATATTCTTCTGATCGGTGCGACTCGTCTAAGTCTTGCAGACAAGTATTTCGTGTCTTTTATCACCGTCAACTCCACATAGGTAAATTCCAATCACCATTCCGGTTCTTTTTCGCATAGACACTTGCTAGTCATTCGTTCCTTTATTTAATCTTTTTTCAATTTTGCAACCATGGGTCATATGATAGTACGTTACCATCCAAAATATATGAAATCTTCCCCATCTCCCATACTAACCAAAAGTCACGGATGTTCAAGAACCGCGAGATGAGAATCTTGATGTTGGGTCTTGACAACGCGGGTAAGACTACCATATTGTACAAATTGAAGTTGGGGAAAACCTCCAAGACCGTTCCAACCGTTGGGTTCAACGTCGAGACCGTGAAGCACAAGAACGTTTCTTTTGCAGTTTGGGACTGTGGTGGACAAGAGAGAATCCGTCCGTTGTGGAGACACTACTTCACAGGAACAAACGCGTTGATCTACGTGGTCGACACGTCCGATTGGGACAGGTTGGACGAGTCGAAGAAGGAGTTGTTGCGTGTGATTAACGACAAGGAATTGGCCAACTGCTTGTTGATCGTTTTGGCCAACAAACAGGACGTTCAGGGCGCCATCAAGCCCAAGGAGCTCATCGAGAGATTCGACATGAACTCCTTGAGCAGCGAACACACGTGGTCGGTGATTCCAACCATTGCCATTGACGGTACTGGACTTGCAGAGACGTTGAACTGGATCTCCAACCACTCCAAGTAGGAGCGCTCACATACTGGCTATGGTTTTACTTCTTCTGATTTTACTTGTATAGGCAACCACTCGCAGTTGAAGAAAGTAGGTTGAAATGAGTAAAGTGTCTTTCATGAATACCTCTCATGACTCTTATACTACTAATTAGAGTTCATGAGGACATACGGATGACTTCAACCTTTTGTACTTTCCTTTTATTTTTTCTTCCTGAAACTATTTTGCATCCCACGACGACACCTCTCCCGTCTCCTCGCCAAAGTATGCCTTCACGGCCATGTTCGTGAACAAGCCTGTCTCCACCACTCCCACAAGTGCCTTTATCTTAGTGTGCAATGATGCAGGGTCCTCGATCTCGCCAAAATCTGCGTCGAGCAAAAAGTTGTTGTTGTCGGTGATGACGGGGCCTGCCTTGGCCGCGCCGCCTTGTCTCAAAGTGACGGTCTTCGCCCCCAACGCCTGCAAGTCCAAGGTCACCTTGGCATATGAGTTAGGCACAATCTCAATGGGCACACCCTTGGTCCACTGTAGGCCCAACGCGGTGGATTTTTTTCTGAAGTCGGCCACAACGAAGAACTTGGACGCTGACTCCGCGACCAATTTCTCCTGGAACAAGCATGCACCGCCTCCTTTGATCAAGTTGAGCTGTCCGTCCACCTCATCTGCACCATCGAAAGCAATGTCGACTTTTGGGAACTGCTCGATGGTTCCCAAGTTGAGGCCGTTGTCAATGATCAACTGCTTCGATTGGAACCCCGTTGGAATGCACACAAACGAGTTCTTGTTGGGGAGTTGGCCCAATCTCTCTGCAACGAAAACGACAGTGGACCCTGAACCAACACCGACGACTTTGGCGTCTTTTGGGAAGTTCTCGTCGACTGCTTTGTATGCAGCGGCTTTCTTGGCTTGGTCCACGAGGGAAGACATCGTTCTTTTCCAGAAATATGTGTTGTTGCAAAAAACCGATTTGGCAATTAGCATATTGTGGGGACTCCACAATTGGTGAGAAGAGATAGTGGGTTGTCTGCAGGACAAAGAAGCAATTGGCTGCAAAGAGGGGGGAAGAAACCCATGGTCAATGTGGGATACAAAAAACATAAGTTACACTAAAAGGTGCAGAGAGATGATTCCTGATTGGTCTCTGTGTGTAACATTCTCAATTGGTAACTAGACATTGACTTTAGCGTTCAGAAGTGGACTAACATGGGGTCACACAGAACCACAAACTGGAGACAAAGTCAAGAAAATTGATAATAGGATATCATTTCTGAGTGACAGAAGAGCAACAGTTTTAATTTGAATCTTTTGAATCTTGTTTTTTGGGGAAGTTTGATGTGCATGTTCTTTGTGGTTCGCAGTCACAGCGGTTCACGTGACCAAATATAGTAGGTCGCAGATATAGAGAGTGTGTGTATCTCACACCCGTACATCCCGAGGACTCACAGTACACCAGTTCAAAAAAGTGCGAAAATTGGTGAGGGCACTGTGTGCACGCCTGTATCCAACTTTTTCACCTTCGCAAGATTTTTTCTATTAAAAATTTTCCTCTTACACATCAACACATAATCAAACATGTCTGCTGCCAACAAGATTTTGTCTGAAAACCCAACCGAATTGGAGTTGCAAGTCGCCCAGGCTTTCATTGACTTGGAGGCCCAAGCCGACTTGAAGGCCGACTTGAGACCATTGCAATTCAAGTCCATCAGAGAGTTCGACGTTGCAGGCGGTAAGAAGGCCTTGGCTGTTTTCGTTCCAGTCCCATCCGTTGCTGGCTACAGAAAGGTCCAGATCAGATTGACCAGAGAGTTGGAGAAGAAGTTCCCAGACAGACACGTTGTTTTCTTGGCTGAGAGAAGAATCTTGCCAAAGCCAGCCAGAAAATCCAAGAAGCTCCAGAAGAGACCAAGATCCAGAACCTTGACCGCTGTCCACGACAAGATCTTGGAGGACTTGGTTTTCCCTACCGAGATTGTCGGTAAGAGAGTCAGATACTTGGTTGGTGGTAACAAGATCCAGAAGGTCTTGTTGGACTCCAAGGACTCCTCTGCTGTCGACTACAAGCTTGAGTCTTTCTCTCAATTGTACAACAAGTTGACTGGTAAGCAAGTTGTTTTCGAGATCCCAGGTGACGTTTTCTAAATGTCCTTGAGTCTTTAATATTCTCATCATGCTCCTTTGTGTTTTACGCTCAGTTACCCTTGGGTGATTGGGCCGGTCATGCTTTTCGAAGCGAAAATTGACAAATACTGTAATTTGGTATTTATCACTTATAAATAACCTCCTACGTTACAACGTGTAGATTACATTGACATTGATATGGGTGGGAAGAAGTTTCTCAGTTACTACAGAACTAAGGTTTCCGATTGGAAAATGAACCGCTTGGTAGATGTCACTACTCATTTTGGTCTATCTTTGCAGTCATTCAAACTACCAATGCATTCTTGACTCACGACTAACAGCGTCTACCTCCGAGCTCACAGCAATTGGCGTTCACTGCAGTTCTGTCTTTAATTCCATTTCGGTTTCTCAGATCTTCTTCACGTACGAGGTCGGGAATAAACCCCTCACTCCATTGAGCTCGCCCTCAGTCCATCCACTTCCATCTGTGTCCTCCTCAATCACCACAATTCTGTCTCCAGCCAGAATACTCAACTCGTTGTCCTCGTCTGCATTGTAGTCATATAGAGCCTCCACGTAGTTCACGCGTTTGGCTCCTCGTTTTGGTGCAACTGAAGGACCCTTCTTCTTTGACCCGTCTTCACTCTTTGTGATTTCAAGGTAACTTGTAGGTGCCAACCCCTGTTTCCCACTCAACAACAGTTTCACCAAGGTCCAGCCCGAGCCATCGTCTTCCTCCACCACATCGAGTTCTTCGCCCTGTGCAAATGTGATCTCGTCGTCTCCGGTCGCTTCGTATGGGTAAGATGCCCTGGCTTTCCCTGCCGCAGGCTCAGAAGTAGAAGTGACGGTCTTGTTGCGTCTCAAGCTGAACATACCGCCAAGTCCGCCGCCAGAATGCGATGTGACGTTGCTCCCAACAGTGTGAATCAGCTGCATGTCGTTGCTGACGACTTCCAGTGTCGCTGGCTTGTGGTTTTTGAATATGCCGAATCTGCTCTTCTTCTCCTGTTTCACTTCAACGTAGGACAAATCCTGATCGCCTGCAAAGTTCTGAATGATTTCAATCTCAACCTCGCTCTTCACACGGCCCGAGTCTTCCTTCATGAACTTGTGCAAGAGAGTCAATGCATCGTCTAGTGCCATGTCGAACTTCAATGTGAGTGTTTCGTCGCTAGTCTTTCTTCTCTGAGCAACCTCCTCTAGTTTCTGTTTCGCTGTGAGTGTGGCTTCCTTGGAAGACGCGTAGGTGTTCAAACTCACATTCAAGCGTTTCTTCAAATCTGTCAATTCCGGCTCCTTGGTGATGAGCGACTCGTCGTCGTGCCAGAAACTGCAGGGAATGAAATAGAAGTCCTGTGGTTCTTTCCAGGCCACCGTGTTGTGCTTGATGTACATGGCAGTGTCCAACTTGGGGTTGTTCTGCTCGATAGTGGTGTCGATCTCATGAAGCAATTCCTTGACTTTGTCGTTGGTGTTGCGCTCAATGATGGAAGCATTTTTCAATAGTTTGTTCAAGATACCAACACGGGACTCGTTCAAATCCTGGAAGTAGTCCAAAAGTTCTGGTAGGTCCTGGAAGTAGTACTTGTCCTTCAATCTATTGGCCACACTGATTCTGATCAAGTAGTTATTCTTGCCAATGTTCATGTCGACCTCTTTCTCTCGAAGCCTCTGCTGGTACTTCTCGCCCGCCAGTCTCTCAGTCTTCTCTCTGGCGTTTTCTGTGTTTTGGCATAGAGAATCATAGTGTTTCTTGGCCTTGTTCACTTCCTCCTCCGTGGCTTTCTTCTCCGAGCTCAAGAAGTCGTTGATGCTGGCTATGTGTTTAGCAATTCTGTTCAGTTTCACTTGCAACTTGTTCAAGTTGCTGGATATCTTGTTTGTGATCTCCAGAGCAAAGTTCTCCTTCTCCTTGGCGATAGCTTCAGTTTGGGTCAAGACCTCGTTCCAAAGCACCACCGACGCAGACTCTAGCGACCCCGGAGTGATTTGCGGCTCGTCACCAACCGACAAATGGGATGAGTTCTTCGCTTTCTTGTCGAAATGACGTTTGGTCAAATCACGAAGTTTGGTAGCATACTCTCTCTCGATTGTAGCTCGCTCTTTGTAGAATTCGTCAATGTCACTGAGCCAATTGATTCCGTTATTGACCCATTTCTCTGTGATCAGATAAGAGTCTTTGAGTTCATTCCCAATTGAGAGTTCCTCCAACGACATTGTGATGTGGAGTATATTTGACTTCTCCTATTTAGTAGTGCACAGTATTATGCCCAGCCACCAGGCGTGATCGGATCAGAGAAGGACAGGAGAGATATCATTGGGAACATGAAAATTCAATTTGGTCCGATAAACTTAGATCATTTGAGGTTTTCGAAAATGATTGTTTGTCAGTTTTCAGGAAATCAAGCTTTATTGTCGTGTTTTCGTTCCATGTTCGGCTTGCTGATTACGCAGGTCCCGAGAATACAAGAGGAGAGCGATAGCGGACAATGAGAGGGAAGAAAATCAAATGGGGCGGATATGAAATGTATTGAAGGAGAGAATTTTGGCAAGTTTGTGGTTGGCGAGAGTCATGTGAAGCTCGGAAAAGCAATTTGGGCTCAGACGTTCGGTCTGTGTTTTTCATGTTCTGTTACACATGGACATATTTTGCACCCACGGCACACTGGCAAAACTGGTCCTCAAGTTCACATCAGGTGACTCAATAGTATCCAACACAAAAAAAGAGCAGAAGACTTATCAACATAGAAGTGTTCGTGATGCTTATAGCCGAGCTGTTTTGAGTGTATGTACATTTTCATTTCCTCTGCTACTTTCTCAAAGTTAGTTTACACCACAGGTCAGACACATTGCTCTTGACTTGAGGGAACTAGCACAAACTCCTCCAGCCGAAATCAAAGATATCTTTTTTTTTTTTTTTGTCAGCCTTTGGTTTTGTTGTCCAGCTGGGAGATCTTCATTCATTCATCTGTTCTTATCCATTCGTTTTCTTTTTATTTTGTGATGCTGTTTCCTGTACTCCTTCTTCGGATCAGCCTGGTGTTCTTCTCGTATATGTGGAGTGCTGAGCAAGAACGTCAAGAAAAAGACCTCCACAAATTGCTAGTAAAACGAGACATTTTTTCGATATAAACTCAATTGGGACACGAAAATGGACACACTAGACAATTAAAGTTCTTCCATTTTTTTCAATCACCCACTTTTTCCTATCTCCCCTGATCTCCTCTCTCGTGGCTGCTATCTCCTACCTCGACTGCGAAATACCCTGTACACACTTTCTTAACTCCACTACTTCAAGTCAGTGACTTACTACAACCACCAGCACGTTCTGCTGCCCAAATTCTCCTCCTCCCCATTTTCAGTGCCGTTCCACAAGGCAAAGCTAAACTGCAAAATTGAGGACTCCTCGCCCAAGCTTACCTCAGCTATCTCGTGTATCGAGACTAGTAACCGCTCGTTGGCTCCGAAGCCGTGGTAAACCCTCGAGATTCCTGATCCTCCGTGACGTCTACAGAGACTACAAAGCATTAAAAGCACCCAGACTCGGACTCTGGGGCCGTGTGCGTGGGCGCAACTTACGTTGGAACAATATGCTGTTCACAAATCCTTCTTCACCTCCTCCACAACCGGTGCAGCCACAGAGCTCGCCACTGGCGTTGGCTCCAACTGCGTCCAACACCCTGAATGTGTCTCTGGCGTCTACTACGCTGAAAAGGCTGCGCCTTTTGGGGTTTGCACGAGCTACAAGGGATACCTATTTGCCCAAGTTGACGACCTCAGTCACACTGCTAGCCACTGGCGTCACACAGCGACTGGTCGAGTACGATGAATACGGCTCGCCCCTAGTGTTTCCCAAGGGCACAACTTTCACCTTGTTCCCTACTTATACGCGTCCGGTGACCACAGACACGGAGAAAGGCTACGTTGTCAGTGTGCGTGGGTGGATGTGGTGCCCTGGAGTGATGTCGCGTAAAAACCGGTTGATTTTGTCGTTGGCCAAGCAGATCACCAAATATGGGGGCGGGGCCTCGGCACTGGTGGCGCTGGCCGCCGTAGATAGGCTTGAGCATGACCCTGCGCTCCGCCAGGATTCGTTGGACCTGGATCATGCCAGTGACACCGCCTCAATTTCCTCGGGGGCAACATCCGAGTCATTTGCGACGCTCGGGTCTGCGGGCTCTGGCTACAGCTCGGCAGATACTGATAGGCTTATACGCGAGCGTTTGAGTTCGTTCACTGCAAAGCTGATACCACGGGCTGAGTTGAATGTTATTGTGGGCGCTTCAGATACGAGCAAGAGTGCAGAATTGAAGGAGACCACAGTGTACACAGACAACAACGGGAATTTCGAGACCGAGGTTTTTGTTGCGTACGAGCCTCTGGTTGTTCAGGTGACTGCTGTGGCCGATGACACTATTTGCAGTTTCCAGGAAGCGAGACTAGTTTCAGTTTCCGGTTATGGCTTGATCAGTGACATTGATGACACTGTGAAGTTGACGGGCGTCATTGGCGATAAGCGCGAGTTGATGCACCGACTCCTTTTGGGCGACTTGCTTCTGTGGAACATTCCTCCCGTCATTTCGTGGTACAAGGCCCTTCTCGCCCAGTCTGACATCACATTCCACTACGTTTCCAACTCGCCGTGGCAGCTCTTCTCCCTCATAAGCCAGTACTTCGATGCCGTGCAGCTACCGCCTGGGTCTGTACATTTGAAACAGTACACAGGCAATATCATATCCTCGCTTATGGAGCCCTCTTCGTCAAGAAAGAAAAAGTCCTTGTTCAAGATCGCCGAGGACTTTCCTGAGAAGAAATTCATCTGTGTGGGTGACTCGGGTGAGAGAGATCTTGAGGCATATGCTGATTTGGCAGCGTCATACCCGGGCAGAGTCAAGAGCATTTACATTAGAGTTGTGCATGATTCCTTCTCAGATGTGGATGACGCCAACATTCTAAATGAGATCAATTGGATCATCGATGAGTGGAACAGACGTCAGAGATCATTGCCTGTGGTGCCCAAGTCCGAGTCCGTACAGGACCTCATAGATTTGTCCGACCCAACAGATACCACCGCCAGCACAAGGGCAGCGAGGTTGCCTCCGATCATTCCCAAGAAACCGGTGGCATTGAAAGGTGCTTCACTCAACAAGCCTCCGCCGTTGCCTGAGAGGAAGTATGCCAAATCTGCCACCGAGTCGGAGCTAGTTGACCTGCTGTTCGGTGGCCCGCTGCCAGCAAGATCTGCTAGCACTGATCCCGGCTCGTACATCTCATCCGACTCGCCTAGTCCTCCGCCTCCGCCACCTCCGCCTAGAAGAAGAACAACGCAGTCCATGGATTCGGCAGACATCAGTCCACAGCTCCGGTTGGAAGCGCAAACATTCCATCTCGACAACTTGAATGGCGCGGGCAGCTTCTACGAGTTAGAAGAGATCGACAAGCTCGGTGCTGAGTGGCTACAAAGAATCACCATTATCTTGCACCAGCTCGAAGGCACAGGAACCAAGGTGAAATTCTTCAAGGATACAGACGACCAGTTCTTTGCCGAGTCGCTTCAAGATCTTGACTAACCCGACCAGCTGCCACTACATCGCTCCACGAATCTGGCCCAGCTCTACAAGTTTCACTGACTGCGTTCTATAATACACATAACCACTGCTGATTACCGGGCACTGGCGGCCCATGAGGAAACACTGGGTCTCCGTATGCCAACTCCTCATGCGCTGGAAGCCACTTCCTTCGCGCCCTCCGTCTCCGTCTTCTTCTCCTCGACTGCGTTTTCCTCCTTGTTGTCCTCGTCGCCGAACTGGTCGAATTCTCCGTCTCCGTAGTCCTTGAACTCTGTGTCGTCCGGCAACGTCTGTCTAAACTCAGACAAGTCCATCTCGTCTCCCTCGTTCTCGTCTTCCTGGTAGTACTTGTCTGCGTACTTCTTGATCATGATCTCTCTTCCTGTCAACTGTCTCTTCCCGCTCTGCTCCTCCTTCTTCTTCTCCGCAGCCTTCTTGGCCTTCTGGTCCAACTTCCACTTCTTGAAGGTCTCCAAGGTGATGGGCGTGAACTTCGATCTGTCCAATCTGCCTCTCTCCATCTCAATGAACTCCTCCAACGTGATCTGTGGCTCGGACTCCTTGGCCAATCTTTCTAGTCTCTTCTGCTCCTTGGTCTTCAACACGAATCCTGGGGGTAACGCATGCTTGTACATACACTCGTTACCTCCGTTGGGGCACACCCAGAACCAACCGTACTTGTCGTTCTCCACGGCCTCAATGAAAAACTTACAGATCTTGTCTGTGGTCGTCTTGGGGTTCCCGTGCTTGGACATGATGACTTTTCTCAACTTCTCCTCATCCCAGCTGTCCATGGTATCTGCCTCCTTCTCCGCCTTAGCATCAGCTCTGGCGTCCGTGTACAAGTCCTTCTTGGCGTCCTTTCTGCCCACATTGGGGTCGTGCGAGAACTTACACTTGTTGCCTTTGGTACACACGCCTTGCTTGAAGTACTCACACAAGATGGATTTGGGGTCCACGCCAAAGGGAACCTTCTGCTGCTGGATGCCGAAAAGCGCTGCGGCTTCTTTCTTCGCTTGCTCCGCTGCTCTCTTCTCCTCGGCTTTCCGCTTGTTTTCAGCCTCTCTCTTCGCTTGCATTCCTCCATCTGCACCTTGCTTCATTTGGTTGATGTGCTGCTGGACTTTCTTGGACTTGTTTTTATTTTTCATTCCGAAACCTTTGTCCTCGTTGGCTTTGGCCTTGGCCTTCGCCTTGGCGGCTTTTTCCTGCTCTTTTTGCTGCTTTTTTGGTGGCATGGCAGACTATCTGGCTTTTATCGTTGAGCTAGCCTTTTTTTCATCTTGCGAATTTTTGGCTGACATAATCAAGGTTGCAAAATTCCTGTATCTAGGCGCACCGGTCTGCTCTCCTACAATCGAAGCTTGAGACTATTCCATAAAATCGTTTATTATCATGGCTTCCGGTTTCTTTTCCGACCACCATTCAAAATGACGTCGAATCTGTTGAGCGCCTCTGAGTTGAGTGAGTCCGGCGTGAGCGACTCTTGCGGACTTGCAGACAGTGGTAAGTATGCGACAGGTGGACTTGCCTTGTTAGGTGTGCGCGATGACGGAGTGCCCAAGGTGGTCTGGTCAAAGGCGCCGGCTGAACTGTTCATTTTCGGCGTGGTGAACGGATCCTTCGCCTTGGCGTGTTTGCTATTTCTGAACGGAATGTAGGACCTCTTGGTGGCAGCAATCTCGATGTTGCCGTAGCTGGTGGGTGACCCGTAGTTGTCAGCCAAACTGCTCTTGAAAGAGGTGTTCGACTGCGTTCTGGCCAAACTTCTATTCAAGATCACCAATGCTTTCTTGTCGTACACTTGAGGCACGGAATCGATTGGTGACGTCAAGTCACTGGAATTGCTGTTCCTGGTGTCTAGAGACAAGCTTGGGCCGTGGTAGCCAGAGTGCTTGCTTGCAAATGCGCGCCCGTTGTGTGGAGCGCTGGCGACAATCTGTGCTCTCTGGTCTGAAGGCTTTGTGAAGAAAGAGTCGAAGTCGTCCAACACTGCCCACATATTACTCAAAGAAGCAGCGGGCTCTTCAACGCCCACAGACTGGTTGTCACCATTATCTGACATTTGAGTATGGTACTCGTCCATCAAGAACTCAATCTCCTCGCCCGCAAACGAGTCCTTGTGCACTTCATCGACAACAGTCGACTCTCCGCAAGTGTCGAAAACAGCATGAACATTGTTTCGCGTGTTTGCTGCCACCATTGCAGGCATTGGAATCGCCCACCCACTTTCCTCGGGGATGCCAAAGAGCGTCGCTGTCTTCTCGTACTCTTTCCGCATGTGAATTGTTCCCAAACTCATCCGCAAGATATCCTTATCCATCTGTGAGCCTGAAATCATCACAGCTTCATCAATCACTTCCAACGCAGGCTCTGCAAACTCAGTCAATAATAACCTGAGCAAAGGAGAGATGAGATCTGCCCCCACGCCCAAGAACTCTTCCCTCTGAAGATCAACAAGTGGGAATATGTGTTTCAAGATACTGAGAGTTTCGAGCTTCACCCAGGGAATCTTGTTGGAAAGGAAGCTCAACAAAATCGTGAGTGTTTGCGCCTCATGCTCAGGGAAGAAACTGGTCCTGATGGTGGAAATTGTCTGCACCAAAAAGTCCTTCTTGGAGCGGAACCTGTTCTTTGCAAGAGAGTTCAAAATCCTGGCCAAGGCTGTTTTCTCGCAGTTGAGAGCCATCTGGCTGAGAAGTGTGCACATCTGCTCTACATCCGGTGAGCCATTCTTCTGGTCAAAGGAGTGTAAGAATCTCGGGAAGTTGGTGAGAAGCGCAGTGAGAAGTCTGTCATCGCCCGACCCAATTATGATGCTGTCCTTGAGCTTGTTCAACTTATCAAGAAGCTTTATGGTTGGGTCCCATGCGGTGGCTGAGCGAAGACCAACTAACACAATTTGTTGCAATCCCTCAAACTTGCCTTCCCATTTCGGTGGGAATGTCGCCGTCAAGCACGAGATAGTATCTGGTGCATCGAGGTCAATCTTGGACACGAATTTGGACATGGTCGAAATGGTCTCGATGAATTCATGTTCGTGGACGGAACTGAGACACGCCACACTTGACCAAAACAATTGTGGGAAGTCGATTAACTTTTCTGAGTCCAATTCTGCGGTGATTGCGTTCAAGGTCATGAGAATTTGCATGGCGAATCCTTGAATGACGATACTTTCATCTGCCACGGTATTGGAAAGACGATGTAACATGTCTTTAAGCATATTCTGATCCAAAAACGACAAGAGAGATCTAAAAAGCTGGAAGGACCGACAAGCAATATGTCTCACAGCGCAAGTAGTCGCCCATTTCAAAGACACTCTGCTCCACTCGGTCTGTAGATTGGGCACAGCCGGAGCGAAAATTTCAAGCACATTTCTCACCAATAAATCCATATTCTTCGGAGTCATTCCGCCCTTTTTGTCGTCTATGAGGTCGTCGTAAACCCACAAATGCTTGTGGTGGTCTCTCAGGCGCAAGGTCTCCATCACCTGGACGGACTTCTGTTTGCCTGGTGCGATGGAATGAACGAGATGAATAAGCAACGAGGTGGACTGTTCCTGAACAAGAGGAAGGTAATGATCAAGCAACGAGAAACACACGTGTAAAAGCAATGGAAGATGTTCAACGATCAAGTCATTATTTGACCTAAAGAGATCAACCAAGAAGATCATAGACAATTGTCCGAGAGAGAATGCCGATTCCTTACCTGTGTTACCGAGCAATTTCGATACATCGGCAGTGTATGGAAACAGCACTGACTCCTCCGCGTCGTTCTCGTGTTTGTTCACTGGTTGGAGCGGCACCATTGCCTTTGGCTGCAAATTGTCGATCAACTTCTTGATAATGTAGGACGGATCCGGCTTCGAGTATACCAAGTAGGCAATGATTTGTCTCGAGTGAGAAACAAAAGTTGCGTTTCTTCTTTCCAAGCAGTTTCTGAAAATGTAATCGCTGATGATGTCGAAGTTATTAGCGTTGGTCCCTAAGGCAACCCATAAAGCTTCCACCTCATTCGAGATTTCTTTGCTGAACTTGACAGTGATCTCAAACAAGTTGTTGAGCACCATGAGCGAAGCGGTATCAATTTCCCTTTGGTGGTCTGAGTTCTGCTTGCTTGGCTTTGTCTCCACGGCATCGACTTTCTTCGCATACTTCAACTCAACAGTTTGCACCCACGGAAGAAGGCAGGCCAAAATGTCTCTTCTTGTCAGATTGTCAACGGCAATGAAGTACTTGGTGAGGTAACTGATGTATGTGAAAGCATCTTTAGAGTGTTCAGAGGCCAACTTGATTGAGATTTCGAAGAGGACCTTCTTGTATACCACCATTGTGGAGCAGCAAACACTCTCGGTGAAATAGTCTGTGGATGAAGTTTTCAAAAACTTGGTCTCGATATGCTTGAGAAGCTTTATAGCTGCAAACCTGATCTCGTAATTGTCTGTACCCACCAAAAACGTTGAAAGGCAGAAGATGTCGTACGGCATCAGGTCATGTTGTTTCAGTTGCAAAATTGTCTTCACAATATTTGTGTAGTATATCTCGCGCACATGCAAAGAGTTCTGTGGGCTGTAGCATTGTCTCAAGACCTCATGGTAGATGTCCTCGCTGTTTATGTTAGACTCGAGAATGTTCTGGAGAGCAGTCTTGCCGATCTCCTGGACCTTCTCATTGTCGGAACTCACAATTTCATGAACCCAGTTCATAACGCTTTTGATGTCAAATGACATCACAGCAGTCTTGCCTGGAACATTGAACGTTTGCTTCATCGCGCCAGAGCATATTGTGGCCATACAGCTCAAGGCGGCATTTTGTAGAGTCTTTCTCTCAATCTCCAAGATTGCAGCAGCCGTGGCGGAGGCTTTCATACGCAAAGCCTTCTGCGCCATGATAGCGTATCTTTCTTCAAGGATCTCGTTCGAGTCGCCAAAGCCACACCATTCTTTGAGGAAATTGAAACAGCCGATTCTGGCCTCGAAGGGTATCCATCTATTCAAGTCCAGCTTGTCTTTCAACCCAACGAAAACGAACTCAAGGAAGGAACTAAAGTAGCATCTGAGGCTTTGAAACTCGGGCGAGGTTTGAATAGATGGCACTGACAAAAACGCTTTCACGTGCTTGATGATGGAAACCAAATTGGCCACAGTCGATTCATCCGAGTACAAAATAGAGTCTGACTTGAATCGGCTGGTGATGATGCTCAAGATGTGCACAACCTCAATTCTGACCCTATCTTCAGCTCTGTCTCTCTTGACAGATTGTATTTCCCAATCGTTCATACAAAGCGGGAGATTCTCGGCCAAGGTCTTGCAAATGTTAATATTGATCGAGCTCAAACCCGAAATGACAGACTCTCTGATCATGGGCTGAAGAGACTTGAGCAAGGGCAAAACCATGCGGAAAATAGACTTGGCGCTCGTAATCTTTTGGTGCTGAATGTACATGGGCAAAGACTTCTTGCGTCCATGTGTTGGCTGAGAGGGAAACGAAATCTTTTGCTCGTTTGTGCTTGTCAATGAGCAGCAAGCAAAGATTAAATAGAGCTTCCATTGATTCACCAAGACTTCTGGCGGAACTGACAGAGCAGATCTCCCAAATATGGAAGATGTGTTATTTTTGTAGTTTTCCGAGAACTCAATGATGATCTCATGCATCTGCACCAATCTCACACATACAATGGATCTGCAAAGTGCAAGTGGCATTGGGCACCTCTCAAAAAAGATATCCAAGAGCTTAGGGTAGATTCTAAACCAAATTGTCGAGTCAATTCCATAGTCTGAGGCCGCAAACTTCAAGATCGTGCCCTTCTTGTTCTTGATCTTCCGTAATCTGCTTCGCTCAGGAACACTCAATTCATTCTTGATTGGCTTGATCAAATCAATCAAATCTTGATTCTCCATGATGTGGATAAGGCGAGTACCCTCATCAGCCACATATTTGGACGAGCTTCTGGAGTGACCCTTGGCAGAGCTGGAGTTCGTAGTGGATGGACTCACTTCTTTCTCCGTGTTATTGTAAATTGACTGGTCGAACTGCTCCACAATTTTCAAAATGGATATAGCAAACAGTCTGATTCTGCTATCATTCGAGCAAAGGAAAAACAATCCATTGCCTTCGATTTCCTCGATCACAGTGATCATAGTCTTCCACTCCATTTCCTCATAAGGTTTCAATTTGGATGAAGGTGGCTCCAAATTGGTCAAGTCGGATGCCTTGTGATTGATTTGGTACAAGTCATTGAGCACGTCGTTGTTCATGAGCTGCTCATTCTCATCTGGCTTATCCCTCGCTGGCTTCTCTTCGTTGAACTGTTTGAGCCAACATTTCAACAACTCGACGTAGATTTTGAGCAATCTAACGAAATTCTCAGAGTTGAAGTACTCAGACTCGTAAGAAAGACCTGGCTTTTCCGTCAAGCGGAAAGCAATCCTGGCATATGTTAGAAGGAAATTGCCCGCATTTTTCCTGGCAGCCAATTTGACCAACGCATTCACAGCTGCTGATGCAACTGCCGCATTGTCGTGAATCAGATTCCTCACCAAGATTTCAACCACCGACTTATATGAGATGCCAACACCTGGGCCACCGGAGAGCTCGTTTGTCAACGGAATAATGGCCCAAGCACTGGCACTCAACAAGCACGCGAAAAGCTCGATCAGGACATCTCGTGAACTTTGGCCCGCAGATTCCTGTCCGAAATGGAAAGCCGGAAATGAGGATATAGATTTCGAGTACGCCGCAGATACCAAAGAGCTTTCACCCTTCACCCACGACGTCATTCCGCATTGGCTATCGAGAAGCTTCAAGAGTGAAGCAAAGGTCCTGCTGATATCCTCGTGTGTCGCTTGGTTCTTTAACAATTTGTGTTCGAACATGAGTGAATTCTTCTTCTGCGTGGCATGGTCAAGTGAGATGTCCCCAGGACCAGACGGACCGACAGGTCTGTCGTATGCGCCCATAGACTCGGCATACCTCTCGCTCATGATCTCATCGGAGGGGAAGTCGGGCTTTGTGTTGGTTTTGTGGTCCTGTAAGCACAACATGTACGCCTTCACGACCAACGTCACTTTCTCGCTGTAAATTCCCTCTAGCGTAGCTCCATTAAAGCTCGACTTGAGGAGTTTGAGAATGACGTTGTCAAGGACGTAATTGAAGTGCTGAAAACCGACGATTCTGATCATCTCAGACAACGCATTTAGAAGATTGATGTCGGGCGAAATCCACTGTTGTTTCTTGCCCGTGACTTCGGGGCCGAAAAAGAGCAAGTTGAATAGATTATCAAGCTTCTTGACAGTATTGTTCAAGGTGTCGGGCAATCTGTTGATGTAGACCCACAAAAGTCTGCTGAGGCAGATAATGAGCTTTGTCTTGACTGCGGTATCGCCCTTCGGTCTCAACTTTGAGACATTGCTTTCGATGATCAGGAACCAATTGGCTGCAAACAACTCTCTTGGGGCGACTGTAAGAGCCGAAGTCATCAAGATCAAGGAAACGTCCCACTCATTGTGTGCCGAAGACGGTCCGCTTATCGGCGCAATTGAAATTGTGCTTGCGTTTCCCGGATAGTATGTAGAATTGGAAATGGACCAGAGTCTGCGAGCCTTCACAAATATTTTTGTGATGGCATCCACCCATATCGGGTGGTTGGCCTCAGCAGTGAGAATTGAAGCGAGCGGCAAGATCAAATTGCTCAAAACCTCGGCATATGCAATGATCAATGTCTGATTTTTCGTGTTGGAGAAGAATTTGGTCAACGACTGAACGAACTCAGCACTCTCCTCAAATTTGTCGAGATGGTAGTTGGTGAGCTTCAAGTAGCGCATGCCGTAAATGAGAAGATGCAATTTAGGTTCTTCCTCATGCTGCACATTGACGGGCACTTTCTCCAAGTCCGCAATGAATCTGTCACTCACACTCAAGAATCTTTTCTCAGACATGAATCCAAGAAGTTCAGCGAATAAGTTCCAATTGGCCAGTCTCACAAAGGACTCACTTGCGCTCACCGGATCTGTCGTTTTCAATTGGTTGTAAACAATCTCCTCGAGCTTACCTCCAAGGTCATCGCCCATTGTGTCCTGGGAAGTCTGTTTGACCACCTCGATCAACACTCTACACAAGATGTAGATCGAGGCCAATGATTTCCTCTCGGCTTGGACGGCAGTTTCCTGTGCATGTGCAATTTGCATGTCGTAGTACTGTTTCTGGCGGGCAGCCTCCACGTTGCTTGTGGTTCTTGCCTGCGATTGGTCCACATTCAGCTGAGAGACGGAGCGCTGTGAGTCTGACACGGCGAAAGTGGAGTTGTTGCGGCGATGGGCTATTTTCGAGAAACTCTTGCTTCTCATCAAACTGAGACTGCGCTTGCTTTTCGGTGGTCCTTTCGGCATGACCTCGCTCGTCGGCGTGCCTGTGCTGCTTGAGTTGTTGGAGCTAGCTTGAGAAAGCAAAATGATTTTTTCGACCTCCGCTGCAGCACGGGCAGCCACCTCACTCTTCGCTTTCCTCCACACCATCACACTGTCGATGACGGGCTTTGGCTTCCGCTTAGCGATGTAGCCAAGCGACGAGATGATGTTGTCAAATTGCAAGTCCACGCCCTCGGCCAAAATCTCGATGATGGGCGGCTCCTCCAGCAACGGGTAGTCAAGGCACATATTGAGTTTCCTCTCAGCGTGCCGCACAAACTGAGTGAACACAATGTGCAACGTATACTCTGCCGGATTCTTCATGTCGGTTGCCAACCCGCGCCTGACATTGGAGAACTCCTGGTAGTATGCAAATGCCTGTTTCAGTGATTTCGTCGATAGTGGAGGAGGCAACTGCGGGGAAGGCTCCATGTACTTTACGGTGACGGTGTGTGGAGATGCGAACTCCTGCGAGAGAGAGGTCCGCAACGGAGTGGGAACGTCCATGTCAACCTGACCAATCAGTAGCGGATGCTGCCGAAGCTGTTTGGGAGACAAGTTCACCAGATCTATGTCGCTGACATTCTCCATGACGGCCTCTGCGTCCAAGTCCGGGGACTCGGGTCCTGTGGCTCTGCTGAGCGGATGCGGCGCGTTGTTGGACGGTTTCATGTGCAAAGTGCTGGATCTCGTGTACTGCACCTCCTGTGGGTCGATTTCTAGTTCTCTGGCGTAGTCTGAGAGTGCTAGCGATTTATTGGCAGTGTCTTGGTTGCTTGGCGAGATCATGAACGCTCGCGTGTTTTTGTAGAGGTCCTCGTCATTGTTCAGAAGTGCATCGTACTGTCCGTTTTGCTTATAGTTGCCGTTCCCATTAGGGTTTTCAAGACTGAGCTGACTGGCTCCATTTTTCCGAACTCTGATTGGCTCAGCAATCTCCTCAGTAGAGTGGTCAAGCTCAACATCAGTATTGGGCTCTTCGCCCTCGAGCAGGCCCGTGTACTCCTCGATCTCGTCTGCTGCTCCATGCAGAGACGAGAAATACAGGTCCACCACCGACGGCGAGTGTCTGGTCATGTTTATGATGTTTGGGATCGACACGTTCGGCAGCAGCACGTCACGAGCAAAGTCGATGGGCAGATCAAGCCCAATGTGCGTGGCCTGGCGTGTGCTGCTGTCGCCTCTGAGCAGAAGTTCCAGATCAGAGTTCAACGCCATGCGGATTGTGTTGTCCGACAGCACCGCATCGCCGGCATTGGCCCGGTCGTCCAAATTCCCACCGTACTGTACTTGTAGCTGATCTAGCTCGTGCTGGCCGTATGAAGGCTGGTCCAAATTTGGGATCTCGATCATTTGGAGTGTGATGGTTATAGCTCAGCCAGGACCGAGAAAAATGTCCAGGTGATTATTTTTTGGATGTGGTCTGTGTAATGTTTGTATGCTGAAGACGGTGTTGTGATAGTGCAATTCGTGCCGTGCGGCGTGAACTGGCAGGGGTGTTGTGGCTAAAGCTAAAACCAAGTTGATGTTGATCTTGTGCCTGCAAATCAGGTTCGTGTACTGCAGGAAGGAGCTAAGCGATATATCAGTGGGACACCAAAGTAGTGGAATTTCGAGGAGTTATCTGATCAGAAATATATAATCGGATTGTTTCTGCTGAAATCCACCAGAAAGTTACCCCTCAATTTCAATCACGAGTGTGTCTTGTTCGGAATGTCATGTCTACTTTTTAGACTAATGTGTGTTGTGTGCCGTACGTGGTATAGCCTGCCGATGGAACCAAGTTTCAGAATTGGCCGATATTCTCACAATGTGTGAGGAAATAAATGATGGGGGATAAGTCAATTAAACAAAGATACCAAAGTTTAATTTCGTTTCTTGTTGGAACTTTTCATGTCCAGAAAATCGAAAAGTTGCCGTTTAGGAGATACATTCCGGACTTGCTTCGCATTTCTCATATTTCTAAGCCAATCTCTTAAATTCTGAAATCACAGGTACTGCTGCCAAAAATACGGAAACACAAAAAAGTGGAAAACAAGTCTCAGCACAGTATATTTCAAGCACCAAATAACACTGTTCTGATTTCAAAAATCTTCAATTCTCAAAATTTCCCCAATCTATCTCTTGTTCGTCCATTACTACCCACCTCAGTAGTGCATCTGGATCCACTCACTTCAGATAGATCCAACATGTCTTCGGAATCTGACATTGGCACTTTGGTCAACCAGTTCATAGCTGCGGCGGCCAGCGACTCGGACTTTTCTGTCTCGTCGCAGAAAATCGCTGACCTCATCATCGCCGACCAGATCTCCCTTCTTCTGCTAATCCAGACTTTGGGCCCAGCTCTCACTTCCGACGACACCACCAAGAGAACTTACGCCGTCCACTGTTTGGCGGCCACGCTCGCATCTCCGAATTTGCACACCAAGCTCTCAAGACAAGACGTCGGGGTGTTGTTGCAGTTTTTGGTGAGCAAACTCGAGGATGAGAAGCTCACCATCCACATCTTGCAGGCACTCAGTCTGTTGGTGCAATACAAGAACTTTTCTCCCAATGTGAACGACAATTTGACGATTTTGCTTCTGGCAGTGACCAAGGACTACGAGCCACGCAAACATTTGGCCAAAGTTAGGTACGAGGCTTTCCACTTGTTGGACTCTGTGTTCACCAAACACACAGATGCTATCACCACCAGTCCGCCATACACAGAGCAGTTTGTGTCTGCTTTCATCCACATTGCCGGCGGCGAGAAAGACCCAAGAAACTTGCTCAGCTCGTTCAAGCTCAACACCGCAATCAACGAGAAGGTGCAATTTGAGGACAGAACCTCCAACTCCACCCGTGACCAGCTCTTGACCGAGTTATTCGACGTGTGTTTCTGTTACTTCCCAATCTCATTCACGCCGCCTGCAAACGACCCATATAAGATCACCGCGGCGAAGTTGAAGAGCGAGTTGCGCAGCACCATTGCCTCACAGAGTCAGTATGCCCAAGACACATTCCCATCTCTCTTTGAGAAGCTCACCTCGACCAACCCGGCAGTGAGAAACGACGTGTTGTTGACGATATACCAGTGTGTTTTGCAGTACAACCAAAAGACCATCGAGGAGTACTGGGTGAGTATCTGGGACGCACTCAAATTTGAGATTCTCCACAACGACGTGCTGATATTCAAGCCCGAGGCAGAGTACTTGATTCCGGAGGATGCCGACCAGCTCGAAGACACAGACGACAACAAAACGCTCATCTACACTTTGAAGACCTTGGCTGCTATTGCTGAGAAATTCGCAGAGTCAGACTCACAGTCTTCCTTCTTGGAGACCGTGACGAAGGACTTGGACAAGAACTTCAAGTCGCTCAACGAGAAGACTTTGAGACAGTCCGTGTTGATATTGAGTGTGATTGGCTCCTCCTCGGCCAAACTCTACGAGTCCATTGTCAACTTTGTCTTCTCCTTCGAAGTATGGGGCAAGTACATTAGAAGCGACTACATGGACACACAGGATGACGAAGAAGTGGATGTGGCACTCACCACGTCACGCCAAAGGGATCTCATTGACAATTTGGGTTTCATCATTACGGCAAGCAAACTCTTGAAGGACTCCTCCAGTTTGTTGGAGTACAAGGACCACCTACTCATCTTCTTGGGTCAATTGCTCCAAGCGTCTTCAAAGTTAGAGAAGACTTTGAAATGCAAGATTATTCAGCAGCTCGTGAAGATGATCAACCTCTCGGACTTCCTTTCGAGGGAGGAGGTGAAACTCATTTTGGGCTGGTTGAACGAGGCATTACTTGCTGTGGTGGAGTCCGGCAACTCCAGTTGGAACTCGGACATTCTTCTCACTGAGATTGTGACCGGATTTGTGCGTGTGATGTCGGAGGGCTCGGACGAATCGGTGCACCTCAACGTCTCTTCCATAATCGATACTGTGTTGCCAGACTTGCTCAACCACATCGCAGAGCCAGGCGTCTTGGACCTCGTCAACAGATTGTGTGTAAACTACCAATTCTTGGAAGTCTTGTCGATCAGGTTCTTGAACAAGTTGGCGTATGACGAGTATGACTCTCGCACATACAGTGCCATAGTGCAGTGCTTGATCAACTCCTTCGTGCAAACTCAAAGTGTGAAGCCCTTCCTCACAAACTCGTGGTACCAGAAATTCATCCCCAGGTTCTTGTCGATCACAATCAGAAAGTGTAACGACGAAGTCACCGTGTTAGATCTCAGCGGACAGTTGTTTGGTCTTGTGGTGAGATACATGGAGAAAGCGAAACACCAAGCGGTCTTGGACGAGATGGTGGCTGTGTTCTCGGGAAAGAGAAACATTGAAAGTGCTGCTGTGCCAAACATTTTGCTGAGTGCGCTGCCGGTGGTGACCCTCTTCAAGTACCTTCTTGCCAAAATCGATAAGTCCACCACAATCGGAGAGGAAACATCTGCCTACATCGAGCAGACCATTCAGATTGTCAGATCGACAAAGGACGAGTATGTCAGAATTGAGTATTTGCAGGTCTTGTCTCTTCTCGTGAACAAATTCACCGCACAAAACTCAGAGACCAACAGTGCATTGGTTGCGAACTTATTTAAGAACATCGAAAGTGATGTCAACGACTTCGAGGTGTTCATCTGGATAGTGAAGGCTCTCATAGTGCGTATTGACGAGGTTGGCTCGAACTACTTAGACAAAATTGTCTCTGAATTGACTCAGTCGCAGAATCTTGCATTCTCCAGAGCATTGTCGAAGTCCTTCAATGTGTTGATGGCCGACTTGGACATCTACGTGAACAAAGAGAACAGCAAGCCCAAAATCATCTCTGGAGTACTCAACTTGAATGTGAAGTTGTTGTACAAGCAACAAGTGTTCGAGGTGATATTGAAGCACTTGATCGAGCACTTCAAAACCACCGAGGACGACTCGAGGCGCGAGATCTTGTTGAACACATTGGCTATCATTATCAACAACGTCTCTACCAAGATTCTCAAGCCTCATTTGCAGGAGGTGTTCCCCATGGTTTTGAATGGCCTCACCTACGAGAGTTCGTCCATCCTCGAGGCGTCTTTGCAAACATTCAAGGTCATAATCTACGAGTCTCCTCAGCTTATTCTGGAAAACTTGGGCAGTCTTATTGGGAAGTTGACCGACCTTAGTGTCAATAAGATCGTGGTGGACAAAAAGTTGGTGAATAACGAACAGATCAGACTCTTGAGTTTGGAGTGTTTACAGGGACTCTTCGAGAAACTAGATTTGGGAGATGTGGTCAAATTCCAAGTTCCTGTCAGAAACAAGCTCACTGTTGGTCTCGAC
Organism: Sungouiella suratensis; assembly: GCA_030566815.1. Classification (NCBI taxonomy): domain Eukaryota; kingdom Fungi; phylum Ascomycota; class Pichiomycetes; order Serinales; family Metschnikowiaceae; genus Sungouiella; species Sungouiella suratensis. The sequence continues at coordinate 1,344,298 of JAKUAV010000001.1, read as the reverse complement.
GACAAGAAGAGAAGTGTGCGTAAGAAGACCAGCGATGTTCGCCAAATGCTCTACGAATTGGGCAGATAGAACTTCTCCATTTAATAGACTATTATACACTACTCATCATCCGAGTCGTCATATCCAACGGGCGCCAAACCAGGCGTCAAACCGGGATAAGACAAAACACCTTTCTTGACCTTCTCATTGAAGGACTCCAACTTGGCATCAAGCTTTCTGTCTCTGGACTTGTCGTACTGCTCATTTGTCAAAGCAATGATTTCTTTTCTCAAGTCCTCAATCTCTTCTTTGACGAACGGATCGTCCACATCGCTCGCTCTCTTTATCGCATTTGTGTTCTTCTTTATTAGTTTCTTGAGGTACTTCTCTTCCTCTGGAGAGAGCTTCTCACCCAGTTTATGCGATTTGATGACGTTGTACTTGACGAGTTTCTGGAACTTCTTATCCTTCTCTAGTTTTGTGTTTATGCTTTTGTTTCTTTTGACCTTCTCGATCTTGTTGGCCTTTCTGATCTCATCTCTGGTGAGTTTCTTCTTCTTGATTTCCTGGGTGAACTTTTCAGTCGCCGATGCATTTTTTTTCGCCTGTGTTTCTATGACCGTGCCCGAAAGCATGCTCCCGAAGAGTTTGTTGACCGTGGCTTTCGCCTTGGCCTTGGATGTATTTGAAGTGAAAGCCATAATTTGGAAGTACTAGCGATGAGCTTGAAACTTATGTATGTGAGATGTTCGGTGCAGTCCATTTGGCTGCAACAAGAAAAGAGCTTGAAAGTAGAGAAGGAAGAATGAAAAAAAAAAAAAACGAAAAAGAATCAGAAAGTGAAACAAGGATTTTTTGAGTCAATTTCAAAAGAAATAGCGGAGCGGTGTACGCGGAAAAAACGTTTCTGCTTTCGTTGTTTGTGCAAGTGTCAGTGTGCTCTGATTGTACTCTTCACGCTCACTATGGCTATTATGAGCAGCCAACAATAGTCCAACAGTCAGCACAACCAAACAAGCCAATCAGCTCTCGCTTTTCATTTCTTGCTCATAGTGAAGCCACTCCAAACCTCCAACAATCTCTCATATTTGCTAATTGTATTTCTTGTCCCACTACGTAGATGTGTTCCCTGTACATTTGCAGCGAATCATGTCTGGAGTGATAGTCAGAGCACCAGCACAAGCTTACTTAGCACAAGCTTACTTAGCACAAAAACCAAAAAATAGAATATTCAATATCGATACCCAAATTGACTCACACAGTACTTTCCGCTAAAGCTCTGAAAAAAATCATCTGTCCACATTTTCCCGAGCTGCCACGGTATATTTATCTCACAAGACTGACATATGGGAATTCCACCTTGCTTCCATGCGCAGTTCGGTATGCAGTTGCAACTTCACTGTCGTGATTTCCCCGCGAAACAAATCCTGACTAAACCAGATAACGACGGAGATACATGGAGCACGAAGAAAGTTGAAAAATATACTTGAAATTGAAATATCAGTAATACTACACTAAATAACCAAAAGACTTCCCTTATTTTTTTTCCTGGTTCCATCTCTCTGTGTCGGATCTCCCCCACCTTACCTATCCGAAGGTATCGTAGCACAGAAAATCCGTTCCCTGTGAAAAATTTCTTTGTCGTTGCCCAATAAGGTAAGCGCTCCTCCTGGCATGTGGGCCTAACTGGGTGCCCAATTGGGTTTGCACATTTTGTGGAGAAGTCCATCTGAAAGTGCACATAGCAACCGAGGTCCCCAAACCTCCATGTGAAATGTCCTGCGTGCCATATATATACCCTCAAGGGTCCCACATTATCAGCCTCCATAACTAAACTTATTACAAACTATAATGTCTGACGTTACTGCTGACGGATTCAACGCTTCTGATCTCTTCAACCAATTGAAAGATGGTTTGGCCGACGAGGCTATCAAGAAGAAGGCCATCTCCGGTGTCAAGGCTGTGATTGTCATCACCTTGAAGAACAAAGAGGGCAAGGACCAATCGTGGGTGTTGGACTTGAAAAACAAGGGCGAGATCGCCAAGGTCGACAAGCCACCAAAGAACGACGTGCAGTTGTTGTTGAAGGACGCTGACTTTGTCAAGTTGGCCAACGGTAAGGCCAACGGCCAGAAGTTGTTCATGAACGGCAAGTTGAAGGTCAAGGGTAACATGATGAAGGCCACTGCCATCGAGTCTGTGTTCAAGTCCATTGACCCAAGACCAAAGTTGTAAGCTTATTTATATTCGCGACGGTTTGACACTGCTCGAATGTGCTATGAAATACAGGGAATACCGAGAATAGATATCACCCAAAACTTTATTGGATTTGGCCAGTAGACCACTATTTGCTTGGATTTGGCTAGTAGACGACAATTTCTTCTTCGGTTGCAACAAACAATTTCTGGTACTTGCGGCTCACCAGTTGAACCCTGAACAGCTCTCGGAGTCCAACTAGGTACTTGTGGTCGAAACTACCAGAGTCAGCATTGTAACTCACACGAAGGAGCAAGTCAGGCCCATTGCTGACCACAACCACCAAAGTGTGATTCTGGGATTTCTCAATGTGCAAATTTGACACTGGATAATTCTCATTTAGCTGTAAGGTGTGGTGCTCTTTCGTGGACAAGTTCCATACATGTAGCTCACCATTGGCAGTACCAGCGACCAAAATTCCGTCGCTCACGGCAATTGACGAAATTCCGCCATCAACTTTGAATTTCACATTTGTCTGATAATGGCCCGCGACGCCAAACTGCTGAATGTGGCCTGACTCGTAGCCAACATACACCGCTTTGTCTTCACACTCAAAAAGGAGATCACCGCCAACAGATGCATCCGACACCACCGAGCTATCCACGCTTATCGCCAAACATGTTGCTGGGTCAGTCAAGTTATCGATTCTCTGAAATTTGGACACGATTTTCCCCGAGCCGCACTCCCACAAGTTGACAGATCCGTCTAGTGAGGAAGTCATGAAGTTGCGTCCAGCACCAATGAGAGCAACACCAGAAATGCCCTTCTTCTGATTCAAAAACGTTCTGGACGCTTCCTTTGTGTTCACATCGAGCGACCATAGTTTTGCTTGGAAGTCACGGCCCACACTGAGCACAACTTGATCGGATGGGAAAACCACTAGCTGCGATATTCCAGAGTAGTGGGCCTCTTTGATCTCCAGCAATTTCGTCTGCGTGGAGGTGTCGTACTGGATCAAATCGCCCCTGGAGTTGCCAATGATGAGTTTGCCATTGTGTTTCGTCACTGCTATCGACGTCACGTCGTCCTTCACGGTGTTGATCTTGTACTTTGGTGCCACCATCTGGTAAGTCTCTCCACCTATACTGAGCGAGTACCTGTGGTCACCGAGCTTCTCAAATTTCACCTCACTGCTCTCGAATGAAAGATTGCCGTCTTTGAGTGTGACATTGACTTTGTATAGGTCCTGGTGGTCCTCATTGTGGGAATATCGGCGTGCTACCCAGATGTGCTCTGATTGTATAGTTTTAGAGACCACGTCGTTGATGACGTCCCCAAAGGAGTCCTGGATGGTGATTATAGGTAGACCTGAGGAATTCAAGATGCTCATAATTGTCTGGTTGGTTCAATTGGCAAACTTGGGTTGTATGGATCACTTGGTAGAAACACAGAGGTGAACCCCATACTTCTAGGCCAGTCACGTGAGACCATCACGTCAAAGTGGGCAATTGACAAGAAACAAAAACATTAGAGGGTTTGAAAAGATTCTGTGAATCCTGTGATTTTCAAATCTTCAAAAATTTCAGTTTATTATTCTATTCTTTGAGTTCCTTTGTTCCACATGTCTTGGTTCCTCCTAGGTCACCTGCACAGGACTTCTAACACCTACTCCAACTACTTCATCAACCACTACCCCAAAAATGGTCTCTGCGCTCGAAAATGAAACGCTCGCCATGTTTTTCGACAGCGACTTCAGCTCCGTGACGTATGTCGATGCGCTTTTCCAGTCAATCACGGGTTCTTCAGACAAGTACTCCAAGGCCAATTTGGCCAAGTTGTCGACCCGACTGCTGGACCTCATGACGCATTTGGACTACCACACCAACGAAATATCCAAACAGTTAGCACAGAAGATCAACGAGCTCAAAAAGCTGTCGATGTCGGTTGTTCCGGGCGGGTTGGACGACAACAAAACGGTGGATGGTACAACCAGACTCAGGTACTATATTGACAGTCTCAAGAACTCGGTAGACTCGCTACAGTCGGACATTGACCAGGCAAAATCACAGCTAGATCCACAGAGACTACTGCAGGAGGCCGATCCTGTGAAGACGTTGATCCAGTTGAAGGAGGTCAAGGTGAATATCGGCAAGGTGCTTCTGGTGCTCCAGAATGTGAGGAAAGTGGTAGGAGGTGCCGATACTCAGTCTGTTGGCTTGGAGAACTTCCAGGATACGTTGGACGCATTGCATGAGACATTAAAGAGACAATTTGAAGATGGCTCAGAGGCCGACAAGAAGGAATTGAGCGAGACGGTGGAGCAGATGAAAGCATGGGCGCCGTTATTCCAGCAGTTCACGCACTTTGGCCCGGTGTACCACAAATTCACCTCGAAGTTGGACGAACTTGAATAAAGGGTATAGAGAATGAGATAAACATAGTCATTGGGAAGAGAACCTCTTTTGTGTTGAGTTTCATACAGTTGTCTCTACTCCTTCTCTACCTTTTCTCAAAATTAGTATGTCATTAAATATTATACATCCGTCTCGTTACTTCTCGGCCTCCTTTGGCTCGGACTCCTCAACAGACTCCTCCACGTCCTCGTTCTTCTCCAAATCCCGGCCTGCACGCTTGGCTCTGGCCTTCTTGCTCAACCAGCTGAATCCAACGTAGTACAAGAATGTCTTCCATGCTTTCGTTGGGAAGTACTTCACAACCCACCAGTTAGGAATGATTCTGATCAAGGCACCCACAGGAATCGACACCATGCCACAGATAATGGCTGTGCCCCACATGGCTGGAGTTTGTCTGGCAATAGTGAAGGCAGCACCTCCAACAAACATGATCATCACCTGGACACCACCAATGAGCAAAGCAATCACCACAAAGTACCAGTTTCTGAACAAGTGAGAGAAGAAGTTCAAGTTCTCCCACGAGATTCTCTCTCTGACAGATCTCACATCGGCGCACTCGTCCAACTTTCTGGTGACAAACAACTTCCAGAACTGCAACCACACAAATGCATTGAATGTCATGGCGTCCAACTGCTTGTTCTGGTGGCTGGTGGTGGTCTGGCCAGGGAAGAAGATCTTGGCTCCGGCGAAATGTAAAGTGAAGGTGATGATCAATTGCATGAGAGACTGACCCAAGATCATCTTCCACATCGAGACACTGATCAAAGGCGCAGTTCTGCCTGCTGGTTTCCTCTTCAACAATGAGTCGTCGGGCTTGTCGGTGGCCAACGCCAACGCAGCCAAAGTGTCCATGATCAAGTTGACCCACAACAACTGCACTGCAGTCAAGACAGAGTCACCACTGGAGGAGGCGACAGCAGACACGAACGTCAACACACACGCGGTGATGTTCACGGTCAACTGGAACTGGATGAACTTCTTGATCGATTCAGCCACGGTTCTGCCCCACTTGATAGCTTGCACAATGTCGTTGAAGTCGTCAGTCATCAAGATGATATCTGAAGCCTCTCTGGCAACCTCAGTGCCTGAGATACCCATGGAGAAGCCAACATCAGCCAACTTCAAGGCTGGGGCGTCGTTGGTACCGTCACCGGTCACAGCAACCACCTCGCCTGCCTTTCTCAAAGTGTCAACCAAGATCCTCTTATCCTCGGGCGAGGATCTGGCCAACACCTTAAGCTGAGGAACAATTCTGGTTCTCTCCTCGGGAGACAATGCTCTGAAGGTAGGGCCCTCCATGTATGCGAACTCATTGGACGAGTCATCGGGAGTCAAGATGTTGCAGCCTCTCGAGATAGCCTTGGCAGTGACCAAGTTGTCTCCAGTGACCATTCTCACGGTGACTCCAGCCATCTTGCACTGCATGACGGCCTCAGGCACACCTTCCTTCAAAGGGTCCTGGATACCCACCAAGAAGTCCATGGTGAGCTTTGACTTGTTCTCGTGAGCAGAAGACCGGACGTCCACCAATAAGTTTGGTTCAGCCTGGCCCGGTCTGGAGTGGTCAGCAAACTCGGCAGGTGGCCATGCCTCCACACCGACAAAGTCCTTGTGCGCCAACATGATGGCACGCAAGGCGTCGTTGGCGTACTCGTCGATCTTGGTCAAGGTCTCGTATCTGCTGGCTCTGTCCAAGGTGACCAACTGGTTGGAGTTGTCGAAGCCGTAGGCACAGTTCTTGAAGATGATCTCGGCGGCGCCCTTCACGTACAAACGGAAGCCGTTGTCGATTTTCATGACGATACCGGCCCATTTTCTGGAGGACTCAAAGGGAATCACCTGCACAATGTCCTGCTTGGCTGCCTGTCTCTGTTGCTCCAAGGTCTCCAGGGAGAACTGGTTGAGCTTGTTCTTGGCCAAGATCAACAAGGCTGACTCGGTCTTGTTGCCCATGTATGGCTCGGACACCACGTTGAACTCCTGCTGTTGCTTCATTCTCGAGTTGTCGTCGCTGTGCATCAAGTGGTAGAGCAACGATCTCTGCTTGGGCTTGGCTCTGGCCTGCACGGCTTTGGCCTCGTCGTAGTCCGGGTTCTCAAACGCAGTCGAGTTCAACGTGATGTTGGAGGAGATGAACACCAAGTTGTCGTGGGGGATCTTAGGCACAATCTCGTCGGACTTGGGAGTGTCGTTGATGTTGCCAGAGTTGACCTGGTCGTCAAAGTGCAACTTCTCATTAATGTATCCACGCACGATTCTCATCTTGTTTTCGGTCAAGGTTCCTGTCTTGTCGGAGCAGACTGCAGTGGCTCCGCCCATGGTCTCACACGAGCGCAACACACGCACCAAGTTACCGTTCTGGGCCATTCTGGTGGTCGCAAAAGCCAAGGCAAGAGTTACAGCCAAGGGCAAGCCCTCGGGAACAGCCACAACAACAATGGTCACGGCCACAATCAAGATGTCCACGAACTTCTTTCCCTTCTCAGCGGGCGTGTGGGTGTAGTAGCTGCCACCTGGGGCCAAGTTGACACCAAATCTGATGAGCAACACAATGAACAAGACAAGCGCAGCCAAGAACCCGTACTTGGAGATTCCCTCGGCCAAGTCGTCAAGTCTCTTCTGCAAAGGCGTGACCTCACTCTCGTGGCTCAAGGAGAGCATTGTTCTGCCGTGGATGGAGTTGACACCCACAGCGGTCACGAGAGCATTACCCACGCCCAGCAAGACCTTGGCGCCGGAAATGAGAAATGGGTCCTTGAACTTGATCGTCAGCGAGCCCAAGTCCTCGTTGGTGTCGCTGTGCTCGTGGTAGAACTCCATGGCCATTTCTGCCGGCTTCTTCTTGATGGTCTCGGACTCACCGGTCAACGCCGACTCGTCACACTCAACCTCGCCAGAAATCAAAACTGAGTCCGCGGGAACAACGTCTCCGGTCTCTAAGCAGACGATGTCACCGACAAGCAAGTCGAAGATGGACACCATGCGCTTTTCTCCACCACGGATCACCACAATCTCACGGTCCTCCTTCTTGGCGTTCAACTTGGCGAATTGTCTTTCCTTCTGGTAGTCATTGGCGGCTCCAACCACCACCACAATGACCACGGCAGTGATGATGGCCACGCCTTCCACCCAGTCGACCTTGGGCATGGCCTTGTGTTCCTCATCGTACTCTGTGGCCTGGCCAAAAGTCTCGTAGAGACCCAAAGCCAAGGAGATGACGGCGGCAACAGACAACAAAATCAACACTTTATCCTTCATGGCCTCTGCGCAGAGTCTGAAGAAAGACTTTGCTGGCTTGGATGGGATGACATTGTCACCGAATTTTTTCACTCTCTCGTGGTGCTCGTGCTCCTGCAAACCAATGCTCGTGCTCAGCTGTAATTGTGTAGCGAGGCCCTGCAAGCCGCCCAAGTCGTTCAAGGCCTTCAAGGACTTTGGGTCGTGGAGCTGGGTCAATTGAGCTGGAGTTATCTCGAACGAAGATGGAGAGAGTGGAGAGTCCAGATGAACCGAGTTGTCATCACGACGAACTGGCAAACTCATCCTCGAAGATCAAAAATGTGAAGCTGGGTAATTATCGAAGCACAATGGGAGAGCTTATTAGTATACCAAAAGTGGCTATTGATTATCGATTATCTATGGCAATTAAACTAGGTGACGGACTGATCATTTATATAAGAAGGCACCTAACCATAGTGCGCACAGCCTCGTTTTCGCAACCATTTTCTCGGTTGGAGAGATATGCCCATGCGGCAATTCCCAATTGGGCTAAGTGGGAACTTGAGCGATTAAGGGCGTGTTTGCTGGAAATTTTCTGTTCTTGTTGCAAAATTGAGAGGGTTGAAAGGCTATGCTAATTCTTGGGTAGTTGCACCTCCCAATGCTTAGGTTTGGGCCGGAGATAGTGGCTTTTGGGGGTCTGAGATGAGATCAAAGCGACGGACGAGATTTGCTTCAACGACACCAACACTTCCCAATTACATCCACTTCGTGACGCTGTCATTCACCGCCATCGATTTTCTGGCAGTTATTGTCACCACTCTCTTGAATAAAGTGACATTCATCACGGCTGTTCCTGCATCACAGTGCATCAGATGCCAAGAGACACTGCGCCTCGGTGCCATTGACTCAAGGCGCTGTGGCAAGTACAGGAATGAAGGCGCTCTTTACTGCGGCCAATTTCACCCGGTGGTATGTGGGAAAGAACACCCGTGCACCGTGCCAAGGTTGGAAGATAAGTGATTTTGGGGGAACTACAAAAACGTGGGGAGGGGAGTTTAGCACTGTCTGCGTCGAGTGACCAAATTGTGGATTCTTCCAAGTAATTGCCCATGGTTGCTGGGTCATCACAGTGGGCCAGATAAGCACTGCATGGAGCGCGGGTTTTGCAAATCGCGTGGACAATGGGTTAGAGCCTTTCGACGCGTGGCCGTGCGGCTCGCGGCCTGCAGATGACACAATTCCGAGCGAAGGTTTCAGAAGCACGTGACGAGGAACACGTGGAATCAAATCACGTGAACAAAAACCACGTGACATTAAGTCACGTGCCTTTAAAACCTCTCCCCCACCGCACGCCTCCCCCGGGTCATCTCTCGCTTGCTCTTGCTGCCGAGACTTCCTCTTCCCACCCACCCTTCATAACCCACTAGTTGCACGTGACTCTGGGCACGTGACTAAGTGGCCCAACGTTCACGTGCAATGGCGTCTCGTCCTCCAGCCGGCAATCACCTCTAATGAATTTCCATCGATCTCATTTCCCCACCGCCACAGCTTTCACAATTGTGCCTTCCTTCCCCTTCCACTGGTGTCTGTGTCTTCCGCCAATAACCGAGGGTGCGAAAACCCACCCAAGCAACGGCGCTGGTGTGGCGTTTCGGGCCCAGCACTTTCTGCAGGAGCGGCATCAATAACCGTTAGTAAGCCCATCGTGTTTAAATAGTTATGCAACCGTAAAAATTCGAAACCCATAAAAAAAAAAATCACACACTTGCTTTTCCCATGACTATAGACAACACTAGAAACTACGGCTTTGGCACCAACGCCATCCACGCCGGCGCGCCCACCGACCCCCACACCGGTGCTGTCATTGAGCCCATCTCGCTTTCCACCACTTTCGCCCAGTCCGAGCCTTCTAAGCCCATTGGTATCTACGAGTACTCGCGGTCTGCCAACCCAAACAGAGACAACTTTGAGTTGGCCGTGGCCACTTTGGAGAAGGCCAAGTATGCCATTGCCTTGGGCTCTGGCTCTGCCACCACCGCCTTGGTGGTCCAGTCGTTGCCAATTGGTGCCCACATAATCAGCGGGGCAGATGTCTACGGCGGCACGCACAGATACTTCACTAAGGTGGCCAACACCCACGGTGTGGACACGACCTTCGTGGGCGACTTGGCCAAGGATTTGGCTGCGCTGTTCCGCCCGGAGACCCAGTTGGTGTGGTTGGAGACCCCATCCAACCCTACGTTGTCCGTGACCGACATTTCGTACGTCGCCAGCGTGATCAAGCAGCACAACGAGAAAACCGGCCTGCACGTGATCTTGGCCGTCGACAACACCTTCTTGTCGCCATACATCTCGAACCCATTGGTCCACGGTGCTGATGTGGTGGTCCACTCCATCACCAAGTACATCAACGGCCACTCGGACGTCGTGGGCGGCGTGTTGGCCACCAACTCCGACGAGTTGCACGAGAAGTTCAGGTTCTTGCAGAACGCCATTGGCTCTGTGCCTTCTCCCTTCGACTCGTGGTTGGCACACAGAGGCTTGAAGACGTTGCACTTGCGTGTGCGCCAGGCGGCCACCTCTGCGCAGAAAATCGCAGAGTACTTGTCGCAGCACGACGCCGTGTTGAGCGTCAACTACCCGGGGCTCAAGACCCACGCCAACCACGGGGTGGTGTTGAAGCAGCACAGAGACGGCTTGGGCGGCGGCATGATCTCGTTCAGAATCAAGGGCGGCGCCAGAGCGGCCTCTGTGTTCACGTCCTCGACGCAATTGTTCACCTTGGCCGAGTCCTTGGGCGGCATTGAGTCGTTGATCGAGGTGCCTGCCATCATGACCCACGGAGGTATTCCCCAGGCAGAGAGAGAGGCCAACGGTGTGTACGATGACTTGGTGAGAGTGTCTGTGGGCATTGAGGAGACTGACGATTTGTTGGCGGACGTCGAGCAGGCGTTGGCGAAGGTGCAGGGTTAATAGAATGTTTGGTTATTTTGAGACAGTGTTGTAGAGAGAGGACGGGGAGAGGAAGGGAGAGGAAGAGAATGGATTGTGCTGTTGTAGATTTTTTTGGAATTTTGAGAAGCCAGGGGACAATTAGACCTTATTTACTGACTGGTTTGTCCATTGTTGGTGTTGTTTGTGTTTTTGGTCTGACGGTTCTTCTTGTTGGAGTACTAATCATTTGGCTGCGAATTGTATGTATGCTCTCTCCACTACCAACAAGCCAGATCAACACAAACACACACACCAGAAGAGAGCATGAAAAGCAGAAATGCAACAATTCTAACCATTAAGCAGTCTTTAAAACAAAGCAACTCAATATATTTTTTCAATCTTACTTTAAATGACTTGGGAGGGCTGGTGGGTAACCACTTTGTGGTGTACGGATGTTTGCCTATTGAGCGCGGGCAGAGCGTGCAGAGCGTGCGCCGCACAAGTAATCAGCCAATGACACCGAGCCTTTTCTCAGTTAGCTGCTCACTTTGAAAAAACATCCTACTGATTGTCTGCGGTTCTTTCATCAGCAAATTTTAGCACATTTAAACAACACAATTAAATTGCTTTAGCTCGGATCAAAACGCCCTTTTGCATATTCGAGTAATCCAATGTTTAAGTCCGCATCAAGATTAGCTAATCCTCTGGCCTCGAAATTGGTCACTGGTGCAGTAGCTACCGTTGGTTTATCTGCCTCTTATATCTTATACCAAGATGCCATCACCGCCAACGCCATGACTGCCGCTGAGCACGGCTTGCACTCGCCAGCTTTCGGCTGGTCCCACAACGGTATGTTCGATACCTTTGACCATGCATCGATTAGAAGAGGTTTCCAAGTTTACAGAGAGGTGTGTGCCGCCTGTCACTCCTTGGACAGAATTGCCTGGAGAAACTTGGTTGCCGTGTCGCATACCTCGAGTGAAGCCAAGGCCATGGCCGAGGAGTGTGAATACGACGACGAACCAGATGACGAGGGTAACCCAAGAAAGAGACCAGGTAAGTTGGCCGACTACATCCCAGGCCCTTACCCTAACGAGCAAGCCGCCAGAGCCGGTAACCAGGGTGCTTTGCCTCCTGACTTGTCCTTGATCGTCAAGGCCAGACACGGTGGTTGTGACTACATCTTCTCTCTTTTGACCGGCTACCCAGAGGAGCCACCAGCAGGTGTTGTGTTGCCTCCCGGATCGAATTACAACCCATACTTCCCCGGTGGATCCATTGCCATGGGCAGAGTTTTGTTTGATGACTTGGTTGAATACGAAGACGGCACTCCTGCCACCACCTCGCAGATGGCTAAGGATGTCACCACTTTCTTGAACTGGGCTGCTGAGCCTGAGCATGACGACAGAAAGAGATGGGGTCTCAAGGCTCTTATTGTTGTTTCTTCATTATACTTGTTGTCCGTCTGGGTCAAGAAGTTCAAGTGGCAACCAATCAAGAACAGAAAGATCACTTTCAACCCACCAAAAAAACACTAGTCGGGAAGCCCTGAGGACTAAAGTAGACATAGTGAGGCATTGAACAACAATATAATTAAAAGTTAATGTGTGTAGAGGAAGAGTCTGGTATGATGGTTTTGTTAACTGTTACAATGGCTGTAAAAACTAAAAGACTATGGTATTGGATATCCGGAGGAGCTCGTCAACAGAACGTGAATAAATTAGCACTGAAAATGACTTTCACAACGTATTCTCTTGGTCCTCTTGGTCTCATTGCAGAACTCTCAGCTTGTTATTTGAGGAAGACAGACTGGACAAGCAATTGAACTGGATGTGATTTCGAAACCTGAAAGAATAAATTGAGCAGAAAAGAACTATCAAGAAAGAATTATAAAAATTGAGCTTCAATTGAATTTCTAAGTCAAGCCACTGGATTTGTCTTCAACAGCCCCACTCCAATATGTGCTTGTCACATGCTTAAGATTTATGACAATGTCACCAGATAATCGAGACTACCTGAAGAGTTCCCAGGAACAAAAAACAATTAAATTGAAAAGACCGCCATCGACAACTACTTAAGACCTGACAATATTCCAAATCTCATTTCTTTTTCTATTCACCTCAAGATTTTTCCGAGCTTCCCCACTGCCTGTTCTGGGCTCACAATAGCAATTGTATAGGACATGGGTATTACCCTTTTCGGCGTGCTGATCAAAAATATCCGTGAAGTTACAACAATTCATCACCGGAGTTTCCCAATTTGTTCACCTTAAACACACATGGAACCTCTTGGAAATTTCCACGCCTGTTTTTCCGAAAGCCACCGTCCACATCTTCCCACCGGCAACCCAATTATTTTAGTCGCATGCATACAAGGCGTGGAGAAATTCGCCGAAATTCTATCTCTGCCTACCGCGCACGCTTCTCATTGGTCCGCCGCGGTATTTTCCGCCGAATTACTGCACCCACAAGACGACCCTTGGCTGTGTATACTACTTTTTCTCCACTTATATAAACCAGCGGGGCTCCCCCAAATTTCGGCCACAACAACAAATTTCCGAACTGCATTTATCTTTTGTTTCACCAACTTATAATTTATCGATACACACTCTGACTTCAAATCACACACTCTCATCATGTCTCAGGTTGGACCTACAGTGTCTAACTCCACTGGCAACTCCAGTGAGGATTTGCTACCAAACAATGATGTTGCCAAACACAGCCTAGCTCACCAGCTGCTACAAGACGGCGACTCCTCGCTTCTGCTGATTGTGAACAACAAACAACAGCAGGCGCAGTCCCACCCAACCGCGTTGGTGTGGATCTTGACCTTGTCGTCTTCGATCTCGGGGTACATGTTCGGTTATGACACCGGGTACATTTCTGCTGCGTTGGTGATGGTCGGCACAGACTTGTCCAATAAGGTTTTGACGTACGGAGAGAAGGAGTTCATCACTGGCGCCACTTCGTTGGGCGCGATTATTGGCGCTGTTGTCGGCGGTGTTTTCGCCAATTTGATGGGCAGGAAATCCGTGCTCTTGGCGCTGAATGTGATTTTCATCGTCGGCACAATCATTCAGCTCGTGGCCAAGACCGTGTGGACCATGGTCGCCGGCAGATTTGTGTTGGGCTGGGGCGTTGGTGCAGCGTCTTTGATCGCACCTTTGATGCTCAGTGAATTGGCTCCTTCCAAGTACAGAGGACGTCTCATTGTCACCAACTGCATGTTCATCACAGGTGGCCAGTTGGTCGCTTATTTCATTAATTGGGGGTTGACAGACGTGCCTCACGGGTGGAGAGTGTCTGTTGGCTTGTGCATGGTTCCTGCTGTGTTGCAAATGGGGCTTTTCTTTTTCTTGCCCGACACGCCTAGATTTTACGTCATCAAGGGTAACATCGAAAAGGCTAAACTGGTGTTCTTGAAGACAAACCGTGACTGCACCGAAGAGTACGCTGACGCTGTGATCAAGGACATGGTTGCCTCCAACTCCACTGTTCCTGGCTCGCCATTGACCCAGATCTGGAAGTCGATCAAGCTCATCCACAAAACACCAGCCAACTTCCGTGCCTTAATCTTGGCCTGTGGCTTGCAAGGAATCCAGCAGTTCACTGGTTTCAACTCCTTGATGTACTTCTCTACCACCATTTTTGAGACCATTGGGTTCAAGAACTCCACCGCAGTTTCGATCATCATTGCCGCCACTAACTTCGTGTTCACTGGCGTGGCCTTGTGCATCATCGACAAAGTCGGCCGTCGTCGCATTTTGCTTCTCGGAGTCCCAGGTATGTGCATCTCCTTGGTTGTGTGCGCAGTGGCCTTTCACTACTTGAATGTCTCCTTCGGTTCCGGATCTGATGTCACCATCGAGTCCACGGGTATTTCCGGCTGGGGCATCGTCGTCATCATCGGGATGGTGTTGTTCGTTGCCTCGTACGCCATTGGCATTGGTAATAGTGCGTGGACTGGTGTGGAATTGTTCTCTGACGTCAACGTGAGATCTGTCGGAGGCATGTACGCTGCTGCCACCAACTGGTGCGGCTCGTTGGTCATCTCTTCGACGTTCTTGACGATGTTGGAGAGAATCACGCCAAGCGGCACTTTTGGGTTCTTTGCATGCCTCTGTTTCATTGCCTTCTTGTTCATCTACTTCCTCTTGCCCGAGGTGTCAGGCTTGGACTTGGAGGAAACCCTGAACATGTTACAGGATGGGTTCAACGTGAAGGCCGCCTCTGCGCTTTCGAAGGAGAGACGCAAGATCTCTCGTTTCCTCAATGAGTCTGTCTAGACATTTGCATATCGTCATAATACAAAGAAAAGTAAGAATGTGTAGCGCTGAAAGAAAAAGAATGGAGGCTGTAAACAGCAAAAACGTCAAAAGTCCTAGTACAAAAATTCCCCAAACCGAAATCTGACCGCCCTCTCTTTGGTTCTTCACCCATATCTTCTCTTCCTGCACACACTACACCTTCTTAACACTTACAACTACAACACCCAACACCAAAATGGTCCCTGCCGCCATAGAAAGCTCCAATAACAGGCGCAGAGTGCTCCAGCCAATCAACAGATTCGAGCTGATGGACAAAATCTCCCGCTACGAGGTCATCAAGAAAATTGGACAGGGTACTTTTGGAGTGGTCCAGAAAGCCAGAGACCGCAAGACTGGCGCCCTAGTTGCGCTCAAGCAGCTCATCAACCACTCTGCAAAGGAAGGGTTTCCCATCACGGCGCTCCGAGAAATCACCATCCTCAAGAAATTGCACCACAAGAATGTCTTGAACATCACAGCCATGATCTACGAAGAACCAAAAGTGACCACCCAGGAAGACGCCATCAGACAGCGCGGGTGTTTCCACACGGTGTCTCCATACATGTCGTTGGACCTCGTGGGGCTTTTGGAGAACCCAGCGACCAACCTAGACGTGGCCACGATCAAATGTATCATGGTGCAGTTGCTACATGGAGTGAACTACATACACCAGCAGCACTACTTGCACAGAGACATCAAGGCCGCCAACATCTTGCTTGATCCCAACGGCGTGCTCAAAATCGCCGACTTTGGTCTTGCGAGAATCTACCACGGCAAGACTCCGCAGAAAAACATGGGCCCTGGAGGAGGAGAAAGAGCATACACAGCCTTGGTGGTGACACGGTGGTACAGGCCGCCCGAGTTGCTTTTAGGCGAGCGGAAGTACACCACCGCAGTGGACATGTGGGGAGTTGGGTGTGTTTTCGCCGAGTTGTTCACGGGGAAACCCATCTTGGTGGGCTCCTCGGACTCGAACCAGGCCCAGATCATCTTCGACCTTGTGGGGCCTCCGTCGCGCGAGAACTGGCCCGAGGCTACCTTGCTTCCAAACAAACTGGACTTGAACATTGGCTTAACGTGCAAGCGAAGTTTGGAGGCCAGGTTTGGGCCACCGATGGGCGAGAAAGGTGCAGACTTACTCAGCCACATGCTCACGTTGGACCCAAAGAAGAGGTTCAATGCGTTGGACGCGTTGGACCATCCATACTTCTCGAGCGAGCCATTACCGTTTGAGCCGCACCAACTTCCAAAATACGAGGAAAGCCACGAAATTGACAGGGAGAGGTTCAAGAGAATCAGATCGGGTAGTGCGCCGCCAGATCCGGTGAAGAGAGCCAGACACGACGAGAAACCCGACCGGAGCGTGCAGAACATCCGGGGGTCCAACGTTGTTAGGAACCCGTTGCTACCTTCCCGTCCTGACTACCAGTGAGTGACCAAAGCGAGAATGGGACAATTTATGTTTTTGGTGTGAACTGCCTTTGAGGGGAAAGGAAGATCTGGATCACAAGAAAAACATCCTAGACTACTTGTTTGAAAAAGAAAAGTTCATGCTTGACCTCACTTATTGGTCCATGTGTCAAGTGGCGATTTTTTAGATAATTGGCTCGTACCGGTGTGCGGCTCGCGGAATCCTGTACACAACGCAACTATCCCGGAAGTCGATCCGACCCGTTTATTGTCGGATCTCTGTCCCACCCTCGGATCTCGTGGTTTATATATACCGCCATTCCCCAGCCATTTTTCACTCCTCACATTTCCCACCATGGCCTCGCTCGACGACTATTTCTCCGTGCAGGTGTTTTTCATCGTGCTCAGGGAAACCTTGGAGCTGGCCATCATCATCTCGGTGCTTCTAGCATTCGTCAACCAGAGCTTCTCTGATGACCAACCTCCAAAACCTATTGAGTCACATTCGAGTCGACAGTCCGACCTGACACAGAACTCCGAGAAATCTCAGTTGCACATGTTGAAAGTCCACATCTGGGTGGGCGGCCTTTGTGGCTTCTTGGTGTGTTTGGTGGTGGGTGCAATTATTCTTACCGTGTTTTACGTGGTGGGAAGCGACTTGTGGGCCACCACAGAACATTACTGGGAAGGCGTGTTCTCGATCCTCGCAAGCATCATCATCTCTGTGATGGGCATAAAGATGTTGCGCGTGAACAGAATGCAGCAGAAATGGAAACACAAGCTCGGCACGATCTTGAACGACACGAACTTCCAGGAATTGGCTAATGACACGCTGACCTGGTCAGAGAGAAACGCCATGTTTGTGTTGCCCTTCATCACCACCTTGAGAGAGGGGTTGGAGGCCATTGTGTTTGTTGGCGGCATTGGCATCAACGAAAACACATCCATCTCGTCTATCGTCAACTCGGTCATCCTAGCTATGGCCATAGGGTCCACCATCGGCGTTGTTCTTTATAGATCAGGCAACACGCTCTCCGTGCAGATGTTCATGATCGTCTCAACATGCTTCCTTTACCTTGTTGCCGCTGGACTCTTCTCCAAAGGTGTGTGGAACTTCGAGCTTCAAAGATTCATTGACTTGTGTGACGGAATGGACGTCAGCGAGACTGGGCACGGACCCGGATCCTACGACATCAAGAACAGCGTCTGGCACGTGAACTGCTGCAACGGAGAGATGCAGGAAGACGGCGTGTGGTGGATGTTGTTCACTGCTGTGTTCGGGTGGACCAACAGTGCCACATACGGCAGCGTGATCAGCTACAATTTGTACTGGGCAGTGGTTGTTGCCAGCTTCAGCGCTTTGCTATATGAGGAGGTGAAGGGGCATTTGCCGCTCATACCGATATCTTGGCAGCAGAAACGGATCCAGAAGCGATCATACTTGGCCGTCAAGGCGCCCAGAACCAGCGTTGACTCGGTGAACTCCACAACCCCACTCACGAACTGAAGGAGGAGAGAAAAAATTTACATCCAAAAGATTATAGTCCTCAATAATGATACTACAGCCATAGTTCACTTCACTGTTTGTATTTTCTTCCTCATTGATAGTTTCTTCTTATTGGCATTCTATCTATTGTTATTCTATCCATTGGTTTCCTCTACATATCTCTGATCGTCAGTCGTAATCATCGTTTCCTTTCAGTTCCAGCTTCCCTTTCAGTTCTGGTCAAACATCTCATCCACGGAAGAGCCCAAGTACACCCGCAAGGTTTTTCTGGTTGCCGGAAGGATTCTGGCCCTCACCATTGGCTCTTCTCCATCCTTGCCCATGCGGTCATACGCCTGAAACCTGTGACAGCCTCCAAAGGCAAAATAGTAGCTCTTGCCTTGCTCGCGGACCAAAAACACATCGATTGGCGGCAATTCCCCCGATTTGATATCCTCAACGGCGCAAGTTGCCAGGGCCATAGGAGTGCCATTGAGAGTAGATACCATTGCGTCGATTTTCTGGGTATCAAGAACCGGTGGGATTGGTCTTCTGATCTGACTGAGCGGCACAAATTCTTCTTTGAGTGTAGACAGCTGTAGAGACATTTTTTTCTTTCTGTTGTTTTGTTGTTGGAAAAGCAAGAGAGGTGGTACTTATATATTGCTGCGAATCTGAGTGCTTACTATAATCGATGCGACTAGTCTTCTGAGTGCTTACCTGCAGTTCATTAATAATAAGGCAAGGGTCTGGGCAGAAGCGCATTGTATAGAATAAATGCCATTGGTGCCTGCAGACAATGGCGGATGTTCAGAAGCTGTGGCATGGGTTAAGGGCATTTGAACGTCGGAGTAAAATGGAGGTAACGGGTTTAAGTGGGAAAAACCGCCACGTGACGGAAATGCACGGGATTGGTGGGGGAATTGTAGGTTGGGCTAAAAGCCAGATCCAGATCAGATCGGAAAAAAAAGAATCAAAAGAACCAAATGTGTGTTTGGTGTGTCCCCAATGTAGCGAGTAGGAGAGCAAAAATTGTCAGCGCAAAAAAAGCCCACGCTGAAGTCTACGGAATTGACACAGATTTGCCAAATTTTCCTCCGTATTGTCTATTGTGCCCCACCAGAGCCGATGTCGGAGTAGTGCACACAGCCCCGGTTCTACCCTCGGAAATCTCCTGATTGAAAAGATAATTCTTCGATCCGAGCGGCTGATTGCACACTACATGTCTTTATAACATTTCAGCTGGTCCTCTGATTTATTTCGACGTTACCAAAAAAATGTCAACCACTCAGTTGCTAAACGCAACACAATCACCATCTCCACACAAATCCAGTTTCCTGGTCATCGTGCTGCGAATCAAGACTGTCTTGCTATTCCTATGTTTGGTGGCTCTTTTCTTTGCATTTACTCCCGAGCAAGCGGCGAAGGGGGCTCCGTTTGCCCATTATGAGCAGCTGGAAATCGCCATGACCAGCTGTGGCATGCATCTAATAGGACACGATTTCTGCGAGGAGAGAGAACCCGGCAAGTTTGTTCAGACTGGTTGTTTATGCAAAAACGAGAATGCCTTGGCTACCGCTGCTCATTGCTACATCACAGCTTACCCGGATCAGGTGGGCGACTTTATTGCCATGTGCAATAAGAATTACAATGTCGGGCTAACAAGAAGCCAGTTTGACTCGGCGGTTCTGTTCTACAATGAGAAGGCAGCTGAGGCAGTCAAACAAGACACAGATGAGCCTAAGGAGGAAGGGGAGGAAGCTGTGAAAGATTTCAAGAAGGAGAAAGGCACAACAGAGATATTGGACCATCCGCTCAAACTCAACGACTCGCTCATCTTCACATACAGAGAGATGTACGACATGTTCTTGGGCAACTACAACAGGTCCATCCAATATGGAAACTACATGATCGTGTTCTGGCTTGTGGTGCTTGGAATGGCAGCAGTGGGGAACTGGTGCAAGGTGTTGGTCCCAAAAGTGTCAAATAAGTTCACGGGGCCCACAAGCAACTGGATCAGGAAGAAAGTGACGTTGCCTGCTCTTTTTGGCAGGTACAAGACCAACGAGAAGCCGTTCCTCAAGTTCTTGGACTTGCTTGTGCCCACACGTGCAGAGACGTTGATTCTAGGTACGTTCACTGCATTCGTTGCCTTTCTCTCCTTGCATCACATCCACTACATCGAAGGTGACCCATTCTACAACAAGTTCAGGGCTTTACTCAGATACTATGCGATCAGAACGGGGATTTTGGGGATTTACCTTTTCCCTGTTTCCGTCTTGTTTGCTGGCAGAAACAATATCTTGCAGTGGGTCACCCGGTGGGAGTATGCCACCTTCGTCACTCTCCACAGATGGGTGTCGCGTATCATGATGTTGCTTTTGCTCATTCACTCCAACAATTACGCATTGATGCTCAGGCAGCTGAAGAGCCACAAGTTGGAGGAGCTGTACATTTTCTGGGGCATCGTCGGCACGTACTCGGGGATCATCATCATAGTGCAAAGTCTCTTGGTGCTTCGTCGCAGATGGTACGAGGCATTCTTGATAGTGCACATCATTTTGGCTGGCCTATTCATGGTTGGCGCATGGCTTCACGTGAAGGATTTGAACTTTTTGTGGTTTGCTTACTGCTCGGCATGGCTCTGGTTGCTTGACCGCGTGATGAGAATCCACAGACTTGTCACATTTGGGTTCCCAATGGCTGAGGTGAAATTGTATGAGGACAACTGCTTGAAAGTTTCTGTCAAGAAACCAGAAGGCTTTGAAGCCGAGGGAGGCGGTCACTGCTTTGTTCATTTCTTGCACTGGTACTGTTTCTGGCAGTCGCATCCGTTCACATACACGGTGGTGGGAGAGAACATCATATTCTATGTGAAAGTGAAGGAAGGAGTGACTCAGACACTCGGCGAGTTCTTGAAATCACACCCAGACCAGACCGCGCACATAAGAGTGGCAGTGGAAGGATCATACGGAGAAGCCACCCCTGCTGCAAAATATGATACCAGTGTTTTCGTTGCTGGAGGAAATGGAATCCCCGGCATTTTCGCTGAGGCCATCGAAGCTGCGAAATCACAAAACTACAAGCGCAAGGTGAAGCTTCTCTGGGTCGTTAGAGAGTATCCTGCAGTGTTGTGGTTTTACGACGAGTTGATCTCGCTCAAAGGATCACCCATAGAAACTGAGATCTATGTCACCAGGCCAGCTCACCGCATTGCACCAGAGGGTGAGCGGGACAAGTCTGCACAGTTGCTCAACACCTATACCCACGCATACTACATGTCGACACTGGCATTGTCTGACCCAGTTGAGCAGCTCAAGAAGGACTTGGAGCACATCACATTCAAAGAAGGCAGACCTGACATTCGGCAGATTGTGAGGTCCAATGTGAAGGAGAGCATGGGGTCCGTGGCGTTTGTCACGTGTGGCCACCCAATTATGGTCGACGACTTGAGACACGAGGTTGTTCAAGCGATCGGAGTGGACCAGAAACGAGTCGACTTCTTTGAGCAGTTGCAGGTCTGGTCCTAATATTTATGAAGGTAATACATTGGCATATGGAGGTGAAGTGTAGGATTGAACGAGTCCTTAGGCTTGTATCAGATGCTTTGAGTGTTCTACATTCATTTCAGGCCAAAATGAACTCGTTTAGAGCCGATTTTGGCCCAAATCGCCGCGATTTCTATTTTCACACATGCATCTCCTATTGTGCATGGAACATTTTTTTCACCAGATTGCTCGTATGGCGCAGTGGTAGCGCAGCAGATTGCAAATCTGTTGGTCCTTAGTTCAAACCTGAGTGCGAGCTCTCTTTTTTAGATTTGGGCTTCAGATGGAGAACAAGATCGTTTTTTTTATTGATCTTCTCAAGTTTTGGTAAATTTCCTTTGTGGAGAAGTCCAGCCCGGCTTCCTTGACTACAATTCCTTCTGGTGTCTGATTATTTCTTATTTCTAGGCTAGATCGTCTCGGAGTTCCCCGCTAGCCAGTGAACCCCTCTACTTATACAAGCTCAACTTCGTACAAGACGAAAGGCTCGTAGTCGGAATCAACCAATGACGCATATTCATGCAAATTGCTCAGCTCGGAGAATCCATCTCCGCCCAAGTATCCAAACTTGGAAATCAACTCCTTCTTGGCCTTGTCGATATTGTTCACGTTTTTACCTTCGAATTTGATGGCATAGGTGTCGAATTGAGGTGGCAATCCGTATCTCAACACAGACTCCACGTATATGCGGATAGCCTTGATGTGGAACCAGGCACTGAAGATCTCAGAGTAGGCCGTCTTTGACAATCTGATCAAGTCGTTTTTGGACTTGGTCTCTGTCGCTTTTGTCAAGTCGAACTCTTTCCTCAACTCGTTCAAGTTCTCCTCGGAGTAAGTGAAGTCCGTTCTAGGGTGCCACTTGTGCTCTCTGGTAGCATGGATGAAGTCACTCTGGTATTTCTTGAACAACGTCACCGCGTACAACACATACTCCGAGTCTCTGGCGATTTCCTGCGCGGATCTTGGAATCACCCACTCAGTGAGCGACTCGTAGGATTTCTGGAAGTCAGAGACAAGACCAGATGGAACAGCAACCAACACAGTGGTCAAGTGCTCGGAGTCCAAGACAAAGTGCTCAGGCCTCACAATCTCGTGCAATGACTTGATCGACAAGTCACCGTTTTTCTTTCTGTCGGCAGCCAAAAAATTGGACTTGGCTGCCTGGTACAGCTGGTATGCCAGTCTCACGTCATTGTCCAAGGCCAAAGCCTCGCCCGTGATGATTTGGACCAAGTCCTTGATGGATTTGTCCAAGCGGAACTTGGAGGAGTTCCACGAGAAGTGTTCCACGAACCACGAAGCTGGTTTCTGGTTCACCACTCTGGTCTCGTTGAACAGTTTGTTGGGCTCGACACTTTGCACGACATCGACGACTTTGGCGACTGAGGCGGCCAACGTCGAGTCCAATTTGGCCAATTCCTCCGAGAGTTGCACCAAAGAGTCCAAGGTTTTAATTTGAAAGTCTGGTAATTTGAATTCAGCCAATGGTTGTTTTCCCTGGTTCAAAAGCCTCTCCAAGAATGGGTATGCGTTTGCCGATTCCGGCAATGACACAATGAGGTACAGCGTGGAGGAGCTCATCTTGGCGTGTCAACTTGGGTAACAACTGGTGAATGTTAATTAGGTGGACAGGATTGTGGATGATAGATAGTGGGTGCACGGGTGTGTGCGCTCGGAGATCCACGAGACAAAGTATTGGAGAGAGGAAGTGGGGGAGTCCACTGGGGAACTAGTTAGGTAGAAGTTGGGAAGAAATTATTGTGTGTCATGAGATCGTCCCACTTGATGTGATTTTTCTATTCCCAAATTTATCCTTCTTTTTCCTTGGTTCCACTTGAAGTTCTCCACTGTGTCTAGTCTGGAGGTTGGTGGGTGCTTTTTTGGTTGCGAATTGCCAGTTCAGGTGATTAAGAATATGGTACTTGAGGTGAGCAGAAAACGACAAATAGAAGAGAAATGAAAGTGAATAGTGCATGTCATCATTATCACAAACAATAAATATCCAGTCATTTATTAATTTCATCAAATTCATCCATCAAGTTATTGCGGGTTCCTGTCCTTGCTCTCTTTGGCTGTCTTTCTGCCCACTTTAAGTGCCCACAGTGATTTGTATCAACACGCCAGAATTTCATCCAACCAAACCCTACAGTCCCATACCAATCGCTCAACTATCTCCATTCACCTCCCAATCTACTTTTTTTCCC
Source organism: Sungouiella suratensis (assembly GCA_030566815.1). Classification (NCBI taxonomy): domain Eukaryota; kingdom Fungi; phylum Ascomycota; class Pichiomycetes; order Serinales; family Metschnikowiaceae; genus Sungouiella; species Sungouiella suratensis. Next base: position 1,320,599 of record JAKUAV010000001.1, on the reverse strand, counting down.
AATTTTCTCTCACTTCATCTTGCCTGGGTGCAACTACTACTCTCTTCTTGTCCTGCACACCCACCGCGATGCCACTAGAACATTTTTTTAAGACTAGGACATTTGCAAGTATTCAACAATGACTAATTCGCTCGAGGTATGTTGCAAAGAATTCTGGAAGAATTCAATATGACTGGAACAGTAAGCGGACACATATTCATCTTGTTGGAAAGTCGCCTGCTCATGTCCCTGCTCATCGGCCATGGTCATCACTGAGACATGTACTAACTCTCCAGGAACGTCTAAAAACACACTCCTCGGCCTTTGACGGCTTGTTGTCGCTAATCCCAGCGAAATACTACTACGACGATGCCACCCAGGACCAGTGGCAGCAGAAAAAGAAACTGAAACAGGACGCTAGTCGAGACAAAAGAGCCAAGTTGGATCCAGAGAACTCCTCAAGCGCCGACTCCTACAACAACGGCGGGGCGTCAGCAAAGGATGTCATGGAAAACAGAGCAAAGACGGCAAAGAAAGTCGTGCTTCCCGGTGCCGTAGACCACTCCAAAGCTCAAGAAAAGGCTGAGAAGAAGGCTGAAAGAGAACAAGCACTCATCAGTGAAGAGGGCCCCGTGATGGAGTTCGACGACGACGGAAATGCATTGGGAGAAGAGCCAGTCGCCGCTCCAAAACAGAAGCAGACCAAAAAAGAACTTGACCCCGAGGAAAAGAAAGCCAGAGAGCAGCGCAGAGCCGAGTTGAAGGCCAAGTTGGCGTCGAAAATATCGCTATTGAGAGAGAAAAGAAAAGCTCCAGGCACGAAGAACGGCCGTCCGGTCAAGTCCCGTGAAGAGATGTTGGCGGAGAGAAAGAGGAAAGAGGAGTACAGGAAACAGCTCAAGAGGAAAAGAGAGCAGGAGGAAAGCGAAGACGACAAGTCCGACAACGAGGATGAGGACGACGAGGATAACGAGGAAGCCAACGGGAACGACGACGCAGTTTTGTTTGGCAATATCGTGTTCAAAGACGGATCGCGAGTCACTTCCGATTTGACAAAACTCAGGAACGGAGTGGACAGCAAGAAGAAGAAGGGGCCGTCCAATAACGACATCAAGGGCCATCTTGCAAAGCTCGAGGCCAAGAAAAGAAAGTTGGAGACGATGACGCCCGAGCAAAGAGCAAAGCAGCAGGAGAAAGACCAGTGGCTGGGACTCATGGCTCAGGCCGAGGGAGTCAAGGTCAAGAACGATGAAAAACTATTAAAGAAAGCATTGAAGAGGAAAGAGAAGCAGAAGCTCAAGAGCGAGGTCGAGTGGAAGGAAAGAAAGCAAGTGGTGAAGGACACCATTGCAGCCAGGCTGAAGAGGAGAGAGGCCAACTTGAAGCTGAGAAGGGAGAACAAGGGCAAGAAGAGCAAGAACATTCCGAGGTTGAAAAAATTCAGCGGAGTGGTCAAGAAAGGCGGCAAGAACAAAGACGGGAAGAAAAGAGCAGGATTCGAAGGCAGTGCCAAATCCAAGGGCAAGCTGAAGTGATGTGTATACTAATGCATGAGTTACGGTTCTCACCGAGGCTGTAAGCATAGCCTTTTTTCCCGAATATCTCCAGAATGCTCACCTTGATGGTCATGCACCAAGCTGGACTTGAGTGTTTTGGCTGTTTTGAGCGTTTTGAGTGAATTTTCCCTCTTGCATTTTTCTTATTTCTGTCGCTTCTCACTTGTGCTCTAAGGCTGTGTTGGAATGGCTTCTAAGCCCTCTTTTTGATGGTTGCGAAATGCTGTATACCGACACCACCAACCTAAAATTTTTTTTCCAGTATCTTGGAGATTCCCGCCTGTTCAGTTCAGTTCCTCGAAATTTCACTACGGTTTTTGCATCCATGTCCCCAGACCGAGTCATATAACCTAGATCGTCAGTGCCTCTAATCAGCGCTCCTGCATACCCCCCTCGAACCTGAAGCAATCATGGATCAAGCATTCTCGTCAATTCCACATTCTTACTACTACTGAAAAATGGCAGCTGTTCTCGACCAAGCAAAGGGCTACTTGACCAACATCGACAGAGTATGTGAAGCACGAAACTCAATTGATTTTACCCAACCAGAATTTCCATTATCTTTTTCCAGATCACAGTACTAACTATAGGCAACCTCTGGGATCCAGCCATTGGGTCTCTTCGAGCAGCAAACTGGCTTGCCAAGATCATACGCCGTATTGGGTGCTGTGGGCGTCTACTTTGTTTTGATCTTCTTCAACATCGGCGGAACCGGCCAGTTGTTGTCGAACATTGCCGGGTTCGTCATTCCAGGCTACTACTCTTTGGTTGCATTGGAGACCACCGCCACCAACGACGACACCCAGTTGTTGACGTACTGGGTTGTGTTTGCGTTCTTGAACGTCATTGAGTTCTGGTCCCGTGCCATCTTGTACTGGATCCCATTCTACTACTTGTTCAAGACGGTGTTCTTGCTCTACATTGGTGTTCCAGCTTTTGGCGGGGCCAAGTTGATCTACCTCAACTTCATCAAGCCTTTGACGCACAACTACATCTCCACAGGCAAGCCATTTGCCAGCGACGTCAGCGAGACTGCCGAGGGCGTCTCCACCTCCGTGCACATCTAGGTGTCCTGAGTTATGTTTTTTTTCTATTCTGATTAGCTCACAATGTATGCGTGAATCCTGCAAAATCAAACTGGTCCTCTGTGGCTGCGCCATCTAAGCTGTACTTCACCTTCACTCTCAACTTCACTTTCGAGCCTTCTTTTCCACTGATCTTGAGCACCTGCTTGATCACATTGCTTGTGACCAAAGAGTCACTGCCCGAGGTGGTGGACATTGTGAGTTTCTGCGTTTTGGGTACAGCAATGAGAAGCTGCACATGCTCGATGTTGCTCTGCGGAGCCATGGACGTGATGTCTGCATCGATGACTGCTTGGCCCGAGGAGAATGACAGAGGAGCGAATGTTACCCTCAAGTGGCCATTGGCAAACGCCTCGATTGCCTCAGGGTGACCACTGGACACCTCTGGCTGTCCATTGAACACGTCTCCCAAGCCTGAGGAAGGCGCTGGTGCAGGTTGTGATCCGAAGATGTCCGACAAAAGGTCGTCGTTATTTTGTTGTGGAGCCTGGGCCTGAGGGGCCGGGCTTGCATCGTCAAAGAGGTTAAGTAAGTCGTCTGTAGCATTGGATGCAACAGAAGGACCCTTGCTTGCAGGCTTGCTCTTGCTATCTCCTTGTAAGCTAACGGTGTGTCTTTCCTTTAGTGGGGGTGCCGGCATTCTGGCCAATAAGCCATGCTTCAACTTCTCGTCCTGTCCGAAAATCTGCTGGTACTCAATGGCACGCGTCTGGATTTCGAGGTTTTCGTCGTAGCTTCTCGAGTTGAGGATGAGACGTAATTGCTCAATGCTCTGTGAGTTGGTGAACTTCACGGACAACTTGATCACAGCGGTCAAAATGAACGTGACCAACTGCACAGTCTCAGCCTCGGAATAGTTGGAGTTGTTAATGAGACGCTCCAATAAGCTCAAGATCAAAGGCTCGGTAACGGTCTCATTCTTGCCGTTGACCTCAATGCTCGTGTTGGTGATGAGGTCTCCATACTCACCCAAGCCCCACACGGTGATCAATGCCAACCCGTACTGCGCTGGGTCTTCCAAGCAGGACAGTAGCAATTTGCCCACCACGTGTTTCTTCAACTCGGCATCCGTGCACCTCATCAACAAGGCCAATATGCTCAGCACGATATCTGTGGTGACGTAGTTGCCCGAGACCCTCAACATGCGGATGAGCGTGTCGAAGTGCCATTTTTCGTTGGGAGCAAACTTGGAGGACGCAGTGACCAATTGAGAGGTGATATATGGTTTGAGCTCGTTGTCGGTGCACGTCTCCAAGAAGGTCAAGATCTCACGAATGAGCACGCGGATGTTCTGCTCGTTCAAGATGGCGAACGCCAACTCCAACGCTCTCCGTCTGATGGAGATGTCTCCGTCCGACAAACAGTTCACTATGGTGGATCTGTGTCTCTGCACAGCCATGGGCTCGTAGTTGATCACTGTAAGCAACATCTCGAGAGCCACGTACCGTGTGTTGTTATCCTTAGTCAGCAAGAACTTACCCAAGAGATTCACTCCCAACACTCTCAACGACTGGTCAGACTTGATGGCGAAGATGGTCTTGATGCACTCGAACAATATGGCGTGTGCAGCGTTCTTGCCGCTGTCCAAGTTCGACGCCACTTGAGTCAAGATGTCGTTCATCTCCTCCAAGTGCTGCGGCGAGCACGACTCGTCTGTGGCCAACGATCTCATGGTGTCTAGCAACGTCACCTGCAAGAACGGGTCGGTGATGCCATTGACGTCGTAGTCCGGCATGTACCCGCTGGTGATCACTCTCTTCAAGTGCAGAATCAACTTGGGCAAGAACTTGACCAACGCTGCACGGTCAGATGGGCAGTGCTCGTATATAGACAGAATCAACCGACACGTGCCCAACAACACCAGCGGAGTCTTGTCTGAAAGCAAAACACTCATTTTCGGCAAGAAGATCTCGCCCAAGTCTGGATCCTTCTCGACCAATTTCGCAGCAACAATGCACGCTTTCTTCTTCAAGTACACCGAGTTGGTCAGTGTGAGAATCTTGTCCACATTAGCATACAAGTCACGCGCCAACTCAGGCGAAGCGATGTTGCCCAAGCAGCACAAGGCAAGCCCCACGATGAACGTGTTGGGGTGCTGCATGTCGTTGTCCAAAGAATTGGTGAGAAGCGTCAACACCTCTTGGTTCTCGTCAAGCAAGAGCATGGTAGCCAAGTAGCCCAATCTCTTATCGGCGAAACGGGGCGACACCAACAACTTCAAGCACTCGACCTGCCCGAAATGGGTCTTCTCGCCCAAGATGTAGAGGTACAACAACTTCGAGATGTTTATTCGCCTGGTGGTCTGGTCCAAGTTTGGATCTCTGAAAGAGGTTCTGATTGCGGCAGACTCCTTGCGCACGACGGTTCTCTCGTCGGCAATTGTCTTGGCCTTTCTGACGGCCTTCACAAACAGCTTCAAGGACCCCATTTCCCAGTTTTATTTTTTCCAAGTTCTCGCTGTTTTCCAGGAATATCGCAAGGTGTTGTTTCAGCGTGCGGTGTAGGCTGTATTTTGGTCGAGCGCACCTGGTGTACAGGTGCAGATCAGGAATACAGCCCACACCACTACTTAAATTATCCGTCTGATATAAAAAATGGCAATTCAGACATCGGCAAAGGTCCGGTTCTTGACAGGGAAGGGAAACATCGACATTGAGTTGTATGCCAAGGAGTTGCCTGTGGCGTGCAGAGCGTTCCTTCAGAATTGCATAGATGGACGGTTCGTGGGACTACACTTTGGCAGACTTCTACCGGAGTTTATTGAATTGACCCCAAACTCTCAGAAGACGCATATAAGACGAGAATTCCACTCGCGAATTGGTTTTGGTGCTCGTGGAGATGTGGCATTGCTCAATGTGGGGGTGACCCAGCTGGCCAGCCCAGATGGATTCTTCATCACCATGATGCCGCTGCCGGCGCTCAACAAGAAGTATGTGATGATCGGTCACGTGGTGGGGGACCTGATCTACAATGTGGTGAATATTCAAGCGGGAGAAAAGATCATAGGAACAACGGCGCCTGTGTATCCTGTCACTGTTACTGGTGTTGAGATCCTACAGCCGTACTTTGAGGACTTGGTTCGCTCGGTGCCCCAGGTAGAGACGAGAGAGGTGAAAAGAGCTAAGCCAGCAGTGCAAATTTCCTACGATGATGAAGACGACTCCGATGACGGATATCCCTTCTCTATGGGCTGTGCACCCGACCTTACTACATACGGTAACTGGACGGTCGGGATGGACGAGAATGCGGAGAGGGAGCGGGAACTAATGAGGGAGAGTGTGATGAGAGCACAAGCCAGAATTGACAGCGAGGAGATTATGGGCACTGAAGAAGCCGAGAAAAGTCTGAGTGGGGCATTCAGCATCCCTCCATTTGGTGCCCAGAATTCTGGGAAGTCCAAATCTAAGGACCTGAAGCGCAGTAAGTCGACGTCAGGCGATCTGAAACAGCCAGCTTTGGCTCCATACAACCTGTACCTCGACTTCTGGGAAGACAAAATAAGCGGGGAAGATCTCCGCAAGCATCGATACGTGTGTTCCTAGCTCAACTTCAAAATCTTGATTACACTACTGCTCCACATCCAATAGTCACCGTTAATTTCCATAGTCTATCCCTATTTACCAATATATATATACCAAACGTCACCTGAACTAAACTTATTCCTCGCAGGCAAACCCATGCACCTCGCAGTTGCAGTTGGCCAAGGCCTCGCACTCTTGCTTGAGGAACTTAGCGTTGGGCTTGAACCAAGGGTGCGCCAACAACGAGCCACAGTCGTACCTCTCGCTCAAATCGAACTTCAAGCACTTGAGAATGACATCAAGCGCCAACTGCACGCTATCCTCGCTCATGTCAAACTTGTACTTGTCCCTGAGCACCTCCTCCAACGACCAAAACTTCAACTTGGGAATGTTCTCCATCCTGTTGCTCTTGCGGAAGAACTTGTGCGAGAGCTCGCAGTCATTCAAATACTCCTTCGACGGGAACTCACCCAAAAGCTCGATCATCTGCGCCAAGTGGTCCTCGTCTTTCGAGAACGACTCGCCCATGTGTGGGTCAAACAAGTAATCGCCCGTCATGAGCTCAAACAAGAGACATCCAATCGACCACACGTCAGCCAGCGCGCCCCAGTTCCTGTGCCTGAGAATAATCTCGGGAGCACGGTACTGCCGCGTTTGGATGTGGCTGGTGAAGTGCAAGTTGGTGTAGGTTGCGTTGCCCAAGTCTGCCACTTTCACCTTCAAGGGCGCAGACTCAATGCTGCTGAGCAGTAGCGCCAAAGGCTGTGATGGCAAGACCTGGAACCGCTGGTTGGCCTTCGGTAGGCGCAGAAGCTCGTCTCTTGGTGGGTCAGTGAAGGACATGAGAATATTCTCGGGCTTCAAGTCTGTGTGGATGATTCCGCGGCGGTGCATGTAGTCGACCAGCTGGAGGAGCTGGTGAGCGATCAGCCGCACCAAGTCAAGCCGAAGCAAGTGCAGAGACACTGTGTTTTTGAGAGCCTGCGACGTGCACTTGGCAGCTTTGTACTTGTACATCAAATGCAACATGTTCTCACCCATGAGCTCAAACACCATGGCCAAATGCGTTCCGTTGGGCCCCTTGATCTCAAAGTCGTCTAGCAACTTCACAAGGTGCGTATCGCGGAACTCACAGCCACACTCCTCTTCGTCGTATGTTTCGCCCTGAAGGGCACGGAGGATGGCGATCTCGTCCCGTGCGGCCTCCGTGTAATTTTTCCCCAGCTTCACGATCTTGAGCGCCATGTACTGGCCAGAGTTGGCGTCGCTACAGAGCCACACAGTCGAGAAGTGGCCCCAGCCCAATTTGCGCAAGACCCGGTACCGAGAGCTTCCGGAAACGTACATGTCTCCGAGTTTCACTGGGTGATAGCCGCCCGTGCGGTACTCGGAGATGCTTTCCTCTGCGTTTGGGTCGAAAACCACTAGTTCTGTTTGTTGTGACAGTGTGGCTCTGGTGTGGGGTGCAAGCAAGCTGTGGGAGTCATCGTCGTCGTTCTCGTCGAGGTCTGGGTTGTCAAACTCCATGTGCAGCGTCATGTCGCTATTCAGGAGCGAGATGCACTCGGTTGTGAATGAAGTGTACCGTTCCTCGGTGTGGTAGACGTGAGTGTAGTTCTTCGCTGGTGGGAACAGCGTGGTGGATGTGGCCGCAGACAGTCTCTCTGTGGAATAAGTATCTGAGGAGTCCTGGGCCTGAGCGGTTGAGTCCAGGGAAAGATCCTGGTTGTTGTGGCTGTTTTGACTGTTCTGACTGTTGCCTAGTATTGCTGTCATGTCTTGCTCTGAGTGTTGGTCAGGCAAGTCGATCTGCACGTGGTCTAGCGTAGCCGACAAGGAGTCTATGGAGCGTTTCCAAGTGATTTTCTTTTTGATGAGTCCTCCCAAATTGAATCGAGTAGGTTTGCGAGCCAAAGGCTTGACAGGATCATTTTTCCAGTTCATGATCATCATGTTGCGCAGCAGAACACCTGTGCTCCAGGCACACGGCGGAGTAAACTATGGACTTTTCGTTCAGGGCAGAGCAAAGACCTGAAAACTGGGAAACACCAAGAAAACAAAAAGAAAAGAAAAAATAAAGACGTTGGTTTATAATATGTCAGAGCAGCTAATTAATTACCCTGCCTCCGAGGGGATTACCTGCACAGCGGCGTTAGTAATATAGTCCGGGAAACCCGCAGAATGGACCCGTGCAGGTGTGGCCCAATAGAAGGTTTAGGAAACATAACGTTAAATTGAGCTTAATTTTTGGGGAGACAAGTGATGGAACATGAGTTTAGTGGTGGTTCGAAATCTGATCCACCGCTCGAATTATCCATCGTCCAGCTGGAAAATTGCCCGGCATCGCCACATCGTCCCTGCACTTACTTGATTCACCTGTATGGCAATTGCGGTGGTTGTGCAATACGCATGGCGAATTGTTTCGCGGGGACAATTGGCTCCGCTGTGGAGGCACAATGCCGTACAGTCTGTTGGGTAAAGAAACGGAGAAACAAAAAAACTGGCGGGTAATTTTACTTGATGGATTTTTGTGGTGGGATTCTCTCGCTTATATAGTAATTTGCTCGAGACACGTGGCCTATTGTCTGATCATTTTCTCTCTGCTCAGTTGTAATGGTCCATTGGTGCATCTTCCATAGAGTATATCTGAGAGTTTTTTCCCTCGGAGTTTTTCTGCATCGAGCGAATCGCTCCATAATACAACCTCGCTCTAGCTTTCCACAATAGTCTGCAAACACGAAATATTTCTCCACACTGGATTTATTGTTGAGAATGACCAATAAAAAAGGAAATAATAAAAGGGAAAAGGGTAAAAAAGGAAAAGTCAGAATAATTGTTGGAAGGTCACCAAAATGGGAAACAAGAGCAAATCCGTTGGGTCTTGTTCAGTTTGTTCACTTTCCCTAGTGGTAGGTCACATAGTAGAGTATAGTCTGCTCAAAAGAAAAAGCCCAAAAACCTCCACTTCCCTTTCACTGTCCTACACGTTCACCTTATCGTTAGTTCATTTCTATGTACAGTTACCACGATGCCTTTTTAACCCCAGGAATTTGTCCAGCACGAGCTCTCTCTCTGAATGCTGTTCTGTTCAATTTGAAATCGGTAATCACCGAACGCGAGTGCCCCGAAGCAACACATCTCTCCTTGATTTGTGTTGGCGACGTGTACTTTGGCATGGCTGTGAGCTGAAGTTGAGCTTCCAATCTGGCTCTGGCCGGGAGTTCTGTGTTTCTGGCAATGTACTTCAAAGCTTTCCTCGTCACCTCATGCTCGGCAAACTGTAATCTCTTAAACTGGTCCTTGATCACTCTACTGTTGAGGTAGCAGTGCTTGGGAAGCTCGAATTTGACTGGGAATCTGAATGGCATTCTCGGTGAAATTGGTATGTTTGAAGTGAGCAAAACTTTTCTTTCATTTTACACACCCGTACACCAGAAGGTGTGGAATCAACCAAGCAAACTCGAGAGAATAAAATTATGAAAAGTGAGAGAGATTTGTATTGGTGACTAAACTTGAGCTTTTTCATGAGCATTTGTTATTGATAGCTGCTTCTTTCTCCAAACTTTTGTCTGTTTTGGAAACGGATATTCCATTCCTATCTACCAAGATTGAGACAGGTCAACACAACTTTGACTTTTTGTCAGAAATTAGCATGAAATCTTATCTTGTCGTGAACTTACGGCTTAAAAATGTTTAATTCTTATAAAGTCACTTTTCTAGTATGGCTTTATGTATTTTTATTCTGCGGAGGCAGTATTTACAACTTTTGGTATGGCTGCGAAAAATTGACAGTTCAGATTATCTTCTCGCAGTTCATTTGAAAACCAACACTGACCACCAAAGAAAAACCACAAAAGTCTCCAAAAGAACACAATGCGGCTTCTTCCAATTCTCCTTTTGATCCCGTTGACTATGGCAGCTACGCTTCTCTCCATCTTGAACCAAGTCGGACTATTTGAGGTGGCCAACATTTCCATGGTGACTCCTCAAATCTTATCCCAGCACCCATTCATCAGAGTGAGGGACGACGACTCAGTGATCGCATCAGAGCATTTATTGGAGTTGGTGACCAATCCAAACTTTGACGAGACTTTCGAATTTGAAAAACATCAACCCATTGCCGAGGATCCACGGAACCTCAAGTTCGTTCAGACCAACTTTGCTGAATGTGTAACTCAAGTGACCGAAACCGAGTGGGTGCCAATTGAAGGGTGCATTGACAATTCTTTTTCAAACATGAAAACCACGGCAACGAGAACGGGAACCACTGGTTTCGGTAATAAACTCGGGCCAAAGTTATTTTTCGCCTTGTTGGGGTCCAGTGCAACTTTCGCATTGAAGGTATCCTCGCTTCACCTGAGCGCAGAGAAGATATACTGCGACATTTTGCCTGGAGACAAGCTACAAATCTTCCACAAATTTGAAGTTGTGAAATTTCAAAATTTGAAGCAGAGAGAATTGCAGATCGTGGCTCCCTTCGCCAGAGCAAAATATATCAAGTTTTCCGAGTGGACGAATGTTGACCCCGATGAGTCTGAGTTCAAGTACAGTGAGCAATTGGCCTGTGTGACAGATGAGAGTATGTTACAGTGCAGGGTGAAGAGCTTGGATCCGGGGAGCGATTGCTCGGACGAGGATACCGATGATGAGAGCCACGATGACAGAGTGGAGGGATTTGAGGATGATGGAGAAAATGAGGATGTGAACGAGGAGGCACAAGGGACAAAGTCTTAGGAGCGTCGTTCGCACTAAAGTTGATGAGCAAGTAGTAGATGAACAATAAAGTGGAAATATTAAGCTATGGAAGTAGGAACTTGGAGAGTCTACTCCATCTATCGTTTTTTTCTTTTCTTTTCTACTACAAGTGTTTGTCGAGTCATGATTTGTGCTGTTTGGAGGATGGCTTCTTTCTTATGGTAGAATGGCTGCAAATTTGAAAGTTCGAAAATTAACTGTGATTGAAAAAAGCCAATTATTCCTGATCGGGTATGTTTGACTCAAACTCATTAACTCGTCACCTCAATCCGTATAAAATAACATATTCAAACTCATTTGCTGCCCTTTGGTGTCTTCAGATGGTGGTATACTATTGTATCCAGTAATGTCCAGTAATGTGATACTTCAGGCTACGAAATTGCTTGACAGGATAATCCACACAGATATCTATCATTGGGGTACCAGAAACTGCTCCAAAACACCCAAAATTGGGCATATTTCGCTATTTTCACTTTTGATACTGCTCCACCTATTGGTCCTCTACCGGTTTGCAGACAGAATCCTCTCGGTGGCCAAGCTGGCTAAGGCGCGAGACTGTAATTGTATTGTAATCTTGAGATCGGGTGTTCGACTCACCCCCGGGAGATTCTTTTTGTCATTTCGGTCTACTGCTAAGCCTCGTTTGTCTATAAGTTGCGAAATCAACGAAATTGAACTTTTTTTGATCGTCATGGAAGTGTTGGCTCGTAATCTCATAGACAGGTCGTGCGCGCACCACCCTTGCTCCCCGCAATATTCACTCCACATTATCTCCAATCTAATCACGGTAATCACCAATGGACCCCAACGATCAAAAATTACAGAATTCAAATCTCACCGAGGAGCAGAAAAAGGTATGCTTATCCGAGTAATCGCAAGAACTCAAAGTTTTAAATCTTGTCATGTTCATGTTCTCAGTGTCCACTTACTAACTAAAAGGCTCATCATATTGCTTCCGAGCAAAAGAGACGAGAAAACATCCGGGCAGAATTCGACCACATAGTCAAACTCACACCCACGCTATCCGAGCAGGAAAGCCGGTCTGAGCTTAGTATTCTCACCAAACTGGCCAACTATATCGATTACTTGAAGGACGAGAACAAGAAGCTAGTGGAGCTATGCCAGATGAAGGGAATACCGGTACCCAGCGAGTTGGTGTATAAGGGCCCTGGAGTAGCCAACGAATGAGACGATAAGGATAAGCTAGTGTAATATTTTGGATTAATACGAAGATAATGGAACTGAGTGTAGAGACTGGGTAGGAAAGTGGGGCATATTGAAGTATAGTAGAGTATAGCCAAGTCAAGCAGATAGCAAGACATGAGGGGAGCTTTTGTAATTCAGGATGTACGGCCCAGCTGAAAACCATGAACTGGGAAAGATCTGTTTCCATATTTTTTTTCTTTTTCTTTTTTTTTTTTCATAATTCCACACACTTATCTGGTGTGATTTGCCTGTTCAGGTACGGCCGTGTGGGTGCAGGGTCCATGTTTACCGGATCGCAAGCCACGAGGAACAAAATGTCAAGATTGAAAAAAATTTGACGTATGAAACAATTTTTCTTTAACTTCCATAACAGCTCCCAGAATCATCTTTTCTGTCCTAAACCTTATCTGACTCTCTTCCTCGTCTCTGCTGCAACGTGACATTGTGTCTCACATAACTTCGCGGTTTCTGGAATTCAACATTTCACTATACTATTATACGCATCTGATCATGAACATCGGCACCGGCCAGGCGCCGCCCAGTAAAGCCGATGCCGTTGGAATCCCTGTCTCGTCAGCATACGGATCCCAGGAAATCCCCCCAGATATGGTGGTGCTACTCCAGAAACTAGAAGAAGATTTTTCGAATAAAGTGATTGACCAGTGGACCTACATTAACCGAAGGGAAGAGATCATGCAGCTGGTCAGCAGACTCCACGAGAAGCAAACCCGGGACGTCCAATTGAACGATTCTCAGTTGGAGAAGATCTTGTTGCCGAGAAAACTGCTCAATTTCGATTCCTTCGCCAAACAGAGCTTGATGTCCATATTGAGGGAGAGAGCGGCTACCCACAAGACTGAGATGGCGTTCTTGGTGCTTGACTCCAAGGGGAAAGAGCAGCTGACCTTGTCCTGGGAAAAGTTGTACTTGAAAGCGGTGAAAATCGCCAGTGAGTTGAAACACAGACCTCACTTGCGAGCAAACGACACTGTGGTGCTTCTATACAAGGATCTGGACGTTTGTGAATTTGCCGTGGCGCTTTTCGGGTGCTACATGGCGAACTTGACTGCAATCCCGATTCATCAGGACATTTCGTTGCTTGAGATGTTTGAGGTGATCAAGACCACATCCTCATCGCTAGTGTTGATGTCCGACTCCGTATACAAGGAGCTTGAGAAAATCACCGCGGTGAACCTGAAGGTTGTGTGGCCGTCGAAAGTCTCGAGGCTTCGAACGACAGATTTGGGTTCTGCCAGAAAATCAGAGCAGGAGAGCGTTTTCGGGAAGGGCAAGAACGAGACGGACAAAAACGACTTGGCATATGTGGAATTCTCAAGGAGCCCGGTGGGAGAATTGCGAGGCATTGCGCTTTCACACAGAACCATCTTGCACCAGATGAACTGTCTAGATATGTCCTTGCTGAGCTCACCAAACGCAGGCGAGCCAGTGAAACAGCCCCTCAGTCCAAACCGACGCAACCGGCGCGTGTTTTTGGCGACGATCGACATACGAATCTCAATAGGCTTGATCATGGGAATCATGTTTACTGTTTACTCAGGAAACATGCTTGTGTGGGCCTCGCCCAAAGTCATGGAGGTGCAAGGTCTCTACGCCCACATTGTCTCCAAATGTCGGGCCAACTTGCTCCTTGCGGATTTCTTGGGCCTCAAAAGAGTCACATACGACTACCAGCAGGCTCCCAATGCCACTCGTTATTACCTGAAGACTCAAAGAGTCGATTTCAGTACCATCAAATGGGTGCTCATCAATGCACTCACTGTGGACGGAGAGTTCATCGATGTGTTGACCGAGCGGTACTTGAAACCTCTTGGCTGCCAGCAGGCGAGGAATGCCATCAATCCTATGCTCACTTTGAGTGAATATGGAGGCATGGTAATCTCGACGAGAGACTGGCTAGGAGGAGCCGAGAACTTGGGCTTGGAGTCCAATTTGAAGTCGAGCGATGAGTTGTCGTCGGTTATTATTGACAAAGAGGCCCTCTCGAGGAATAAAGTGCGGATCATCGAAACTAACCCAGAAGAGTCAGACGACCACTCTCCAAACACGCTACGAGTGGATGCATTTGGGTACCCGCTTCCAGATGCCACTTTGGCGATCGTGAACCCGGAACTGTCCACGGTGGTCTTCAAAGGCGAACTTGGTGAGATCTGGATAGACAGCCCGTGCTTATCAGGAGGATTCTACGGCCTCAAAAAGGAGTCGAAGCTGATCTTCCATGCAAAATGCAGAGACGCAAATGGCATGCTCGAGCAGGATTTCTTGCGTACAGGTCTCTTGGGTTTTACCTTTAATGGCAAAGTGTACATTCTTGGTCTTTACGAGGACAGAATCCGCCAGAGAGTCAGCTGGATCGACCAAAAACACTATAGGAATCTCAAAAAGGAACTTGTGGTGGAAGGCGGAAGAAGGTATCACTACTCGTCACATTTATTGGCCACGTTAGCCAGCGAGGTCAGACAAGTGTACGACTGTACAATTTTTGATATATTCATTGGCAACGAGTACTTACCCGTGGCTATAGTTGAGGCGGAAGTGGTGAGAAAAGTAATTGATGAGCAGGAAACGAGCAACACTGGTGGAGTGAAGTCAAGAGATAAGTATGACTACAGTTCGGCGCCCTTGAATGAGCCTGTGTTGAATGCTATCGCACAAAAATGTTATGACACGCTAAACAAACATCATCAGCTTCGTTTGTTTTGTGTGGTTGTCGTGGACTGTGATACTCTACCCAAGATCATGAGAAGTGGTGGACTAGAGATTGCAAACATGCTATGCAAGAAGAGATTCTTGGACGGGTCCTTGAACTCTGACTTTGTGAAATTTTTTGTGAGACAATCGATCAGTATGATTCCACACGGAGAAGATGTCATAGGCGGGATCTGGTCTCCCTTTGCTTCGCAGTTGAGAAATTCCTCATTGCAAAGATTTCCCTCGCAATTTTCAACTATTGACTACAGACCCAAAACATTTGATGACAGAACGAAAGCACCCCTCACTGACTTCAAAAGCATTATCGATATCTTGAAGTTCCGTGTTGCAAACTCGGGGGATGCTGTGGCTTTCCAGAATATCGACACCAGTGGTAAAAGCAGCTCCAAACCACTCTCATGGAAGAAATTTGAGGTCCGAGTGTATGCTGTTTGCCAGTACATGATCGAGAAGACCACCTTGCGTGCGGGCCAATATGTCATTTTGATGTATTCCCTTTCTGAAGAGTTTATAATTGCGTTGTACGCCTGTTTCATGTGTGGCATCATTCCCATACCGATTTTGCCATTTGATTCGAACAGAGTGGGTGAGGACTTCCCTGCTTTTGTTGGCGTGGTCAAGGACTTTGATGTCCAGGATGTTTTTGTCAATGATGACGTTGAGAGATTCATGAAGAACGGCCCTGTTTCCGATGCATTGAAGAAGATGAATCACCGCAGAGCCCGACCATTGCGTCTTAAGAACACATCTAAAATCGCCAAAGTCTCCAATGTGGCAAGTCTCAATTCCAAAATTGCGAAATACCAGGCAGAAGCGCATTACAGAGACGAAGATACAACGGCATTGGTGTGGCTTAATTTCACATCTGATCACTACCGTGTGGGCGTCAGACTTACTCACAAGAACATCATACACGTGTGCAAAGTCTTTAAAGAAACATGCAACTTGTCCTCAAAGTCAGCTATTGTTGGGTGTGTTCGCCATGCAGCAGGCATTGGGTTTATTCAGAGCACTCTACTAGGTGTCTTCTTGGGTACGACCACATATCTCAGCTCTCCTGTGAACTTTGCCGAAAACCCACTTGCGTTCTTCTTGGCGCTTTCTCGTTACAAAGTTAAGGATGTTTTTGTCACAGAGCAAATGTTGAAATATGCTGTGTCAAAGTTCACGCCTAAAGGGTTCAACTTGTCGAATTTGAAAAACATGATGATCAGTACTGAAAGCCGTGTGGAAGTTGATTTGCTCCGCAAGATTTCCAAGATCTTCCAGCCGACCAAATTGAGTGCTGCGTCCATGTCTGCTGTGTACAACAATTGCTTCAACCCTATTGTCTCGACACGTTCATATATGACCGTTGCCCCAGTCGACCTATTTTTGGATCCCATTGCCTTGAGACAAGGCTACGTCTCGATTGTCAATCAGGCGGAATATCCGAACGCATTGAGAATCCAGGATTCAGGTATGGTGCCAGTGTGCACTGAGATTGCAATCGTGAACCCCGAGACTTGCAAAGTTTGTAAAGAAGGCGAATTTGGTGAAATCTGGGTGTGCTCAGAGTCCAATTTGGCCGGCTTCACAAATGGCCCTAAGGGCCCGGTTGATCAGTTCAGTCAAAAACAGTTCATGGGTAAGATTGTGGATGGCAACCCCGACATGACGTACTTGAGAACTGGTGATCTTGGTTTCTTGCATCATATATCCATATCCAAGAATTCCAACACCGAGGGAGGAGAAGTGCAAGTCACATCGTTTCAGCCATTGTTCGTGTTGGGCAAGATTTCCGATACGTTCGAAGTTCTAGGGCTTCACCATTTCCCCATTGACATCGAGTCCACAATCGAGTCCTGTCATGCCGACATGTACAAGAACGGCTCGTGCATATTCAAGTGCTCAGATTACACCATCGTCGTGTGCGAGTCGAAGAGAACTAAAAATTTATCGTCGCTCGTGCCATTAGTGGTCAACACAGTTTTCAGCAAGCACCACGTCATAGTCGATATTGTGGCATTCATCAAAAAGGGCGAGTTCCCAATCTCACGTTTGGGTACTAAACAGAGAGCGAGAATCGTGGACGCATGGGTACAGGGCATTATTCCCCTTACAGTGCAGTACGGAGTCAATTATGGTGAAAACTCCATGATCAAGCTCATCAAGGAAATTGACGAGGTTGCAAGAGACGACCCAGTTACCGGGTTGAGAAACCCTGCTCAGTCATACTACGATAATGTGGCTGATGACATATTCGATGGGAGCAACCCTGCGCTTCAGTTGAACTCCAACAACGACTTCCCGGCCGAGTCGAATGCCACATTCGAGATCTACAGCAAGGATAGCGAAGACTAAATCGCAAGATAATAATAAACATAATTTTGAATGTTCCAGCGTAGTTGTGCAGCCGTGCACCCGCACAGTTGACTAGCTGAGCAGCCATCGCTGGTGTACGGGTGTGCAGCCATTGTCACTTGCGAAGTTGATCAGAATCCAATTTCCAAAAACAGTCCCGGATTTCAAGCCATGAAAAGGTCTGCAAGCCCTCAGACTGTGTCTGACACAGACCAGGCGCCTAAGAGATCACGATTTTCTGGTTTTCTTTCAACTTTGAAAACTGCGTTCGGCAAATCTACCGAGAAGAACAAAACACAATCTCCATTCACCAACCCCATTGAGGATACATTCCCCACGAATTTCACCTCCCGAAAACGGAGAGAATCCATCCAGGAGAGCTTGAAAGCAATGAATCAATTGGTCCCCAGGTCGTCGGCAAGCGGAAAAGCGGCTTCGTACCAAACATTGAGCAGTTCACTCCAGCTGGAGAAAGAGGCCATGGTCAATGACTCGGAGCAGCGGCGGATGAGCGTGGTGAACATTGTGGCCGACTACGACGCCATCAAGGAGCAATCTCCAACCTTCAATACTGTGCCCAAGAACCAGATCCTACCGACCAACCCCAAAGACATGGATCTAGACTATGAGGAGGAATTGCCCATTGTAATCGAGCACGAGTTCGCGCCTTTATATGAGGATGGCAACGGTAACTTGGTCAGACCTCCGTTTA
Organism: Sungouiella suratensis; assembly: GCA_030566815.1. Classification (NCBI taxonomy): domain Eukaryota; kingdom Fungi; phylum Ascomycota; class Pichiomycetes; order Serinales; family Metschnikowiaceae; genus Sungouiella; species Sungouiella suratensis. Next base: position 1,302,712 of record JAKUAV010000001.1, on the reverse strand, counting down.
TCAATTTGGACCCAAGAGAGAGGTACCACTTGCTCCAGTTGAAGAAATCCATTGAGGCCTCTGAGTTCTTGCAGAATAGGCTCAAGTACATGGTGGACCCGGATGAAACCACATCAATAACAAGGCAAAACAACAAGGTCGAGTCCTCGACGCAGACGTACAATAAGGAGTACTTGGACAAGTCGCTCCACTTCACCGCGTTGCGCACAAAGTTGGCTTTGGCCAATAGAAAACAGAGGAGAAGCAAAAAGGGCCGAGGAATGTTCAGTGGTGATTTCTACTACGAGCCAGCGGAGAAGAAGGTCGAGGAACCGAAGGACTCAAAGCTCTCCGGATACTTGGGCGGGCTCAACCAGCCCTCTTTCAAGGATTCCACCAAGCCAGTCTCCAAAAAGTCTCCAGACGATGATTCGGAGGAAAGCAACAGAAAGAGAACAAAGTCAGCTAGCCAACGTGCGGGCCTCGAGGAGCTGATCAGAACAGGTCAGACCAAGGACACATTCGATGAGCCCAAGAACCTTTCTAGCATCATTAAGGTGAAGGATCTGGTGAGTCCACAGAAGAAACCAACAGCCGGTCCAGGTTCAGGGTTCAACTTTGAGATCAACAAAAAGGACTTCAGTTCAATCTTGCAAAAGAGAACAGAAGATGAGAAATTGGTCCAAGAGAGTTCAACTCCATCGACGTTTGGTGCCATAGCTAAACCCAGCGAAGCTGTGAAATTTGGTGAGGTTGCGACGCCCAGTGAGATTGCAATACCCAAGGAGACTGTGAAATTCGGTGGAGCTGCAAAACCCGCTGAGAGTTTCAAGCCCACTTTGACTTTCAAGCCCACTGAGACTGCTAAGTCTACAAAGAGGGGCCGTGACGAGGAGACAGAGCCAGCATCCAAACCTGCATTCTCCTTTGGTGCTCCACCTCTGGCACCAAAGGATCCCGCTGTCAAACCAGCATTTTCATTCGGCAAGCCAGCGTCTGAGGCAGCCAAACCAGCATCTGAAATCACGAAACCTACAACTGAAGCTCCTAAGCCAGCTTTCAGTTTTGGTGTCAAGCCAACCGAGGGAAAAAAGGACGCAGCTCCAAGTTTCTCTTTTGGCGGTGCCAAGGCAACTGAGGAGAAGAAAGAAGCAACCCCAATTTTCTCTTTCGGTAATGCCAAACCCACGGAAACACCAAAACCAGCGTTCAGTTTCGGTGCGACCAACAACACCAAAGAGACCGGAGAGCCACCAAAGACACCCTCACTTCTGTTTGGTGTCGATACCAAGAAGAGCGAACCAAGCACCGGTCTCTTCGGCCTGAAACCTGCAGAAGAAAGCAAAACAGCCGAAGAGAAGAAAGACGAGGCCCTCAAGGTCAGTTTCGGAACGACTACTCCTTCATTTTCTTTCGAGAAGAAAGATCCCGCGCCAGCTTTTGCCTTTGGCAAGTCAGATGCTCCAAAGTTCTCCTTTGGCGCTCTGAGCGGAGAACTGAAAGACAACTCCAAGCCCGAGGCAGCAACCGAGGCTCCCAAGACTCCAGCTTTTGGCTCTGTCAGTTCAACGCCTGTACCCGAGGCCAAAGAAGACAAAACAAAGGAAGAAGCTCCCAAGTTCTCGTTCGGGGCCAAACCTGCAGAAGCACCCAAATTCTCATTTGGCAAATCTGAATCTACTCCGTCATTCTCGTTCGCAACCAAGCCAGAGGACAAGAAGGAGCTGTCTGAGCCACCGAAATTTTCATTTGGCCAGACGTCCATGCCTGCCACCGAGACCAAACCAGATACCAAACCTATGACTCCATCTTTCTCGTTTGGCAAGGAGACACAGAAGGAGACAACACCGGTGTTTTCCTTCTCATCCAAGGAAACAACACCCAAGCCGCTGTTTGGGACAGACAATACGGCCAAACCTGCATTTTCCTTTGGCAACCTGACTGCACCTGCCACACTGGCGCCATTTTCATTTGGCAATAGCAAAACCCCCGAGGCCACCAAACCAGCCGCGTCAAACTTTTCTTTTGGCCTGGGTGGAACTGCGGACCCAGCGCAGATATTTGGAGGCGGAGGTGCAGCACCAGCATTCAATTTCGCTGCTCCAAAGGAACTGTCTCCATTTGGCCAGTCGGCTGCCAAAAGACCCGCAAACTTCGGTGGAGCAACCACCCCATCTTTCGGCGGTGCCACCACGCCGTCCTTTGGCGGGGCCACATCGGCGCCTTTCTCATTTGGAGGTGCTAACAATCTCGCCGCACCTACACCACAGATGGGTGCGGCCAACAATGGGTTTGGGTCCAGGGTAAGCACACCAACATCCGCACCCGGATTCGGCCAGGCGCAGAGTATGCCTAACCCGGCTTCAGTGTTCGGTGCACCTAACAGCCAGACCACAGGCTTCTCATTTTCAGCAAATAACGGAGGAAACACCACCCCAGGTTTTGGGGCAGGAATGGCCAACCCAGGATTCGGTGCAGGGCCCGCCGGACCGGGAAGTTTTGGTCTGGCGAGCCGGGAAAACACGCCACCCGTTTTTGGCGGTGCTCCCGGATTCAATGGCCAAACTCCAGGACAGCTGTTCACGCCGCCTTTGGCTGCGAAGGGAAGGAAAATTGCTCAGATGCGTCCAAGGAAACGGTACTAGTGTATAATAGGAGAGTGAAGATAACATTTCAGAATATCATGTCATAGGAAATTTGTAGACTTTAGGAGGTGAAGGTAGGGTTGAGAACAAATTACATAAGATAAAGGGTCTACTAGCTTGTGAGTAGTGCGTTCTTCGTTTGGCTGCAAAAAGCAGTGTAGGTGATGTACAGTGAAAAGGAACACAGGAAAGCAGTAAGAGAGGAAAATGATGGCAATGAGTAATGTCTGGGAATGAACGTGAGGACATTATCAGTCCATAGTTGCCTACACCAACTCAAACAATCCGTCCCTTTTTTGTCATTTGGTGTCCACCACTGGAAGCCCCTATTGACACCTAGGCAAGACAGAACCACAGTCGAACCTAGAAAGTCTTGCCCGACTTGGTCAACTGAAAATAGGCTCTGGAGTGAGCTAGACCTAATTATCAGAAACTACGAAATTTTTCCTTGACCCCAACTCAATCTTGTCAAGCCCTCTTGAGACTAAACACAAGATTAGCGTTGTGCATCACACAGCCAGCACCCCAGAAGAGAGAAACTGCAAAATGCACCACTAACCCGATGAGTCTAGATCAACTGTAAAAAAAAAAGATAAAGTGATCAAAACGACCGAGCTTGTCCCTTTCCGAATATTTTCCCATTTTCATTTTTTTGTCACACGATTCCCCGACCTTCCCGCCTCTCGTCGTATTTTTCTCACTATTCCTCGCTAAGCCAAGACTCCCACACGCGACTGCGGACTGAACAGTAGTACTGTACACTCACAATTTCCACCAACCTCCAATGAAGACCTACCCGTCAGTTTACCCCTCGGAGGTCAAGTACCGCAAGGGAAGAGTCCAGTCGCTTTCGGCAGAGCAGGAGATTGCATTGAAGCAATCGTGGGCGATTTTGCTCAAGTATTGGGGATACGGCGTGGACATCTCAGCTGAAGACATCCACTCAGCCAGTGCGTTCGTCAACTCCTCGATAATACAGACTCTTTCAAGAACAGAGACCAATGTGTCCACCGTGAGTCTGCAGAAGAAGAAAAAACTGTTTTTGCACAGGAAACTGAAGCCGGTGGAGGTCCACACCAAGATCAGTGCGAGAAGAACCAAGCAGTTGGAGAACGGCCACTTGGAGACGTACGAGAAGGTCGACGAGGTGCTGGAGTTCTTCCGCTACGTCTACTTGGAGCACTACGAGGAAGGAGCACACCACGAGATCGACGACGAGTCTGTGGCAGACACGGAGTCCATTGAGTCTTTCTTCACTGCTGCGTCCACATTCACAGATCCCAGCGAGGACGAGGTTGAAGACGAGAAAGTCGGGGAGAATGTGGAAACACGGAATTTGAGAGCAGCGAAGCCAACGTTCAAGGTGAAGGAGCACAAGAACATTCTTCCATGCACGCTGAAGTACGACCCCAAGCATTTGCACAACTCCCTCATCAAGTTCTCCAGAAACGACTTAATGGATAACTTATTGTTGCGGTACGTGAGAGCACGGAAGAACGTCATGCCAGACATCATCCAGATGTTCACCAGCAGCTTGAACTGGAAGTTGAGCGGCCACAAGGTGAACGACTTGTTGCTTGCAGGAGATGCACCAGCGTACGTGTACAACAACAAGCTGGGGTTCGTCAAGAACTTCACGACCAACAAGTCGGTCATCCGCGGCCACGACAAGTACAAGAACCCGCTCTTCATCTTCCAGTCGCGGAAACACTTTGCCCTGGACTCCCCTTTGCCAGATACAGAGAAGTTCTCGTTAGTGGTGATCGAGTGGTGCCGGTTGCACTTGAGAGAAGTGCACGAGTCCGTGGACACGTGCTCCATCATGTTTGACTTGACTGGCTTCACTTTGAAGAACGCCGACAACGCGCCGGTGAAGTTCTTGACGGCCATGTTTGAGGCTCACTACCCCGAGTCGTTGGGCATGGTGATCATCCACAACGCCCCGTGGATTTTCTCCACCGTGTGGAACATCATCAAGAACTGGCTTGATCCTGTTGTGGCCCTGAAGATCCACTTCACAAAGGGGTTTGACGAGCTCAACAAGTACATTGATGCTGAGCACATACCCAAGGAACTAGGAGGAAAAGACGATGCAGACAACAGCTACGATAAACCCACAGAAGAGCACACCCGGCCCAGATTGGCCAAGGACGAGAGATACAAGCAGTTGCGAGTTGAGAGAGACGAGTTGCACATGAAGTTCTTGGAGACCACCAAGAAATGGGTGGAGTGCACCAACAGTGAGGTGAGCTCGCAGTACTTGAGGGACAAAATCTACCTCAGCTACGAGTTATCAGACAATTACATTGCGTTGGACCCGTACATCCGTAACCCGGGACTCTACGATAGAATCGGCACGCTCAAGGTGAGAAATTAATTTATAGAAATAAAAAACGAGAATGAAAAAACTTTGGAGGTGAAAAGCTGAAGTTGGATCGAGAAATACTGTGGCTAGAAAAATGGCCAGAAAAAGTCGCTCCAAATTTGCAGCTTTCTGTCTTGTGCAGACTCGCGACCCATCGATGCGGCTAACAATCAGAGATCTGGGCAGAGTAGAGACAAAAAGATAAACGAGAACGGATATTTCAAAGCAATGCCTTCCCTACTCTCATTTAATTGAAGTTCACATTCCAAAATTCAGATCTACCCAAGTTTTTTTTTTGTTGGTTCCCTTTTGGTGAGGGATCCGCCTCCATTCAGACGTGGATCCCCTGCTTTCCTGCAGGACGACTCGTACGCTCGTTTACCGCTAAATTTTCGACAGATATGTTTCACATCATATATTCATCTTCTTCCCAAATGGCTCCCCAAAATATCGGTATCAAGGCCATTGAGGTCTACATCCCAACCAACTACGTCAACCAGGCTGAGTTGGAGAAATTCGATGAAATCCCAGCGGGCAAATACACCATTGGCTTGGGCCAAACCAATATGGCCTTTGTCTCTGACAGAGAGGACATCTACTCCATTTCCTTGACTGCCACCTCCAGATTGTTGAAGAACTTCAACATCGACCCAAACTCCATCGGTAGATTGGAAGTCGGCACCGAGACCTTGTTGGACAAGTCCAAGTCGGTCAAGTCTGTGTTGATGCAACTTTTCGAGGGCAACGACGATATCGAGGGTATTGACACTGTCAACGCGTGTTACGGTGGCACCTCGGCGGTGATCAACGCCGTGAACTGGGTCGAGTCCTCCTCGTGGGACGGAAGAGACGCCATCGTTGTCGCTGGCGACATTGCCATCTACTCCAAGGGTGCAGCCAGACCAACTGGTGGTGTTGGTTCGGTCGCCATGCTCATTGGCCCAGATGCGCCTTTGGTGTTCGACCCAATCAGAGGCTCGCACATGGAGCACGCCTACGACTTCTACAAGCCGGACTTCACCTCGGAATACCCCGTTGTCGACGGCCACTTCTCGCTCACATGCTACACCAAGTCCTTGGACTACGCGTACCGCAACTACAGCAAGAAGATCACCAAGGAGTTCGGCAAGACCGTGGGCATCTTGGACCACTTCGCCTACTCCGCTTTCCACGTGCCAACCTGTAAGTTGGTGACCAAGTCTTTCGCTAGATTGTTGTACAACGACTTCAAGTCCAACCCTGAGGCTTTCAAGGAGAAGCTCGAGCCAGAGGTGTTTGAGCAAGTGTCTGCATTGTCCTATGAGGAGTCCTTGACCGACAGAAACTTGGAGAAGGTGTTCTTGGGTCTCGCTAAGGCGGAGTCTGCCAAGAGAGTCACCCCTGCTTTGAAGGTCGCCACCAACACCGGTAACATGTACACCGCCTCGTGCTGGACCTCTTTGGCGTCTGTGTTGTACTTCATCGGCAACGAGGAGTTGCAGGGCAAGAAGGTCTCTGTGTTCTCCTACGGTTCTGGTCTTGCCTCCACTTTCTTGTCCTTGAACGTTGTCGGTGACATCTCCGCCATCAACAAGAACTTGAACTTGGACTACAAGTTGGGCGAGGGCAGAAAGCAGAGAACTCCTGAGGAGTACGTTGCAGCCATTGAGTTGAGAGAGAAGGCTCACTTGCAGAAATCTTTCAAGCCTTCTGGATCTGTTGACGACATCGCCTCTGGTGCCTACTACTTGGTCGACATCAACGACAAGTTCCAGAGAGCTTACGAGGTGAAGAAGTAAGCTGCATAGATATACCCTCCACTTAATGTATTCATTGCATCCCACAAAAAACTCAACTAAATAGAAAACGTGCAAGAATGGAACTAAAGCTTTACTCTAGATAACTGCAAATTACTAGTGTAGTGCACGTTAGACATATTATGAATTTCTCCCAATTTGGATGCGACAATGTCTCGCTAACTTTTGGGTAGTGCGCAACACAGAAAGTAAACACAAATCTCAAACATTCAAGTTTCCCGTATAATTCACGATATCAACTCGGTAACAAATCACCATATTACTATGAGAGAAGTCATCAGTATCAACGGTATGTCATAATCCCCGAGAGAACGTCATGGCATGAAATATTTTTGACGCAGAAATAATCGATCAGTTTCTTCCCTCAGATCAACATCAATTACCCGACAATCCCTGATTGAAATAAATCACGAAACACCAAACCGAACGTGCTCAAAAATTGACAAGGAGATATGATTTCAGACGCTTTACTGAAACCATTCAGCACTATCACCGAAAATCTCAAAATTAGACGTGTCAGATTTTCGAGATCTGAATCAGATCTGACGTGCCACCATAATCTTCGAATAATTACTAACATTTCTAGTCGGACAGGCTGGTTGTCAAATTGGTAACGCCTGCTGGGAGCTTTACTCTCAGGAACACGGAATCAGACCTGACGGTTACTTGCAAGACGGTTTGGACAGACCAAAGGGCGGCGAGGAAGGGTTCTCGACTTTCTTCTCCGAGACTGGCTCTGGTAAATACGTGCCAAGAGCTTTGTACGTGGACTTGGAGCCAAATGTGATTGACGAGGTCCGTACTGGTGCCTACAAGGACTTGTTCCACCCCGAGCAATTGATTGCAGGTAAAGAAGATGCTGCCAACAACTACGCTAGAGGCCACTACACTGTCGGCAGAGAAATCTTGGACGACGTTCTTGACAGAGTCAGAAGAATGTCTGACCAGTGCGATGGTTTGCAAGGTTTCCTTTTCACCCACTCCTTGGGTGGTGGTACTGGTTCTGGTTTGGGCTCTTTGCTCTTGGAACAATTGTCCATCGACTACGGTAAGAAGTCCAAGTTGGAGTTTGCCGTCTACCCTGCCCCTCAGGTCTCTACCTCTGTTGTTGAGCCATACAACACTGTGTTGACCACTCACACCACCTTGGAACACGCTGACTGTACTTTCATGGTTGACAACGAGGCCATTTACGACATGTGCCGCAGAAACTTGGACATCGCCAGACCAAGCTTCAACTCCTTGAACTCCTTGATTGCTCAAGTCGTCTCTTCTGTCACAGCCTCTTTGAGATTCGACGGATCGTTGAACGTTGACTTGAACGAGTTCCAAACCAACTTGGTCCCATACCCAAGAATCCATTTCCCATTGGTTTCTTACGCCCCTGTTTTCTCCAAGGCCAGAGCCAACCACGAGTCGAACTCTGTGGCTGAAATCACCGCCTCCTGTTTCGAGCCAGGTAACCAATTGGTCAAGTGTGACCCAAGAGTGGGTAAGTACATGGCCACCTGTTTGTTGTACCGTGGTGACGTTGTCACCAGAGATGTGCAGAACTCTGTTGCCCAGATCAAATCCAAGAAGACTGTTCAGTTGGTGGACTGGTGCCCTACTGGTTTCAAGATTGGTATCTGCTACCAACCACCAACTGCCATTGAGGGTTCCGAATTGGCCTCTGCCAAGAGAGCTGTGTGCATGTTGTCCAACACTACAGCTATTGCCGAGGCTTGGAAGAGAATCGACAAGAAGTTCGACTTGATGTACTCCAAGAGAGCTTTCGTGCACTGGTACGTTGGCGAGGGTATGGAGGAAGGTGAGTTCACCGAGGCCAGAGAGGACTTGGCAGCATTGGAGAGAGATTACGAGGAGGTCGGTACTGACTCTTTCCCAGAGGAGGAAGAAGAGTACTAAGCTTCGACTCTAGTTTATGACCACCAATAATACCCCACCTCTTTTGCTTCGGATTACTTTTTTTAGCGATGTTTACTTTACACTGGCAAATTGGGCCACTAATACAAATCAGTGATAACACTCGGGGTCAAAGCCATCCTATTTTCTGCATCCCTTTACCTCCTCTGCATCCTCATACTATCTCTGCATAACTGGTATAGTGCGCGGATCTGGCTAGTTGAGAGATTTTCTGGTAGTTACTAATACACCGGAATTTCCGGGTGTGAAAGAAAATTACCGTACTACAGTTACAAATAGGTCACCCAATTCTCTTTCCAAAATGGCAGAATTCGAAGACAAGAGGAAATTGTTGAAGCAGCCTCTTCATGGTATCTATATCCCCGTTGCCCTCATCATTTTCGGCACCTCAATCATCGATTACCGCTATTTACCATACACTTTGGCGTTTACAGTGATCATTTGCACTTTCAAGTTCTTCGACGCGTGGAAAAGAAGACGTAGCGTCGACCCGATCAAATGGAACGACTTGGAGTTGATCGACAAGACGGTCATCTCGAAAAACTCGGCTATCTACAGGTTTAAGTTGAACCACGAAGACGAAGTATTGAGAATACCGACAGGCCACCATGTCGCGTGTTGCATGGATGTAGACGGCAAGGACGAGATCAGATACTACTCTCCGATTTCCAATGAGTTCGACACCGGCTTCTTCGATCTCTTGGTGAAGTCTTACCCTCAAGGCAAGGTGAGTAAGAGATTTGCAATGTTGAAAGAGGGCCAGACCGTGAAGTTCAGAGGACCCGTGGGCAGATTGGAGTACAGCACCAACATGGCCAAGGAGTTGGGTCTAGTTGCTGGCGGGTCGGGAATCACGCCGATCTTGCAAGTGATCACCAAGATCATCACTACGTCTGACGACACCACCAAGGTCAGCTTGATCTACGCCAACGAGACCGAGAACGATATCTTGTTGAAGAACGAGTTGGACGAGATTGCTAAAAGGTACCCCAACTTCTCTGTGCACTACACGTTGTCCACGCCGCCAGCTGGGTGGACGGGGTCTGTGGGATATGTCACCAAGGAAATGGTGAGCCAGTACTTGCCCCAGCCGCTCCCTGAGAACAGATTGTTTGTGTGTGGGCCACCAGAAATGAAGAGGAGCCTTATTGAGATCTCGCTGGAATTGGGCTGGGAGAAGACCACCATGAAGTCGGCGCCCTCAGACCAGGTGTTCTGCTTTTAGGCAGTACTGAGAGAGAGTGTGTGTGGGAAGAACGAGCTGGGGGAAGAGGCGCGAGGTGTGTGAGAAAAGAGAATATCACGGGAAGGAGGACACCAGGAAACAGTCAGGATGGGGGTTCGGCTCGTCCTGTGTATGTCTTGACTGGACATCATGTGTACATACGGCATGATTCTCGATAGTGGTCAGAGTACCAGAGGAAATAAGTGAGAGTGAGAGTGAGAGTGAAAGTATCCACCCACAACATATGAAGCGCAGATCAAATGCTAATAAAAATACCATAGTCAGATAAGGAAGCCGACGATCTTCTCCAATTTTCTTCTTCAATTATTTTTTTTTCTTTGCTTTCTTACTTTTTCAGATCACCTGCTTCCTCCGGTCTATCTTCCCCATTTTCTTCTTGCACATAACTGTACCCACCATGTCCAAGCCAGAAGAATCCACCGACAGATTCTCCCTTCTGGACATTCTACGACTCATCAGTGGAATCCTCCTCCTCAATGCCTTTGCATCTTGGTGGTTCACCTCATCGTCAACCTGGGGTTACCATGGGAAATGGATCAATCCACGTTACGTCAAGCACAGACTATGGGACCCACAGGTGAACTTGACCCTAGCGGAACTCTCGAGATTCAACGGCGAGAACACAAAGCTACCGATCTACATTGCCATCAACGGCTCGGTGTACGATGTCTCGAGTGCGCCGGAGATCTACGGCCCCGGGGGCCCATATAGGTTTTTCAGTGGGAAAGACGCAGCCAGGGCATTTGTCACTGGGTGTTTCCAGAACCCACAGGAGTTCACATACGACTTGAGGGAAATTGATCCCGAGGAGGCAGCCAGAGATATCAAGAGCTGGCAGGATTATTTTGGCGAAAGTGAGAAGTACTGGTACGTGGGGACCGTGAGTCACGAGCCACTCACTGGACCACCACCAGCGCCCTGCCAGCACATGAAGTACCCAAGCCATTGAGGAACGAAAAAAAATGGGTGATTCCCAGATGATCAGCACTGGGCATAGTACTCAAATATAAGAAAATTAAAATTACACAATAAATACTGGGAATGTACTTTGGTGGTGGTATTGACTATTGGTCTCCATACTATATCTGCAGCTGTAAGTGGAGTCGTCTACTTGCACGCAGCAAGACTTGTCTCCAAAACACCCAAAAGCTCCTTCAGGTCCTCGAGACCCACACTGATTCTCACCAAGTTTCTGTCGACGCCCCATTTCTCCACCTCGTCTAGTTCTCCGTAGTGTGCTAGTATAGTGTATGGACAGGCCAACGTGAAGTTGGTGCCCAAGGAAGGACCTTTGTGCAACTCGATGGTATTGAAAAAAGTCTTTGCGTGCGCCGGGTTTGCGAACAAGATCGAGATCAAGCCGCCGTACCCACCGTCGGGCGTCTTTAGTTCGTCGTAGTATTTCTTGCTTTCTAACAAGCTGGGGTAGTACACCTTCGATATGAGCGGACTGGCCAACAACAAGTCGACGACTTTCTTGGAGTTCTCGTTGATTCGCTGCGACCTGTCGACAAAGTCTCTGGAGTTACGCTCGAGGTACAACGCATCCTCGGCCCAGTATGTGTCCTCGTAGCTCTCGTTGAAGTAGTTCTTCAACTGGGTGTACATCGGGGACTGGGGGTTCAAAATCAAGGAGCCACCCATCACATTGGAGTCGCCAGAAAACACTTTGGTCAATGAAGAGACAACCATGTCTGCGTATGGCATCACCGAGATGTTCAAGAGGTTTCCCACTGTCTCGTCCACCACCACAGCAAACTTGTACTTGTCCGCCAACTGTCTGATTCTTCTAAGGTTCGGAGTCTTCAAAAGTGGGTTAGAGGGGCACTCGCAGAACAAACCCATGATGTCGATTTCCCCAGACTCCAACTGCTTCTCCATCAAGTCGATGGACTCGTCGTCTCCAAACCCAAGGAAGATACATCCTGGCCCAAACTTCCGCAAGATGTTGAGAGTGTCGACGTAAGGGAACCCAAAACACACTGATTTCTTGGGGGTCTTGAATGAGCCGAGCAAAGCCTGGTGTGCGTGGAAAATCGACGACATGCCTGTGGGGTATAAGTATACCTCCAGTTCGTCGAGGACCATATTTCTGTGGGCGTTTTTCTGGCCCTTTTCACTGGACTTCTCGGCCTCCCCGCTGATCCGTCTTCTCAAAGCGATCTTGGCCTCTTCTGCAAATTTCAAGTCCAAAACTCGCCCGTACTTCTGCTCAATGAATGTGTTGAACTCCTTCTCCACTTCTTCATTTTGAGACTGCGAGTTTGCACGGACCGACGCCGAGATCGAGGGTGATTTCCTCTGAATGAACTGTGCCTGGAGCTCCTGCTTGCTGCGGCCCTGGGCTCTGCTCTGGTCTCTTTTGGGCACGGCGAAGAGCTCCTTCAACACGTACTCGGCCATTCTCGACGAAATGCCTTCTCCCGAGTGCTGCCAGTACTGCTTGGCCAAACTGAACTCCTCCGGTGGGAAAAACACTATACTGAACGACAGCTCGATTCTCGACGACTTCTCGAAGTCTGTGGCGGGCGGCGGCGTGCTCAATTGCAAGACTCTTCTGTGGATCTGCGGGTTCTCTGATCTCACCTTGATGAAGTCTCTGCACCGCTTAGCAGCCTGGTAGGACGGGAAGATCATGCACTTCTCGCCGTTTCTCGAGTACTTCTTTTCGATCTTGGTCTCCAATTCCTTGATGATGCCGTGTATGAAAAATCTGGGGTATCCTGACTTCATCTTTTCCACCACCCATTGTTCACCTTCCTCATAGCCAACGGTGGCTTCCCAAGTAGGCAAAGTGACCGAGATTGCATGGGCTGTGTTGTTTGGGATCAGAGCACCAATGTCCTGCGATGGGCTCAGCTGGGTCATTTTATTTTTTTGTTTCTATTCTGGTGGTAATATGCGATCAGATCTCGGTGAATTTCGGTGTGCATGAGTCACGGTAGTGTACGCAGCGATTGCGAAAGAATATGTATTAAATGCAATTAGGTGAGTAGAATTACAACATTTTGCTGACGGAGAACCACACTTGGCTTGGCGGTTCCCCTGATGCTTTGGTTTCATTGCAGAAACCTATTTTGTAGGGCTGCCACAATCTTTTTCGCTCTAAGATTTGATGCAAGTGACTGAACCCTCAGTAAGACGCTCCACATCTTTCTTGTCAGCGCTTCCATTGGCCTGTGAGGTCGCGGCTGGGGCGGCACCTTTACGGTTGTGTTGCATGTGGGATTGCACCAAGTGACCCGCAGCCAAAGCCGAACAAAGCGAAAGCTCTGCTGCCAACACGGCAGAGGCAACAATGCAGGCAAGACGACGGGAGTTGTCACCTGGGCTTGTTGGATGTGGGCCGCGCACTCCCAACAAATCCAACATGGCTCCCTGTGGCTCCAAGATGGTTCCTCCACCGATGGTACCGACCTCAATGGAAGGCATCGACACGGAGATTTGTAAGTCACCGCCATCAACCTTGTTCATGAGCGTGATACAGTTGGAAGACTCGACATTTTGCGCTGGATCCTGACCACAAGCCAAGAACACGGCGGTGACCAAGTTGGCGGCGTGGGCATTGAATCCACCAACAGAGCCAGCCATGGCAGAACCGACCAAGTTCTTGCTGACGTTCAACTCTACCAATGCGTCGACATCCGATTTCAACACGGATCTGACCACCTCGGCAGGGATTCTGGCCTCAGCAACAACGGACTTGCCTCTACCCTCGATCCAGTTGATAGCAGCAGGCTTCTTATCGGTACAGTAGTTACCGGAGACAGCAATGACAGACATGTCGCTCCAGCCACATTCCTCGGTCATAAACTTCAAAGAGTGCTCGACACCCTTCGAAATCATGTTCATACCCATAGCGTCACCGGTGGTGGTCTTGAATCTGATAAACAACAAGGTACCGGCCAATGCAGTCTTGACGTGCTGCAATCTGGCGAATCTGGAAGTGGAGTTGAATGCTTTCTTCACAACTCTCTGGCCCTCCTCAGAGTCCAACCAAATCTTACAAGCACCAGCTCTAGCCAACGAGGGGAACGAGACACATGGACCTCTGGTCATACCATCTTGAGTTAAGATAGTTTCCACACCACCACCGGCGTTGATGGCTTTGCAACCACGCATAGCAGAGGCAACCAAACAGCCCTCAGTGGTAGCCATTGGGATGTGATATGGTGTACCGTCAATAATCAATGGACCAGCAACTCCAACGGGCAAAGGCATAAAACCGATGACGTTCTCGCAACAAGCGCCGAAAACGCGGTCGTAGTCATAGTGAGCATATGGAAGTTTGTCAGTATCAAGAATAGGGGCATTGGCCAACTTAGCGATGGCCTTACGACGCACGACAACAGCTCTAGTGTTGTTTTGCAATTGCTTCTCCAAAGCGTACAATGGCAATTTGCCAGCCACGACCAAGGAGGCGATTTCGTTGTTGTTCAACTCCTTGACCTTTCCGTCCTTCAATTTCTTTGCACACTCGTCAAGTGGGAGGTTTTTGGCGGGAGCAGAAAAGCTGAGGGTGCCCTCAGACGAGGTGGTGTCAGCATCTTCATTCTCGCTTTCGGAAACCTCGATAGCTTTGACCTTCTTCTCGGTATGCTTAGGTCTAGAAATCTCCTTCTCGATGAACTTGTTGGTAGCAGTACGCTGGTCTCTAGTGGCATTGAGGAAGTAGACATTGCTTGAGATGGAAAGCGCAAAGCCAAACAACAAGAACTTGGAAAGCAAGTTGTCCTTGATAGCCTCAGAGACGATCTGCAAAGTAGACACGACGAAGTCTTCAATAGACACCAAGAGACCAAGTGGGACGTAAACCTTAGGAGCCAAAAGAGACAACACAGTACCGTGTGCACCAATCACAACGTGCTTCACTGCATTTTCAGATAAGGTTCTGGTTTCGCTGTTGAATTCGATGGAAGAAGCACCGTAGAACCACGAGCTGCTGAGCCAGAAACCGTGCACTGCGACAAAAGCACTGAGCATGGCAAACTTGAACGACCATACGGAAAAGCTTAGACGCGCAGCCTCAGGGTAGTCGTCCTCAGATGCGCGGTTGGCCACGGTCTCTGCGACGAGCGAGGAAACGCCCTCTTCCTCCAAAGCGGACTTCAATTCGTGAGTTCTGCGAGCTCTGTTGATCTCCACTTTCAAGGCCAACACTGCTGCGAAGAATGTGTACACAAGCAACAAGTCGAAGGCAAGCAACACGCTGCTCAATGTGCAGAAGTTTCTCAAGCCTGGCATGTCTCCAGCGTAGAAAGTGGTGGCAAGCAAAGCAACCATCACAATCAAGTAATCTCTAAGTAAGCTGACAGAGTGGTTGGCAATGGCCGATGACACGATGGTCTTGACATCGGTGTGTGTGCTTCTGGCCTTCATGACAGCAGTAGCAACAGAGGTCTTGTGCTTGAATCCGATAATAGCAGTCAAGAATGGAATTCCCTCTGTCATGCTGAGCATGGACACTTTCACACCAAGAACCTTGGCAGTAGTGGCCAAGGCGAAAACGAAAGCAAAAGCCGAGGACACGATGGTCAAAAACGCAAGCCAGAAGTTGGAGCCGCCTTGTTTCATGTCGAAAAAGACCTTTCCGATCGTGTAGATCATGGCAAAGTACGCCAAACTCATCAAGGCAATGTCAAAGTTCTCAGCGCCCTGAGCCAACGAGCGGAGCTTGTGGAACGCGTGTTTAGCATACCCAAGATAACGGCCAACCACGCTGTAGGATCTGGCTTTCCAAGTGACGCCCTCGTAAGCAATCTTGTCGAATTCCGACACCGTCAGTTCTGCATCGAGAGTAGGTACAATCAAGACTCTTTCATTGGCTGAGCCAACGTAGGAATTCTCGAATTCTGGGATTGCGTAGTTGTGGGTATTCTTGAAAACCAAAGGAACCAACGTGAGCTGGTCAGCTTCAGGGTAGGACAGGGCATCGTCAATTTGCACCCATTTGTCATGACTGGAGGAGCCAGGAGGGTGGTAGAAAGTGATTTTGCCCAGCTGGTCGAAGGAGTCTGGAATATATTCGTCGACCACAGCCAAGTAAGCGACCGACGCCAATAACGCAGTAATTATAGTGAAATGAATTGGCTTATGGGCTGATATTCTAGCCACTGAAGCGGTGAATTTGGTAATGGACTGGATCATGGTTCCAGAGATCAGGGGTGAGCCAGTTTTCAATATGAGGTGGTGTTTGAGTTTTAAAGAAAGAGTGAATTAATTAAACCTTCAAACTATTGCTGGACATCCACGGACAGATCTTGGTATTTGGACGGCTGTGACTGGAGAGGTTTTTTTCTTCATTACGATTATACGAAACGGCGCGACACGTTTGGCGGGATGTACGGGCTTGTTGGGGACATTTGCAACACGGATATTTGCAACACAGAGAAAGTGCAACTGTCATGTTAAGGGGATAGTCGAAAGTCGGGAGTTCCAAAATTTACTTGAGGCTTCTGTTGATTGATATAGAGAACTTTTCATTTTTTGAGAAGTTTTAAGCTTTGTTTCTCCTTTTGTTTTGGTGCACCCGAAGCTGAGCGAAACGCAGCTAAAACTGAGCATTGCCATTTACACAGTTTCAGAATGTCAATGAGGAGCTCAAGAAGCAGTGGAGGAATTCGGAATAAAAAGTTATCAAATTTTCGTTAGGTGAGTATGGACCTTCATAGCTGGCAACTTTTTCTTCTCTCAATTTTACTAAACAATTTGTATATGCACTTGCTTCGTTCTTTTTGGTCTCTCACTTCTTGTGGACTGTGGTACAGAGTGGAACTGGAGAAGACCTGACTTGAGCCTTCGAAGTATCTGTATTATCACAAGCAGAATACTCAATGCCCTAATGAGAGAGTTCGAGAAGTTTTATATAGAGCTCTTTTTCCACAAACTAATACAGTTTCCCCTTCTACTGTCCCTATTCTCAGTGTCTCCCTTTTGACTGGACTTATTACCCAATGAGGAATACAATGGCCAGAAATAAGCTGATGGAACCTTAAATTACAATTTATGAGCTAAGCGAGATTGAAACTCACCAAAACATTCATAGATTGTTCGGTTCTACTTTCTTTGGAAAGTACCTTCGTGTCCCCTTATTTGTGCTGAAGAATAGTTTCGAGGGTAATGCGTAGCTGCTAAAAACTCCACTGGTGGTGTTTCAGTGAGAATGAGAAACCTGAGAGAAATGTGAGACTCACAATTCTTGCAACCATCAGAAATATATTCAGCAAACACGAGAAACACAGAAATGATCACAAATCCAATATAGCTCCACAACTACTTCTCTGCCCTCTCAAATCCATTTTTGAATCATAATTCATGAACTCCCTGTCTCTTGGTCTGTCTCATGGTTTGTCTCATTCTAGACTCCTCCCATGTCTGTATTTGGAAAGTGACACAATATCGGCCCCCACAAGCCCCGGTCTGTGCCACACACGGAATTCTAAGAAAAGAACTGAAATTCCAATGCTACCAATTGAGAGTCCCAACCCAATTATACCCTAATTGGGTATACATGTTAAAATGTATTTGAAGCCCATGAGCACTGGAGTTCTGGGTGTGGGACTGCAGACACACACCGCTACATTGCCGCACTTGGTAATTTTCGCAGCCGGGGAATCTTCAATATAACTCAACTAGGAAACTTGTGCTAAGGTACCGATACATTACCTCCACAAACCATCCAGATGGTATTTCTGTAAACTGCAAATTTCCCAATGCGGACAAGTAACTGAGAATAGCAAAGGCTTAGTTCCCGCTTGGGATAACCCACCTCCAGCGCCCATATATAACCAGAAAGAAGGCTTAACTTTGCCCTCCCATATAACTTTTTTTGGAAACCTCCACTTCTTGTTAGTTCCACTCAGCATCCAACCATGAAGGTCTCCTCAGTATCTGCCACCCTCGCTTTGGCATTGGCCACCAGTGTCCATGCTGCTCCTGCCAGTGTGGTGACCCAGACTTCTCTCACCAAGAGAGAGCAAGACCAAATCAATGAATTGATCCAGGTTTTGAACAGCCACTCCGTCAAAAGGGCTTTGGTCACTGACGCCAACGAGCTCCACGCCAGAGAGTACGCCATCGTCACGCAGATCTTGGCAGCCATCAACTCCACCAATTTGGCTCCCCAGATTATCCAGGGTTTGGTTGACAACGAGAACTTGCAGCCATATGTCACTGACGCTGTTGTTGCCATCATCAAGAGTGGTTTGATCTCCTTGGACACCTTGTTCACGGCGTTGAACGACTCCGGCTTGGCCACCAAAGTCATCGGCGACTTGATCGACGACTGTACTTTCTACCAGGACATCTACAAGTTGGCCTTAACTGAGATCTCCAACTTGACCGAGAAGATCAAGGAGAAGCTTTCCGGCGACGACGTTTCCGTCAAGAGAGAGTTCGAAGAGATGATGCTGGAGGAGAGAATCCCATCGCCTGCCAAGAGATACGACTCCGACGGGGTGGTCAACAACTTGTTGGAGTCGTTGGCCAACTCCGGGTTGGCGTCCAGTGTGGTGAGAGCATTGATTGTGGACCCACAGTTCTTGTCCTACGGTGCCTCGTTGCTTAAGGAGTTGTTTGACCAGGACCTCATCAACTGGAGCGGATTGATCTCTGCCATCAAGGACTCTGGCTTGGTGACCTCTTTGTTCAAGGAGTTCTTCAACCTCTCGACTTTGAAGACCGTCATCTTCAACGCCTTGGCGGCCGCTTTCGACAACTGTGGTGGTTCTACCATCTCGGGCACTCCCACCGGTCTCACCACCCAGACCACATCCACCACATCTCTTCCAAGCTTCACTGCCACAGGCACGTCGGTGCCAAGTGGAAGCTGTAAGAAGAGAAGAAGAAAGAGATCCTACAACTACTAGAATCTTCCCCACTTTCTTGTCACGTCCGTTACTTCTTTCTTATGCTTTGCCAAACATTGTCGCGATGAAAGCTGCTGGTGCCAGCATATACCACACTCTCTGAGACACTCTCTGAGTCTTCACTTCTCGGTTTTTCCGTTTGTAAACTACACCCCATCTGGCACGATGCTTTGGCTAAAATACTCAATAAAATCACGTATGAACCAGGTAGTTATTAGTTGGAATATGTAAAGGGCAGAAAAATCACGGCGGAATCTCAAAACCTTTCAATTCATCTTGAAAAGTGTATTTTTTTATTTAAGACCACAAATTTTTGGGGAGTTTCAGGTGTTCATTCCTTGAGTACTCTCGTTTTTTACAAATACACATTATTTCGCAGCAATTGGGAATTTGGGCCCTGTGACAGGAACT
Source organism: Sungouiella suratensis (assembly GCA_030566815.1). NCBI lineage: Eukaryota > Fungi > Ascomycota > Pichiomycetes > Serinales > Metschnikowiaceae > Sungouiella > Sungouiella suratensis. The sequence goes on along the minus strand of JAKUAV010000001.1, from coordinate 1,283,477 downwards.
GGAAAGACACCAATAGAAAATACAAGACACGGGAAAAAAGTAAAAAAAAATTATCAACTGCAAATCGAAAGATTCCTTATATCGCTTCTACATTTTGGTCAAATAATTTTTACAACCAAATCCTGTCCTTACTCCTGTCACTAGTTCCCCAGATCTATTACTATTGTCGCGTCCACCATCTCCACTTGTGCCTGCACACCCTCACTACATAAAGCGAAAACAAACACAGAAGAGAAACACCACAATGCCAGGGTATGTAAATCAGCACAGGAAATTAGAAAACCACAACAAAGATCTTTCATTGACAAACTCTATACTAACTTCCCAGAGAAATTGTGACATTGCAATCTGGCCAATGTGGAAACCAGGTGGGTCTTCAGTACTGGAGCCAACTAGCCACAGAGCACGGACTTCAATCGGACGGAACGCCGTTGCCCTACGAAAATAACGACATCCATTTCCAAACAAACAACAAAAGGTATGGCTCGGACACCTCGTTGAAATACAACCGAACCGATAATCCCACGCCGTTCTACAGTGTGAGCGACAGAGAGAAGTACACGCCCAGATCCATACTTATAGACTTGGAGCCCTCGGTGATCCAGAAAGCAACAAACGCGTTGCCCATGTTCAACCCGAGAAACGTGCATTTGAGTGAGAATGGTACGGGCGCAGCAAACAATTGGCAGCATGGATACACATATGGCAGAGAGCACGAGGAAGAGCTACTAAACTTGATCGACCGCGAAGTCGACAAGTGCGACAATCTTTCTGCATTCCAGCTCTTCCATTCTGTGGCTGGCGGTACAGGCTCGGGAGTGGGGAGTTTGCTTTTACAGTTACTCAATGATAGATATGGAAGCAAAAAGGTGATCAGCACATTCTCGGTGTTTCCCTCGAACGAGAAAACTTCAGATGTGGTCGTGCAGCCCTACAACACCGTGTTGACCTTGCAACGGTTGATCGACTACAGTGACGCAACGTTTGTGTTTGACAATGACTCACTTAACTCTCTCGAGACTGCAATGCTAGGCTCACAGCTGGAACGCGGGCTTGGCTCCAACGTGGCATTTGAAGGTGCCAACAAACTAATACTGTCCATTGCCGCCGGCGTGACCAACCCCTTGAGGTTCCCCAGTTACATGTACAGCTCCTACGAGTCGATAATATCAAGTGTGGTCCCCACGCCCACGCTCAAGTTCCTTTCGTCGTCGATTGCCCCATACTCGTATATTCCCGGTGTCCCAAAACGAGCGAACTACGTCAGTTTGAACTCGTACGACATTGTGTTGGAGTTACTCAATGACAAGAACAAGATGAACTACGTGAGGGAAACACCAACGTACATTTCCGTGCTAGACTACGTCGTGGGCCAAAATCTAAACCAGCAAGATATTCGCAAGGGCGTCATAAGAGCGCAGCTGAGGCTACAGTTTGTTCCCTGGACTTCCTCGTCTGTTCACGTGGTCAATGGCAGACAACTGACATTTGTGAACCATGAGGGATTGAGCGGCTACCAGATCTCGAACAACACGTCGATCGTGCACATGTTCTCCAAGATCATCAAGCAGTATGACCTTCTAGCGAAGCGTGCGGCCTACATCAACTTCTACACCGAGACTAATGATCCTGGAGAGAGAATGCAGGTGCTAGATGCATTCAACGAGTGCAAAGAGAGCGTGTTGAGTGTTGTTGACGAGTACAAGGCCAGCACGTCAGCGAGCTATCTCGAGGACGACATTCTTGACGAGGACATGGATATCTAGGGACGTAACAGAAAAGGAGGAATGGAGCAGAGGAGAAGTAGAGAATAATGGAAACGACGATCAAAAAGGAACACAATTAGCTTCTATAACATCAAAAATCACACTCGGATGGTTTCATTTCCCCATTGGTTCGCTTTTTTGACACATTGTCTGATCTACTGATCTTATCTGGTATCAATGGTATGTGACACGGAAGTTCGCACCCAATTTGCCGAGAGGAGGAACCACTGTCTATGAGACAGGGAACAATTTTGCAACTATGAAAATCATAAAAAAGAGGAGCTGCCAAATGAAGAAATACTACTCCAGTCAATTTCACCCATTACTAATCAAGCTTCCCCCGGTCCTTGGCGAATCTTTCGCTTGCCCCAAGCGGCGATTCTTGTGGCGTATTTCACAATAGTTAAATTGTCTCCTCCACAGAAGAGGTTACGCACCCAAGGAGCGCATTCACCCAATTCCCGATCCAAGATAAGGGAAAGAAGGGGTGGGAGAAAGCGAAGAGGGAATCAATAAAGCAGACTTTGGATGTTTCTTCGAATGAACAGTATAAAGATTTTTCAAACAACCACTACATTTCTCTTCTTCCTCCGACTTTTTCTCCTCTTTGTGGTGTACTCACTGAGGCTCACATTTCGTCCCAATGTCAATTTCTGTATGCACAGTCGGTGCCACAGACCTTATCGGCCGCATGCATGCCAGGCTTTATGAGAAACCATAAAACCCGAGAAATTTCCATTAATTTCACATCATTACTCGAATTTTGAGAACCTCCCTTTTTTTCTCTTTTTCAATATTTATTGCTTCCACTGTCATGTCCCACTTGATCTCAGAAAGAGCAAAAGCTCGCACGCGTACTCACTTCGCCCACACTAACTTGGATGAGGCCCCAGAAGGTTTCGTTCCTCACCCCAATGCCTTGGTGTTGGACGGAGGTATGCCCAACGCCGGCTTTTTCCCTATTGACTCGATCCAGTTGAACGTGGTGGATTACCCTTTCCAGAAACTGTTGCTGTTGCCTGTGGGGAATGCCTCTTTGGAGAATTTGTCATTATCGAAGAGTGCGAATGGATCGAGCGGAACCTTGGTGGATGAGTTGCTGAAGTTCACCACCGACGGCACTTCGAAGAACCACATTTTGATTCCGAAAAAACTGGACAACCCAAAAGTGATCGATTTGGCAAGAGGGTTGCAGTACTCCGAAATTGAAGGAATCCCACAACTACTCCAGTTCACCAAGGACATTATTGCTAGAGCTCACCCTCCGGCATACTCTGAGTGGACCACAGTCTTGTCTGGTGGAGCAGGTGACGGGTTGAATAAAGCGGCCGATGCATTTTTGGACGAGGGGGAAGTGGTGTTGATTGAGGAATTCACATTCACTCCATTCTTGCAGAACGTGCAGAATGCAAAGGCCATTCCTGTGCCTATCAAATTGGACTTTGACCCAACACCAGGAAAGAGTAAGGGTATTGATTTGGCCTACTTGACCGAACTATTGGAGAACTGGGATGAGTTGAAGCCCGAGCTCAAGGGGAAAAAACCAAAAGCGTTGTATACGATTGCCTCCGGCCAGAATCCAACGGGGTTCACCCAGGATTTGGAGTTCAGAAAGAAAGTGTATGCATTGGCTGAAAAACACGATTTCGCAATCATCGAAGATGACCCATACGGATACTTGACGTTGCCTCCATACAGCAAGCCCGAGGGATTGCACAAACTCAACGATTTCTTGACCATCGAAGATTACTTGAAGGATCACTTGGTGCCATCGTACTTGACCATCGACACCACCGGGCGTGTTTTGCGCATTGAGACATTTTCCAAGCTTTTCGCACCCGGATTGAGATTGGGCTTTTTGGCAGGACACAAGGACGTGATTGCCGCCGTGGCCAACTACGCCAACGTGGTGACCCGGTCGTCGTCGGGAACATCCCAATTGATTGTCAATAATGTCATTGAGCAGAGTTTCGGTGGTGCGGACGGATGGCTCAACTGGGTGTTGAAGATGCGTCTCACTTACACAAACCGCAGGAATGTGTTACTTCACGGCTTGTACAACTCCAAAGCATACGAGGCAGGATACTTCAGTGTGATTGACCCGTTGGCAGGGATGTTTGTCAGTGTGATTATCAACTTCCCCGAAGGCACCGACATTGCAAAGAAAATCGACTTGTTGCAGTGGAAGTTCCGTGCCTACGGTGTGCGCGTGGTTGCAGGAATTAACATGGCCATCGATAAGAAGTTTAGTCTTGAGCGTGGGAACTTTTACAGGTTGACATATGCGCCAGCCAACGACGACGAGGAATTGGCAGAGGGATCCAGGAGATTCGCCGATGCCGTCTACGAGTTCTTCCAGAAAGGCTTGGAATTTTAAAATCAAGTTTCACAATAAATATTCACAAGTACAGATCTCACTAAATCGGCTTCCTATTTTTTTTTTTTTCTCTCTTTCCCTTGCAATCCCACCTTGTTTGGTCACATGACCATTATAGCCACGCGCAGTAAAATGTAAGGGGCCGTCACTACCCATAACTACATATTCAATTAAACCATGTCTTTCAATTTCGCCAAGTTCACCGACAACTTGAAAAACATCGGCGACCGTGTCTCCACTGAATTCAACAAGGAGGTTGTTCCTTTCGCTCAGCGCACCACCAGATTGGTGCAAGAGAAAATCGGCAAGGTCAACGTGGATGAAATCAGTCAATTGCCCTCCGAGTACACTGAGTTGGCCGATAAGTGTAACAATGTCGAGAAGTTGTACAAGAACGTGTTGAAAGTGACACAGAACTACGAGTCTGAATCCTACGACTACCCTACCAATTTGCAAGAGTCCTTTACTGATTTCGGTAAGAATCTCACCAACAGGGTCCAGAACTTGTCGAAGGCCACGTCACCCGCCGAGGCGCAGGCTGCTTTGATCAACCCAACTACGGGCGAATTCAAGCCTCCAAAGACCCTCTACCATGCTCTTGCCAGAGCCACTGATGGTTCAGTCTTGACTGCTTCTGCAGACAAGAACCAGGACCCATTGGTGAAGGCGTTGGACTTGTACTCGTCTAACTTGCACAAGATTGCCAACGCCAGATTGGGCCAGGATCAGTTGATCAAAACCAAGTTCAACCAGCCCTTGTTGACCACACTCAGGTCTTTGCTTTCTCAGAGCACCAGCATCCAGAAGAAGGTGGAGCAGAAGAGAATAGATTACGATTTGGCCAGACAAGCGTTGACGAACTGCACAAACCCAACGAAGGAGCCTCAATTTAGAGTTGCCATGGAGAACGCCGAGGATGAGTTTGCCAACTCTGTGGAGGACGCTCTTTCCGTCATGCAGAACGTGTTGCAGCAGGCCAAACCACTCAATGAGTTTTTGGAGTTGATCAAGGCGCAGTTGGCTTACCACAAGTTGGCCAGTGAGTTGTTGGCGAACATGGTCGGGGAGTTTGAGTCGCTCATTGACGAGAACTCCAACTTGTCTGCGTCGAAGGGCCAGAGCACGCTGGAGCTGGGCGATTTCGATATTTAGGGTATATGTTCAAGAAAGAATGAGGAAATTAAATGTAGCGGAAAAAATATAAGAAACACAGATTATTCTCTCGTACAGCTTCTCTTTGATTTCGTGTGTATCAGTGTATAAGTGTATGTACTATTTTAGTTCCCCAACTTGAGGGCCTGTAGTCTGATGTCTGTGGCGGACTGTTGTGGACCCAAACCAAAAGTGCCTTCTAGAAGCTCAGCATGGATAGACTGTAAAGCTCTCAAGGTGTCTTTGGCATTAATCACCGCAGAGATGTTGATCTCGTTGGCACCCTGACTGATCATCTCAATGTTGATTCTCTCGTCGGCCAAGATCTTGAACATGTTGCCTGCAATGCCAATGAAGTTCACCATCTGCTTCCCCACCAACGAGATGATGGTCATTTCTCTCGTGACATCGACCGTGCCCATTTTCCTCAACTCCTTCAAGGCATTCTTCAAACTCACTTCCTGGTCTGGCAGCACTTGCATGGCCATGGAGACATGCACCTCAGAGGTCAGGATCAAGTCCACCACGAGCCTGAACTTGTCCAAGGTGGTGAACAAGTGGGCCAAAAACCCGTGCGACAACGTCTTCTTGTTGGAGTGCACGTTGATCACAACAATGTCCTGCTTTGCTGTGATGGCGGTGGCCGATCTCTTCTTCTGGGACTGGATATAGCTGGTGGGCAACGTCTCATAGGCTGCTGGAGGATGTGGCGGCGTGTCTTCGCCTCTTCTGCCGATGTTGTCAGGGTAGATCACTGTGCCTCTCCCCGTTGGGTTCTCGACGTTTTTGATGCGGATTGGGATCTTGGCCTTGATCACTTGCTCCATGGTGAATGGGTGGATCACCTCAGATCCATAGTAGGTCAACTCAGCTGCCTCGTCTGGGGTGACAGACTCCAACAAACGAGCGTTGGGCACCTTTCTGGGATCAGCTGTGAAGATGCCGTCGACTTCCTTCCAGATCTGCAACTCCTCGGCCTGGATACCAACAGCCACTAGGGCTGCACACAAGTCAGTGTACCCACGACCAACACCATTAAGCAAACCACCAGGAACAACACCGAAGTAGCCAGTGAGCACGGGGATGACGTCAGAACCCGCAGCCAAAGTTCTCTTGCCCAACTCGGAGCTCAAGAACGAGTAGAAGCTGTCGTCGAAACCTTTGGTAAAGTCGTAGTCCAAGGGAATAATGTCAGACAAGTCCACGTACACGGACTTCAACCCACGGTCGTTCATCAAGGCCGACATGAAAAGACACGACAACTTCTCGCCCACAGAGGTGATGCTGTCCAAAGTTCTGGGGCTGATTTCTCCAATCACCTTAGAGGCATGCAACAACTCGTGAGCTCTGAACAATTCGTCTTTTGTGTGTTGGATCAACTCCGCCTGGATCTCCAGATCCTGGATTTTCTGCTTGGCGTTCTCGACATGATCATCCTCGATCACCTTCAATAGCGTGGTGAAGTCGCCATTTTCAGATGCAATGTCTGCTGCTTTGAGTAGACGTGAGGTGGTTCCCTCACTCTTGGTATTGGAAGATCTGGCAGAACAAACGACAGCAACGCGATTCTGTTTGCTGAACTCCTTCACGATGTTGTCAACGATGTTCTCTGGGAACTTTCCAACAGAAGTTCCGCCGAATTTCTGGACAACCCAGCCCTGAGAGGCGAGTGATTTGAAGTCAAGCACCGAGTTATATGAGGCAGCAGATAAAGCTGGCGAGGGGGTGGACATGGTGTGAAATTTTATTTTTCTTAATGAAACAAATTCAAAAATTAATTTGTAATCGAACTCGATCGAGCGGAACGAAAAGTGGTATGTTTGGTCTAAAGTGCTTAGGTGCAAATGACTACTATGGAAAATTTCAGAAATGAGTCAAAGCGGTGGCCGGGCCTGTATCGGCGCCTGTATATAGCGAGTTACATCACGTCACGTGTGAAGTCACGTGCGATACAGGCCGTCCCGGCAATCAGGCAAGTTAGCACCATAGTAGGTAATTCCAAGCAATGTGGACACAAGTAGATAATCCATGGTGAAATTCAATAATCTTGGAGTTGTTTTCATGTCGAACGACCAACTTCATTCTATTTTTAAAAACTTTCTTTGTTCCACAGTTTCTCACTGACCTTGGGGAAATCGAACCATGGTAGTGCACACATAACGTGGAGTGATCGATGAGATTCATTTTGCAATCTCCATCTACTGGCCATGACGAAAAGAGAGAGCGAGGTTCCGGCCACTGAGAACGCCAAAAAGCAGGAAACGCAATTCTCTCATGAAGATATCCATAGCTTCTTGAACTCCAAGATCTTTGCCTCGGATTTCCAGAATGAGTTACAGGCTGAGATCAAGGCAAGCCAGCCTTACCGCTGGGGAACAGTGAAGGAGCTTGTTGACGATACGCTATTGAGAAATGTCCGCAAGGAGGTTTTGTCTGAGATTGCGTTCACGAAAAAGGAGACCGATATCTACAAAGTGTACCAGTCTGGGGATTTGGCCAACCTATCAGGTTTGGACTGGGACGATCTCTCAAGGTTGCCCTCATTGTTCAAGTTGAGAGCTGCAATCTACTCAGAGGAGTTTCGTGACTTCATTTCGCATGTGACAGGATGCGGCAAGCTCAGTGGACTGAAGACTGACATGTCCATCAACACATATACCAAAGGATGTCATTTATTGACTCACGACGACGTCATTGGCCTGCGCAGAGTGAGCTTCATTTTGTACTTGCCGGACCCAGATTTCACTTGGAAACCTCATTACGGAGGTGCCTTGCGCTTGTTTCCGGCGGTTGTTCCAAATGTGCCCAGAACTGACTTCAGTGCAAAGTTGGTGCCTCAGTTCAACCAGATTGCTTTCTTCACGGTGCAGCCAGGATTGTCCTTTCATGATGTCGAGGAAGTGAGAGTTGACAAGCAGAGACTATCCATTCAAGGTTGGTTCCATATACCTCAGCCAGGCGAGGATGGATATATTCCAGGAGAACAGGAGGAAACCGAGGCCAAGAGCACGTTACAGCAATTGCAAACAAAAGAGCTTCAGGAATACGATTTCCCGAAACCACTCAGGAACGACATCGCCGCTGAGGAGTTGAAGAAGTACGAGGCTCTCGAGTCCTCTCAAGTGTCCTTCTCCAAGTCTGAGCAAGAGTACTTGGCCAGGTACATCAACCCAGTGTATCTCAGCAAAGTTGCTGTGGAGAAGCTCAACTCAACGTTTCTTGAAGAGTCTGTTGTCGAAATCTCCGAGTTTCTACAGAAAGATTACGCCGATGCCTTGCATGCAGCCATAAGAAAGACAGAACTAGAGAACAAAACTCCCTCCACAGCAGACGAAATCCACATGCCTTGGAAATGCGCCGTGCCTCCCCACAAGCAGAGATTTATGTACATAGACGGGAAACCCACCTTTGGTCTCAGCGAGAAGGACACGGAGTTTGTCAACCACATTGGCCCACAGGAGCAGCCAAACTTCCAGTTGGTCAAGGAGCTCACTGGAAATGTCGCAGAACAGAAGATTTTAGAGGTGATGTCGTTCATGAAATCCGTTGCGTTCAGAAAGTGGCTTGTGTTCATCACAGGTCTCATACCCACCAGTGACCAGATTTTGGCGAGGAAATTCAGACCTGGCCAGGACTTCATATTGGCTACCACCACAGACAAGAAACTAGCCAGGGAGCACTTGAATGAGATCAACGTGCTTTTGGAGGCAACGTTGGGGATCACGCCAACTGCCACCAACCCAAAGAACTGGGAGTCTGGCGAATATGGTGGCTACGAGTTGTGCATGGCGCTCAACCTGGCAGACTCCGACGATGAGTTTGAGGACGACGACCCGGCCATATACAAAGCCAGCGATCCGAACGACGACTCGGTTTTGTTCACGAGCCAGTGTAAATGGAACTCGCTTTGTCTTATGTTGCGCGACCCATCCGTTTTGAAATTTGTGAAATACGTGAGCATCAATGCCAAGGGTTCCAGGTGGGATGTGAGTGCGCAGTGGAATGTGAAGAGCCTAGAGGAAGAGGAGGAGGAGAAGGACGAGGAGGAGGCGAATGGCAAGGACAACGAATGATGAGTATAATACAAATGACATTGAATCAAGGGATGTATAATTTGATTTGGTGAGTAGTCGAATTTTGGTGTTTCTGGTAATTTAATTTCATTGGTATTGCTGACGAGAATTCTGTGCCTTACACATTTGAAATTGACAGTTCAATTCGCAGCCACTTCCCCACTTTACAGTACAGGACCAACTCCGAACAATAGCACTGTGGTTGCACTCAGGACGAACCACAGAGTACTGACGAGACCTGGAATAATTGAAAAGTCAGCAGAGAAGAGCAATAACCAATAAATTTTTCTTGAAATTCTGATGGTTGGCTTCCCTCTGCTCACTGTCTTTCACTGTCAATCCCCACTTTATGCATGTCCAGGTGACCGCTCTAATGTCCGACTAACGCGGGGGACATCCACACTTCTGACTATAAATACCGCATATTTCCCTCAAATATTTCATTTCCACATTATTTATTTATCTTCCACTGTGATGGCATTCGAGTCGGCTGAGCTGAAGCAAAACTTGACTGCACTGTTGAGCAAAGTGCTCCCCCGCACCACTGACTCCTCCAACCCAAATTTCGCACCTGGGGTGGTTTTCGGTGTGACCAACGCTAAGGAAACCGTGTACCTCGATGCATCGGGGGTGGCAAATATCGAAACCAAGGAGCCAATTGCAAAAGACTCCGTGTTCTCGCTTTACTCGACCTCGAAGGCAATCACAGTCACTGGTGCGCTTCAGTTGGTGGAGAAAGGGTTGTTGGACTTGGATGCTCCTGCAAGCAAGTACTTGCCCACCATTGCCAAGGTCAGGGTACACAAGGGAAAAGACGCAAACGGAGACATTATCTGGGCAACACCTAAGTCCGAAATAACCGTGAGGCAATTGTTCTCACACACTGCGGGGTTCAGCTATACGTTCTTTAGTCAAGAGTACGCTGACTTCCAGAAGAAGAACGGTGGCTTGAACATATTCAAGCCGGAAAAGAAGATCTTTGAGAATGCGTTCTTGATCAATGAGCCAGGTGAAAAATGGCATTATGGTCTCAACATCGACTTCTTGGGCAAAGTCATTGAGGCTGTCACAAACCAAAGTTTAGGTGAATACCTCAAGAAGAACGTGTTCGAGCCTGCTGGGTTGAACACTCTCACATTCCATTTGGGGTCCGATGTGGAGCCTGTCAGTTTGCACTACTACGACGGAAAATCAGTGGCGCTCAACAGTTTCCAACCTGTGAAGGACCCAGAAGTCGACCTTGGCGGGTCTGGAATCTATGGAACGGTGGCTGACTATTTGAGTTTCATCAGGATTTGGCTTAACAAAGGCGTTGCAGATAATGGCACTCGTATTTTGTCTGCGAAAACGGTGGATTTGGCTTTGGAAAACCAGGTACCAGGCACAGAGTATATCCACACCTACGAGCCGGAAATCTCCTATGACGTGCCAAATGACCCCTCCAACCCTGAAGGCTGGAACTTGGCTTTCAGTATAAACACCGCGGACTCTCCAACAGGTAGACCAAAGGGGTCATTCCACTGGGCAGGAATCGCAAATTTGTTTTACTGGATTGACTACAAGAATGGCATTGGCGGATTCTACGCCTCACAGATTTATCCATTCTTCGGTCCGTCAGTGAACAACTTAGTCGAGCTTGAAACGGCAGTTTACGACAGCTTGAAGGAAGAAAGGAAATAGGTATTTATTGTAATATGACTTTATATGACACTTGCAACTGCAATTTTCCACTTTGCAGCCAATGACCACAATGAGTCAGGTAATAACAAAACGGAGACAGAAAATAAAGGAGATCGGATGCATATATCAGATTGAATATCTTGTGGAGGAGGCGACTTTTCCGTGCCAATCAAATCACCAAAAGTGGAGGAGCAAATCTCAATAGTAGGAATTGCTTTTCGACATGTCGATCTCACTGCAAGTTGTGCGTCAGAAAAAGTTGAGTTCAGCCTCACACTTAAGACGATATTAGGGTAGAAGACCCAAAAGCAGGTCGAGCAAAAAAGCAAAGATTTTCGATTTGAGTCACACCCAATGACTATTTTGTAGCTTCCATGATTCAACTAGCCTAAATATTCTTCTTAATGAAAAAATGCAAAGTATTTATCATTTGCAAGTGAATACAAGATCTCCGTCTTGCCCCTTACTACCACACACACGGACCCCCTAACAGAAACGAGTATAAATTGACACACGAACCCCAATGAGAAAGATAATCATATATTGAATACAAGAGAATGTCATTTCAAACTCCTGAGCTGAAAATTGTCTTGCGCAAACTCGTGGATGAGGTACTTCCTTCCACCACTGACCCTAGTAACCCCTACTATGCACCTGGAGTAGTCTTTGGAGTAACCAACAAGAAGGAGACAGTATACCTTGACTCGTCAGGTGTGACTGACCTAAGAACTCAGAAAGAGCTAAAAACTGACGCAGTCTTTTCCTTGTACTCAACATCGAAAGCTGTTACTGTGACCGGTGCCTTGATATTGGTGGACAGTGGAGTTCTAGAGTTGGATGTGCCTGCTTCCAAGTACCTACCATTCTTGTCCAAAGTGAAGGTACACAAGGGAAGGAATGATCAGGGTGAGATAATCTGGACGGACCCGAGAACTCCAATTACTTTAAGGCACTTGATGACACACACTGCAGGGTTCAGCTATACCATCTTCAGCCAGGAGTACTTGGACTACCGCACTGAAAATGGCGGGTTCAATGTTTTCGATCCGGAGGTTGATATTTCGGAGAAATGTTTTTTGATCAACGAGCCAGGCGAGAAATGGCATTATGGGTTCAATATTGATTTCGTGGGAAAAATCATAGAGTCCGTGACGCACCAGTCCCTCGGACAGTTTTTGCAGCAATCTTTATTTGCACCCGCGAAAATGGACTCCTTCACTTTCCATGTACAGCCAGAAACAGAACTTGTGACCTTACACTTTCTCGATGGTGAAGATGTGAAGATCAATGGCTTTGAGCCAGCAAGAGATCCACCTGTCGATTTGGGAGGGTCTGGACTTTTTGGCAAAGTCGAGGATTACTTGAAGTTTATTCGGCTTTGGCTCAATAAGGGCAAGACAGAGGATGGCACAAGGATCCTTTCTGAGGAGATCGTCAAATTGGCTTTGGAAAATCAGCTTCCACATGGAATTGTGTCGCTTTCCACTTTTGAGCCAGAAATCTCAGAAAACTTCGTGGTCGACAAAGACCACCCAGATGGTTGGAGTTTACCATTCTGTATAAATGGCAAGGACTCACAAACTGGAAGACCGAAGGGATCCTTTCATTGGGCAGGAATATCCAATTTGTTTTACTGGATAGATTACGAGAATGGGATCGGCGGATTCTATGCTTCACAACTTTATCCGTTTTTGAATCCCTCAGTGAAGAATTTCGCAGCACTCGAGACAGCAGTTTACGACAGTCTCAAGAAGCGAGAGGTAAAAAACTACAGTTCTTACCAAAATCTATTTGGATGTTCGGATGATCACTCAATTAAGTGTCAGGCTCAATTTTTTGGTGGAGAAATATATGCGATTGGAATGTGCCCTGGTTTCGATGTATAAATAACAAAATTTAATAGTGTCGGAACTCCAACAATTCTCATGCTGAGGTCCTGTAGTTGCATACAAAAAGATCAGCTGCGAAACCCAAGGAACCACACCAATTAAGAAGAGAGTGATCATCTTTGACCATCAAGGAAACATTCTTCCGTTTTTTTGACATGTTATGAATCCAGTCGTTTATTTCTCTTTCACAAATTTTTTGTAATTTATATAATTTCTTCTTATATCAAGGTATTCTTGTGATTTCTGCTCATCGCTACTTGGTCCCAACATTTATCAGTGGCCTCTTGAGCACCGCGAAGATCTATCACTAAAGACAAAGTTCCCCACCCACCGAAACCCGTAAAACTCTCAAAAAATTTCTCTTCACAGGCACCCAAGGTTTATCATCGCCGTGAGAGCCTAAATCTGGAAAATTCACCCACTCACCTCAAGTTGCCTCCCCCAGCATCTATCACAAGCCAACGGACTTTGTTACTGTATCGGGTACATGGGAGCGTGCACCTGCTCAAATGCAGTCGCCCGATTTTCACCCGTTCAAGTTGGAGAATCCGCGAGCCTTTTTTTTTTAAATATCTGTTGATCCACATACTGCCAATTCCATTCACCCAATTGCAAGTATGGCTGACTCCGACCCAAACCCATTGGTCATCTTGGCCACCATCGCGTCCATCATTGCATCTTTTGTCGCTTTGTACTTTGTCCAGAAAACGAAGAAGGCCCAGCCGGTGTTGCACCCAACCGAGTACAGAAAGTTCCCCTTGATCGAGAAGACCAGAGTTTCCCACAACTCCTGCGTTTACAAGTTCGGCTTGCCAAACTCCACAGACAGATTGGGCTTGCCAATTGGCCAGCACATCTCCATCAGTGCCAACATCAACGGTAAAGAGGTTGTCAGATCGTACACTCCAATCTCCAACGACGACCAGTTGGGCTCCTTCGATTTGTTGATCAAGACTTACCCAGACGGTAACATTTCCCGTCACGTGGAGTCCAAGAAGGTCGGCGAGCACATTGAGGTTAGAGGACCAAAGGGTTTCTTCACCTACACTCCAAACATGAAGAAGTCGTTCGGTATGGTTGCTGGCGGTACTGGAATTGCCCCAATGTACCAGGTGTTGACCGCTATCTTGGACAACCCTCAGGACAAGACCAAGATCTACCTCGTGTATGCCAATGTTGCCGAGAACGACATCTTGTTGAGAGCTGAGTTGGAGGAGTTGAGAAAGCAGCACCCAGACCAGTTCTTCATCCACTACGTGTTGAACAACCCACCAGAGGGCTGGGAGGGCTCCGTGGGCTTTGTCACCCCAGAGATCATGGACACCCACTTGCCTCTGTACTCGGACGACACCAACTTGTTGATCTGCGGTCCTCCATTGATGGTTTCTGCAATCAAGAAGGCTGCGCAGACCTTGGGATACCCTAAGGCCAAGCCAGTTTCCAAGTTGGGCGATGCTGTGTTTGTCTTCTAAACGAGCTAAACGAGACCTGTGCGCACAGGGTGGTGAGGTGGGGGGCACGTGCCAGAATAAGAACCATTCATCTAATTTGATGATACTGGTGGATTTCAGAAGCTGCTCCCAAGACCCTTATTCTCACCCAAGTGAATAAATTTACAAAACTTAGAAACTCCCATCTTTTTTTTTTTTGCAACCCCGTAGATCGGAACCCCAGACATTATAGTGTCCTGCAGGCCGCACGCATGACCTAGTGTTTCGCTGCGTCAGTATTAAGTACCGAAGCTCCGAGTTCATATTACTACTACACTTACAACCACATATAGAGCAACACCAAAAAACTTGAACAACCATAATTTATTTCCATTTTCAGAAGGTAGCCCACCATGTTATTGCGGATATTGCCGGCATTTCTGGTCATTGCTGCCATCAGCGCCACAGCTATCCCCAAGTGGGAAATGGATGATAGCTACATCATTAGCGCCATCAACAACGAAAAAGTTGAGATCGAGAACGTCTTGAAATCTCCCATCGACTCGAAGAAGTACCCGCCGATCTTGAAACAGCCAAAAGCCCACGAGAGATCACTCAAGGATGGAGAAATCCCGCAGTACGCAATTGATTACGCCCCCTATGTGCATCTATATTCCGAGGAGAGGTATTGGCCATATGACATTGCCAAGTTCGTCGAGAACTTCCACGTGACCTACTCCAACGGCTCCCTCGTCAACGGCACAGAGAACCTCAACATCTCCATGCTTGGTGATTTGCCACGCAAGCCTAACTTATACATGACGTCAAACGAGGACTTCGACACAGACCCAGACTGGATCACGGGGAGAAAGAATAAGCCATCTTTGGTCAACGGCGAGATCAAGGATGCACCGGCTACCCTCATTATAGTCGACAAGGGAAACGGATGGGTGGATGCCTTTTGGTTCTACTTCTACTCGTTCAACTTGGGTCCGTTTGTTATGGGGTCTGGACCATACGGCAACCACGTGGGCGACTGGGAACACTCGCTCGTGAGATTCTACAAAGGCTCTCCGGTAATTGTGTGGATGTCCGCGCATGGCGGCGGAGGCGCTTACCACTACCACAATTTGGAGAAGCACGAGCTCGACCCTAAACATCCAATTATTTTCTCTGCAAGGGGCACGCACGCCAACTATGTCTCTGTCGGCACGCATCCACACGACTTGCCATATGAGATTTTGTGCGACTTCACCGACAGGGGGCCCTTGTGGGACCCAACTAGAAATTACTTGGGGTACAGCTACGACGGGAAATTCGTGTACCCCACAGAAAACAATACCAACGCAAAGCACGTGGGCAGAGAGGCCACGTATGGCAATTGGCTCACATTCACAGGACATTGGGGCGACAAACAAATTCCCGACAACGATCCCAGACAGAGGTACTCCTTCATTGGTGGCCACAAGTACATTGACGGACCCCGTGGGCCACTCAAGAAAAACTTGTTGCGGATCATCCCGTGCGAGAGACACAAGTGGTGGAACTTCTGGAACGGGTGCAACGTCAGAGAGAACATCAAGTGGGGAATTGGGGTCGAGAGCGAAGGGTACAATTGCGGGAACATGTTTGTTAAGATTAGGCCAAGGTGGCTTCGGAAGATATTGCAAAAAGTCACATGGGGTGGCTGGTTTTGCTTTGTGGTGGATTTAATTTATGGCTAGACAGCAGCAGGTGTACTAATGTGGCAACACAAATTCTCACCGCTGGATATATTTCACAGTAAGATGAAACGGTAAATAATGTAATGCAGTGTAACAGATGAAATAGTAACAGGGTTCAACGGGCCGGTGCCTGCATGCAGCGCGCAACAGGCTTTTCGCCGTGCCACCAAAAAGAAGCACCAAGAGAAGGAAATTGGATATAGTTGATTGTATCTGACAAGAAGTAGAGAATTATTGAGATGGATATGACCCGAAAATTTGATTCGGACGAAGATTTTTATTTCTGTACCCAATGCCCGCATTGATTTATCCCACTCATCTCATTCACAGGTAATGTGTCATAATTTCTTTTTTCTGTGCGATATGCGGCATTTGCAACCATCTTATGTGACTGAATTTTTCATTGCACCATACTACTCCCAGAAATGAACACAGTCACCTCTGACTCGTACACAGAGAAATCGTCGCAGACGCTACCATACGAGCTTGAAGCGGAGAACCTGAGATGGCAAAACTTCAAGGACTCGTTCAAAAGGGTCTCCGTTGATGATGAACAGGATAGCGACTTAACAAGCCTTGACGATGTCGAGAGAGCCAACTTGTTGACCTCCAAGTCTCCGCTCCAGAGGAAGTTGAAGCTGAGAAATATCACCATGATCGCCATTGGCTCGTGCATTGGAAGTGCCTTGTTTGTTGGTTCTGGTTCGGCCTTGAACACTGGAGGGCCTGCTGCCATCTTGATTGCCTGGTCTGTTACCGGCTTGGCCATCTTCACCACCATGCAAAGTTTGGGTGAGCTCTCTGTGGCCTTCCCAGTGAGCGGAGGGTTCAACTTGTATGCCAGCAGATTCATCGACCAGTCTGTGGGGTTCGCTGTGGCCTGGAACTACTTCATCCAGTTCTTGGTGTTGCTTCCCTTGGAGTTGGTCAGCTCCTCCATCACCATGCAGTTCTGGAACAGCACGATCAACGCCGACGTGTGGGTGACCATCTTCTATGTTTTCGTGTGCCTGATCAACATGTTCGGCGTGCGTGCGTACGGAGAGGCCGAGTTCATCTTCTCTGCCATCAAGGTGGTTGCCGTCATTGGCTTCATCATAGTGAGCATTGTGCTTGTGGCCGGCGGTGCACCCAACGGAGTCAGTCACGGAGCCGAATACTGGTACAATCCAGGAGCGTTCGCCAACGGCTTCAAGGGCGTGGTTTCTGTGTTCGTCACTGCGGCTTTTGCCTATGCTGGTGTGGAGTTGGTCGGACTTGCAGCTGCGGAGTCCGAGAACCCGCGCCAGGCGTTGCCCAGAGCCATCAAGCAGGTGTTCTGGAGAATCTTGATGTTCTACTTGGTTTCGCTCACCTTGATCTGCTTCTTGGTTCCATACAACGACCCAAGATTGCTTGGTGCTTCCGATGTGGATGTCACTGCCTCGCCTTTTGTCATTGCTATTGAGCAGGGAGGAATTAAGGGCTTGCCGCACGTGATGAACGCAGTGATCTTGGTCTCGGTCATTTCAGTCGCCCTGACCTCGGTGTACGCCTCGTCGAGAACTTTGACCTCGTTGGCCGAGCAAGGGTTGGCACCTAAAATCTGTGCGTATGTGGACAGAGCAGGAAGACCCTTGGTAGCGATTGGAATTTCCAATGTGTTCGCCTTGCTTGCGTTCATTGCTGCCTCGGGCCAGGAAGGCGCCATTTTTGATTGGTTGATGAGCATCTCTGCGTTGAGTTCCATTGCCCTGTGGATCAGTATCAACTGGGCGCACATCAGGTTCAGAAGAGGGTTGAAAGTGCAAGGCAGAAACACCGACGAGTTGACCTTTGTGGCGCAAACAGGCGTCATTGGCTCGTACGTCGGTGCCACCATCTTTGTCTTGGTGTTGGTTGCGCAGTTCTGGATCGCCCTCTTCCCCATTGGCGGTGAGCCCAGTGCCTACGACTTCTTCTTGTCGTACTTGGGCGGAGTGATCTTGATCGTTTTCTACGTTGGCCACAAGGTCTGGAAACGGAACTGGATCTTCCAGATTCCTGCTTCCCAGTTGGATCTCGACACCGGCCGCAGAGAGACAGATCTTGAGCTTTTGAGAGAGCAAATCCGCCACGAGAGAGAGTTGTTGAGAGCCAGACCCTTCTACTATAGAGTCTACCGCATGTGGTGTTGAGAGATACCGAATCCAAAAAGTTTAAGAGGAAGTTTTTCTATAAAAATGCATTTACCTGATTTTAATATACGGCTGCGAAAAGCGAAAAAGCCAGTGGCTAGTAATGGTTTATTTCCTCTGCGCGAACATGCACAGAAGCTATTTTCACTAACTAAACCCAGTACCCCATATTTCACCATCTCACCATTACACCATGGCCAGCCGATCTGGACCCGTTCTGCGAACGTCGGGCCTCGGCTCTGTGTTCAAGTCGTTGACAAAATCACTCAAACCAGCATCTGGGAACGTTCCCGTGGTGATCAATGCCAAAGTCGTGGGAGGAGGGAATGACATGCAAAGACTACTTCTACAGCTACAACACGGCACGCTACCGTCTCGGGCTTCGGCAGCTCAGGAGGTCACTGACCAACTAGAGAAGTTCTCCATTTCGTCAATCCCCGAAGTCTGGTATTCCGCGCGTGACTTGTGTGACTTCAAGGTCCAGTCATCTATACGAAGAGTGGTGCTCAAGCTTCTCGTGCAGTGCATCAAGCACGACGAGCACGCCATCAGCAACAACTTGATGTTCTTTCGAGATATCACGCAGTATTGCAAAGTGAACGACAATCGCTTGGACCCGGAATTTGATCTTTTCTGGAAAGCACTCCGCACCCTCACCAAAGAAGGGAAGGACATTCACGACTTGTACATATATGAGCTGGAGGACAACTGGGGCTCGTTTGTGATACGGTGCTTCTCTGCTGCACTGAAGCACGCCAGAGATTTCTCGGGTGACGAGCAGCCTGACGATAAGAACTTCTACAACTTGCTCAAGATAATGCAGTACTTGACCAACTGCTTCAAGCACAACTTCGGAATGCTCGAGGAGGCGTTCGTGAGCTCTGTGGTCTCCACCACGCTCAAAATGACAAGCCAGACGGACAACGTGGAGCTTCTCACTGCGTTCATCGATTTCCTAAAGGCTTGTGCTCAGTATGGGTACATACCCACAGATTGTTTCGACAGCACGGTGCAATATCTTTGTTGGGCGAGCACACTTTCAGAAACGCTCAAGGAGCGCTCGTGGAGTGCGTTGAAAGTCATCTGTCTCAATCTGCCGTCAGAATTGGTGGTGCTGATGTGCAGTGTTCTTCATGATCCAGTACTACAGCTGCAACAGGGCCTGAACAATGCACTTCTAGAAGAGATCCCTACACAAAAGTCGTTCAACTCCCCATTGGCAGTGGCAGTCGGCGCAATGACTCTCTTGACGAACGTCTACATCTGCATACGGTCAGAGAAGCACTGTCTGGAGCTCAACCGCGAGGATCTCGTGAGAGTATTGCTTGAGTGCCTAGAAATGGACATACCTTTGGTTAATAGCGGTCTTTTAAGAATGTTTGACACACTTTTTGAGCCTCAGAATTACGAGCTGTTGCACCTGAAGGACTTGAAGTTCTCTGTGCTTTTCCCATTCCAGTCTTGGTACTCCTCCACCACCTCGATGTTTCTGCTTCTTTCAGCTTTCAAGATTAACTCTCCACAGGATGAAAGTTACTGGGTCTCCATTTGCTCATCGCTCCACAAAGAGTATCAGAACTTAGAGTTGGTGGCGCCCAAAAACAGCCTAGTCAAGATATTCATGAGACATATATGCCATGTTCCAGAGGAGATTGTCAAGTTTGTTCTTGAGTTCCACAGCGAAGAAAGATCGTGCACGGTTCTCAATCCGCTTTGGAAGGAGAACTGTAGAGACTTGTTGAACAACTACTACTATTCCAACGAGAAAACAAGCCACTCCCCTAAGATTAGAAAGGAGTGTCTCCGAACCATAAAGGACAGCTTTGAAACGTCTGTTTCCTTGGTTGAAGATTACAATGTCAGCAAAGAAATTATCATCGAAATCATTCTGAGGTCTGCATCGGAGCACGACCAGATTATCATCGACTATATCATGGACGAGTATCTCCATTTCTTCCTTCAAAACTCGTCCATGACATTCTTCAAGTCTATTTTGACTACTTTGGGCCCACTCTTGCAAGTGAAGCAGCAGAAGGAGAGAATCAAAAGTATCTCCTCATTGGGCTCTTTTGGTTCCGGCCCACAAAGACCAATCATCAGCTCGATCAACAGCACAGGCGATCTTCGTGATAACTCGCCCATTTTGAATTCTCAGTACTTGACCTCGTTGGCCAAATGCTTGTCGAAAAGCTTGCTTCTGGTGCATGTCAGAGAAGCAGAGAAGGCAAACTTAATTTACGACTACATTACACAAATGGTCCATTTTGGCATTCGAATGGACCAATACCAGGTCGCTTTGATTTTGCTTCGAGTTTTGGTCAGATTGCGTGCTACAGTTGAAGGTTACGTGTACTTTGCCGAACCCAAGGATGTGGAGGGACTTGCAACAAGTTTCAGAAGAAATACCACAAGTGCCAATGCCGAGACCCAGAACGCATGGTGGACATTCCCAGAGAGTCCAGATTATCTTGTGAGCGAATGTGTCAACCAACCCAACAGGAAATGGACCGTGTTCAATCCTGAGGGAAACAAATTGTCAATCGACAAGGAAGCCACTCTCGATGTGGCCAAGTGGTTTGAGATTGTCATCATGATCTTGGAAGAATATCATCACTGGGAACTATTTTCCTATGTTTGGGCGCACTTTTGCTCTCAACTTGCTAACATGAAGTTGTTTGCTGGACAGACCACTTTGGTTAGGAGGTTGCACAAGATTGTGTGTGATCAGCTCTGCTTGAACTTGCCTCGACCTTTAGTTTTGGCGAAGAACATCCCCATCACCAAAGCTGACTTGCAAGTGGCATGTATCAGGACTATGTCCTCGCTCATAGGGTACCATGAAGAGTTCAGGAAGGCCGAGGAAGACCAGATTGTCAGCTCTTTGCACTTTGCTCTTGACTCATTCGAGAAAACA
This sequence comes from Sungouiella suratensis, assembly GCA_030566815.1. Lineage (NCBI taxonomy): Eukaryota > Fungi > Ascomycota > Pichiomycetes > Serinales > Metschnikowiaceae > Sungouiella > Sungouiella suratensis. The sequence continues at coordinate 1,262,316 of JAKUAV010000001.1, read as the reverse complement.
GCCATTCCGTGTATTCATATATTGACTGTGTGCTGCTTCGAGATCCCGTTGTCGTTGAAGAAATACCTCACTGCCATCTTGACAAAGATCCAGGCAGGTGTCACCAGCGCATTTGCTAGCTCTCCCACTTTGGAGTTTCTCATGTCGCTCATTCAAGTTCCTGAGCTTACATCCAATTTCACCATCGATGAGTTCAAAAGAGTGTTTGCTATTGCGTTCAAGTACATCCAGTATTCTTCTGATATCAAATTCAGAAAGGGGGTCTCTGGACTGGTTGACCAACAGACATTGGTTTTGGGGCACGGGGTGGATGCCGAAGTTGATAATCAGGCATCTACTCAGGCCACCGAAATCACACCTATCATCAATGAGTACCTACTTACAGTTTCTTTCTTGGTGATTTCTCGGTGGTTCTTGAAGATCAAATTGACGGACAGAAGACAAGTCAGTGGTTTCCTCATTAAGAATATTGTCTTGTGCAGTGGCTCCATTGATGGAAAGTTTCTTGACGACAGAACAGTGGCATTCTTGGACTTGGTAGCAAGGTTCACATACAGCGATATTCCCCTAAAGATTGTCACAATGTCAAAAGGTGGAAACAATCCCAATTGCATGAACAACAAATGGATAATCGGACATTCGATTGTGTCTATAGACACAGATACCACCAATGGTGAGTCGGTGATTAGTTTGAGAAGACCGACCGGAACATCAGTGTTCAAAGTTACTCTCGACTCATCAATGGTGCCCAAAAGTCTCAACCATGCATTCCCAAACGTTTTGAGCAGCTACTTCTTGCTACAACTTTTGCGGCCTTTGGACGAAGGAAACACCACGAAGCCTATCCCGTTATTTGATGACACGGCTACAGAGAGAGCCATCAACACATTCGATAGAATCCCTGTGATTTCTCATCACAAAGCTGGTGTTTTGTACATTGGTCCAGGCCAAAAGACAGAGACAGAAATTCTAGGCAACACGGTGGGGTCCTCGGCATACCATAAGTTCTTGGAAGGAATTGGGGAATTGGTGAAGTTGAAGGACGATTCAGTCTCCTATACTGGTGGGCTCGACAAGGAAAACGGCACCGATGGCGAGTACGCCTACATGTGGAGTGACCATTTCTCACAATTGGTATACCACACAACAACACTCATGCCCAATATGATGAACGACAAATTTTATGCGATGAAGAAAAGACATATTGGAAACAACCACATCAACGTGTTCTTTGACGAGTCCGGGCTTCCGTTCAACTTCAACGTGATCAGATCCCAGTTCAATTTCATCAATATTGTCATTTCCCCACACACGCACAAGCACTCGCCCTACGGAACATTATCAAGTGATTTTTACAAAGTCAGAGCATACCGACGGAGCGGGGTGCCTGGGATTTTCTCGTCGACTCACTTCAAATTGATATCGCTGGACCAGTTGCCAGACTATGTGCGCAATATGGTGCTCATGGCCGACCGGTTTGCACACGTGTGGCACTACACGTTGGACGGGAATTACACCACCAACTGGGCGCTCCGAGTGAAACACATTGCCACTTTGAAACAGAAAACGGAGGAGACGCACCGCAATCTACAGAGTGAGCAAGTTAGGCGAGACACCAAAAGTCCAGGGCTCAATGGCGAGGGAAGCGGAGCAGATATGACCCAGTCGTTTTTGCAGCAACTTCAAGCCTCGTCGACGCCACCGGCCCAGATTGCACTTGGAGCGTCGAAGTATGACTATCTACAGAAACTGGATAACGAGTTATACTCACTCTTGGAATTCAACTCATATGCATGATGATTGCGCAATCCATTGCAAATTCTGATAATCTGGAACTGCCCCAAAAAAATAAAATTGGAGAGGTGAATTTCAGACTTTAATCAGAATCCATTATCTTATCAAAGACGTGGGGTACTGGTTTATCGGAAAAACTTTATGTTGCTTGCTGGGCTGTGTTGGAAGCAACCAGATCACGAAAAAGAAATTCTCGGACAAATTTGCCATAGTCGGCAGGCGGCGCGCAGAGAGTTATCGTGATGGGCACAAGTATGCCGGACCCGAGTTAACGCCGTCTGTACAAATTACTCAGCAGCACACTAACTACTGTGGCGGACTGGAAAGGCGTGCGCAAGATATCACCGAGACGGAATTACCAGAATAGCTCCGCTAGCAATTTCCAGAATTCTCAAAATCTCGAAATGTTGAAAGTGAGGAGAAACTCGGACTTTGATCGAAACTAGAAATGTCGGACATTGCCATGACGTAACGGTCTGTTTAGGTGGGTTGGCCTCATGGTGGGAAACCGTTTAGGTGTGTATGCGGTATCAGCACCACGGTATTAATTTTTCTTGCGTAAAGTATTCCTGCCAATATAAACCAATTGGGCTGTCTGTGCCTTACAAGTTTTGTATTATTTGTTTCAGTCCTTTTTTTTTTGGTAAAGTGAACCACTTTGTTCTTTGACACCACATCTTCATTGAACAACCACATATAAAAAATGCCAATTCCAGATTTCCAAAAGCTAACCTTGTCTGCTCTAGCTTCTGTGAGAGCTACTCTAGACAATGAGTCCGAGGCAGTGCAGAATCTCGCCCTCCAGTACCAGGAAGACATGGACTCTCAGGTTGATATGGTCAATGCGCTCAAGATCTTCTACGAGACGAATTTGAAAGGCGGCAAGATTGTTGCCTGTGGTATTGGCAAGTCGTATAAGATTGCCACCAAGACAGTGGCCACGTTGAAGTCGCTTTCGATCAACTCAGACATTCTACACCCCTCCGAGGCCTTGCACGGCGATCTTGGGCTTTTGAACGATAGAGACTGTCTTTTGTTCTTCACGGCCAGCGGGAACACACCAGAACTTTTGCAGTTGCTTCCGCACCTCTCACTTTCCATTCCCATCGTGCTTCTCACATGCAACAGAGTCTCGAAGCTCTCGGAGCAAAGCCAGGTGAAATGTTTGCTTGTGGCTGATTTGCCCGAGCACTTGAAGGAGAGCAATGTACACGGCATTCCAGCTCCAACGATATCCACCACGCTTTCCTTGGCCTTGGCTGATGCTGTTTCGCTTGCTTTGGCCGAAATGATCACCAGCGACAGTTTGACAAGAAAAAAGATGTTCTCTATGAAACATCCCGGTGGATCCATCGGCTCTGACTTGAGTCATTTGAACGAGAATATGATGCGCATGGACTTGCTGAACAGCGTCAACTCTGTGTTGACCGATGCTAGCTCCGATAGCTACTCGTCGCTCTTATCGTTGAACCAGCTCAGATCGAGTCTTCGATCGATGTCTGAGAGCGACTCGCTCAGTCCTTCCTCGTCTATTCTGAACTCGGACAGCGAGGAGCAACTGACTCCCTTGCCTGATGCAAGACTCACCAGCAAACTCCGAAGCGTGAAGTCTGCTCAAATTGTCCTGACAGATAAGGAGTCGGTGCAGAAGTGGACAGAGATGGAGATGCTCAAGGCCATCACTCTTCACGAGTTTGTTGTTTTCAAAGATGGCAAGAACAGCTTTGCCTCTGAGAGCACCAAGATTCGCTCGTGGTACAAGCAGATTAGTGGTGAGAAGGGCTGGACAGGCATGGCCGACTCATACAAGCTTTTCCGCTTAGTTGATGTCTAAGCCAGTCATAAGAGAGTTAAGGGAAAAGAGTGGACACTATTGAGCCCGCACCAAGAACATTATCAGCTCGAGAGCTTTGGAATGTCAGGCGAGGTCTCGGATGTGAAGTCTGTGAGTGTTATAAAGAAGACAGGCCCGAGATTCTCGAATGATTTGTTTATTCGGGCAAACTAGATGTGCAGGGAACATCACAGGTTAGACAGATGACGCTGCTGTTGATTTGGGCAACGACACATAATGTTGGTCGGGTCAGAATTCCGAGCGCATCAAAGTCTTATTTGAAATTAGTTTATAGATTGAAATGTGAAAAAAGAACAATGGGTAGAATCATGGATTAATTGTTTACAGCAGATTTAGGAATGTGGAATTGATGTCGCAAAAAATGCAAATAATATGCATTAGGTAACTGATCGGAAAAGATAAGTCGTCATTCCGAGACAACGAAAAAAAATTGTGGCCTAAATCCCTGGCTCAATAAAAATTAGTAGATTTCACAATTATATACAACAAATTAAACACAGAATTGCTGAGTGTCTGGCGGTTGCAATGGCTCCACTTCGACCAAGTGGTCTTTTTACAGGATATGGAGCTGACTCTCCTTTATGTACATCATGCCATGCTCCCGGTCTCAAACACGATCAGCTTCAACTAACGCAGTCTCGGCGACCACGATCATCTTCTCCACGGAAGCCAAATGCTTGCCGTAATTATTCTTCATCGAGAGTTGTTTCAAGTACTGTCTCAACTTAACAACAAGACTCTTCTTCTCCTGGCTCTTCGCATCGAACCCTTCGACGAGTTTCTGGATCACATAGTTCGCGTATTGATCCTTCATCATCAAGGCCAAGGGCGAGTCGTCTTCCACTGTCTCCTTCTCCAAGTCCTCGTTGTCGAGCATAACCTCGTGCAAAATTCTTCTTCGCTGTTCGGTACTTCCATATTTGATGCACTTCTCAATGACATTGGATGCGAATTTGTGCTTGGAGAAGTTAACAACGGACCCAAGAGCCACTTTGAGCACCTCCTCGCGGTCTTCTGGATTGCCACGTTCAAGAATGTGTTGAATCACGTAATTTCCATATTGGTCCTGGATCAAGTAGAAAATGAAGCGATTCAACTCTCCCATGATCTCTTTCTGGTCTTCAATCTCAGAATACTCTAAAAGTCGCTGGATGACTCTGCAACCGTATGGGTGAGTAGACAAGTGGTAGATGTGGTTTCTCAAGCTATCCAAAATGAACCTGACGTTCTCAAATGGAATTCTCTCAATCGACTTTTGGATGACGTGATTACCGTTTTGGTCCTTGGCAGAAACCAAAATGTTGTCTCTCAACTCGTCCACCACCTGAAGCTGGCCTCCCAAAGGAAGAGACTCCAATGCGCGCTGGACAACTCTGCAACCGTACATTTGCAAGGACAATTCATAGATGTTGCCCTTCATAAACCCAAGCAAAACCTCCTTTTGAGTCTCCGAACCGTGCTCGAAGAATTTCTGAATGACGTAGTTGCCAAATACGTCGGTCATGAGCTCATATGTGATCTCGCGGAACTCGTTGAACACAACCTCCTTCTCCTCTTCCGAGGCAGTGGGCAACTTCTGTTGAATAAATCTAGAGCCGTGCTGATCCTTAGTGAACTCAATCACGTGCCCATAAATGTCTTTGAGATAGTATTCCTTGCCCTTGGAGTTCGAGCGCACCTCTTCCAACAAGGGAGATCTGTAGATGTGATGGCCTCCCTTACCGGCGCCATTTCTGCCAGCCTTGCCCTTCTTTCCATGGGCGGGAGGAGCCCCTCTGCTGCTTGGAGCCGGGCTACCTCCCTCGAAAGTTGGTGCACCTGGTGCCCCACGCTTATCCTCAGGTACATTTGGTGGAGATGCAGGAGTAGGTGGTGGGAACACTCCGTATGGGTTGAAAGGATGGAACATAAAACCGCCTGATGCAGGAGGTACCTGTCTGTTCATGAGCCCAATTCCTGGGAGTGCTCCCGATTTTGGTGGCAGCTTCGATCCGCTCTTTTGGTTATCCTCACCCTCGGCAGCAGGCACGGCTGGAGGTGCTGGTGCTTCCGGGTTGACAGCTGGAGGCTGCTCTGGAGCTGGATAGCCCATGAACCCGTACATCCCGCCTTCCATGAATTGTGGGTTGTTCATCATGAATGGTGGTGGGCTCAAGGGCATGGCTGGGGCTTGTCTTGCATATGGGTTTGGGGGCATAGGACCAGCAGGTGGAAACGCCGGATTCTCCAAAAAGTAATTAAATGTCTGGTTTGGAGTGAACGACGTGGCCGTGGCAGGGTTCCAGAACCCGTGTGGGTGTTGTGCTGCCACTTGCTCCGTCCCCGTGTTGTTTGGGTTGGAGTTCAAGTCCAGAGAGATAGACAACGCCGCGCTCGCCTGGATAGGCGACTGGCTGTTATAGTTATCGATTTTTTCGCTGATCGACTGGTGCCGGGATCCGCGGGGCGCAGGCATGTTCAAGTTCTCGTTCATTGACCCGTGTGGAGAAACATTGAACGACTTCATGTTCTGCTCGCTATTGAAACTGGAACGTCTGGTGTTGCCGTCCAAGGACAAAGAGCCGATCGTGTTGGTCAACTCGATGTCCCTGGTGGCATCAGCCACTGACGAGAACTTCTGGAGAAAGCTATCTTGGGGTGGATGTCTGCTGGCTATACCTCCGCTGATGGACGCTGTGCCGAGCTGAAAGGGCGGAGACTTTGCAGTTACCGGTCCGCCGGGTGCATGGGGGCCTCCCGTGCTTGCCGCGTACGACACCTGGGCCAAGCTGGACTTGAAGTCAAATAAATTAGACTCGATCTCGCCGCTGTCCTTGAAGGAAAACCTGCGGCCCTCCGAGGGCGTGTTTGAAGTCAAAATCTTCACCACGTCTGGGTCCACCAGATCAAGTACCGTTCGGTAGTTTGACGAGAGGTGGGGGCTCGTTTGGTTTGGTGAGCTTGACCAAATTGTTTCTGAGGACATCTATGTACAAGAAGTGTTGATGTGGTGGTTTTGGTAGTTTTGGTGGTCGCAAAAAATGCCTGTTTAACGCACAAGTGAGTTGCTGAGCACCTTTTTTTGTATGTGTTTGGTGAGTGTTGAGGTAGTTTGCCGAGTTAGGTAAGTATGGTCAAATGTCCTTGATTAGCGGAAAAACCCACTATGGAGGCGGTTTTGGTGTGCATGTGCAGGTCGAGGCATGAAGTCAGTCACTGTGGTTATCAACCAGGGAAGGAAATGTAGAGAAAAGGGGATCTGAAAAAATTGAAAAGTTTGTTTGTTGAAAGCACAACTTCTGTTTGTTTTCATTCTCGTGATTGTCTTCGAACTTCTAGTGTTCATAGATACTCCTTGGTGAGCTCTTCTATAGTGACTGTGAGGCTGCCACACACTATTAGATCACTTCAGCCCTCACACACCTAGTAAAATTTCAAAAGGGGACCAAAAAAAAAGTGGAAGGAATAAACATGAAAAAAGTGATGTTTTGATTGAAGGAATATATACCATTCCTCTAGCTCCTGCCTACTTTGTTGTCTTACTGGGAGTTCCTCTTCTTGTTTTGCACCTATTACTCTCGATAGTAGTCCTACATTTTACTGCGAAATTGTATCTGTTTCTTAACTATGGCCAAACTACCAGAGGGAGCATACCGTCGGCTCTTGGGCCTACTATATAAAAAAACGGCTACTGAGATAAACACGAAACTTCCAATTGCAAAACGAATCTTGTATGAACTGTCGAACACCGATCCAGAACGATCCATACTTGATGATTTGAAGGAAAACCAATGGAAACAAAGACCCATGAGCGAGGCCGTACAAGACGTACGGAAAGAAATGCCAAATTGTCCGAGTTCCATTCTTCTACGATTCCAGTGCAAAAACTCCTTCGTTGGAGGCGACGACTTGCAAAATATCTTTCCCATCAATAGAGAGCGTGAGTACCTACTAGAACTGGACTTGAGAAAAGGTATAAAGTTCCAGACGGTGAAAGCACGAAATCCGTTGAACTTGCAGTTCACAGGCTCATACTACTTGATCTTTCAGAACTTCGAGCAGGCTTGTGTATACTACAGAGAGACAAGATCAAAGGTGATCAATGGGCTTCCCTTCAGATTGGAATTTGTCGAGCCAAAGGAGCTGCACCTCAAGAAAATCGCTTCTCCGCTCTTGGAAAGGGATATTGGTGATGTCCTCAAAGATAAGAAGTTGGTCACGGAGAGTGACAAGGTTGGGCTCATCTCTGTTGAAGACCTATTTGCATCCTCTAGTATGAAATCACGCATAATCACCCAGCTTAAGCAATTAGACACGGACAGATCAAAAACCACCGGCCATGATGTTGATCCGCTTTTCGAGTTGCTCACGTTCTTTGTGGATTCTGATATACGCAGAAGATCGGTGTTGGTGAAAAATTTACCCTTTGGCATCTCTGAGCCAGCTATTGAGAATTTGCTTTGGGACTACGAGTTAGATAACCAGGACGATCCACAAAAATCCATCACCAGGATTGAGATCGACCCCTTGACCCAGACTTCACGAACACTCATAAAGTTTTCAGATTCCATTGATGCTAAAAGGTTTGTGCGCAACTTCCATGGCCGCAAGTGGGAGAAGATACTGAGCAGAAAGGACAAGGCGTTGCACGAACCAATCCTCTGCGAGATCGTCGACTGATCTCTCCCCGCACTTGTATATAAGCTAAGTCTGTTCCAAGGAGCTTTCTAAACTTTTCCAACTGTAGCGCACAATCTCGTACTTGTGCTGATGACCAGAGTGTGTAGCTGACTCGGCAGCTGAGTCCACTATGACATACCGCTCCCATGTTTTCCTTTGCTTCCAAATGATCACCAAACTCGTGTTACCCGACCACCCAATGACGCCCACGTCGTGAGAATTCTCGGGTGTGCCGTCGATATCTGTGTGATACTTGTTAGTATTGACTGAACAGAACGACCATGTCAGCTTGAAGTAATTGGGAATTGGTATGGGAAGCAGGATTCGTTTGAGTATGTGCTGGCGGTTTGAAGGTGGCTCATGCAGCTCACCTTCTCTCAAGCCTTCCGGTGGTTCCACAGAGGTGGCTATGTTGAAGACGTGCAAGGTGTTTTTGTCTGACAACACCGCTAACTTGGAGTCATCCGGAGAGAACTCCATCGACGTAATTACCGCGCGGTCTAGACCCCGTCTAAACTCGAAGAGCAACGCCGTGGTGTTGGTGGAGTGTATGCGAATAAGAGTGCCTGTTTCACTGGCGGAAGCGACCAAGGTGCCTGATCGATTGAGAGACAAGCACTTGATCTTCAGTTTGTGAGCTTTGATGATGCTGACTGAGTTTTTCTCCTGGCCCTCGGGCGAAACATCAACCAATTGTATTTGGCCCGTGGTCCTGCCGGGGAATGCTAAAATTTGGTATTTGGGCACCTCGTGAGCGGATCCAGATCCGCTGTCGAAGGATTTGGGTGCAAACGTCATTGACAGTGAATGCACCGAGAGGTCTGCTATGCCGTCCTCGTTGTCGCTAGTCTCATAACTGGCAAACTTATTAGGCGGTGCTGAAAACTCATAAACAAGTACTTGATTTAGCAAAACAACAACTATTCGTATTCTCGAAAGAAGCACTCTGAGCACCGGGCTCATGAAACTCAAGCTGAGACTTGTCTTCCTCTTCAAGTCATCCCAAATGATAACCTTGTTGTTGGGGAACTTCGGATTCTTTCCTCCGCCCACGAGAGCCAAGTAGTTTGTTCTGTGGAGCATGCATATCTTGCCAATTCCGGAACCAGACCCTCCGGTGGCATTGAACTGCCTCTTGACTCGGAGGTCAATTGGATTTGTGTTGTATACGAGAAACCCCTTTTCGTGAGCTATTGAGAAACAACCTTGGTCCTGATTGAAAGCAACGTCTAGAATGTGCAATTCGTTTGTTGAATTTTGGCTCAATGCATTGTGTGTGTTCATGACAAGGGATGAGTGGATTGGGTGAATGCAACAGCCACAGGAATTGATGGCAAATTCGGAACTTCAAATTTTTTAAGTGAACAAAGACAGGAGCGATGGGGGTGAGATTTTCCGAAGTTAGGTAGATCCACTTAGACGATACGCCGGTATCCGGAATTGATCTCTTGGAACGCCTCGTATAAACAGTACCGGCTACATTCCACACACTCGAATGTTTTTGTCCTGACTGATTGAGACTTGCAGTGCGCAGGAATAGATCCCCCGCGCCATCTTACGCCATGCACACTGATACCAGATGTTAGCTTGAAATAGCCGGTAGCGAGAAAATATCTGGCAAATTCGGATAGAGCAAGATTTTTTATGGTGGTAGGGAAACTATGTTTTTCCTCGTTGCCAAAACTCAATTCTTTCCGATCTTCAGGTCTTGTTACGAGCACTGCTCAGTCGCTCTCGAGATCCATAACCTCTTCGTCACTTGACACCTCCCCGCGTTTTAGGTCCTCTGCCAATGCACTTATCTCTGCTTCTTGTACACTCATAGCGTGTTGTCTCGAGGATTTCTCAAAGTGTGACCTCGTCTTGTTGGTCAATGGAGTTGCAAACTTATTATTGGTGGTAGTGATATCCATGAGGTGCAGCGATTTCAGCCTGCCGAAATCCCTCAACTTGAGCGCAGCAGATGAAATCAGCACATCTGACATTTTCAGGTCCATCTCCAGTAGAAACAAAGAAGAGTTGTTCTTGTTGAGCTCGAGTGCTCGCTTCAAAAGATCTGCGGCCATAGAGTCCGATGGGGATATGGCCAACGCTTCGTGGAATGCAGATATGGCCCTGTGCTCGTCGCCAAGCTTCAAATGCACAAGGCCAATGGAGGAAAGGATATTGCTGTCGTTTCTGTGGCTTAGCTTGAGGGCTTGATTGAAACAGTCTAGCGCCTTGTACGACTGATCAGCTCTTCTGTAGACATGACCCAAATTCAAGTGGATGGATATCCATGTCTTGGCATCGGAGTTCAAGTACTTAGCAGCACCCAAAGCCTCCAGGAAGTATGCCTCGGCTGTCTGCAACTCGTTTTTGTGGTAATTGATAACTCCCATCTCGTTGAGAAGTAACGGGTCAGTGTTGCAGATTTGGTATGCCGCTAGTAAATACTCCTCTGCAAGACTAACGTTGTTCATTTGCAAGTGCTGCATGCCCAAGAACAAATTGGGGATGTGGGTTCCTGGGAATAATTTGGCAGCGAAAGCGTATGCACTGATGGCCTGCTCGTGTTCTCCCTCGAATGCAAAAGTATGTGCAAATCCTACCCACGCTTGCCCGCTGTTTGGATTGAGCATTGTAGCCTTGCTGAAGTATTTTCTGGCCTCAATGACCTTCTCGATCGACAAGTAGTATATTCCAATAGCCAGCCAGGTCAACGGATGCGTGGGGTGTGATTCTGCGAGCTGATGTGCTTTCAAGAAAAGCTTGTTGCGCCCTCCGAGCTCATACAAGCAGCTCAAGTAGTTCGGAAGCATGCTGAAGTTGTAAGGATCCTTCTCCAACACCAGCTCACATACACTGAGACACTCATCGAAGTTGCACTGAACATAGAGGTAGTCAGCTTTGCTGAGGAGCAAGTCGGTGTTCCCGCCCAACCTGTATTCGTCGCGCAAGATGGACTCTGCCTCTGTGAACTTTGCCACGTTCATGTACTTGCTCAACCGTGAAGTGAAGAGCAACTTTATGAGCTCGTCGTTATCATCAGCGTCAGCGTAGTTGAGCTGGTTGACAAACTCCCACTGCTCGCTGGGAGATAAGAATTCGTTGCTGATGAGCTCGTTGAACGCCTCGTAGCATTTCACGTCCACCATCACGGCCTCTTTGTATGCCTCCTTTGCCCTCTCATAGTTGTTCTGGCTGGCAAACACTAGACCGCGCAAATAGCACATGGATGCCTCCAATCTGATTCCGCCATCTGTGTTACGTGTCTTATAGTTATTTTCCTTGAACGGATTGGTTTCGCCCAACAAATCAAGTGCGTCGTCCCACTGTTCTAGCTTGATTAGCAGGTGGGCACAGAGGTACCGGCAACTGAGAGACTGCTCAAACTCCGGTTTGCTGGAGAGAAGCTGGTGCGCCCTCACATAGTTTTCACGGCTGAAGTAGACCTGGGCTAGCCAGAATGCATCGTTGGGGTCGTTGGTGAGCGAGAGAACCTTGTCGCCAATGTACTCGGCGGTATCGTAGTGGTGCTGCAGCAAAGCATCGTGGCGCCATAACCTGAGCTTCTCAGCACGAGACAAGGGCTCCTCTGTCTGGGCATCGGGAGCGTTTGCCGTGTTGGATCGGAGGTTCCCACTGATGTTGTCTCCGTTGTAGAACAGGGACAGCAGTGAGCCCGGGGTCTCGAACAAATTGTTCTGTGGATTTGGCGGGGTGATGAAGACGTTCAGACGCCTATCCATGATATGGGGCGAGATGAACAACGTTGAGTTGTGGTGCAGCGGGGTTTTCTGGTTTTGGACCATAGATCAGTGTGATTGTTGCCAGTAGTAGATTTGGCGCGCAATTGGGTGCGAAAACAGGAATGGGGGTGGTGGAGAAGAGGAGAGAAAGGTTGGGCGAAAGAGGGAATGTTGACGTCCTGTGAGATGATTGAGGGCGAATTCGAGCTTGTGGATGTTGAATGAATAAATTCATGAATTTTGGTTTTTTATTTTGTTCTTCATTTGTGTGAATATCTGAGGTATACAATTTAGTAAGAAATACTGGTGGCTCGCACAAAATAAGAATACTGAGGAACATCAGTCAAGGTTTGGCCAGAATTCTGAAAACTTAATATCAGAAAAAATCAAAAAAAATCAGAGATATCCTCATTTTCTCTGGAAGCAGTTGACTCCGCAACAAACATTACCAGTTATGTCTCACAAGAATTCCCACACACTTCCATTTCTGGTTGTGCCCTTTCCTGTCTGCCCCATCTGCCTCCACCATACAGTCGCACAGGTGAAGAGATGAGCATTACTCTCACATCATCCAGATCATCAGCTACAACATGTCTGCACCTAGACCGTACACCCAGTTCAGAATCATGGTGGGCTCGTACGAGCACAACTTGTTGTGTTTGTCGCTCATCTTGAAAGACAAGAACGAGCCGGTGTTCACGCCCATTTTCCACTTCCAGGCCCACGCACTTTCCATCAAGTCCATCGATATCGCCAAGAGATACTTGGTCACAGGCTCCAACGACGAGCACATCCGAATCTACGACTTGCAGAAAAGAAAGGAATTGGGCACCTTGTTGAGTCACCAGGGCACAGTGACCACCTTGCGCTTCTCCTCAGAAACCACAGAGGAAGATCACACACAGAAGTCGGGCAAATGGCTTTTGTCGGGCTCTGAGGACGGCAAGATCATCATTTGGAGAACAAAAGACTGGGAGATGTTTGGCACTTTGAAGGGCCACCAGGGCAGAATCAACGACTTGGATATCCACCCTTCAGGCAGAGTTGCAATTTCTGTCTCTACAGACAAGACGGTGAGGTTGTGGAATCTTATGACTGCGAAGAAAGCCGCAGTGTTGAAGATCAAGGGAAGAGACCATTTGGGCCAGTCGGGCGAGATTGTGCGCTGGTCGACCTCGGGGAAGCATTTCATAGTCGGTCTTTTAAACCAACTCTTCATCTATGAGCTTGGAGACGAGGTCGATATCAAGAAGAAGCTCAAGTTCAAGACAACGTTGATGTGCTTGGAAGTATTGAAGATCGAAGACAAGGAGTACATTGTGACGGGCCACAGCGACGGGTCGATCCAGTTTGTGGAGTTTGAGAAAGCATTGAACGAAGACGAACCGGAGCCTGAGTTCACTTTGAGAGGCCACTCGAACCGTGTCAAGGGCATGGCATACTTCTGCAACTCCGAGACCTCCAATGTGCCATACTTGACCTCTGTGTCGTCAGATGGTAAAATTGTCGTTTGGGATGTAAGTGAAAAAGTCAGAGACCAAGTTGCCGTGTACGACAGCGGGGAGAGACTCAATTGCATTTCTGTGTGTGGCGAGACCGTCGAAAAAGCAGATACTATGAAGAGAAGATTCAACGAGATCGAGGGAGCCGAGCCAAGCGAGTCTGAGTATGAGACCGATGGAGAAGAAGTGAGGAAGATCATGTTGGATACTGGCAAGAAGAAGAGAAAAAACAAGAAGAACAAGTCGAAGGTGACCGTCACCCTCGAGTAATGTACAATAGGGAAATACAAAAAATTAGAATGTACGAAAGGAGAATACAAATAGAACCAAAAGTTACAAATGGAGTATGTAATTCTCAGTTTATCATTCTCAACGTGTATCACTGTCTACTGGGACAATCTGGCGACATGGTGGTCAAACAACTTCTTGGCCTTCACCCACACTGGCGAGGTGTGTCTCTCTGGCAACTGCAACAAAGAAGGCATCAAGTCCTTAGAGAAGAATTCAGAGGCCTCTCTTGGCAACAAAGATGGCAAGTGGTCGATGGAACACACAGACAACTTTGGACCGGCAGTGGTCTCCACAGGCACAGTTGGGTCGTTGAAGACAGTGGCGATCGTGTACACAGGGATTGGGTTGTGAGGATTCGTGGTGTCGGCAGAGACATCGACGATGGATCTCAACTTTCTGTTGGTGTTGTTCAACAACTCAGAGTTGATGAAAGGAGGAATTGGCTTGGACAAGTAGATACAGTTGACGAAGATGTCAGAGTCGGCAATCTCCTGGAATGGGCCACCCTTGGCGGTCTCGGCCATGTCCCACTTCAACAACTCAGACTCTGGAATGCCAACCTTTCTGAACAAGTCCAAAGCACCGGAGCCACATCTGCCCAAGGCACCAATGACAAGACACTGTGGGTACTTACCGCCAGAAACCTTCAAGGCAGCGTCCAACTCCTTCTTCACGTGGTCCACCAAGGCAGTCTCGTTAGGGTATGGAGTGACACCTGGCAAGTTCTCGGAGTCGGAGTGGGTCTGCTTGAAAGCCCAGTCCAAGACACCAATGGCGGCACCAGCAAAGCCGGCGTAGAAGCCAAACGCGGCAACTCTTCTGCCCTGGTCGTTCTCCAAGAACTCCAAGTCATACAAAGTTCCCTTTCCAGCAGGAAATCTCTGCAACACATCTTTCCAGCCTGCTTGGTCCTTGTAGCAGTGAGCGAATTGAATATGTTCGTGGATGAGTGGGAAGGTCTCGTCCTCAGGCAATTCCTTCAAGCCGAAAATGATTCTGTTGGAAGGAGCGGTCTTCCAAGAACCAGCTGGCACAATGGTAGCTCCAACGGCGGCATACTCCTCCGAGTTGAAGATAGACTGCTCGGACTCCTCGACGTAGATCTGGAAGCCGGCGTCCAACAACTGCTTGGTGGTGGTTGGGGTCAATGCGGCTCTCGCCTCCAAGGGCTTGGTCTCTGCTCTAAGGTGTAAAATGACAGGTTGGGACATTTTGTTGTGGGTGTTTTTGGATGGTGGAAATTCTCACCTATATATCTGCCGCCTGCATGTCTAGATGGCATTTTTTCGGTGACTCAGTGATGCAGGCTAATAGTCATAGCGGGAGAAATAATGAGTGCAAAAAAAAAGACAGGGAAGAGAAAGAAAAGACAGACCATGGAGGAATGTAAATAATGGGAGCAGATGAGAAAAAAAAAACACGAGATGATCAACAATTTTTATAGTGATTGTCATGACACTAAATGTTTTTCGTCTTTTTTTTTTTTGAGGTTTTCCGGTCTCTGTAGTACCTCAATGCTGTCATTACTCACCGTACATGTTATCTCTCAATTTCAGTGCGCTTATTCTTTCCAATTTGCAGCTTAAATTTTTTTTCTTATGTGATTTATTCTCACCACACACTTTGACACAATACCAAAGTTCTCAAACACTTTCTTTTCTGTTTTCTTTCCATTTTTCTCTATTTGCATCTATAAATTCCTTATGGTGTCAAGAACATAATTCTCCAATTTTGGTTTGGCCTTGTCCCACGAGTCGTCTGCAAATGCTTCTCCATACACTTTCAATGGCTTTCTCAATGCGTAAGACTCGTCTTGGGCAACAACCAGTTTTTCCAAGGCTTTTTCTTGGAGAAGCTGAGCAAACTCCCGGTCGTTTTCATATAGACTGGCTATCATCATTGACTCGGTGAGAAGTCCAGCTGGCGATCTCCCCGTTGAGGCATTTAGCTTGTTGGAGACTTGTCCAATATACTCGTTGTAGATATCGAGAGACTTTTCACTGTCGAATCTTCCTTGTGCCACTATCAAATGACAGATGGTCTTCACTTGGATTTCCTCTGGAATAATGAGCGTTTGGGCTACCTTGAGTGACGTTTCGTCGGCGTTCTTGAATGCCTGGAAACAGAAGGCTTGCACCAATTTACTTTGCACAAGCTCAATGCCAAATTTTTCGTGGGTCTGGTAGGTGTGAAACTTCTTGAGGGCAGTGTCGATATCGTTTTTGTCAATTCCGTAGGTTTGAATCAACTGCATTCTGAGAAGAAGTGCCTCTGCATCTCTCTTGTCCACGTCGAGATTTCCCTTCTCGATAAACGCAAGCACATTTTCTCCGAACAATTTGATCTGTTCAACACTCTCAGCAATCTCAGATTTCGTCATACCCAAGTTTTCAAGCGCCTTTGTGGCTTTTGGTGAATGCTCGAAATCTGTGTACTTTGCACTGAACGCTAGGATCTTGCTCAAAATTTCCTTCGAGAGAAGATCAGGTGCCGTTTCAAAGACGAATATGGCGATTTGCAAGAAAACAATTTTCTCAATTTTGAGCGAGAGACGTTCCTTACATAACCACTCGGCCATTCCCTCAAGTTTCAATAGAGACAAAGCAGCAACAGACTCGCTAGATTCAAGAAACTCAACGAGAGCCAAAATTTCTGTTTCGTTCCCTTCCACACTTTCTAGCTCATTCAAGATTTGTATGGCCTTCCTCACATTACTGTCTGTGAGCTCAAACTCCCCATGTCTAATCTCAACATTCTCGCCATATAACAATTTCTTAAGTAAAACCCGACGGACAGCTTTCGAGATCGGACCAGTGGAGTGCTTTTGAGCTAAATCGATCAGCGGGATTACCCGCCCGGGGTTGTTTTCCACAAGTGCAAGAAGTGCCTGTTCGTCCCATTGGTGAGGTCTGGCTAGCTTTCCAACTGTGAAGTAGAGCGAGAAATCGTGAGGCAAACCAAACCTAAGAATATGATTGGCCGTCTGGACTGGGATTTCCGACTGTAACAATTTGTGAAGATCCTCGAGCTCACTTTCGGTGAATGTCTTGTCTTGTAGTAAGCTTTTAGCATCCACACTCAGGTCCTGGAGATCCTTGATGAGAGTCGAGGAAAATCTTATGGAATTTTGAAAAGGAAGTTTTGGAACAGCCCTGGGTAGAAACCTTTGCATTATCGATAGTATTTCCTGGTTTTTTCGGAAGTTGTCTGTGGTGTACTCAGAATCTACTGTAGTTGTGTGCACGAATTTTCAGTTACTCTTCGCGGGGAAATATGTAGGCACTGTCTAGTGCTTGAGGTTTGCCTCCAAGTGAGCCAAGAGACCAATGGCAGGAAAATAGTTTGCCCATTCGTCGTGAACCTTGAAGTTCTCTACCTCGCCGAAATCAAAGTTGTCCTCAAGATACTTGTTGTAGTCAAGCCACTCGCCGCGAGTCTCGCAGGCAAAACTCCAGCTAGCTTTGAATGCACCACCCAAAGCACAAGCGTTGGGGATCTCCACTTGGTAGTTGCCGTCGGTTGCTCCAAAAATGGACCCCATCTTGCTGATGATACTTGTGTTTCTAGAAGCACCGCCAACAAAGAAGACCTTGCGTGGTTTGGAGGTCAAGGAGCTGAAGTTTTGCTTCTTCCCGTCAGTGTAGATATCACCAAACTTGCAGTGCAACTCGTGGTACAACTGCTTGAGCTCTTCATCCTCGGCCTGTGGGGTGGCAGCTGCGGATCCGCCAGATCCACTCAACATGGGTCCAGCCCTCATTCTGCAACTGATGGTCTGCGACTCAACAATGGAAGTCACATCATTCTCCACATCCCACAGGTCGACCTCCTCAATCTCACCATTTGAAAGCTTTGCCCTTTTGAACTGCGCTGGTGCATTGGGCACAATCTCGCCGAGCGGGAAGTATATGCCAAGCTTGTTGTCGAACTCCTTGGACTCGTCCAAAATCTCATTGAACTTGTCCCAGGAATCTTTCTCAAGGTGATGCTTCTCGTTCAACTCGTTCCGCACATTCTCTCGGGCCAAAGCACCGTTGCAGTAACAGATCATACCCATGTATGCATTCTTCAATGTTGGGTGCTTGAACAAGTGGTATTGTGAGGAGGGATTGTACTGCTCTGTAACCAAAAGAACAGTTGTGGAGGTGCCCAACGAGATCAAGATATCGTTCTGTTGTAAAGGCAACGAGATGATTGTGGCAAGATTGTCGCCTGTGAACGAGTAAATCTGCGTGTTCTCCGAAAACCCGTACTTTTTCTGGAAGTAAGGCGAGATTCCGCCCAAAGACTTGTAGCTTACAGGAACAACATCACCCAACTTCCTGCGCAATTCCTCCACTCCCTTCCTTGTTTCTGCCTCAGTCGCATTATCGAGCTTTTGGTGAACACCAGCAGCAACAGCCAAGAGCTCCTGATCGTATTCAGATTTGGCGACATTGTAAATGTTCATGCCACAGGCATCTGCTTCCTCGACAGGGGTGAACTTGCCAAGCAAAACAGTCGCCACAAAACTCGAAACCAAGGAGATTTTCTCTGTGTTCTTGTACACCTCTGGATCAGTTCTCACTGCTTTCTTTCTGATCTGCAAGCCTGTGAATCTGTAGTGAGCTCGGGAACCTGTTCTCTCCGCCAACGCATCGGGCCCGCCTGCGACCTTCTCAAAGTCCTCGATTTCCTTCCCTGTAGAGTGATCCTGCCAGTTTGGCGACTTGTCGGTGGCAAATGCACCGTCCAAAGCCTCAGAAAGAGAGCTGTGATTAGTCAAATTGTTGAGCTTCTCAGCCAGCAGTTTGGCCCAGAAAATGGACCCGTGCTGCATTCCCGAGCCACTGATCCCACGAACTTTGTCAAATGGAAACTCGTCCTTCTTCATCAATCCGAAAACATAGTCTATGGATTCTAGCCACATGTGAATTGGGGATAAGATCTCCCCTGTTTCCTCATTGGTCAAAACACCTTTGTGAATTCCGTATTCCTCCTTGAATTGCTTGTCGAACTCGACATTGTACGTGTTCAATGCCTTCAAAGACTCGTCAGTGACGATGATCTTGAGTTGTTGAGTCGACAAGTCGAACCCCAAAAATAGGTCCTTGGAATTCTTATAAGTCATATTTAACTTGCAACCAGGTGACCGGGTTTTGTTTGTAAGCAGGCCAGGATGGTAAAACAGCAACGAATGTCAACAAGATACAAGCGACAAATGCAATTATGACGTTAGCGATATTGTCAGTGACGAAGCCAGCAAAGACACTTATTGGAACCGCAGAGTAGACGCCAATTTTCACGAGCTTATCGACTTTTTTTTGTCCCTCGAAGTCGATTGGAAATTCAATGAGAGAATTGATTTGTCCGGCGATGTTTTCCATTTGTCTGGGGGAGATCAGGGTACTTATATAAGTGGTGGAATAATCGGTATTAGGTAACATAGCGCGCGAGAGGGTTGGGGCCGGCACGACTTTTTCCACAGCAATAGACAAGTGTTATA
Source organism: Sungouiella suratensis (assembly GCA_030566815.1). NCBI lineage: Eukaryota > Fungi > Ascomycota > Pichiomycetes > Serinales > Metschnikowiaceae > Sungouiella > Sungouiella suratensis. Next base: position 1,242,999 of record JAKUAV010000001.1, on the reverse strand, counting down.
CGTTTCCTGTTTCCTGTTGCGGTTGCACCTTCCACTATATTTGCTTGGCTACATGCAGTTGGCTGGTTCAGTTTGGTTGATATGGGCATTAATCTCATAAGCGTAATAAATAACATGACAAAACAAAAATTCAAATCGGCAGATCCAATTTTTTGTTGAGCTAGCGTGACAATTCTAGCTGGGTGTTCTTCTCAACGTAATACTTAACGTCATTACTCAAGAGTTTCTCTTCTAAGAAGTCGGCCACCTGGTTGTAGTGGTCTTCTTCAATGACTGCCATCATTTTGTCGTGAGGGTCAATTTCCTCGAAAGAAATGGCGTATTTGTCCTCAGAGTAAGCTGGCAAGTCGTAAAATTTAAACAGCACTGGTTTTTTCTCGAAGGTCGAGTTGTTCGTCGAGACCGTGGTTGATCTGGTCAACGAAGTCATGAGCGAGTTTTCCTCGGTTTCCGAGGCCGAGGGCGAAATGGACCTGGAGAGAGACTGCGAATCGAGCTCGTCGTCGATTTCTCCATCTGCGATTTCATCTGTTTCCTCGAAATCACTATCGAGATTGACAAAGTCGAATAATTGTGTGTCAATTGCAGTAGTCTCGTCGATGTGCAATTCTGACCCTGGACTCTTGTATGAGAGCTCGTTCATGTTCAAGATGAGCTCGCTCATTGGGTCGCCGATTTGCTCTGGGATCTGTGAGTCCAAGTGCTCGTCGCCCATTTCGGTGAAGAGTCTCTTTCTTGCAGTGGTGGCAGAGTCATATAGAGCAGCGGTGTTTTCCTCGGAAGGCGCGGTATTGAGCACCAGCGCACGTAAGGACTTGTAGTCGTGGATCAACGAGAGCAACCTTGTTTTCAACTGGTAGTTCTCGCGGTCAATCTCCCTTATGCTGTGATGTAGATCATCGACCGGATTTAGCGACGGAGACAGCTTGGCGGAGGTTAAAGTCCGCGAGGGAACCGCCACGGGATTAATGGGCAGCGACTGTTTGGGAGCAGGGGATGGAATAGCCGCCACCGGCTTCTTCTTCTTGTCGGTGGTTTTGGCTCTGCGGGCGTTCTTGGGTCTTGGTGGAAGAACCCAGTTTTTCAGTGTTGTGATTGTCAATATTGGCTGCTGTGGGCGGTCGGCGACAGCAGTTGATAAAGGTGACATGGTTTCGGGTTATATGGACATGCTAATAAATATTGAAGTGGCGGGTGGTGAAATTGAATAGTTAAGCTTGTTTTGCTTGAATGGTAGATTGACAGTGTATCAGCAGTATATCAGATGGTCAATATCGAGAACTGACAAAAGTGATTCTGAAATGTGATTATGGAGTGTGGATGGAAGTAAACGAAGTGAAAATCCTTTTCTTTTATAAAAAAAAATGAAGGACTCAAAGAAATTGACACGAAGGACTAGCAATCGGTCTCATAATACGGGAAGCAATAAGAACCCATGCAATATATATAAAATTTAGGGACAAAAAATTTTCTATGCAATATCTTCCAGGTTCCGCACGGACAATTTCGGGTGCGGGTTTTTGTGAGTCGCGACCGGCAGCGATGGCATCCGGCCGTGGCTACACCAGAGGGAAAAACTGGGGGAAAGTCAAAGAGTGTCGGAATTGTCAAAGAAATACTCGGGGGAATCCACGTGTATTTATAGTGTTTGCCGCTGGATTACTAATCAAGCCCTGGCTGTATCTCACTTTCAGCTCAACTTCATTCTACCCACTCGGGTGGCTCCATTTCTCGCTAAACACCGATCGCAGGCCGCACCATTGGGCCGCTAAGAGCGTCACGTGCATCTGCACAAATGGGCCCAGGAAATGCCATTAACCCCGGGTTTACATTATTGTGTAGAAGAATTTTGCGTTTGAATTTGTGGGGGCCGAACAAGGCAAAATATAGTTAATTGTTTGTTTTTTTCTCTTTCTTTGTTATTTTGCTGTTTGTAGCTCCTAACACTGAACCCTGCTTTTCATTGCCGGCGGCTACCATTGATCCCGCGTCAACTTAATTTGCACGTCATAGTCCAGGCATCAAACAACTGTGACTCGAGAGTCAAAATGAAACGGCGATTCTGTGCCGGGAATTTCGGAGGTGAAGGAATGCCTGCGACGCGAATGTCTCAGATAATATTCTCGGTGAAAATGATTGGCATGATTGGCACCGAGATTCTGCAGGTTTTTGTTATTTTTTTTTATTTTTTTGCATTTTTGCTGTTTTTGTCGATCGCTTCTCATTGCTATTTGCTTCGCTTCATCCTGTCCGGTTTGCATTTCCACGGATTACCTGTATACTCGTCGCAAGGTACATTTGACTCTGGGGGCTTATCGATGAGTAGTTGCAACTGAAATTGTAGATAAGATGATTTGCAATTTCAGGTTTACAGGTTTCTGGAACCCTCATGGTGCTTTTCTAGAATCAAAGGTGGATTGAATTTTTCAAATGTGATTTTGATTTTACAGATTTTCTGTGAACAATTTCCTCGGTACATTCCGATACACTACAAGTCATCTCATGTGACAACAGGAAAAGGACAACAACACACACTGAAAATTTACAGTGAACCCAAATATGATATTCGCTTCCTGAATTGCTAACTACCTTCCTACTCATTCATCTACTCTCGCTCTACTATCCAGATCTTCTCTTTTCGTTTCTTCCATTTTGTGAACTATGTTCCCTATTTTACACCGAGATCCACCTGACCACCTGATCTTCATCATTAGTTCTGCACAGGCATCGACGTGGATGGCTTCAAGATCTCCTCGACGTTGCTGGTTCTCCAGTACGACGTGATGGTCTTTGGCTGGGTCAAGAACGTGACACCGGCCTTACCGTAGAAGTTCAAGTCTCCCAAGAAAGAGCCCTTGTTACCGGTGAAAGAGAACATTGGCAAAGGCACTGGGATAGGCACATTGACACCAACTTGACCGCAGGCGATGTTCTTGGTGAACTTCTGCGCGGCTGCTCCCGACTGGGTGAACAATGCAACACCGTTACCGTATCTGTTAGAGTTGACCAACTCAATGGCCTCGTCAAAAGTCTCGACGTTCACTACAGACAACACTGGCGCGAAGATCTCCTCGTCGTAGGCTCTCATGCCTGGCTTCACGCCGGTCAAGATCGTTGGGCCCAAGAAGTTACCCTTGCTGAACTTAGCGTCCTCTGGCGAGAACTTTCTGCCGTCAAGCAACACCTTGGCACCAGCAGCCTCCGAGTCGTCGATGATTTCTCTGGCTTTGGTCAAGGACTCAGGGTTGATCAATGGACCCAAGTCGGAGGCAGAGTCGAAACCAGAGCCAACCTTCAACTGAGCCGCATCTCTGGCAACCTCCTCAACCCATTGCTGGGTCTTCTGGCCCACGGTGACCAACACCGAGATGGCCATACAACGCTGACCGGCAGCACCAAAGGCAGCACCGTTGACTGCGTTGATGAAGTGGTTCTTGTCTGCGTCTGGCAACACAATACAGTGGTTCTTGGCCCCGAGGTTGGCCTGCACTCTCTTGCCCAAAGCAGAGGCCTTCTCGTGGATGTACTTACCGGCTTTGTCGCCACCAACGAAAGTGATGGCCTTGATACGTGGGTCCTCGATGATCTTGTTGACGGTGTCGTGCTTACCGTGGACAATGTTCAACACACCTGGGGGAACACCGGCCTCGGCAGCCAACTCGGCAATGATCATGGCAGCACCGGGGACTCTCTCGGAGGGTTTCACCACGGCGGTGTTACCGGTGACCAAGATGAGGGGCAAACTCCACAATGGCACCATGGCAGGGAAGTTGAAGGGGCAGATGGAGCCAATGACACCCAAGGGCTCGCGGACCATCTTGGTCTCCATGTCGGTGGACACTTCCAAAGAGGAAGCCATCAAGTCGTTTGGAGCATTGCACGCAGCCTCGGCGACCTGCAAGCCACGCAACACATCACCCTTTGCATCCGGGAAGGTTTTGCCCTGCTCCAACACAATCATGGCGGCTATTCTGTCGTGGTTCTTCTTCAACAACTCCACGAACTTGAACGCAATGCCCTGTCTCTTGATGATGGAGTAGTTCTTCCATGTGTGGAAGGCTTCCTCGGCAGCAGTCACGGCGTCCTCCAACTCCTGGGGCGTGGACTGTGGCACCTTGGCAATCACCTGGTTGGTGGCTGGGTCGTGGATGTCGAACCACGTGTCGGCGTCCGACTTGATCAACTTGTTCTGGTAAAAGGAAGGAGTCAAGTATGGCTCGGTGCCTTGCTCGACGTGATTTGTGGGGTAAGACTCAACACTGGAGTTGAGACTGATGGTGGAGAGAGGTCTCACACGCAAGGAGCGGCCACGCACCGCACGGGCGGTTTTTGTCAAGTTTCTCAACATTTCTTGGTGGTTGCTTCAAAAAAAGATTCAGAGAAATTCCTGTAACTTTTCAGATGGGATTGTTCAGCCTATATATACCTGTATGGGCGAGGATAGCGGCAGTCGCACTCCGAATTTTGGCCATGTGAAGGTGCACTCCACGAATTTTCAGCGATTCCGTGGCTAACCTTCCCCTCAACAGATGCACGAATAGTATAAAAGGGGACGAGGATCCGGGAAATAAAAATTAGATTTGAGTTTTTTGATCCCCTCTGATTTCATTTTACTTGTTTTCTTTGGTTCCCAGGCTCTTTTGGGTGGCACGGAATTGTCCAGCCGAAACGCTAGTGCCTGCCTAATCGGGCAGATGCTGAATCGGCGCGCTAGAGCTGAACCGGCGAAAATTTCCGTGCGGCGGGATCCAAGATCTGAAGTGAGAAGCGGAAAAAAAATAAAATGAAGAACAGAGACAGTATTGGTTAAGTGTTGCAAAAAAAAAAATAAAAAAATGACACGAACGTTTTTCTTCCTCACAGTACTGCAACGGAACTAATATCCTTTCGAGAATGCTCTCTTTAAGTCGTTCATACTTCGCTTCTTCCATGTCTTTTGTTTTATTCTACTCACTCCTCTATCTTATCGTGGTGCATGGATTTCGCACCCACTATTTCTCACTGTATGCTTTCGCATTCCAGAGATCATAGTAGAGATCCAACAAGCAAGACGTACTCCACGCTTGAGTAGGACTCGAATCATGACACAACTCTCCGTTCTTATTGGTCAACTCGGTAATTCCGGCCCATGCACTTTCTCTGATCCAGTGGATGTGGCCCTTGATTCTTTCGTTGAGTGCAGTCAACAACTCAATAGAAGGTTCTCCGGTTTTCTCGAGATCGCCGTCAATGTGGTTGAAGTACAAAAATGCTCTGATGAAGTAGCCAAAACACCAAACCCACTCCGGGCCCTGGTGGTAGTTCCTGCCCTTGGACGTTTTAAAGTCGTCGCTGTCCTCGGCGTTGTTGTAGTATGGACGATAGTTCCAGTCAGATGGGTCCAATGTCCTCATCCCCACTGGCCCACGCAAGATTTTATCGGCGTTGTTGATTGCAGTCAATGCATTGGTTGGCGTGAAGAGCTCTGGTGCAACACACATGGCGATAGGGAAATTTGGTCTCAACTGGTAGTCCTCAAACTCTTTCCCACTCTGGAAGAGATCCTTATAGATTCCTCTGCGATTAACAACATTCCCGTTGACAACATGCTCGCCGTCTTTGCTTGCGTCCTCAGGAATATAGAAACACCTTTCGAAGTTGTTCTGAATCAATTCTTCCCATTCCTTGAGACTAATCTTTGAACCATCCTCTTTCTCCACCTCAGTGTACTCGAAGAGCCCCTTCGTGTGAAGCTCATTCACAAAGCGCAATGTACTCTTCAAGAGACCTTGCAATTCCACTGCTGCGCCATCTCTTGGTGTGCCCGGGTATCCCTTTGACCCAGCCTTCTCGCTCTCGCCCATCTTGTCCATCCACGTCCCGCAATTCCACTGAGACCCGCCGTGAACAAGCCCAGTAGACCAGTCAATGTGCACGCTGACGTTGAAACCCTCGTCCTTCATCTGAGAGTCCAAGTTGGAGCCGGCGTTGGCCTCTCTGTACTTGATACCTTTGGCGTGGCGAGACAAGATCTCATATAAGATATCTCTGATTGATGTCTCATAGCTGAAGGCTCTCTCGTCCTCCCATGGAATGTAGGTGTCGTCCAACGGAAATCTGCGCGAGACTTTTTCGTCCAAGATGGACTCACCATTGGGCACATGCTTGACATACTCCTGAACGGCCTGAGAAAAGAACCAGGCAGCATCTCTAGCATTGTAACGAGGGTTTCTACCCGCATCCAACAAGTTTGGAATCAAGCCATGCTTCAAAGTCTTCGCAAAACCCAAGATGTGCTGCTTGGCTTCTTCGTATCTTGCTGGTACAACAAGCAAGCCTCTGAAGGAAATGAAGACGTCTCTGCCCCAGCATCTCATGTAGTCATTACTGAAGTGAGGCAACCCTGCTGCCAAACAAGCAACTTTCTTGTCAGGAAGTAAAGACGTGTTGTTCATGTACCCACACATTTGCACCGAAGTCAAGGCCAAGCTCTGGACGAAATTGGTGGACGACTTGATGTTATCGTCCAATTGCCTCAAAACTCTGAACCGGGCAGCCTCGTATGCCACACCGATGATCAAGGCGAAGTAGTGTGGTCTCAAGAAATCGGGGACTTCTCTGATGGCATCAACACGAGACTTGAGCCAGTTGCGGAACTCGGCAATGGCCTCGGACTCTTTTGCATACTTGTCCAATCGGTTGACGATGTAATCAGCTGCCCACAACCCTTCTCTCAAATGGTTGCAAATCGGGTGTGCAAGATCGTTTTTCCAGATGACGTCTTTGAGCACAGAGATCCAGCCTTCCAAGCCGGCATACACTAGCGTTCCATACCCTGGAATAGAATATGTCCCGTCAGATCCGCCACTAGCGTCTCTTTCCTCTGGCTCGCATCTGTATAAGATTGCGTTGAGGTCAAATAAGTTGAGTTTCAACGATGCCTCAATTGCGCCTTCCTTCACGTACTTGTCCAACTTGTCACTGGCAGTAGGAATTTTGGTGGAGAAGACAGCAATGGAACCAGGAACAAACGCATCGCTGACCTTGATGACTGTATCGTTTCCATGGGTCTCGATACTTGTAGCATCGAGCTCCTCTAGCTTGGTGGGAATCCCAGTCAATTTCTTATCGTCATTCACGAAGTCGCCGGTTTGCTTCAACGTGTAGCTGAACTCTGCCTTCACCTGAGTGCCCTTCAATTCAACAGGAGACAAGACCTGATATCCTGGGTTGTGCTCAAATTTCGATCTGGAAATCAAAAACCAGCCCTCTCCAGTGATGGTGTTGTACCTCTGAATGGTGATGTATTGGCCCTCATGGTGAATGTACATCTCCTGGTCGTTGTATGCATCTTCACTCTCGCGTGCAAGAGACTCTCTGATAGCATTCAACTTCAGTTTCGCCTTGGCAATACCCAAGTCAGCATCGTAGCCATACTCGCGTGTTTCGCCAACAACGTCCAACAATTTGGGATATGTCTCGTCATAGCCAAAGGTGGTACCCACAGCAGACGAGCAGAAGGCCACAAGAGCAGCAGTGGGCAATGTATCCTCGACTGTTCTGCTCAGTGCAGGTGTCTGGTTGTCGTGAGTGCAATCCATGAACAAAGCATGAGGAGCTTGGGTGGTGAGCACCTTGGGTATCTCCAACTCGGAGTTGCATTCGGAGTACTTGCCTGGTTGTGGTTCTTTATGAGCAGGGTACGAGAACTCGTCCAATGGCAACCACGAGAGTGACCCAATTGGTCTTCCTCCGTGCTTATGCACGAGTCTCGATAACTCCTCCACACTCCACGCCTGCATGGCCTCTCTGATCAAGGAATTGATTCCCAAGCGCTCCACGAAGATCTTGTCCATCTCCTCGGATCCTGAGAACAACTCAGCCACAACATAGAGGTTGGGGTTAGTTTGTCTGGCGCAGTCCAATAATGCCTCGCCCACATGCAATGGTGTGGAATGACAGTTGTCGAGTCTAAAACCATCGAAAGCCTTGGCACATTGTCTGGTGTACTCGAACATTCTGTCCCACAAGTGTGGCGAGTCGTCGTACCCAGCACCATACCGCAACTTCACACAGTCACTCCACACAATCACCTCTCTGCGTATGTAAGCTTTTGACTGCGACGAGGCGAAATCCACAAGAGGATTGCCGCCCCAGATCCAGCCGTTATTGGCCAAAGCCCAGTCTTTACCGTCCTGGCCTTTGAAAGTAGTGAAATAGGCTTCAAACAACTTGCTCTCCTTGGTGATCGGACCCAACTTGAGGCCATCCTCCGCCAACCGTGTGTACCGCAGTCTGTCCTTCAATTGGTTCTTGATGGTCCGTACGTCGTCGTCAAACGTTTTGTATAAGTCAGCGTTGATCTCGTCGACTATCTCCGTGGCCTTTTGGGAGATCTGCTCGAAGCTGACCTCCTGCTTGTCCAACAAGGCCAACAACACCTCGAGGAACTTAGATGAGTCCAATTTGTTCGAGAATCTGTCCTCCAACACGATCTTGTCCCTGGTGTTGGCAACCTTCAACACATATGCAGCCAACTGCTTCAAGTCAGACAAGTCAAGGTCATCTGGAATATCAGCCTTGTTGTTGGCGTCCTTGCTATAAAGATCCTGCAAGTTCAGCAAGATCTCCTTTTTGTTGAAGACATAGTACTCCCACAAAGCAAGCGGATCCAACACGTGCTTCTGCAAACCTTCAATCACCAAGTTCAAGTCGCCGTCCAGTTTGAGCTCAGTGGGCAATCCCAACTCCTCCAAATTGTCCGAGTACTCCTGCAACGCTCTGTCCAACTCGATCGCCGACCTCAAGTGCGGCGCAGTCTCGGCGTTGTACCCAGCATCCGGGAACTCCCGGAGCCACTCGGAGTTGTCTGCTGTGTGGTTCCACACCACGTCCGTGAGGGCCAAGAGCCCATTGTCTCCGAGCGTCTTGTTGATGAACAGAACGGCCTGGTCGTTACTTTCAAATAAGTTCGGGTCAAACTTGAGCTGGTCGTAGATGGAGTATGGCGAGTTGGAGGAACCTCTTTCTTGCAATGGAGGGAAGTGGATCATGTTGTAGCCTTTGTCAGCGATGTACTTGAACAATTGGGGCCAGTGGTCCAATTTGCCCGCCCATTTCGCCACCACCGTCTGGATGTTGATCGAGTTGAAGGGAACATACTTGTCGCCAATGAATAACTGTGGGGGAACAGTGAAGTAGTACTTGTCGGTCTCCTGTGATTTCTCTGCCGTGTCGTACTTGATGAAGTAGCTGTACGGCCCAGGCTTGTATATGGGGATCTCAAGGCTGATATCCTGGTGAAACGAGCTTGTGAGTGGGAACTCCTGGTATGTTTCCCTGACGAACTTTGTGTCTGCGTCCTTTGGGAGATTCGTGTAGAACACCCCGTTTCTGCTCACTTTCGAAGCAGCATTGAGTCTCACCACCAAACTGAAGAGCGGCTTGCCCTTTTCGTGGTCACTGGCTGGCGCCAAAGCAGGCAAGAGCAACACTCCATTGTGGACAGCCTCAGTATTGAGAGGCTCGCCAGCATCCGAGAGTCTTAGAAGAATTGATCTGGACATGATGATCTGCTGTATTCACCGAGACCTTTAAAATCTTGTTCTTTTGAAATTTGGCAATTGAGCTTTCCTTTTTTTTTCAGAGCTCTCCACAGATTTTTCCGCTGAAATTCTCGTGGTGCACCGCAACCTAATCTTATTTAAGTATAGTTATGGTTGCGCGCACTAGGGGCCAAGTGAGACTGCCTGCTGCTTTCGGCCCGGAGGCTGCCTTATGCGGAATCCACGAAGAAATGGTGGGAAATTTTTAAGAAAAGAAGAAAAAAATTGGAGATTTCATAATTGGAGGATTCAAAGAAAAAGATCTGAAAAAAAAATAAAAAATAATTTGGCAGATGCTCTTTGAACTGTGACTCTCTTCTGACTTGTCCACAATTTCATCACCCCCATATCGCATATTGGGAGATAGCGGGGCAGATGTTCGAGAAACAATTGCTGCATTGGCTCGAGAACAGGAACAAAAAGAAAGTGCTTCCCCACCAGGAGTCGAACCTGGAATCTTCTGGTTCCAACAGAAGTGGTTACGTATCGTAGCCAGACGCCTTGACCATTGGGCCATGAGGAACGAAGCACGAAAATTTGCAAATTTTCGGTATCGGACCATTTGGCTGTGTTGAAAATGTCGGAAATCAGCTATGTGAGTGTCTTAGCTGTAATCGCGCGTTCGTTCTGATTCCAAAACTGGTTTTAAATGTTTTTTGCTCGCATATATCGCACTTGTTCATCCAGTTATTCAATCTCCAATAGCTGCCTGTGTGCCGTATCTTCTCATACATAAACTCAACTCTACCATATATTTCAGCCATGGCTGACCTGGATAGCATGTACCGGTATCTCACTGATCTGGTCATTGGAGAGCTACAGAACTCTGGCTCTGAGTCTCTATTGCAAACTTTGCAAACCCCAGATCTTGCTGCTGATGCATCGAGTGAGATCTCAAGTGAAATCTTCACCGAGCTACTTCTAGCATTCCAGGACGGAAAGTTGCAACCTGAACACATTTTGGCCTTTTTGGATGTTGCAATCACCGACGACGAGAAGGCGGCTTCTTTCGCTCAGGTTTTCGATGTGTTCCCGTTGACGGACTCATTACGTGATCTCTTGACGAAAATAAGCGAGGCCAACGCCATACAGCCAACGACATATGCCCAGTTTATCGGTCTGGACTCGATTGTACAGGCAGGCATCGTGCCGAAGGATACTTTGTTTCGTCAATTGAACACACGCAAGAGAGACGAGTTCTACACCCAGAAGAAGTACAATTTGTTGTATGAGGAATTTGAAGGGTACTCGAAACTCATCAATGAGTTCTTTCTCATATTGAGCAACCCGGAGAACGAGTTCGAGATCTCGTATGCAATCAATGTCGTCGAGCAGCTCATGGGCCATTATCAGTTGGACCCAAATAGAGTGTTGGATGTTCTCCTAGAAGTGTTCAGTGACACCATTGTTGGCAACCACAGATTCATGATTAACTTCTTGAAACTGTCCAGGTGGTGGCCCACAACAGAAAGCGACTGCTCCAGTTTGTCTCTGCTCAGTCTAGGTGGGTGTGACCAGGCTGCCAAATTGATTGGGTTGAAGATTCTTAAGCATGACAAGACTAGAGAGTTTGCTGAGACATTCAAAAACATGATCGCCATTCTTATCAAAGAGGGATTTCTCAGCTTTGGCGCCATTTACAAGTACTCAGCTGCGTCTCCTGCCACCATGGAGATGCTAGAGGAAAAGTACAAGAAAGACCTCGAGGAGAAGGTGCTCCGTGCAAGTGCCAGCGCCTTGGCCTTGGCCGCACCGTTATTAGATGACGAAGCTGAAGCCGATGGTGCCGCCAAACCAGCCACAAACCAGGTGAAAGTTCCAGTTGTCTCCTTGGAAGATATGCTCAAGCACAACTTTGAGGTTCTGCTCTTGAAATCCTGTTTGTCCATTGGTCTTTACTGGCCCTCGATCTACATCCTATCAAACTACCCATTCCTTGCATATGTGGACTCTGAAGTTCAGGAGCTCATGACACGTTTGGTGAATGCCATCATTTCTCCATTATACGATCTGATATCTGCTGTTAATGCATTGAACATCTCGGTGTTTGAAGGTACAAGACCCATTGCCCTGTCTCGAGCTCCCAACCAAGTCCAGCTTGAAGATTCGCCCAACACTCTTTTGTACTGCATCAAGTCCACTGCCAGAGAATTCGGAAACAGAAAGTTGGTATACTTCTACACAGAGTGGTCTGAGAAGCTTCCGAAAGTCGAGAAGGTTGACGATTTGATCCTCGTGTCCAAAGAGTTTCTCAAATTCCTCGGCCCATTTATTTCCTCAAACATAGAGGTATTTCAAAAGATCTGCGAGTTGATCGCAGCAGATTTGGCCTCAGACAGCTCTGATGAGAGATTGGAGCTATGGTTCAATTACTACAGGAACTACATTCTCCCTGCAGTTTGCGCCATCGAGGAGAATCCCATCCCAGTGGACAAAGCATACGCCATACTCAAATTCTTCAAACCGGAAGACCGATACAACATTTACGGTGAATTGCACCAAGTGCTAGCGAAAAATAATCCACACGTGAAAATCTGCTATGGAAAAGCTGAGAAAAACACCAAGGACCTTCTCAAGAGACTCTCGAAAGAGAATGTCGACCAGATGATGCGGAGATTGGCCAAAATCAGCTACTCCAATCCACTTCCGTGCTTTCTTACCATCTTGCAACAAATTGAAAGTTACGACAATCTCAATTCCCTTGTTGTGGAGACTGCGAAATATTTCAGCGAGTATGGCTGGGACAACTTGACTTTGGCAATATTGATGAGACTCACTGCGTCTGGGAGATCCAACGTACAAGCTGACGGATTGAATGAACGCCAGTGGATTCAGTCCTTGGCCTCGTTCATTGGTAAAATTTGCAGCAAGTACCCAGACTCGGTGGACTTGTCTACCATTGTCCAGTACTTACTCAAATCGTTCCATTCCAACGAGACTGCAGGGTTGATTGTTCTTAAAGAAATGTTGAGCTCTATGGGTGGGATTCAGGCCATCACCAACCTTACCCCACTACAGATCAATATGATCAATTGTGGTTCGTGTATGGAGAAGGTTGTGTACCGTACCATTGGAGATGAGAGATTTGAGAAAACGAAATCCGGAGCCAAACTATGCTCGACTATATGTGATCTTGATGTTCTCAATGAGCTTCTCGTTTTGCTTTGTCGCACGAACAGAAATATTGTTTCCGGTGAGGAGTTCTCGCATTTGAAGGCCTTGGGCAACAAAATCGATGAAGTCGATGCTGTGACCCGCTTGCTTTGTACACTTGTCACCTTCTTCGGTGGGCAAGATGCAGCTTCGCACTTATTGTCGATTGGCGAGTTGGTCAATACATACAAAGCGCCCTTTGCGTGGGCGTTTGAGATCTGGAGAGGAAATTTGGACAACGAAAAATTAGCGAAAGTGAAAACCAGCATTGACGCAAATGTCTTGGGCCTGCTTTCACTGGACTTGTTCGTTGCGTTTTGGAACTTGAAGTTATATGATCTCAACTACTCTGCCGAATTGTACGATACGGAGCTTGAGAAATTGCAGGCGAAGATTGTGAGTTTGAAAGAGAACATTGCTTTCTCAAGAAGAGAGAAAGACGTTCCGGTGTCCAGAATACAATTTTTAAGGGACGAACTCTCGCAAACTGAGAAGTTTGCCTCAGAAATTCCAACAAAAAAGGAGGAGCATGCACAACACAGTTCGAAGGTGAGTGAGCGTATTAAAACCGAGTTCACCTCCTGGTGTACGGCAGACCAGGACTTCATCAACAAATTTGTCGAGCTTTGTGTGCTTCCTCGCGCTCTTCACTCGTCGTTCGATGCCATTTACACCGCTCAGTTCTTGTTCTTCTTGCACACACTCAGCACTCCAAACTATTCATTGCTTGGTGTCTTGAGCACAATCTTCAACGGGAAGCTACTCTTTGGCACTTTGTTCACTTGCACATCCACCGAAGCAGAGAATTTGGGTCTTTTTGTCTCTGAGCTATTCAAGGTGCTTAACACCTGGACCAAGCAAGAAGAGTTTGAGAAACAGGACAATTCCGCTCCATTCGTTGACACAGACTTGAAGAATATTACTTTCAGTGAGTTCAAATCGGTTGTCTTCCACTTCCACACCAATGTTCTCGAGAACATCTCAGAGTCGTTACATGTGGTTGACTACATGTCCAGACACAACGCCATTACATTCTTAAAGAACTTATTGGGTGTGTATCCTACAGTTGAGGACCATTGTGAGAGTGTTGTTGAGTTGATCGAGAATATCTCTAGGAGAGAAACAAGAGATGACCTCAAATTGTCTTCGAATGCTTTAATTGGTCATGTCAAGTCACGTTCTGCATCGTGGGTGCACATATGGGACTTCATCGATATGCCAGAAGAGGAGAAGGCAGCAAACGTTGCGCGTCGCCAGAAAATCGACGATGAGCGAAAGAAGGCAATTGAAGCGGCCAAACAGAAAGAGCAAGCAAAGCGCGAGGCAGAGAGGAAGAAGTTGGAGCAAGAACGGCTCGCTAGACTCGAGAAGGAGAAAGCAGCTCAACAACAGCAAGCCTCCGCAAACGCCTTGAACTATAACGAATCATCCACTAGGACAGAACGCGGAGCTGTGCGTGGGAATGAACCTTCTCGTGGAAGGTACGACAATTACTCCACGGGAAGCAGGGATTCCAGTTCCAGAACAACTAGCGGGATCTCCACACCTCGAACCCCTTCGGGCAATGGTAATCTGAGTTTGCCCAGTGTTCCTACATCCAAGACTTTCAACCCACCTACTGCCCCGGGTTCCACCAAAACACCATCAGCACCTCAAGCAAGTGCACCTTCGGGACCAAGAGCTAGTCAGCGAGACTCTTCGTCTGACGATCTCTTCAAGCTGAAGAGCAGGCCAAGACTGTCGACGCCTGTGAATACGTCTGCTCTCAAGTCCAAATTGCAGGAGGCCAGGAACGCAAGGAACACTGCTCTGACTGTGCCGAAGTCACCTGCTGTGCCGGCAAAGCCAGTGGAAAACGCAAAGACCAGAGCTGAAAATGCAAGGACCAGAGCAGAAAGCGCAAAGGTGACGTCTGCATCTGCAGCGCCGCTTCCTCCGCCACCTCCAAGAACCACATCAGCAGCATCTGCCCAGTCTGCCAGACGTGCACCTCTACCTCCACAGCAGGCGCCACGTGACTCCAGAGGATTCAACCAAAGACGATATTCACTGGGCTCGAGTGCGTCTCTGGCTTCCCTGGCATCTCTGGCTCCTTTGCCTCCACCTTCGCTTCCTCCACCAAAAAACCCACCTCCCAAAGACCGCAGGGACAACAAGAGACGGTACGACAGCGGACGTGGCTACGATAAAAGACAAAGGTACTAATAGATAATGAGATACAATCGAGCATCATCTTGCAATACATTCATTAATCATCTAGGTTCTCTAGCTCGGACGCAAGCAAGGCATCTAGTTCCATTTGCTTCTGAGCAAACTCATCCTGGAATTCCGCAGGAACCTCAGGTTTTGTGGAAGTTTTCGAAACATCTTCTTGTTCATCTGAGCCCGCATCCGAAGATTCCAGTGAGTCGATCTGCTCACTATCTTTATCCTTCCCATTCCTCTCCGCTTCTCTCTCTGTAGCATCCGTGGACTCCACATTTAGGTCATCGTCGTCATCAGAAATGTCTGTGAAGTGATCAGAATCATTCAGCTCCTCCGAATCTTTCGATTTCTTCGACTCTTCTTCCTCTAGCTTTTTCAAGAACTGCTCGGCTTTCTCCACCTGCCTCTTGTGCCACTCAAGGTGCTTCAAGTACGCATGGTGCCTCACAAATTTCTTCTTGCACTTCTCTTTGGGACACTCGTATGTCTTCGTCACACTGCCCAGAACCAAGTCAATGATGGACCCAACAGACTCAAGGCTGACCTCCCCATTCTGATTGGCCAGCTTTGGTCGTCCTCTGGCGGGCAGCTGCATGTCTTCCTTGCTGACTTCCGCGTCAAACCCTGGCTCTCTCATGAGTGTCTGCAACGATGCAGAGGCAGCAGTCCCGACGGATATATCCGCAGTATCAGCGCCTTCTGCGTTGCTCTCGTCGTGGATATCATGATAGTGTTTGGCCAACTCTGCTCTGGTGACAAATGTAGCCTCGCACAGAGAGCATTTCTGGAGCTCGCCAGCTGTATTCTCGTGAGCGAGCATATGCACCCTGAGAGATTCCTCCCCTGTGCACTGTTCGCCGCATTCCAGGCAACTGAACTGCGGATGCTCTTTCTTCTTGTGTATCTGGACCAATTTCTTGGTCTTGAAAGTCAGGAAGCAGCCCGGAAAGTCACACTGCAAAACCTCCACCGGGGGCCCGCCGTGGTGTTTCTGCTTATGCTCGGCAAGCAAGACCGGCCGCTGGAATCTTCTGTTGCAAACGTCGCACGTCAAGATCTGCTTATGGTCTATATCTATGTGGTGCTTGAGTGACTGGTAGTGGTAGAACGCTTTCGTGCAGTCTTCAAACAGGCACTTGTACTTTTTCGTGTGTGTGAGCTCGTGTCTCTTCAATAACTGTGGAGATATAGCTCCCTTGCCGCAGATCCGACACTGGAATGGCTTCTCATCATTCTCCTGGTGTGAGTGTCTGTGAACTTGCAAATGCAGCTTTCTGAAAAAGGATTTGTCACAGCCTTCGACGGGACATTCAAACGGTCTTTCGTTCGTGTGCGTGCGCTCGTGTTGTCGTAGTAGAGCGGGTCTGTTGTATGCTTTGTCACACCCTTCAAAGGTGCACAAGTACTTCTTGGGCCTGATCGCCATTGTGTTCTAAAGAAGCATAAAGTGGTGTTGAGTGGAATTGGAGTGTATTGAGAGAAAGAATCTGGTTCTTTTTAGGGGTTTTCTGGGAAAGTCAAGATGGTAGGTGATGAGGCTGCAATGTTATGTATTGACACCAACACGTCTGTGGGAAGTGTGCAGGTCAGACAATGGGTTCACCAAATACCATCAGAGTGAAAAGGGAAAAGTTGATGAAGAACTTGAATGAGAAGAAAAGATCTGAAATTCTGTTATCTGTGAGATTGAATTTTGCTACAATTTGAGTTTCAGTTTCCTTTGGTGAACGAAGTTCATGCTCGGTGGTTGCAAAAAGTGGAAGTGAGCACTCACACGGAGAAACACACCAGATCCACCATCGAAATGAAATTTAACTTGATCAGAATCATAAGAGAGAACTCCAAAAGCGTAACTTCACGTGTTAGCATCCACCGATGGACCTCGTGTACCTAGAATTGACTGGACTAATTGAGTGTCTACCGTAAATCTCACTTAAATTACATTTCCAGCCAGACCGAATTTCCTCCTAATTTTCTCGTCTGATCCCACTTTCTCGTTTATTCCTATTTACCAAATACGTACCTATATGAGACTGCATTCTCGGGCTCCTGGAAATGGTTCCCTGACTTCAAACTAATCAAGGCCTGTATGCCTATTTTCTCCTGCTGCGTAACTATTCTCAATGCCTCATCATAAGTGAGAGACAACCTCTCCACACCAGAAGTCGACATCCATACTGGACTTGTAATTTTGATAAGATGACCCATAATCTCCAACCTCAATCTCGTCAACTCACTAATTGCTGATTGGTTTTCCCATAGAAATTCACGGACCGCCTGAGGCTCAATCCTGGAACCTTTAAGTAAATTGAGAAGTGCACAGAACTGGTCAAACTCGTCAGTCTGGTAGAACACCAAACTTGGCCTTTTCGAATTACTGACCATTATGGTCTCGGGCCAAAAGTCGTCGAAGATGAAAGATGTCTCCCAAGTATCAAAACCGATGTACTTCCCACATGACTGGAGTCCTAGTGGGACCAAGTCATTGACTGATGTCAACTGCAATTTGCACCCACTCTGAGTATAGAAAGCATTGATGAGGTCAAGCAATTTCTCGCCTCGAGTTTTTGTGTTCAGGTATACCTCTGGCCAGAAGTGGTGACAGTCGGGAAGACACTGGAGAGCTTGCTTGCAGAAGGATGTTCTGAAGGCACTCAATGCTTCTTGGTCACAAATAGGTATAAGCTGGTACTGGCCCATATTAACTCTGTGTAGGCTGAAAAAGAGACAGAAAGATAAGGTAAAGTAGGAAAGCAGATTTTGTGAATAATTCTCTAAATTATTTGATGAGATTTTCAATTTGCAATTATTTGTATCGTTTCCACTTATATGATGCAAATAAGAAGTTCTGTGAGATTTGTGAGATTTCCGAGAGTTTTGTGGGATTCACAGATTTCGCACCTTATGTGACTTTTTCGCAGCTCAAATTAATTCTATTTTCATGCTGACCATTTCTCACAGTGCGAATTATATCTTTACTTCTCCACTTTATTCCCACCAACACTGATAAATTTGAGCTTGCAAAGTTTAAAAGTTCTGTATTCGTCTCAATTCGTCTCGAAAACATCTGAGATTCGAGTTTCAAAAAATAATTCGAAGCTTCTGCCCACCTTCATTACGTGTTTCTCCAGATCCAAACAAACCAGTTAGCGCGTGGTTTACACCAGAGATTTACACACAAAAACTGAGGAATATCCTTATAATTGGCCTCATCTGAATTTCTACAACTATGTCACTGAGTTCCTCACGTGAAACCACTCCAACAACTACCGCTGACTCGGCCAGTACCGTTGCAACCACCGCGGCGGTAAGTGCTGCAAATCCGGAAGTTGCAGATTGGGAAAAAGCTCTCAGGAAGCTCCCAACGGGCGATAATAAGGAATCGGATACCCCCAACTTCAAGCACTTGAGAACTCAACTCAATTGGCTCTATTTATGTCAGGACATCAACTTCCACTTGCACGACTGCAACCACCTAATCCCCGCCAATTTGAAGTTTGGACTGCGGAAATTGGAGCTCAGCAGAAACCGCGACGCACGTCTTTTTGATGGGTACTGGCCAGGAACCAACGTCTTCTTCAACCCGGAGACGAAGTCTTATCAATTGTATTTTGACGCCAGCTACAAGCGCCAGAAGATTATGGCGGTGTTGTGTTACGCCAGAGGTGCGGTTGTGGCCCCCGATGTAGCTGCCGATTTCCTACATCTGTATCCTGAGGCGTTGAGGGAAATCAAAAGAATCTTGGCGGCTATAGACAGCCATTTAGATCACTTGGGTCAGCCCACGCGGTATTTTATGATTCCCCAAAAACGGCAGGCATGAACTGCTATGGAGGAGGAAATGAGGCCGAAAAAGGCTGCAAATTCGGTATCGCGCGCGCGCAGTATGTAAAGAAAGAAGCAAGTTACTTCTCGCGAGAAATATCTACTGATGAATATTTAATTTTTGATGGGCAACTCGCTTGCCAAGAATTCAATCAGGTATACCAAGCTATTCGGATTCAGAGTCAGAGTCAGACCCATTGGGGTTTTCCGTGTCGATCACTCCTTGATTTTGCAAGAGGTGATGCTGTTCAAGCAGCCACTGTCTCATTTCGTCCAATGCAATTTCATGAGATCTGGAGGTCTTGCTGATATTCTCGCGTAACAGATAAAACTTAACTTTGAGATCTCTGCTCTTGTTGTCGTCGCCTAAAATCTCAGGGTCAAACCACAGACGGCTGAGACAGGCAAGGTGAAGGTCTATGGCCCTAATGACTTTCCTCACATCTTGCAATAAGCCAGAGTTCTCAATGAGCAAATCTGCCACAACTCCTGGAGTAATCACAGCTCCTTTCAAATAGTGCACGACCGTGAGAAGCTTTATATACTCTGGTTTAGGCTGGAGGATCAATGCATCGAGGTTATAATCCTCGCCCACCTTTGGAGTTGGCCAATAGTCATCAAAAAGAAAAGCACTTTCCGGATCATCGATGTGGATAAGTTTCCGGCCGCAATAAAGATCTGGTGGCACCAAGTCACCGCACGACATGATGTGGTCGTCGATTTCGTTGACAATATAAAACCAGTTAAGATGGCAACGCAATGCCTCACCCCGAGGTGCTGCGATCTGTCTTTCCACATCTTCAGTTGGTAGCTTGCGCAAAACAGCGACCCAGTCTTCTGCCGATGAAAGCTCAGGCATAGGCGGCATCTTCTGTTCGGAAAATACAAGAGGTTGAAAAGTTCAGAGGTTCTCGATTATTCTGGGGCATAGAGGGGCGAGTTTTTGTTTCATGCCTGAAACATGCCTGTTACATATACATTTGTGCATGTTGGGGTCTCTCAAGTGTGTCTTATTATATCTACCGATTACGGTGACTCTCGGTACATTGCTATCTCAGAGTGTGATTCTCCGCTTCAATTGTGGGTGTTCCGTCAAGTATTTCGCCAACATTGGTAGGTTTTGCCTTTTTAGCTCGTGTGTTGGAATCCATTCACCTTGTGGGCTATTGGCACCTTCCCTTAAGATGTGAAAGCTGAAGCCTCTTGCTTTGATCTGGTGTCCCAAAATCTTCTCGATTGGTTGTTTTCCTGTTGCCACTGGGATTTTGGCTACAGATGAGCGAGTTTGCATTCGAGGCGCCTCAATCACCTCTGCTCGCTCACTATTGGAGCTCGCCTCAGAATCGGATTGCAGCTCGCTGTCTGATCCTGATGATGTTACTCTTTCTGGCTCATTATTTGGCTTTGGTGAGGTCGTGTTTTGAGGCTCTTCCTCTGACTCTTCTGATGATGTCAAATTATTTGCTTCATCACCCAGATCTGACGAAGACTCATCATTTGTATTTTCAGCAGAATCAGATGATGTCTCATTATTTGGTACGTCTTCCACTTCCATCTCTGAAATTACTGCTGGTGATGACACGGCATGACTATCTTGCACCTTGGGAAAAAAATGTGGTGGCACAGAGTCTTCTTTGCGGACTTGTGTGATGTGGACTGTTTGAGTTCCGGACTCGGAATCGGAGAGTTCAACTTCAATAGTGATACCGTTCTCGCATGCTATTACTCTGTATGGTCCCGTGAGATTTCTGGCAGGATTTGATTTTGCAGCCAAATTCGCGAAAACCAAATCTCCGACCTTAATCTTGAAGCGAGGGGAATTGAACGCATGTCTTGGATCACTCTCGGCAAGAACAGCAGAGATCACAATTTGTGCAGCAGCGAAGAATCTCTCTAACTTTTCTGCTGCATAAATACCATCGCTGTATGATTCTTTTTCCCGCAAGTCAGAAAGTGAAGGTGCAATAGGAGTGTACCCAACATCCAGGTTGAAAGGGCACGAACCACCGATTGCATAAGCATTTATGGCGAATTCGGCACACGGTATCATCTCAGGCCATCCCATGTAATCTCCGATGTACATGGCTAAAAATTTGTGGACCACATGAGTAAAGTCTCCTCTTTCTCCGATGGAAGTCCCAGCTCTTGACATTGAGACGTAGTGAGAAATCAGGAGGGCAGAGAAGAATGATTCGAGATTGGCATTGGTCAAACTACCATCAGTGAATATCTCATGTGGGACTCCATGTTTTGGAATGAGCTCCTTTGTGAAGATTTGAATAAAATCTTCGCAAGATTTGTCACCTTCAATGGGGAACAAAAGAGAGCGATTTGAATGAGCATCAATCATCACAAGAATAGTGTCAACAATTACACCGTGATGTTCGCTCTTTGGAAGTTTGGAGACCACGGTTACCTCAATCGTGTTCCACTGTCTGGCAACTGTGAGTGGTCTGCCTAGTGAAGGATTGTGTTGCAATCTCGGGTACACATACTCAGGATTTCGATTTGAAGAGCTGAAGCTCTGACTTTCTTCGCTTGCACGAGAAATCTTGTCCAAGTGTGAGTCTATCATATCAATAACAGCTCTTCCTTCCACCAAGAAGTTTGGGTTGCTCATCAAGAAATCCGGAACTTTCTGCTCTGGCATTGGAATTCCACACACATAGCACATAACGGCATGCAATTTGACATTTTCGGGCCGGGACCTCAAAGTCAATCTTGTGGTGGTTCCCAGAGTCACCAACTCAGCTTTGGGCCAATATGAATCGAATAGCTGAGCATTGTCAATGTCGTTCAAATCAACTAGTTTCAGACCAAAGAACAAATTTTTGGGGAGCAAATCATTATGAGTTTCGAGTCTCTGGTTGGTGTTCTCCATGATATAAAGCCAGTTTATTTGCGAGCGTAGAAAATCTCCATTTGGAGCTTTGATCTGGTTTTTCGTGGGGAACCTCAGTAACTTTCTCAAGTTGGTTTCCCAATCAAGATCGGTGAAGTTTCTCTTCAATTGGGGAGTTTTCATATTGATCATAAAAATTGGAATGAGATTTGAGTGCTTAACAAAGAATCTGGAATGATCTGAAAATGAAATATTATTTTGTTAATGTGGATATCTTGCTGACTTAAATGAGGACCATGTTTCACATTCGAAACATGAGAGTTTCAAGCCTATATTGGTCAATTACCAGCTCTGGACATCAAACTGGTGATTGACTCTTATACCTATATATACTCTCTCTATCCGTATTATGGATAATTATGATTTGAAATTTCTTGATCGAATTAGATCTTTTTAGATTCTCAATTTCCAGATTTGAGATCTACCACCAATATCTCGCACACCAGAACATATTTTGAGTTGCCAACTTAGAATTTATGAAACTCAAGCCTTGAGGATAAATCAATCTTGCTCAGAAGTGTAAAATTCCGTCATTTTGAACTCATTTGTCTGCTCTGTTTTCACTCTTTTAATTTTTACATAAAAATTCGCCTTTATGGCCAAGTTGGTAAGGCACCTCACTAGTAATGAGGAGATCGTCAGTTCGAATCTGGCTGAAGGCACCATTTTTTTACCCCAACGCGCGATAGACCACTACTATTTACATTTTTTGATTATCACTAAACCCACATACATAACAATCATGACGAGAGACCAGGCCAAAAAACACTCCATGGACATCTCCCATGTTACTGCAGTTGAACTTCCCTTGGTTGTGAAAAACACAGAGAAGGCAATTGGCATGTTGGGAGGAAAAGACAGAATTAAAAGAGCTTTGGATTCTCAGTATAAACCACAGCCAATACAGCCAAGCAGCCACTCTGTTGACGATAAAAACTTGGAGTTGAGACTTCGAAATGATCCGTTCCATCATCCGATCCAAGCTTCGTTCAACAGACGAGAGAAAATCTTGTTGAAAGTGTCTATTCCAAAGTCCAGTTTGCCTAAAGACTACCATGAGAACCCACAGAAATACCTGATCAGGGAATTGATAGAACGGAACAATTGCAATGCTGCTCCGCCACACAAGGTGGAGCCAGTGGCCATTATCAACAAAAACTATACATTCCGTGCAATTGCAGATTTCCAAATGTCCACCAAGAATAACAAGAGAGTGCAAGAGTTCAACGAGAACATATTGAATGTCAAGCAATACGAGGACTTGGCGAAATTCTATGAGAACGAGCTCGTGGTCAAGGACGAGTTCAAGGACCCTCAGAATTACGAGAACAAAGACCATCACTTCATTCCGCCTCCACATTTCAGTGGGATCAGGTTTCCCTTCGATTATAAGTACCAGAAGAGTCCGTACACTGTGACCCTTCGAGACAACAATGGCGATGTTAAAGTGGTGATGAAGTCAGACAGCAAGAAACTATTCACGAATACTGTGGACTACTATGGTGACTCTGTGCCTCAGCAGCCATTACCTGAGATTGTCAAGAAGTACAACTGGCTTCTCAAACTGGACTTATCGCAGGAGTATGCCGACGAGAAATTGTTTGAGTGCATTCAATTTTTGACCTCGCTTTTCGACGTGAAACCAATTTGGCTTAGAAAACTGCTTATAGATGTCACCCCGGAGAACCTCAAGTCTGCAGTGAAGGAAGCGTTGCCTTACGTCTCATACTGCTACAAAAATGGGCCCTGGAGGTTCTGCAATGTCAAATTGGGTGTCAATCCCAAAGATGACAAATCCTTTTGGATCTACCAGAGTGAGTACTTCAGATTGCAAAGATCGAATGCCAAGTCCGAGCTGCGTGATCTGAGCACAAGAATTGTTCCCAACACCATCAAAATGACAAGCAGCCGAACGGATATCAAGCTTTCCGAGGATTTGTTCTTCACTGGAATTAAACTTCCCAAGGCTATCAATTACCAGATTGGAGATTTGATGGATGCCGACATTCTCAAAGTGATTGAGCGTGCGAAACTGAAGAAGGATCAATTCTTCAGAAGCTCGGTGGATTCTCAAGACGGCTGGTTGAAAAGACAAGTCATGGAGACCATCAGGAGAATTGTCCGGTACAAATTGCGGAGACTTCAGAAGGAGGAGCCGATCGACAGCGAGAAAGTCGAGAAGATCATTGCAACGGATTACACAGAGAAGGAGAACGTGAACGGGAAAGATGACGAAGACGAAGACGATGAGGAAAATGAGGAGACTGCCATTAATGACGACGAAGACGAGGCGGAGGAGGAGGAAAACGAGGAAAATGAGGTGGATGCAGATATTGCAGACTCTGCAGATGTGAGTGAAGAAAGTATCATGAACCGCATCAAAAAAGTGGACTCGCACACCGCAACGAAAATCAAGTCTCTCGTTGGGCTCATAAGACAAGACTCCATAGATCAGGTATAGTCAAGGGATTCAAGACAGGCAATGATGAAATTGAAAGTATCTGAATGTTTCTCAACTAAATTCTAAAATCATTCATTCTTTTCCTTTACTATAAGTTCCCTCCTTGTTTCTTACCTTTTGCAGCCGGGAGTGCACACCGGTCTCAAAACTAAACACGTATAACTTCTGCGAAGATAATACCAGTCAGTGTCCATCAATAATGACTAAAGCCACAGAGACATTTGTTGCCCTTTTCGCGTCGAGCGCCATTTACTTTGCTCTTTACGCTGGTGTTCTCCCATCGCCTAAATTGGTCCACGATGAGATCCTTCCTTACTTGCCATTCTGGGCCTTGGTCACCTTCGGTGCCTACGCCTTGGGCACTTTGGGATGGGGTGTTCTCACTTTCAAGAACAAGGAGGAGAGCTACAAGGAGTTGTTGGGCCAGATTGACGAGGCCAAGACGTTCTACAAGAGCAAGGGTCTCAATTTGGATGAATAGACATGAATAAATATATGCAGATGGAGTGGAGATGTAATGAGTGAGGAATGGGTACCAATTTGAAGATGAGAGGAGGCTGATCTTTTCATCATGAGATCAATTCTCTCTGAGATTTCATTTCTTCGAGAATGGAAGATCAAGTCATCAGATCACCCAGCAAAGTGCTATTCTCTTCTGTGTTTCTGACAAATACCATCCCCACCTCCAATTCAGGTCCCTATGTTGCCATTTGGCGTGCTTTCTTCCTCTCCTTCATCTTCTTCTCCATCTCAGCGAAAACTTTAATCAGCACAGGCACATTTCCCCACGACTCTTTCTCCAACTCTTTTCTGGAAGTTTTCGCTTTCTCTGCTATTGGCCCCGGCAAATTCTGGGGCGGGAGGAACTGAACTGGAGGATGGAAGTCCGCGGGCCACACTCCGCCCTTCTCCACCAACTTCAGCGCAGCTTCCTTGCGTTTGGCATTCCAGTCCTTGATATCGTCATTGTACATCTCCCAAACACAATTGATGCACCCAGACATACAACAGTTGTCTGGCTCTATTGGTTTTTCAGGCACGCTGACCCCGGCGATCATTCTTGGCTGCCCGATGTTCATTCTGCTGGAGCTTTGTCTTGTCTCTCCTTTGATTCTACCTCCGAACACTTTGGCGATTTTCTCCTCTGCAGTCATCTCGTCAAGCTTGTAATTACCCTCGAATCGTGTTTTCGTGGTTTTCTTGAGTTCTTTCAAGTCACTTTCTGACATAAGCAGAGCTTCCAATGGCTCTTTGGGATGAGTAGCTGTTTCCAATATGAGGTCATAGTATTTGTACTTATTGGACAGCAACAAGCTCAGCGAAGACAAATGTCTCATTCTCGTGGGTCTCAAATGTAGTCTAAACATTTCTCTAGGTATGATTTATGTGTGTATATGTTAGTTTGGTGTGAAGCAATGTAATATGTTGGGGTAGTGCAGTCACTATATGGCTGACATCACTGGCCAGAACTATACTGCTTACAGATATGACAGTAGTGAGCATGACCGAGGGAGATGGTGAGAAAAGTTACTGAGAATTAATTGTCAGAAGAAAAATTGGGGAAGATAAAAATCAAGTTTCCTGATTCAAATAAAGCATGCTGATTGTTATAATTTCCATGTCTACTATATCATCATCTATTCCTACCTTTCTCCATTGTCTCAAATGTCCTGTCTTATGCTATACTGTGTCTATGTCAAAGGCTCTCAAGGCCTCGTCTATGCTGAGGAAAAATCCGTCCCCTAATTTTGCAGAAACGTTCACGCTGCGTGCCAGATCGGTTGTCTCTATCAGCAAGTAAGATCTTGCTCTGTAAAACCGTCCGTAGTTCTTGTTCACAATTCTTGCAAGTCCCAGCCTGATAAACCTGTCCCTGACTTGTGGATCAGTTGTCACTCTCACAAAGGAAACACATATGTTGTTCACTTCACTGTATCTCTTGACAATCTCATATAAGGCCTGTGTGGCAGAAGAGTCGATCGATCCCATTCCCTTGCAATCGAAAATGACAAACTTGATAGCGCCAGAATCAAATCCGCTTACTGAGGGTTGGGAAGGATGGACTGATAGCGTCCCGAACTTCTCGATTCTTGTTAGTTTGTTGCGCAAATCGCCCAAGTTGGCGAAATTGAGAGGCTCTGGAATCTTGATGAGCAACACACCCTCTATCTGCTGGATTTCAGCAATGAATTCAGCCAAGTTCTCATCGTCTTTGAGTGTGGAGGGTGAAGAGTCCAAATGAGACAGGAAGCTCTCCTCAATGAGTTCATCTGCATTTCTGAAAACTGGGGTGCCTGGGATTCTGCCCAAAATATGGATTCGAGATCTGGTGCCTTGTTTGATCACTCTCACCACTGCAATTATGACACCGAGCAACACACCTGCTTCCACAGACCACAAAAGCGTGGTGAGGAAAACAATCAGCAACACGAGAATCTCGTCGTAGCCACCAATTGTCCAGAAAAAAGCAACATCCTGTGGGACTTCCTCTAAGATTGTGATACCAATAATTGTTGTGCTGAGGGAGAGCACGCATTCTGGCAAGTAGTAAAGCAAGCCCAAAAATAGCTTGATGGCCAAAAGGATTGTGCATGACATGATCACGGTGGCCAATGGCGTTGTCGCTCCGGCCAAAATGTTCACCTTCGATCTGCCCAAGGCACCAAAACTGGGCATGCCACCGAAAAATGTGAGTGCGAGGTTGCACACACCAAGAGCCACGAGCTCTCTATTGGACGAAACATTGTAATTATATTTGGCTCCGAGCGCTTTCGTGGCGGTTGTGGAGTCAAAGAACCCCAAGATGGAGCACAAGAATGACGTGCCAAACACGGTCTTCAAGAGCGGGATTCTCGAGAGTTGGAATGGATTCATCAATGCAATTTTACCTTTGGATGATCCCTCACCCAAATGGCCCACGACCTTCACTCCCAATGACTCCCAGTCGTAGTAGCAAGATAAAGCGGTAGCCACCACCACCATGCCCAAAAGCTCAGGGAAATACACAACCCATTGGAACCCGAATCTGGTTGAAGCAACAGATTTCAATTTCCGGATCGTCAAGACGGTTGCCAAAGTGACTATGGTGACCAAAACCGTATCCACGTGAGCTTTGTTCATGTGTTCAAAAGCAAATGCCAACTTATCGAGCGTCAGCTTGTGTGGGTAATGCAACGCCAAGTCCTGGAGGCCCATTTGAATATCTAGCTGTCCTGCTATCATTATCACTCCCATTGCGCCAATGAACCCCTTGAGAAGAGCACGTGAGAGCACATTATCTAGAAACCCCCATCTAAGAAGGCCTGTAGCCAACAAGACACCTGCCATGCCCACTGAGATGGTCGAGCTCACTTCCAAAGGCAGTAGATCAGCAAACCCCGGAACTTTCAGGTGCAAGACCGTCTCGATCATCTGACCATACAAAACAGCAGTGGCAGGCAGAGGGCCAACCACCAACACGGGGACACCGCCAAAAATAGCGTAGATGAGCCCGACTGTAGCCGCCGAGTATAGGCCGACTAATGGCGGCAATTTCGCCAACGAGGTGGCCAATGACATCACGAGTGGGATCTGGAAACTTGCCAACAGCACTCCGGCAAGAAAATCGCCTAGGAAACTCGCTTTGGCGTACAGGGGGAGCCACTTCAAGATAGGCAAGTAGTATGCGAAGTACGCGTACCAGTCAAAATTCCGTTTTGTGATGAGATCAAAGTTTATGGACTCGATGTCGTGTTGCTCTAGCACTGGTTCCATGCTTCGCATTGATCTGACAGACTGGGACAGCGGCACGGTCAAAAGAGGCGGTCTTCGCTTTGTGGGCGGCGGCAGGCCGCGGAGAAGTCTAGTGTTCTCTGTGGGGAGAGACATCTGAGACATCGTTGAAAAATGCAATGAGATAAGAAATGGTGTGGATGAGAAATGTGAGACTCGTAAAACACGAATGGAGATGTATATTGTATGTAGAGTGTGGGGACGTCAATGTGCGCGAATTGTGCCAATGTGCATGAGGGCCGGAGATGCCAGGGTATGGGAACAAAAAAAGTGAAAGGAGGAGGGGGATCCCTGGCTGTTTATATAGTTTTTGGGAATTGAGGAGAGCCAAGTGTGGCTGACGTGGATGCCGAGGATACTCTTATGCTATTTTCTATTTTTAGTTTGAGAGCAAAAAGCATTTTGTATCGATTAGCAATATATGGGGATGGATTGGATCCGAGCATTTCGCACCAATTTCAATTTCCCTCAGACTCCCTCAGATTTTCTCCCTCACTTTTTCTCTCAATTATATCCTCACTATTTTTCGCAGCCGAAATTCTATCTTCCGTCATTTTCACTGTACCTATTTACCTGTCCTACACTTCTGTCTATACCTTGTTCTATACTTTTTCCAGTCTAACTCTATTTAATCCTGCTCGAGTATAATCTTCTCAAGCACCTCATTGGTCCCAAAGGGATTCTGAATGTATAAGTTGTGGCCTCCTTCTGCCACTGTGTGGAACTTGGCCTGTGGCTTCTCTTGCTCCTGATTGATACGTTTCACCAAACACTGGCCAGCCTCGGAATTCATGAAATCGTACTGGCCGTAAATCACGTGTGTGTTGAACTTCAGCAAGTCGCTTTTGTCAGCACTGTCGAATTTATTCAAAAGCGGCCATTTGCTCGTGGTGGCTGGGGTCAACAAGTACTTGACATGGGTATCTGAAACCGTGCCATTTGTGATGGAATTGTACAAATACTCAATGAGTAGGCGACATTCGGAGTTTGTACCGTATTTCAACTCGTTGGAGCTCTTAAACACTTTTTCTCCGCCAAGTTTCTCAATCACTCTGTTGATTGCGAAAAGTCGAGAGTACCACATGTCGTAGTATAAGTCCACACCCCAGGGCCCCAAAAACTTCAAAATTCTGGGTAAGTAGGGCTGAACGAAATACCACCAATTGATTGTTTTTTTCAGCAAAATCGGATACCGACTCAAAAATTTGTATGACGAGGGATCCAATGTTGGCTGAATCCCCGTGCTGGTCTCAGGTGTGGGTGCAGTGACAGCATAGGCATGTCTTTCCACACCAACAGGGGACAAAAGCACCAAGTTGCGGATTTTCTCTGGGTTTTTCACAGCGTAGGATCCTGACCAGTATCCTCCAAACGAATGCCCCACAAGAAAATCGATTTTGTCAATTCTTGAGCTGACTCTCCAGGCCTCAATTGCTTCGAGATAGTAATCCTCTATGTCTTTCAAGAGAGGAACCATTTTCTCCTTATACTCTTTTGATTTCTCCAAATCAACATCAAACGAGTCCACAAGCTTGTAGTATTTCTTATATAAGCTTTTGACGTCCGTTGGCTTTGTGTCGTGGATAGTAATGTGTTCCGATCTTGGAATAGGTTTCCAGTAGTTAATGGAGCTCACCTTGGGGTTGGCAGAAAGACCAAACGAGATGTTGTCCAAGAAATGAACCTTATAGTTATGCTTGAGACCCTTGAATCTGTTGATCAAATGGAAGTTTCTGGCAAAACAACCCAAGGAGGCTCCGTATCCATGGACAAATACAATATGTTTGGTTGTATATGTAGGGTCATTGACCACCTCGAACGAAATCTCATTTATATAGTTACCAGCATCGTCAAGTGGGACTTTGCGGAACATTCGAGTGACACCGGCATTTTCCCGTAAGTTCCCAGGAAACAGAAGATTCACAAGCTGGATCTGGAGCTGCTCCAATCTCCCTGGCTTCAACGAGTTCCACCATATGTTGAAAAGTTGCAGAAAGGGCAATCTTTTCACCACTCTAGAGTTTGGTTTGTAATTGCTTGGGACCTGGAAGAGCCTGGATGCCGAAGTGGATATAAACCGGCAGTTCTGTCGGAGCATTTGTATTGTAGGTGTTGTGGCTGGATAACCTGTGCGCAGTACTTAAGAGAAACCACTCCGATAAGTAGGACCTGGAGGTCAACCAGAGAAAATTGAAAAAAAAAAAAAATCTAAATTGAAACTAGTGAGTGAAATCAAAACAATGGAAAATGAAAGACTTTCCTGTTTCCTCCATCTCTTCTTTGTCAAGTCACTTTCCACCTTCTCTCGCATCTGCCTGACATCTACAACCTGGAATTTCCTCAAATGTCTGGGTCGTCCCCCAAGGTCATTATGTACATCATGACTATTTACAAAATTCATCAGTTGTCGTCTCCCTTCACCAAGCCAACCTTGGCTGGTCTCAACACTCTTTTGTTCAAAAGATATCCTGGCAGTTGCACGTGGAACACAGTGCCTGGCTCTTTGTCTGGCTGTGGGATCTCAAAAGTGGCCTCATGCTGGTTGGGGTCAAACACCTCGCCCATAGGGTCGATCTTCTCAATTCCGTGCTTGTTCAAAGTCTTCTCAAACACAGATCTCGTCATCGAGACACCTTCAAACAAGTTTTTCACCTCCTCGTTCTTCTCCAAGGTCTCCTCTTTGACTGAGCTCAAGGCCAAGCCAAAGTTGTCCAAGGATTCCAACAAATCCTTAGCGAATTTCTGCAAGGCAAAGTCTTTCGCCTTCTGCATCTCTTTCTTGGTGGTTTCCTGCAAATTGCGGAAGTCGGCCACCGCTCTGGCGTAGTGGTTCTTCATGTCTGCGAGTTCCTTGTCTTTGGTCTGCAATTTCTCTCTCAACTCGGCGACAACGGGGTCTTCGGCCTCAGCGTTTTGTGCGTTTTCGCCCTCGGCTGTCTCGGAAGCTTGAGCAGATTCAGTCTCAGCAGCCTTTTGGGCCTCGGCGTCTTTACCTTCCGCTTTCGACTCCTCAGCTTTGGTGGAGTTGAATCTCATTGTTGGCACGGAAACAAATCTTGGAGCCAAGGCCAAAGTTGGTCTGGCGGCTCTTGAGATCACGGGAAAACGGACCGAGGATCTGGCCACGGCAGAATAGAGCGATCTTTGCATGATTAGTGTGGTCTATAAATTTAGAGGTCTTGTATGTTGGAGGCGACTGGATAAATTTTCAGGACTGCCTGCAGGACCATCATGTCTGTGACGTAGAGAAATGGGAAAGGGAACTCTAAGGTGAGAAGAAAAAAAAAGAAAAATAAAAGAAGAGAGAATCGATGGTGTCAATTTGATTGTTTGTAACTTTATTGTTCTCATTTTCTCTCGCATTTTAGATCTTGCCTTGTGTGTGCACATTGGGTGCAAGTCAGGATTTCCCGAATAAACCCTACCACAAATCAGTCCTGGGCCACACTTGGCACTTTGGCCTATCTCACATAATTTCGGA
This sequence comes from Sungouiella suratensis, assembly GCA_030566815.1. Taxonomy (NCBI): domain Eukaryota; kingdom Fungi; phylum Ascomycota; class Pichiomycetes; order Serinales; family Metschnikowiaceae; genus Sungouiella; species Sungouiella suratensis. Next base: position 1,211,617 of record JAKUAV010000001.1, on the reverse strand, counting down.
GTGTTTTTCATTTACTTACATTCCATCGATCAATTCGTCCTTTTTTTAACCCTCTTGATAAAAAAATTTGTGTGGAGTGGCATTTCACATTGCAGTCGTTATCTGATCAAGGCATTTTGCATCTACAACGGAAAGGCCCGTTTGACATTGAGAAAGAAGCGCTGAACATTTCCAGAAGCACGCCCCGAGTTTAGATATGCCTAATTTGTCGAGCGCAGAGATGTCAAAATCAGATGGAAGCTGGAGAAATTTTTCATTGGTTACAAGCTTATCTTCGTGAAATCAACGGGCCGAAGAAGAAGAAAAAAAAAAGATTTCCTTGCAGGAGGGGTACACTGGCTCTTATCTGACGCATCCTATTAGTCCATTATTGCGCATGCAAATCCTTGGATATGGGGTTACAATAGCAGTCAAAACATGGAAGAAAAGCGTGGAACGCAATTCACAACTGACTTGGCGATTTAAAATATTCATCAGATCCATTATCGTTTTTTGACTTTTTTGATCAAGGGTTCAGATTCAAGGTACCAGTGCTCAACTCTCATAGGGCGACATTTGCGGCATTCCCCACATAGAATGCAGGCGCCACGGCGGTCGCCGAGCTATGGAACTCCGCAAATAAAGAGAAAAAAAAGAAGAGAAAAAAAAAGAGCAATTTGAGTTTGAAGTTGAAAAATTCATTGTGGCAGTGGACTCTCGATTTTTGTTTGACTTTGTCCAAAAGTGAAATTCATCGTCTCAAATACTCCAGGGTTCAGATAAGCCCCAGTGGCATTTTGCAAGCCCCAGAATAAGCCGTGTGAAGGACGTTGGTAATATCCTGGTAAGACAGATTTTAAAAAAAATAGTTGGCACGATACAGCACGATACAGAATGTATGAAAAGCCAATAGATTAGCATATAACAAACCTCCCTAATCCGGACTGATAACCTGTGATTCCGCCTTGCGTACTGCACACCATAAGGCACTTTCGACCATAGATAGCAATCAGTTACAATCCTGATAAGTGTATCTAACCGACTAATAGTATATGCATGGTGGTAATTGCAAAAATATGCGATGACCAACTATAAGTTTCTTGGATCCGCTCGACTTTCCAGGAATTTCAATCTTTACTCGAAACTTCCACAAATATCTATAGATCCTCCACAAATGTCTAAAGAAGCTCTGGTGACTCAGGAAATCGCCGAGGAAGGCAACAGCTACGATGATTACAGCTCAGTACAGAACGAGTCGAAGTTCAAGAGATTCTTGAGAAAGCTCCAGGTCGAGGAACCTGGCGACTTGACCACCACCCAGCGGTACTTGTTCAACTACGATTTGAGACCAGTCGAGGCAGCCAGACGCCAGTGGTCTTGGTACAACTACGTGTTTTTCTGGGTTGCTGACTCGTTCAACATCAACACCTGGATGATTGCTGCCACCGGTGTGCAAAATGGCATGACGTGGTGGCAGACGTGGATCTCGGTGTGGATTGGGTATGCGCTTTGTGGAATCTTTGTTTCCATCTCCGCCAGAATTGGTGTGGTCAACCACATCTCCTTCCCAATTGCAGTGAGAGGCTCCTTTGGCATTTTCTTCGCCATCTGGCCCGTGCTCAACAGAGTGGTCATGTCGTGTGTCTGGTACTCCGTGCAAGCCATGGTTGCTGGTCCTTGTATTGGACTTATGTTGAGAAGTATCTTCGGCAAGAACTTGGACGAGACCATGCCCAATGGAATCAGCAACTCGAACTTGACCACATTCACATTCTTGAGTTTCTTCTTGTTCTGGTTGTTCTCCTTGCCTTTCTTGTGGTTCCCTCCTCACAAGATCAGACACTTGTTCACATTCAAGGCGTACGTGGCGCCAGTGGCCGGTGTTGCCTTTTTGGTGTGGACTTTGGTCAAATGCAATGGTGTGGGTCCTGTCATCCACCAGAAGGCAGCATTGAGCGGCTCAGCTCTTGGCTGGGCCTTTGTGGAGTCCACCATGAACTCGTTGGCCAACTTTGCTACTTTGATCACCAACGCCCCAGATTTCTCTCGTTTCGCCGACAAGCCATCGTTCTCCATCAAGTACGTGGTGCAAACGGTCTCCATTCCATTGTGTTTCTCGATCACCTCATTGATCGGTATCCTTGTCAGTTCTGCATCGACCGTGTTGTACGGTGAGACCATGTGGTCTCCCTTGGATGTGTTGGGAAGATTTTTGGACAACTACACCTCCGGAAACAGAGCCGGTGTGTTTTTCATCAGTTTCGCCTTTGCCATTGCTCAGTTGGGTACCAACATCTCGGCCAACTCCCTTTCCTTCGGTACTGATGTCACCGCTCTTTTGCCTCAGTACTTGAACATCAGAAGAGGCTCCTACCTTTGTGCACTTTTGGCCTTGGTTGTGCAGCCATGGAACTTGTTGTCGAGCTCTTCGAAGTTCACCACCTACTTGTCCGCATACTCGGTGTTCCTTTCCTCCATTGTTGGTGTAATCTGCTGCGACTACTACTACGTGAGAAGAGGTTTCCTTAAGTTGACCCACATGTACTCGGTGACCGCCCCAGAGGACTCCAGCAAGCGCTCTTTCTACATGTACAACAAGATCGGTCTCAACTGGAGAGCGCTTGTTGCCTACTTGTGTGGTATCTTGCCCAACATTGTTGGGTTTGTGGGTGCCACCACTGGCGAGGATAAGGTGCCTCAGGGAGCCATGGACGTGTACAGAATCAACTTCTTCATGGGATTCTTCAGTTCAGGTATCGTGTACGCTGTGTTGTGCTACTTGTCGCCAATTGAAGGCACGCCGAACGTCAAGCCATTTGAGAAGTTGTGGATTGAGGAAAACCAGGACGTCGAGGACTTCGAGGCCGAGCTCCAGGGCCACGTTGTGCATGACGGTATTGAGAAGACTGAGGTCTTCAGTTCGGGCCACTCCAAGTTCTAAGCAGAGCCTCGCCTGGAGCAGGCTCCAAGTGTATAATAAGTGAATCATAGGAAATTGAGTGTAGAAGTAGGACGAAGACAGATTGATCAAAAGACTAAAAAAAGAAAAGATAAGAAAGGAAAAGAAATCGAGTTGATATCTCATCTGAAGTCATTATCGAGATAGCACTTTCTGGCTGATTTCTTATCGGTATCCTCCTCTCCCAGGCCCAACTTTATCGTCTCATTCGCAGCCAAAAAAAGTGCGCGCGCTTGATAATATCTACAGTGCCGCAGAGGAGTGAGTCATATAAGTCCTAGATCGGCCCGGTCCATTAACTGCAGGGCGACTCCAGATAATTTTCAGCTCACAAGCGTAACTCAACCATCCGCCAAAACAAAGAAAAATGTTGTCCAGATCAGTCCGCAGAGCATTTTCCACCTCCTCGCCAGCCTACAAGAAACTCACCATTGGGTTGATCCCCGGTGACGGAATCGGCAGAGAAGTCATCCCAGCAGGTAAGGCCGTGTTGGAGAACTTGCCAGCCAAGTACGACTTGCAGTTCGACTTTGTCAACTTGGACGCCGGCTTCGAGTTGTTCCAGAAGACAGGAACCGCTTTGCCAGACGCCACTGTCGATGCCTTGAAGAACAACTGTGACGGTGCCTTGTTTGGTGCTGTGTCTTCTCCCACCGTGAAGGTCGAGGGCTACTCGTCGCCAATTGTCGCCTTGAGAAAGAAGTTGGGCTTGTACGCCAACGTGAGACCAGTCAAGTCTGTGGAGGGCGTGGGCAGACCAGTCGACATGGTCATTGTGCGTGAGAACACCGAGGACTTGTACATCAAGGAAGAGAAGACATACACCAGAGAGGACGGCACTGTTGTCGCTGAGGCCATCAAGAGAATCACCGAGACCGCCACCTCCAACATCGCCAAGATGGCCTACGAGATTGCCTTGTCAAGACAAGCCATCAGAGAGGCGTCCAAGGACTCGTCCATCCACTCCAAGCCCTCGGTCACCGTCACCCACAAGTCCAACGTGTTGTCGCAGTCGGACGGTTTGTTCAGAGAAACATGCAAGAAGGTCTACGACGCCAACAAGGACAAGTTTGCCTCGATCGACTACAAGGAGCAGATTGTGGACTCCATGGTGTACAGAATGTTCAGAGAGCCCGAGATCTTCGACGTGGTGGTGGCTCCAAACTTGTACGGTGACATTTTGAGTGACGGTGCTGCTGCTTTGGTTGGCTCCTTGGGTGTGGTCCCTTCCGCCAACGTCGGTGCTGACTTTGCCATTGGTGAGCCATGTCACGGTTCTGCTCCAGACATTGAGGGCAAGGGCATCTCCAACCCTATTGCCACCATCAGATCCACTGCTTTGATGTTGGAGTTCATGGGCTACCAGGATGCCGCGGCCAAGATCTACGAGGCTGTGGATGCCAACTTAAAGGAGGACAAGATCAAGACCCCAGACTTGGGCGGAAACTCCTCCACCCAGCAAGTCATTGACGACATCATTGCTCGTTTTTAGACACTAGATAACGATACGAGGCGACTGTAGAGATGAAGAAATGCAAATTCTTTGCTTTCAATTGCATGTTATGCATTTTGCACCTACACATTATATTTTGCAGCCGTCAAATGCAACAGTCATGAGATTCACATCCAGCCTTTGTCTCCAGCCTTTGTTTCCTGCCTTCGACTCCGATCCATCTCCCCAGTCTATGTCTCTCTCACGAAACAAGCTGCAAAAAACCCAATGCCGCCGTCCTCTTTTGGCACTGACCTGACGCATCCACCGGCCATTTCTATGCACCTGTCCATATCCCCGTCACACAAAGTAGAGAACTCCTGCTCCCAGCCTCTCCTTGGCCAAGATGGAATCACAACATCTCTGTGTGCTAGCTTCCAGCCCTTTGCCTTGAGTTCAGGGTCAGAGAGCAAATCGACCACCACCCTCTCGTTCTCGTGTGGGTGTATGGAGCATGTGGAGTATACGACTTTCCTCGCGCTTGGGAACGACAAGGCGTGTTTCATGATCTTGAACTGAAATCCCGCAAGCTTGTTGAGTCGCTCTGTATCGATATCTTCCTTGGTTTCCTCCTCGGCATTGGCGTCCTCTATGGCTCTGCCAAAGATACCTGATCCACTACATGACGGATCCACCACCATCCCAGTCACCGTTGGGAAATCCAGGGGTAAGATTTTTGTGAAGTCCGAGTGCGTGGGGTGTATAAGGCTCTTTTTCGATTTCCCCGTAGCTTTCTCGCACATGGTCTTTAACACTTTCACTCGGTGGTTGTCTCTTTCGAACGCAAACACCACTCCGTTCTCGTGCTGGTTGACATACGATGCAGCGTGGGTGGTTTTGTTCCCCGGTGCAGCACATGCATCAATCACCTCGGTGTGGACGTCATTCTCGTCGAAGTTTAGGATTTCTGCTGGGAAGCATGAGGCCCTGTCCTGAATGATAACTTCACCATGCAAATACGCCTCCGTTGAGGTCAACTTTTCTCTTGGGTGGATTCCATATAAGTTTTTGATGTGCTCGTCTTTATAGATGAGCCCAGGCTCCGTCAACTCGCTGAGTGAGTCCACCGGCTCGAGATTCTGGAAAAATGCATGTTTCTTGAATAATTGCTCAGTTGTTGTCTTGATCGTGTTCACTCTGACCCACCTGATCGGCGTCTCATCATCGTCGAGTCCCTCTTTAAGCGGGAGCTGGTCCACAGCCTTGACTTTATGCTTTAGCTTCAATTTGATGAGCTCCGCTTGCATTCTGGTCTTGTTGAGCAAGAAGGCATCTTTGATTGGATGTTTCCCCAGCTGAATTCTTCCCTTTGCCGAGAATAGGAAGTCGTGCACCAACAACATTAGAAGCGACTCTTTCACTTTCAATTTCTTGATTTGTGGAACATCTTTGAGCTTGGACTTGCGGATGATCTCGTTGATGTGGTCCTTGTACTTCAAAGTGGAGATGACAAGGGCATAGATGTGTTTTGGTGAGTTTGTCAATTTGGCATTGAAAATGCGATTCTTGAGGCCTCGGTCGCCCTCTTTGACGAACTTTTCAGCTTCAAAGTAGAGCTTCATGTTGTAGTATCTGGTTAGTTGGTGCAGGAAGTGATGAGCACAGAAGGTGGGGGAGCAGTAGGACAGAGGGTAGGTCGAGATTTTATTTCTCATGTATGCGAGACTGGAATCATTGTGGTCAATTCGAGATTTGCTGGCTGAATAGTGATTTCTTTCAAAAATTCGAATTTATGTGCTCAAATTCTGTATTCGAGTGAATGTCCATTTTGCAGCTTAACGCGAATAATAATTGAGAGATGAAATTGTGAAGTAACCTAGACCAATAATTGGAATTGGACAAATACCAAAAAAAAAAAGAAAGGGGAAAATTCAGAACAATTTTTGCGGGTTCAGTTGGTCCTTCCAGGGAGAGTCATATCTAGGTTCCTCAAAGATTAGATATTGCAAAATTAATCCCATCATTGTCCATGTCCACCTTCTGTTTGTTCCTCTCAGATCACTAATCTCCACCTTTTCTGTGCGCAGTTCCAGTTCCACCCGGAGCTAACAGCACCCCACAGTAAACTCACCACTGAACCCAAAAAAAAAAATCAAGAATCGAAATTCTCATATGCATCATTCTCTATTCCTTCGAGTTTCGTCCATAATCCCTTTTCTAATCAAATCAAGCCATTTCCCCCAGGGTGTCTCCCTCACAGTATTCTCAGCAAGATATACGGTGTACGGATCTCTCTCACCTCCGCCTAGCATTACACACTAAGCTACGTCAGTCCCGTCAGCACCGATGCAACCACCAGCGAACGCCTACCAGCCAGGCACAAAATTGACCGTGGGCTCGCACAAGGTCTCCATCATCAAATACTTCTCAGCGGGAGGTTTTGCTCACGTCTACACATGCAACATAGAACCGGCATTCCACAATAACACTACCGCTTGCTTGAAGCGAGTGGTGGTGCCCAACAAGACGCAATTGACGTTGTTAAGACAGGAGGTCGACGCCATGAAGAGATTGCGTGGGAACAAGCATATAGTGTCGTACATCGACTCTCACGCGTCCAGACTAAATGTGCCTGGGCCCGACAGCACCCAGCAATACGAGGTGTTGTTGTTGATGGAGTATTGCCTGGGGAAAGGATTGATTGATTTCATGAACACCAGACTCACCCACAGACTCACCGAGCCCGAGATCTTGCTGATAATGGGCCAGATCACAACTGGTGTGGCCATGTGCCACCACTTGAAACCACCATTGATCCACAGGGATATCAAGATTGAGAACGTCTTGATTGACGACAACGGAACATACAAGCTCTGTGACTTCGGATCGGCCGTCGAGTACAGCCCTGTTCCCAAGAACAGTCAGGAGTTCCAGGCATTATCTCTGGACATCATGCAACACACAACTCCACAGTATAGAGCTCCCGAGATGATCGACTTGTCACGTGGGTTTCCCATCGACGACAAACTGGATATTTGGGCTTTGGGCGTCTTCTTGTACAAGATGTGCTACTACACCACGCCGTTTGAGCTGCCCAACCAAAGGACTCTACAAGATTTGGAACAGCTGATCCTACAATCGGCGGCCACCCTCAGGTTCCCACTGCATCCTCAATTTACGCCTAGACTACAAAACATCATTCGGTGCTGCTTGAGAGAGGACCCGAGACGCAGACCAAATGCATTACAGCTCTTACAGGAAGTTTGTCTCATGCAGGGCATCAAACAAATTCCAGAGGTGGTACCGTACTCCGTGAGGCTCCAGAAACAGCAGGCGCAGGCGAATGTGGTTAGCAATGGGAACTCCACGAACTTGCAGACGGCGCACGAAACGCAGAAAGTGACACTAAGTTTGCGTGCATCCAAGTCTCCGCCAGATGCATTTGCAAGTATCGACAAGAGTAAAGCTCTCACGTTGGGCCAGAAGTCAAAAGCAAGACCGAAACTGGCGATATACCAGAGCTCGGATCCGACCAGCAATGGCTCCACCACCTCACTTCATAATCTCATCAAGCAGCATGTCAGTGAGAGCAACAACGAGATCTCCAATATCAGAAAGTCAGAGGATCTCGATCGTGGAACCCTCGACTTCTTAAGGTCCAAGGACGAGAATGTCAAGAACCAGAATACTGGTGGCTCTATCAAGGACTCAATCAAGAATGGCATACGCAGAATTAGCACCGGCGGTTCAATTGGCCAACAAAGAAGTGGGTCTTTTAATTACAAGCGGTCAAGCATTGCATCAGCAAAACAACTCTTTTCGAATTCGAAGAATAACTCCGAAGAGAACTTGCGGATTCCCTCAGGTGAAAATCCAAAGAGGAAATCTTCGATCCAAAGACGTATGGCCGCACTCCTCAAGAGCGACAAGAAAGTTGCCAAATCAGCTTCAGGTTATGGAAAGTACACCGATGCAGACGATATCACTGCAATCAACCGCACCGATCTTTCTCGAAACGCAAGCTCAGAGTCAATCAGCTCGGCCGAGGTGCTGCCTCCAACACATTATGAGTTTGAGGAAAAGTCACATTCTGTACCGGAGAAATCCAAGGCGCCTGTGATTGTTGTGCAGAAGGACTCATCAAAAGTGTCGGCGCCAAAACCCTCGAAGTATGGCCATCTCAACCACAAGTACGACGCTCCACCTCCTTGTCCACCAAGCTTGAGTCACAGTCCAATGAAGGGCCAGAGTAAGAGCCCAGTGGGTTCGAAGACTTCTGCTTCGCTCAAGAACTCGATTGGCAGTTCGAAGAGCCCTGTTGAGAAGACCAAACTCACAGTCAACAAAAAACCACCTCCTAAGCCCAAGAAGCCCCTGCATTTGCAAACGCACGAGGGTGATCAAAGACGTCTCAGCGTATCTAGCGATGTTTCGCTACCGGATGTGGATGATCTCGAAAAACAATTTGCGAGGAGGTTCCCTAGCTATGTATAGCTCATTATATCTACAGATGCATTGAAGCACACGAACAAATCAGTTGCTTGAAGCGAAGCAAATTCTACAAAACTTCTTCTCAAGACATATACTTCCGTTGATTTACGATGACTCAGATCCAGAGTATTCAACCACAGAGTCCAAGATGAAGTCAACACCCTCGTCGAACTTCTCCTGAATCACATCCCACAACCCGTCCGCGGAAGATTTCAAAACACGCCCAAACTTTCTTCTTGGTCTCTTGCCATCATCACTGTCCTTCGTTCCTGCCCAACATGGGTTCAGTTGACTGGTGAAAACGACGGAGTTCTGGTAGTACCAGTCCACCATGGACTCATCCATCACGGGCACAAGCGGTTTGAGAACAGATCGACTCACGAAAATCACAGTACCCTGTACCAAATCCTTGATCTCCTGCGATGGCCTTTTCGCATATAAGTGCACAATCGACTGGTAAGCATCACCGTAGCCCACAAACACCAACTTTTTTAGCTGTGGGAAGTACGTCAAGTAGTTGTCCCACACCCACAAGAGAAGTTCCTGTGAGAATATGATGGGGTTGTAGTTCGAAGGCTTCTTTTGGCCCAGTGAGTCACGGCTTGGTAAAGACGCCGCCATAGCTTCGGTGTATGATGGCACATTGATATCCATGTACCCAACTTTGTCGGTTACATTCTCAGAGGCAAGCTCCTTGGCAACTCTCTCCATGATCTTCGGAAGCGGATGTTCAAGCACAACAGATGTGCTACTGTCGATGTACCCGTTGAGCGGGTTGATGTTGGCCCACACTTCTGGCGGATCGTGGATGGACAACACAATGGTGTTGCACTCGTTGATGTCGGGGCTTGCCAACACCAAGTCGTCGAGGTGAGTCGGTAGGTCTGTGCTGAACGACGCGTGTTTTTCGTCCTTCTGGTCTATCACAGGCAAGCTGATGAATCCGTGCTTCAAAAACACTTCCTGTGCCTGGAATGCTCTCACGGGCTCTGCAAATGACAACATCCGGCTTCCAGACAAGTCGTAGACGTCGTCAAACACATGCGAAGGGTTGCCTGGCTCCATGCACTTCCAGTATTTTGCCTGTGTCTTCATCACCTCGCTCACTGTCTCTATCGCATCAGGACGGGGCTGTGTTGTGATGGTGGACTCTGGTGGCTCCCCGATAAGCACTTTGGCAACTCCCAACGCACTCTTACTGATGGAGTCCAAATTGTAGCCTCCTTCTAGGATTACAGTAAGCTTTCCTCTCGCGATTGCTTTGAGCATGTGCGTCAATTGGCCATACCCAGCAGGAGTCACATGGCACTGACCAATCAAGTCGCCGTCTGCGGCATCAAAACCTGCACTGACAATGACCAAGTCTGGGTCGAACTCGCTGATGATTGGAATGACCACCTTGCGGAAAGCATACACGTAATCAGAGTCTCCAACACCAGCGTTTTGCCAAGGAATGTTCACGGAAAACCCCTCGCCCTTGCCCTCGCCAACCATGTCATGGCCACCGTATTTTGTTCCTGGGTAGAACTTCCCGTTCTCGTAACGATGGAGCGAGATGTAAAGTACACGTGGATCATCATAGAAGGCCCGCTGCGTGCCGTTGCCGTGGTGAATATCCCAATCAAGAATCACTATGCGCCGGACGGAGTCAGGATATGACTTCAAGATGTTTTTAGCCGCCACGGCCACATTGCTGAACAAGCAGAATCCACCCGGTGTGTCTGGCTCTGCGTGGTGGCCCGGAGGACGCACAATCGCCAACGAGTTCTTGACTTTGCCCTCCACAACAGCCTTGCACGCCTCAATCAGGCCACCGCACGACAATTTAGCCGACAAAAACGAGTCGTTGTTGACATAAATCGAGTCTCCCTTCTCTGTCTCTTCAAGTAGCTGGTCACGAGACATGGCCTCGGTGGACTCAATGAACTTCAAGTGCTCCTCAGTGTGGACCTCCAAAATCTCGTCTGCAGTGGCTTCTCGGATCGGGATCTTCACCATGAGTGGACCGATATCCTCCGTTCCCGATAATGACTTGTCGAGCACCAACCCGGCCTCCGCCAACTTCTTGTAGATCCGGTAGATTCTGCGCGGGTCTTCTGGATGCGGGTCGATGTACTCGAAGTAAGATGTGAAGATCTTGGCGTGGTATCTCATCCGCACATCGTAGACCAACCCCGTCTTGAGTGGGGTGTAGAACAACTCTGGTCTTTTGTGAGGCACAACGACCAAGTCGGTTTTCTGTCTCTTCGTTCCGTTTTGCGGCGCAGAATCCGTGCTCTCAGTCTTGACAATATCCTGAGCTTTCACTTCCCCATTGGTGACATTTGCTTCTTGTGTGGGCAAATTGTCACCCACTTCCAATTTCACTGCCGAGTCAGCCTCGCCAGAATTCTGTTGTGGAGTGTCGGCCACGTCTAGCGGTCTTTTCTTTTCGTTTTCAACTTCCATGCTGCGTGCTTACACGATTTGTGAGTGGTTGAAAAATCAGTGGTGGAAATTTGGTGTGTTTGCGCTAAACTTTAGAAAGATAAACTAGAAGATTGTTGCAGTTAATTGAGACCTGCCAGACGGGCTCTGCAGCAGGTGTCTGCAGGACCATAGTTTGGAGGGTTCAATGTGGACGCAAATCCTTGCGAATTTTATTTCTTGGACTGGGGAGGGAAGAGGAAGTGAATGAAAAGGTTGGATAAGGAATTTCAATTTTGAAAGCAACTGGTTTTTTAAATTCATGACTTGACACTCCCCTAAAATTTTCCCAGAGTTATCTCCATTGAGTGTCTATTTTGTCTATTTCCTTAGTGTCTTAGCTGCCGCGTGGAGAGGCGGTGTAGTGCGTATACATTGGACGAATAATAAGCAGTTAACAAATCGCATTGTCTGGCGAGAGAAGCCGGCCTCAATTATCGGCGGGATGAGCGCAATCTCCTGTCTGGAACGAGCTGGTGCGTCCGACCCAGACCGACCTAGAGTCACACGAGAAGAACTCAGAGAAAAAAAAAAAAAAAGTAGAAAAAAAAGGGAAAAGTAAATTTTATGTCTACTTTGCGAGAATCTGTTTCCGTTCGTGATGAGAATTTTCTTCTTTTTTTGTTTGTGTTGGGGAAGTTCATCAGGGCTTATGGGTGTTATCAAGTGGGCTGCGAAGGTGCATGGAACTTGTGCCTCGATTCCTCGCATACCCAGATATCTGAAGGGGAAGTGGACAAGGTGACCAAAAGAGAGTTGAAGATTATGAAAATTGGGTTTTAGAAATCTCTAAGAGAGCAACCAACCTTTTTTTTTGTTTAATTTTGGGAGTTCTTTTACTCGGCCTTACTAATTGTCTTCTCTGTAGATCTCGATATGGTGCGAACAGTTAGCGAGGAAGATCTCAGCAGCCCAAATTTGAACAAACCGGGGAAGAGAAATACATCTAAATTTTTCTAAACTTTTTCAATTTTGAACTGATTAAGACCATCTTTCAATGAATTCCGGTCGGCTTAGTATGGTTTGAACCTGGACTTCTCCTTCTTGTCCTTGTGTCTCTTTTCCTTCTTCTCCTTCTTCTCCTTCTTTTCCTTCTTCTCCTTTTTTTCTTTCTTCTCCTTCTTCTCCTTTTTCTCTTTCTTGTCCTTCTTTTCTTTCTTCTCCTTCTCCTCTGTCGATACAACTTCACTGATATTGATAGGTAACTGCCAGGCTTTCACCATACCGTCTTCACCGCATGTCAATGCCTTGTTTGTTCCCGGAATTATCAATGCGTCTCTCACAACTTCTTCACCATGTGCTCTTGGGAACAGAATTGCCTTGTCAAGCGAAAATCTTTCGGTGTTGGCATCAAAGGGCAAAACTATCAAGGATCCTTTCAGATTAGCACCATAGAACACTTTCTCTTGGTCAATGTCAACAACATACTCGCAGTCTGGCCATATGTTTCTCACGTCGCCAACTTCATTGGGGAGCGGCTCATCGTTGACCTCATAATCTGTACTGTTCAATTCCCAGAACCCTAAAGTCTCCATATGCGAGAGCACAGAGATTCTGTTTGGCCTTGTGAAGTGGCACGAGTGCACCGACGCAAAGTTGATGACCTGGTGCAATGCATCGTCTTCGTCTGCGTCGTCCAAATTGTATATGTTCACACATCCGTCGGTGGATCCAGACATGAGGAAGTTCTCTGTTGGATGGAACTTGATGTCGGTGATGTCGTCATGGTGAGAGTCCACGAACGATCGGAGAATGTCGCCTGGGTTCTTCAAGTCCCAAATGTGCAATTCTGCATCGCTTCCCACGAGTTCTGTGCCTCCAGCTAGGAACTGTCCCTTTGAGCTTCCCAAGGATAGGAAGTTTGATCTTTTTGGGTTCGTTAGCGTCAATTGGGGCTTTTCGAGTTTTTGTCTGAGATCCCAGATCTTGATTCCATCGGTCAGCGCCGAAGCCAAAGTGTACTCGTCAATTTTATCTATGTCATTGATGCTTGATTCGTGTGCCTTGATGTCTATAAGTGGGGTCTGAGTGAAATCTGTGGAGAACACCCTAATTCTTCCAGAACTTGTGGATGAGACAAACGAGCCGCCAAAAACGCTCGGGAACAATTTTAGCGAGAGAATCCACTCGTCGCTGCTCAGTGGCCAGGTGTATAGTAAAGAAGCCATGGTTGTCATCGCAGCCTACAGACAGGTCAATAATGAAGAGATGGCACGGGAGATAGAAACCCAGAATGAACTTTTTTGCAGGAAGTGGGTTCCAGTAATATTAGTAGACAATTGAAGAGAAAATTTCAATTATCTGAAAAATTGATAAGAGATAATTTATAAAGGTGTCCAGTAGTTTATTTGCTCGAGCTCATTTTTCGTGTTTGTGCCATACATAAGCTCGCATGTCTGTCAGTGAGGTAGAGAAGCACAGAACATACAGAGGAGAAGAAGAGAAAAAAACTTCAAACCTCCAATGCGTAATCAAAACAGTGGCTTCTATTCAAATGATTGAAAATTTTCATTCCAATCTTCTTTTCTCTTTTTTATTTATTCTTTTATTTTTTTTCACAGCCAAATCACTTCCCATACCTATCTGCCCTATTCCATCTCCCTGCACACACGGGGCTTGTTATTCTATAAACCTACTTACTCTTTCTACCCGCCATGAGTAGTATCGTTAAGAAATCTTCGCAGTTCACTCCGAAAGTGAAAAGGAGATCCATCCGCCGTGGATCTGCAATTGCAACCCCTCCGGCAACTCAAAAAGAAGCGTCTCCGTCTTCAACTCAGGATCCCAAAACACAGGCTCCACTTACGCCAGCAGCCACTCAAATACCGGGCACGCAGGATGCCGTGGCTCCTTCCCCGCTTCTGAAATATGCCTTGACTGGCGGTGATGGTTTGAAGACAGCTCAGGACGCAGATGCAGACGCAGATGTGGATCCTATGGATACAAGTAAGAAAACAGAAGAAGCCATAGAGGACAAGAGCGATGAGGACAACGAGGACAACGAGGATTATGGAGATAACGATATCTTCAAGAAACCGCAGGATATCAGCCAAAGAAGACGGTCCTCTGTGGCCAATCAGAGACGTCTTTCTGGTATATCTGCCTTCAGAAGGTCCGGGTCGATCTCTGGAACGCCGGGGTCGGTTGGCCCAGACGGCGAAGAGAGACTTGTTGCACCCGTGCTGATTGGAATTCCAGTGTCGAAGCCAGTGAAAAAGCGGAGATCGTCATCGGTGGCCAGAGGGTCTAAAAGACTAAGTAGATCCGAGGGTTCGCCATTCCCGAAGGCTGGTGACGCTGTTATCGAAAGAGAAGACGAGTTCAACGAGGAAGAAGAAGACGAGAATGCTGAGGACGAGCAAACAGAAGCAAACGCAGAGAATGCGTCTCAGCCGGTCACAATAGCTCCACCGAAGCGCAGACTGACGGCAGCTGCAGAAGTAGAGGGTGATTTCGTGTACGGGATAGACAAGCACACGAACCGCCTTCGAAAGTTCAAGACGCTGGCGGAGGTGGACTCCGACTTGGATGTGGCTCCACCAGACTTGGTAACTACAATCACGAGCATCGACCAGCTACCACGGAAACTAGACAAAAGCGACTGGCAGCTTCTCGCACATATTGAGGTGTCGGACGAGTTGCAAATGAAGGACTTGTGCAAACCCTCGCTACCGTTTGGGTCATACAGTGACAATTACAAGAAGTCTGTGGATGCGCAGGAGAAAATCAGACACAACCGAAAGTTGAGATCAAAAGCAAGGAAGACGGCTAGAGAGCAAAGAATATCATACGAGGAAGCTCTCAAGATTCACTCCGTCAATGGGCAAGTGGAAGTACCGAGGAACAAAGTTTTGAGTTTACTTGATGAGCCAGATGAACCCCAAAGCACAGGTGGTCTTAAAGTCACACTTGTTGATTCCCAAATTATAGTTGATCAGGAGTCTACAACAGTTTCTAAGAGACAAAATGCCGAAGCTGGAGATAGAGTCGTGGAAATCGAAAATGCTTTTGAAAATCCGATCACCTCCAAGTCTTACAGTAAGCTGTCACACACGGACACATGGACCGACGATGAGCTCAAGCAATTCTACAAAGCCCTCAGTACCTGGGGAACCGACTTCACCTTCATTGCGCTGATGTTCCCATACCGCACGCGGCGTCAAATCAAGCGCAAGTTCATTTTGGAAGAAAAGAATAATCCACAATTGGTGGAGTTGGCCTTGAAGAGAAAATTGCCTGGGAACTTCATGGACTTCGAGCAGAGTGCTTTGTCATTGAAAGAATTGGCGGATATTGACGCCATGAGACAACTCAATGCGCAAAGAGCTGCAGAAGGAAAACCCACAGAGGAGATCAAGAGCAGATTCCCAACGAAAGCAAGGTTCGATCTCGAGATTGAAGAGCTTAATCGCGAGCACAAGCGTCATATTGAGGAGATCACCAATGAGCGTGAGAGGGCTATCAAGGAGGACTTGGAGGCTAGCAGAAAGAGAGAGATTGAGTTTAGAACAGGTACCAAGCCAATGACGAGAACGCAGATGAAGCAGGAATTCAAGAAGAACGAAATTGTGGTGGGTACTCTTGACCAGCCCGTTGGATACTCAGAGAACTAATCTTTGGGTACTGCATAAAACACGAGTCGCGATCAGGAGTGAGTCAATGTGAAATCTGACTCCATCTCACAACTACATTCGTTTCTCGGAGATCTTCATGGCCCATGTGTGCCGACAAAAACTTCTTGCTAGAGGTGTCTAGCGATGAAGGCAAAAATCTGCTTACCTTCACGGTGAAGGGGCGTCCGTCACGATTTTTCCAATATGTCAGAGTGCCCTTAATCACAATACTTGTGGCATTCACTGCACAGCAGTGCTTGAGCATCTACCACGACAGTGATAGGTATTTCAATGAGTTCGTTGCCACATTGACCGGAGGTCATCAGCAAAATCAGGTATACAGTTTGCACCTGTACATTCTCCATGGTGTTGTGCTCCTATTCCTTGTCTTTCTTGTCTCGATTCAGGAACAGTCAGACAGTCTCATGGTTATGCAAGATTTGGGGATCCAGTTAAGCAGCCGCAAGAGATGGGCTTTCAAAAACTCTGGAAGCGAAAAGGAGTTTATCCCGCTCTCTGATATCATAGACATTGTCATCCACGAAGGGTTCCATGGGTATGGCCAGGTGATCTTCTACATGTGCGTATTGACGAAAGCCAAAGAAGGAGGCAGCACTCAAGGTAATGGCATACGCGTCATCTTCCCCAACTTCCTACCGAGAAAGGATATACTCTTGCAAGTTTGGAAGCAGAGCCGAAAGCTTCTCTATGGAGACAACAGGCGGCATTTCCGTCGAGTGCCAGGGCAAGGACTTCGGGAAGTCCAGCACCTACACGAATAGATGATTACAGATCGACTCGATTAAACCTTCTATTAAAACTTCATATTAACCCAAGCGGTTTTGCAACCTGTGCAATTATTGACCCAATTGTTTGAAAACGTGAGCGAACTTACGTTTCTCTGCCAAAGCAGCGACCAGCAAACTGGCGCCCAAGTAGCAGGCGACACTTAATAGTAATTTGGAGTGGTGAACGGAAAGACCAGACATTGGCATGAAATGAGATGCAAGCATATCGAATTGGAAACAAGAAAAAAAAAAAGATTAGATATCAGGGATGGCCAGAAGATATATATACGCAGAAAATAGCATCTTCTGACCGCGATTCCGAGTTTTTCCGTAGGCGATTGTGAGTCAAGTTGAGTCAACAGACGCAGGGAAGCCCATTTTGCATCACCTGAGGTGTATTCGCTTACGAGATCTTAGTGCATATCTGCAGGGCGCACATAGGAATAAAGCCTGGTGGAAACAGTATAAAAGGGACGGGATCCCCATTTATTTTGCTTGTGTCATTCAGATTTTTCTCCTTTCATTTCAATTTCCATTTCCCTTCGTCTCCATCTCTCCGCTGTGTTGTCGTCTGGTGATAGTTCCAGTTAGAGAATTGCGCGCAGAGTGGCGCCAGGACACATCGCAGCCAATTGAGCAATTCGGAGTCAGAAGCCCGAAGCGGGAGAACCCGGGACCCTCTTATCGAGATAAAAGAAATTTGTGATCCTCATACTTTTGGAGATTGAACAGCTCAGAGCAGGAAAAGGAAAGTGGAAATCAAAAAATGAAATTTAAATCTCACGTATTCCGCTCCTCGGTTCTGGCTGCTATATTTGGCGACACACTCACATTCTCAAGTGTTATGTACTACGCGTAATCCAGAGGCACATTCAGCCACAGACTACCACAAGAGAGTCCAGGAACCAGGAAGCAAAGAACAGAAAAACGAGAAGAAGATTTTAAGAAAGATTGATCTGTATGAGAAATTCAAAACGGATATTATTTGTTTGGTTTGTTTTCCGATCTTAATGTGGAATTCCCTCTCATTTCATGTCTCTTTGCGTCTGTATTGTGAGTTAATTTTCACATTTGACAATGGGCTCTTCCACCTCTAAAAAATTTCTCACACTTCCGATTGTTCGGGCACACCTGGACAATGCCAGGAATTCTTGACATTGAAATTAGAAAAGAAAAAAAAAAAAAAAAATTTGTATTTTTCGATGACTGGGTCCAGTCCATATGCCAGAGTCTAAAAATATTTCTGGCTCTTCCAAGTTCATCATCTACCCCGATCGCCGTGACACGTTTTTAGTCCCTTGTTGCCGTAATTAGCGAGCTAGCGTAGAGCCTATATTCAGTATGAAACCCCAGTGTAGTGCAGATTATTGTCAGTGGACTAAAAACACACCCGCACACCACCAACCAGAGCAGGAAAAAATAAACAAAAAAACTGGCCGTGGGCAGCTACTACAACGCGCATTCCGCATCATTTTTCGTCAGGAATTATTACCGTCAATTTGTCATAGCTCTGGCGACTTGTCAAATTTTAGGGCTATTCCTTTTCTTCATCAATTAATCGGTGCTTTCATCAACAGATCATCAGTTTCGAAAAAGCGTGTTGGCCCTGCATCCTTGATATATACCCCTAGCGAGATCATCCACATCAAAAGATCCTACTAAACTTCCCCGTTCAGATCCACCTGTTATCCGCTTCAAATCCATGACAATCACGTGAACTCCCCTAAACAATCTTGATTTGTCCTGAACTTCCAATCTAATATCCAACCATAGTCATTCCTTTACTACAGAGAAAAAAGATGCCAGATCCGAAACCTGAGGTGTCAAGTCCGAAGAAATTTTTTAAGGCGTTCAACGTGTCGCCGTTCCGTCACTCGAACAAAAACGAATCTCCCAATGCTACCACCCCGGTCGGCACTCCAAACTCCTTCACAAGTTCCATGAACAATTCATCTCACACACAAACATTTTCGTCTCAGAGTCGAACGACAACCAACTCCTCTGCGCAGATGCTGAACTTCCCACAGAATCAACAACAGAATCATCAGCAGAGCCACCAGCTACAGTTTCAACACGGGCGGAGCCAGTCACACGAGATCTCACACTCGAGAAATGACCTGGCTCTGAAATCCTGGGCTTCCTTGATCCCGCCGATCCCCACCCAGTCCCGCCACGGCAGCGCTTCGCTGAGCCGCGAGTTGAAGGTGCATCTGAATAGACACACCATTGCCATTCTGCCTACAGGCTCCAAGGAGATTCCGGACATGCTTCAGCCACTGCCTCATCCTCAGAACGAGCGCACTTTCATTGTGTCGCGAAATTCCAACTCTGCATCGCCCATGCTGGAGCAGTATAATGACCCAGGGCTGTACTTCCCACACACTTCGCCTCCAGCGACTCAGAATATTCCCTCGGGGCTTTCAAATCAACAAGCCCCCAGGTACCATCAGTCGCGGCCGTCAAACGCGGGAACTCCGCCCACGCGGCCGTTTGAGCGAATGCACGTCCGTCTGAACCTGTCGCAGAGCGCACATGTGCCTCCGCCTCCGCTGGTGCCTGCTCCTCCTCAATTCGAGAGCCACAGGCTGCAAGAGGCGGTGCTCACGAAACAGAGCAATCCCCTTGTGCAGCAACAACACCAGCAATATCAACAACTACCACAGCAGCAGCAACAGCAGCAACAGCAGCAACAGTATCAGATGCCCCAACAGAATAATGGACAATACCAGACTCAATGGAACCAGCAAAGACAGATGGCATACCAACCACAGCCATCTGCTCAGCCCCAGTCTCAGCCTCCAAATCAGCCACCATCGCAACCTCAGTTGCAAACCAATAACCTGTTCCAGAGACAAGCTCCACGTCCAAAGAGGACTCCGACGGAGAAGAAACGCAAGGTGTGCAACAAGTGTGGCCAGATCATCAATGGCCAATTTGTGCGGGCTTTGGGGAGCGCATATCACATCGACTGCTTCACGTGCTACCAGTGTGGGAAACAGTGCTCTGCGAAATTCTTTCCTCAGGAAATTGTCAATGCTGAGGGCCAGACTGTTCAGGTGCCCCTCTGCGAGTACGACTACTTCAAGAAGCTCGATCTCATCTGCTTCGAGTGTAATAATGCGTTGAGGGGTCCGTATATCACTGCTTTGGGCAATAAGTACCATTTGGAGCACTTCAAGTGTTTCTCTTGTGGAAAGGTGTTTGACTCCGACGAGAGTTACTACGAGCACGAGAACAACATATACTGCCACTTGCATTACTCCAAATTGTTTGCGACAAAGTGCGAGGGGTGTCAATCTTCAATCGTCAAACAATTCGTGGAGTTGTTCAAGGGAGGTAGAAATCAACACTGGCATCCAGAATGTTACATGGTGTTCAAATTCTGGAATGTGTACATCACTGCGGACTCTGTTGGACTTCAAGAGAAGCTTGGTATGGAGGTCATTCTGGCAAATCTCAATGAGATCGAGCCAGATGATCTTTTGGTTGTTGAGCAACAAATTGAGAGTGTGGTCTTGAACTGTTGGCTTGTTCTTTCGGGCTTCGAAGAGATTTCGGCAACTTGCATTTCTGAGATGCTTCTATGTGCCTGTACTGGCAAGAGAGCTAGCGGGCTTTTTTCCACGGGAAAATTGGTGCTTTACGTCGAAACGCTCTTTGATGCTTTGGACTTCGTTCAGAAAATGTGCTTGGAGCATAAAGTCGACACTGCGCCAAACGACACTAAGAGTGTTTTGACTGAGGAAGTGTATTCTGTTGATGCGTTTGACAAGTTTCAGACACTTCGAAAGGAGCCAAGGAACATCTCTGGCAAGCTCATGAGCTATTTGGCTATATTGAGAAAGTCTAATCAGTTATCTGACTCTGGAAGTCTTTCGGCTGAGCTCTTGTCTGTTGTCACTGGATGCGCCCACTACTTGAAGCTTCTCATAAGAATCGGATTGAACAATGCGCTCAAGTTGAACAAAATCAGAGGTGACATCAAGGCCCTTGACGGGTTTCTCCAAAGAACCAAGAGATTTGAAGACATTGAGGCTGCGGACAAACTCCAAGGAGATTCAAGGATCTCTATCGGGTCACGTCTCGCTGTTCCACTTAATGCTACCGATGCTTGTCGTGCCTGTCTGAAGAGCATTGAAAAGTCTTGTGTCAGATACAAGAACATGAGATGGCACACAAAGTGTTTTGAGTGTTCCAAGTGTAAACGCCAGCCATCTGCTGAGTTCATTGTTGAGTCATTCTTGTATGGACCAGACGACCTGGTCATTTGCACTGAGTGTGCCAGAGCTGGTCTCACAAATAATATGGGTTACTCCTCTGGGTTTGTGAAAGTCACTGACTTATCACAATTAGCCTACTTGTTGAAAATTGCAATTTTCAGATCCAGATCGGCTATTAAGAAAGATGCGGAGAAGGCAGACACTGTAACCCAGTCGGCTGCAATGACCAACATTGAGGAGGAGCCCTCTGAATCCGATAATGAGTACTCCCGTACGTTGAATGATGTGACCACCTTGAGAAAGAAGAGGGAGAGTCAAAAATTGTCGAATTCTGTCAAAAAGAACGCGAGGAAGTCTGTCATTCTCGAAGCTCCATCTGCTGCGGTTGCAAAGAAAGACAATACTGTTGAGGAAACAACTGATCCAACTCAAATGCGCAAAGGAAGTACATCATCGTCTCTATCGTTTGCTACTCTGCAGAACGAGTCCGACCAATTTGACTTCCTGAATTCTTTCAAGATTCGTGATGACCCACCACAAAGAATGACGAGCCATAGCCTTGACCGCACTTCGGATTTGTTGAAGAACGAGAAATCCTTGACTTTGGATGATATCCCCAGAATTGTTGCTGCCGAGCAAGCTCGTGAACAGAGACCAAATGCCTTCAAGCACCACAACTCGTTGTATCAGAAGAGACAACAACAATTCAAGACTCTTTCTGGTGTCGGAAACAGTATCTCGCGTCGCGAATCACTGAACCGATACGCAGATGTGAACATTCCTGGACTGAGCTCGAGTAACAAATACTACTCGGAATTGTCCAAGAGAGAACACTTCATTTTGCGTCATATTGCAGTTGAGGCATTCCTCGATGCTAATGACACCTACTCAAGAGACGAGCTTGTCAATCTTATTCAGAGTCGCAAGCTGCCAACATTCTGGGACAAATTTAAGTTTGGGGGCGGCGAGAAGAATAAGCAACTCAATGTTTTTGGTGTGGACCTTTCGGACGTCACCAAGAAGTACGGTGTTGACTCCGATTTGGGAGTCGGCCCTGCGCAACTTCGGATTCCAATTGTTGTTGATGATGTCATCAATGCCTTGAGACAGAAGGATATGTCTGTGGAGGGTATCTTTCGTTTGAACGGTAACATCAAAAACCTCCGTGAGCTCACTGAGCAGATCAATAAGGTACCTTTGAAATCGCCTGCTTTTGGCAACTACTCGGCTGTTCAGCTCGCTGCATTGATGAAGAAGTGGTTGAGAGAATTGCCAAACCCATTGTTGACGTTCAATCTTTATGACCTCTGGATTCAGTCTAGGAGAGAGAAGGATCCAATCAAATGCAAGAGGGTTTTGGCATTGGCCTACTGCATGCTTCCCAGAAGCCACAGAAACTTGCTTGAGGTGTTGCTCTACTTTTTCAGCTGGGTTGCTTCTTTTGCTGAGATTGACGAGGAAACGGGTTCCAAGATGGACACACACAACTTGGCTACGGTCATTGCACCCAACATTTTATTATCAAAAGCTTCGGCTGCTGAGGGCAGCAATGGCCAGTCTAGTGAGTCGCACTTCATCGCCATTGAGGTTGTCAACCAATTGATTGAGGTTCATGAGGAGCTCGCCATCATTCCTGCTGATTTATGGGAATTCTATGAGAAGTGCCAGTTTCTGAGTGCTAAGATTGAGACCATCTCCACCAAGGAAATTCTCACGAAGATCTCCAAGGTTTCCAAAGAGAATCCGGAGTTTTTCAAGGCGTATGCTACAAGAGAAGCTGCAGCTCAGATCAATCTGCCAAATGCCGTGTGGAGTGGTCAGGCACAAGTGCACAACGACCCCAAAGTCTGAAAATAATACGATAATGACATTTAGCATCCGACTGTATGCAGTGCAGAACCTATAATGAGCGCTCGCCGGAAAAAATCGTACATTGGTAATCTATAAAATCATTGCCATTATATCTCATTTGCACCTCCAATGTCCCTCACAGCAGAATCTCTAAAGTCAATCATCCAGGAAAGACTAGAAGCCTCCTTGGTACAAGTTGAAGATATGTCCGGTGGATGTGGCCAGGCTTTCGCCGTTGTTATAGTGTCTCCATTGTTCAAAGGTAAGAACAAGCTAATGAGACACCGTTTGGTCAACAACGCCCTCAAAGAGGAAATTGCCGTCATCCATGCATTCACACAGAAAGGCTTTACTCCTGAAGAGTGGCAGGCACAAGGCGGAGCCCTCTAGACCGGCTGGAACCCCCTCCTCTTGTGACCCCGGTGCTTCCCATACATAAGCAGCCACGCCACAAGCAAAGCACCAAATAACGACGTGATGATGAACGGGTAGAACCGGAGCCCCAACTCGGATGCCTCGGCGACGAGCCCGATCAAGAACGGCACGGCAGCGCCGCCTCCGCCGCCGAAAGCACATATAAATCCAACACCACTAGCATGATACTTGACCGGCAAGATCTCGATGGACGCCACGATGGTCGTAGGGAATATGGGCCCGACAAAAAGGCCTGTGACGAACACAATGACGAACAAGAGCCAGTACGCCTTGGTGAACGCAAACAAGCAGAATAGAATGTACCCCGCCAAGGACAACACAATGTACGCCAAATTAGCAGTGAGCTCGGAGTGGAAGTAGTGTGCTGTGACGAACCCCAAGCAGATCCGGCCTGCGGTGAGCCCCGTCCAGAAAGTCGTGGCCATGTACGAGGAGACTTTGTAGCTGAGCTTCTTGATACGCAACAAGAACGTCACTAGCCATGCTCCAAATGCCACCTCGGCGCCGACGTAGACAAACATGATGATGGAGAAGAACCACACGAGTTTTGAGCGGAGCGACTGTGCCAAACTGGCCAGCTCAGCCCCTGCGTCAGAGTCAGACTCGGTGTCTGCGTCCTTATCCTCCAAAGATCTCCTTGTTTCCTTCAAAATGACCAGAAACTGGTACTTCCCAGGTGTCTCGTGTCTGAAGACCACCGAGAAGAATATGAGGCACGAGGCAGCGATGGCGCTGAGCACCAAGTAGTAGTTGTTCCAGACCCACGGGTTGTTTTTGCGGTCTATCAAGTGTGTGATCAACGGAGGCGAGATCATGCACCCGATACCGTAGCAGCCGTGCAAAATGCCAAGCAACTGGTTCAGGTCCACCAAGTTGCCCATCCACCCGTTGAGCCCTGCGTCTAGACTGCCAAAACCTATCCCACTCAAGATATAGCAAAAGATGAACAACGGGAACGGAGGCTTGGTGCTGAGAAGCAAGTATCCCAACGTCATGCACGAAGTACCCAAGATCACCACGCCTCTCACTCCCAATCTGCGGTGTGTAGCCTCAGTGAGCAAGGCCATGGAGAAGTAGCCAGCAACGGACGCAAGAAAGATGTATCCTGTGTTCAAATCGTCGATGTTGTAATGTTCCTGTAGCTTTGGGATGATTGTGCCCAACGTCTGCTCTGCAAGCCCAAAGAGGATGAAGTTGCAGTAGGATGCGGTGATCTGGAGCTTGAGCAAGGTGCTATCTCGCCAGTCTGCGGAGTCCACCACGATCTCCTCGCCATTGTACGTGACTGTGTATTTTTCGTTCTGGGGCTTTTCTGCCAACGCCGTGAAGTCGACCTCTGCAGACTCGTTGCCCTGGTTCTTGGGGGTTTCAAGAAACGGCTGGTGGAGATCCTCCAACTCGATGCTCATGGAGAAGGGGAACAGCAAGGGGAGGTATTGGTGGAGTGAATATGAGTAAACAAGAAGATCCAAATGATAGTGAGAATTGAATTTCTCTCTGAATCAATCTGAATGTATAAGTGTCCCTGGTGTCTTTTTCTCTGGGGCTTAAGTGTTAGCGCTCAGTAAAGGGTAGTGCAAGTGTGGTAGTGTATGGCAGTGGGACAGGTGGAACAATTGGCCTGTAGAAATCACACTATCGGACAGGCGATGCGGGATTCCGTGCGCGAAAAAAAGACTGAAAAAATAAAAGATCAAGACCCAAGATCACAACCTACTGCCAGCCAAGAAGAATTGCAGCTACTACCCTACTGTGCAGCGTGGGGGAAAATAGCGCATCATTGCCCAAAGTGGCAGTGCGCACCCCGGGTTCTCCACACCGGACCCTCACCACCTGCCCCGGCCACCCCAGCCACTCTCACTCCCTCCACTCAGTCTCTTTCCTTTATTTCAGGTTCCATGACAAACTCGCTTGCAACCACCAGATTGTTCAGTCCCATCAGAGTCGGCAACTGCCACTTGAAGCACAGAGTGGTGCACGCCCCGACCCTGCGGTGCCGGTCCACCGTTGAATTCGTAGCCACCGACATGATGCTAGACTACTACCTGCTGCGGTCAGTATACCCAGGCACACTAATTGTGTTTGAGTCCACGTTGGTGAGTGCATTTTCCGGTCTCTCGCCACGGAAACCGGGGGCTTTTTCCGAGAGACAACAACGGGCGTTGGACAAGATCTTTGACGAGATCCACCGCAACGGCTCGTTTGTGCTGATCCAGTTGGTGGCTCCGGGCCGAGTGGCAGACGTGGAGTTGATGAGGCAGCACGGCCTCCCATATTTGGGGCCATCGCCAATCTACGCGAGCGAGGCCCTGAGAAAAAAAGCGCAGGCCCTGGGTTTAGAGCTTCAGGAATTGTCTGTAGAGCAGATCCACAGGATCCAGGATGAGTTTGTGGAGAGCGCCGTTGGGTGTTTGAGGCAGAAAGCAGACATTGTGGAGATTCACGGAACGTCGGGGTTTTTGGTGGAGCAGTTTTTGTCTCCGTTGTCGAACCAGAGAACTGACACTTACGGTGGCTCCATTGAAAATAGGGCCAGGTTCTTGCTTGAGCTCGTGGACAGATTTTGCGCGCACGCAGAAATTGGCAGCCAAAAAACGGCAGTGAGGTTGGCTCCGTGGTCCACGCACAACGGGATGAACTACGAGAAGTACGAGAAGATCGAGGACCACCCGGCGCTCCAAATGACAGAGTATTTATTTAGAGAGTTCCAGGCCAGAAAGGTGAAGGGGGACGAGTTGGCGTATGTCTCCATAGTGGAACCCAGGGTCTCAGGCAGTGCGGACGTGGAGAATTGGGAACAGTCTAAAGAGCTGAACGAGCTGTTGTTTCCTTTGTTTGACGGCACTGTCATTCGGTCTGGGGCATATGCCACCAACTATAAAGTTGAGACAGGTGGAGATGGTGAGACTGGTAAACTTGGTGGGACTGTGACAGACCAGATCCACTATGCGCAATTGATAAAGGACGTGGAGGCAGACGACCGGACACTCATTGGACTCTCCAGGCCATTCACGTCTAACCCTGACTTGATTTTCAGGTTGGAGAATGGGCTCGAGCTCAGGAAATATGAGAGACCTTATTTTTATACTCACACCAAGAGAGGGTACTTGACCTATGGGAAGTACGATGAGGAGTTGGTGTTTGAGGAAGACGAGTTGGACCAAATGGGCGAGGCGCTCGTCTGATATAGATATTTATGTGGAATAGAGATAAACTAGAGCTAGAAGACGGGAAGTCAGTGCTTCGTTGAGAAATTGTTACCAATTTGGAGTTTCAGTTGTGGTTGTGTGTTTTTACTGAGACATTATCATTTGGCTGCGAAACTTACACCATGGAGAGTTGGTAAGACGCAAACAGTATCTTGGACAGAAAAAGTGGGAATTGTCAAAAGTATAAATTACTTTTGTGCTGAACCTCCTCAGCAGTCATTTTGATTCCTCACATCCTCATATATATTCAGACTGACCCCCTGGTCTTCACCATACTTCATCTCCATACTTCATCTCCATACTTCATCTTCATATATCACCTCCATCGATTACAGGGCCCTTACATTCCCCGATACCGGGATCTTCTCGATGTCAATTCGAAAACAGGATTCAAACGGCATTGGCGGCCAGCCCTTATAGACGATCAATTGTTGCACCCCCACCTGAAAGCTGGCTGCACAGGCCCAGAGTGGAGCATCAGTAACAAGAAGGTTCTCGGAGTCAAACTCAATTCTCACTGGCTCGGTAATGTCGGTGAACACTAACGCACCGTTGAATATCGCTATACCGTAGTCCTGCAAGCCCTGCCAGGATTTAGTCAATTGCCTGTTCTGGTAGTTCATGGCTATGCCCTTATCAAGCATTCCCATCATAAAGTTCCCATCCGCTTCGTAAGTCGGTCCTAGTAGGCCCCCCAACACTCTATCCTGAGAGCTGAGCCACAACATGATTTTTTCAGAGATTATGTCTTGTTCGATGTCCACCTCCATACACAGCTCTTTTGGCCGCAGATCTCCGTAGAGAAGAAAGCGGTGGTCGGTGGGACACACCCAGAAGGTCTCATTTGAGACAAGTTTTCCCTCGGCATTGAATGCAACCTCTATGGTATCAACCTGGAAGCCAATCGATACAAACCCCGCGTCAAGGCCCAACACAGAAACACTCTGGTATGTGCTTTCCCTCACCTCATTCCCGAAGTACGAGAAGGCAGTGCCAACACCAGAAACCCTGAGATGAGCAAGCCCGTCCTGTTTGAATACCTGTGCTAGAAACCCCAAATGCTGCTGATTCTTATCAATGACCCTCAAGTGGATTATATCTGCCAATATATGACAGGCGAGAGTTTCAATGAGAAGGAGGAAAAGCATGGACTTTGAGAACGAAGTCAAAAATGATGAAAATTTAATGAAGGGCAGAATTTCAATTAAGACTTCGATTTTCCTCTTTATCGATGTTCGGCTAAGATTAGTATGGCGCCATATCCCCACCTCTGTGATTATCTGATCCCTCGAACAATGAACCCCAACATTTCTCATGCGAGCAAATATTTACGGCTGTCGATGTCCAGTTCCTTAGCAGTTTGAAACCAAGTGGCTGAATTATTTGTATTCTCCATTTTTGAAATCCACAATGGAGCCCCCACAAAGATGAAAGGATTAAACTTTTGGAAATTGAAAATTAGGTGTCTCGACATTTATTGGACTATATCTGGTATCTTCTCATGACTGATGTACAATGTGGCTGCAAAATGCGAAAAGGAATATCTTGCAACTGAAATGTACCACTGAGATTTATAACTAAACTAAGTCAAATTAAAAATTTCTCAGTTGAACTGGTTCAAAAACAGTCGTGGTTCCAAAATTTCTAGATACATTCCACTGCTAGGTCACACCCAGGCCGAGCTGCTCACAACTTGATTTCCTGATACTGAGATTTTCCGTATGTCGACCTCCTCGCATCTCTCCATGGGTTGAGCACCAAAATGAATCAAAGTGTAAGGCTCCAAAGTTTCCTCCTCAATCTCAACCTTACATGCCCAGAGTGTTGTTTCTAGGTGCAAGAAATTGTCTGGCCCAAATTCGACTTCCCACGGTGGCACTTGGTTGGTGAATGCAAGATACCCATTGAGTAGTGCGACCCCAGACTCTGCCAACCCCAACCATAATTTGGTCAATGTCTTGCCTCTATAGTTTAGTGCCGCACCGTCAGGATAAACCGCCATGGCGTGTCCTTCATCAGTCACAAATAACGGAGCCAAGAAACCTGCAGATTCTCTGTCCTTGGTAACTGCCTGTAACATCACATACTCAGATACTTGTACGCGCAGCAACATGATCTTTTTACACGACCAGTTGGGCTCTTCGGCGGCCAGAACAACAAACCTGAATTTCAACGGCATTTCTCTCACGTCATCAACGTACTTGCACATCCAGAATGTTTTCTGGGTCATCAAGTCTCCGGTCTCGTTGAAATAAAATGCTTCCGGCAAGGAATTCGCACCCAAGGTGAGATAACAATTCTCGAAACCAACGTGGAGTGCGGTTGGATCCTGAGAGTCTTTCAAAATATTGTTGAAATGCAGAAATGTGGATGCTGTCTGCATTACTGTAAAACGTGCTGTCTCGTCTGCTCGGACGACTGCTCTCAAGTATCCATGCTCATGGCCGTTGAAATCGGTAACTTTGATTTGTATGAGATCAGCCAGAGATATGGCTGCAAAACCGAAAAAAACGAGAATGGAAAAATGCATATACTTGGGACCAATTCTTCAGTGGGGAACTGAGCACTTCATAAATAGAAACCAAATTCACAGAAATCAAGTGATTTCACTCGTCTCGAAGACAAACTCGGGGTGTGCAATCTGCATGGCCATACCATTGTGTTTCGCATTGTATCTGTAACAACAATTTCGAGATTGAAGATACAATCAACGAGCAATTTTGAAGCATCTTCTGAGCAAATACAATGACCTTCCAAACTCGAATTATTTTGCTTGCTTTCCGTAAGTCAAGTCTATTAATATTGTAAGTATCGTGATGCACATGACTATCAATTTAATGTTGGGCCACCACAAACAGCTTTTACTTAGTGAGACATCTAAACAAGTACAGCCACTCTCTGAATCTAAGAAATGATGACTTAATTTCTCTGTCGATCGAGACATTCTTCCCAGCTCTGACTTCAAATTTTGCAGCCATGAAAAATGTTGACTATTGATGCAGTATGAAACCCCAATACACTCCAGAGAGTCTGTACCGATTATTTGATTAGCTTCTTTTCAATTTGAAGAGCAACTCTTTTTTTTTTTGCTTTCTTACTCATCCAATAACCAAAATCCTACCTTTACGACCTGCATATAACCGTTTTACTGGACTTGCCCTACACTTCCGAATTCAGTTCTCCAAAATTTTTTCGAAATCCGCCTCCTTAGCTTAGTGGTAGAGCGTTGCACTTGTAATGCAAAGGTCGCTAGTTCAATTCTGGCAGGGGGCATGCGTGATTTCACCGCGCAAGTGGTTTAGTGGTAAAATCCAACGTTGCCATCGTTGGGCCCCCGGTTCGATTCCGGGCTTGCGCATTCTTTTTGCTTCTCTGAAGGTATCTCTTCTTTTTACCAATGTCCAGTCAAACATCGAAGAGAGCTGTCACCACAGCCACAAATGCAAGTATGATCAAGTGAAAGTCCCAATTGTTCCAACAAAAGCTAACTTCAGTTCAAAAATTGTACCCAATCAAGCTCGCTGACAAGTCCTGGGACAACACTGGATTACTCTTGGATGCCTCTGGAGAACACCAGATCGACGCCTCGAGAATCTTGTTGACCATCGATCTCACTCAGTCGGTGGCAGAGGAAGCCATTGAGAAGAAATCCAACTTGGTTTTGGCGTACCATCCGTTCATTTTCAGAGGGTTGAAGCTGATCACCACAAAGGACCCTCAGCAGAGATCACTTCTCAAGCTCATCCAGAACAATGTCAGTGTGTACAGTCCCCACACGGCTGTTGACAGTGCCAAAGGCGGCGTGAACGATTTCCTAGCTGACGGAATCACGAAGAACCACGAGGAACAGCTGCGAGAAGTGATTGAGCCAGACCGTGAGGAGGAAGGATGTGGAATGGGCAGATTGGTCACTTTGAAAACCCCCGTGGCCATCTCGAAGCTAGTGGCTGACGTGAAGCAGAGTTTGGGCATTCCACACGTGCAAGTGGGGCTTGCCAGAAACCAAGGCAAGGACCATGCCATCAGCACCATTGCCATCTGTGCCGGATCCGGAGGAGGAGTGTTCAAAGGCGTGAAGGCGGATTTATTCTACACGGGCGAGTTGTCTCACCACGAGGCGTTGTATTTCACCGAGTCTGGGTCTTCAGTGATTGCGTGCAGCCATTCCAACACCGAGAGAGCGTTTTTGAAGGTGTTGAAGGAGCAGTTGGCAGCTGAGCTTCCGGATGCGGAGATCTCGATCAGTGAGAAGGACAAGGATCCATTTGAAACATGGTAGACTCTAGCTTCACCAGGGTTGTGTTTACTTGAAT
This sequence comes from Sungouiella suratensis, assembly GCA_030566815.1. NCBI lineage: Eukaryota > Fungi > Ascomycota > Pichiomycetes > Serinales > Metschnikowiaceae > Sungouiella > Sungouiella suratensis. The sequence goes on along the minus strand of JAKUAV010000001.1, from coordinate 1,180,861 downwards.
TTTGGGTAGACTGTACTGGCACCAGACTTTGGGTGTGTATATATGTGGGGAGAAGGGAAGGACGAATAGGTGCAAATACAGAGACAGACAAAGAGATACTCGTGAAGATGAAAGTGACAATTTGGACTGTTGGCTATATGTAATCACCGAAACATTTAACTTTTTTTGATTTTTTTCGTATGGTCGCTGTGTTTGCTGGTGTCCCCTCCTGATTTTCATGTGCTCAGATCTGCGATCAGTAGGTAGGCAGATCAGGCCGATCAGTGAGAGAAATACACCAGGTGATTCAGACAGCAGCAACAGAAACAACAGAAACGAGCCGTAAATTCCAGACAGCTGCCACCAATAAAATTCAAAAAACGAAACAAAGAAAAAACCAAATTCATTTTATTGTTTTTCTTCACTCTCCTCTCTTGCTTTCCCTGTCTCCTCCCCCATCTCCTCTTCTCGTACTAGCCACACACTGGCATCTGTACAGGCATTGCGGTGCACATCCAACTTGGTCCAGCGCCAACCTTTCTTCCCAGCTGGAGAACCCAGGGACACTCACGGAAAAAGAGAAACAGCAGCCGCCACAGACCTCACTCGCATTATCACACCCACATTTCGTTTCCCTACTTTTCAAATGTCTCCCGCCCCTCCGCGCCGCTCCATAGGCCTCCACCAGGTGGCTGGTGACACCTACCCCAGGTACAACGTCAAGTCGACCTTGGTGCCTTGCCCCGACACACACTATGTATTTTTGTTCGGAGGCTTCGACGAGAACGATAACTTGGACAGCAACGTCTATCTCTTCAACATGAAGACAAGACTGTGGGAGATGGACAGCTCCCACTCCGGCTTGTTCAGAGAGGGCCATCTGGCACTATACTTGGGCAACGGGAACGTGTTTGTGTTTGGCGGAGTGCCCGACGACGCTGTTCCCAGCCTGGAGCCGTCCGACGAGCTAAAGCTCCGCAAGGACCTGCTCATGTTGATGTACCTGATTCATGACCGTAACTGGATCAGTGCGCCCGAGATGTTCTTGGCAAACGCCCCCTCGGGCCGCTCAAGACACGCGTGCTGTCTCTCGGAAGACGGCAGAACGATATACCTCAGCGGCGGGCTCGTGGAGTCTGCGCCGTTGGCGGATCTCTACAGCTACGACCTACGGTCCGGCACCTGGCTGGGGCCTGTGGAGTTCGTGGCGAGATTCGACCACAAGTTGGCGGTCCACGACGGCAAGTTGTACTCGTTTGGCGGCTTGGACGGCGACATGAACCACGTGACAAACAAGATCACATACATGAACTTGGCGGACCAGAGTGTGGTGGACCTACACATGAAGGATGGGCCCAAGAAGAAGAGCAACAACACCTTGCTTGTCGCGGGCGAGGACTTGTTTGGCGGGCCCCTTGAGATCCCAAACTACACGATCTTGCAGCCGGAGAAACAGCCCGAGGACGAGTCGGTGCTCCCGGCCACATATGAGAAGATATGGCTAGACTGCGGAGACCCCACGGCAAAGTTGGAGGTCAGCCTACCGCAGTGGGGCTGCGGGCTGCAGCTCAGGGGTATATCTGTGGTACTGACCAGCTTGGACTCGTACTCGCGCACACCTTTGCTCACACAGAAGGACTTGGAGCAGTATTTCCGAAGATCCGCAGCTTTTTCCTTGGGGTCGCCCAGCATGATGCAGACATACCAATGGCGCCACGCATTCGTCTTGGGGAAACACTTGTATTTGATTGGCCACTGCCAGACAGACCCAGACTTTGCCCATGGAAGCCTCCTCTCGACGATATTCGAGGCAGACTTGGTGGATCTAGGTGTCAAGACAGACCCACTAGAATCAGCGCTCACGCTCGCGGACGACTACCAGAAAGCGTTTATGAGTGGAGAATACTACGACTACGAGATCCTAGCGTTCAAGGACCAGGCCACCAGGGACAAGTTTGCAGGCGAGGATGGCGAGGTCGATCCTGGGTTGCTCAATAATGCAAACTTCATCACCGAGAACTTGGTCCCCATTCCCGTGCACAAGACGATTCTTTTGGCCCGATGGCCGCATTTCAGAAGAGTGATCGACTCCGGCATGACGGAAACCCACTCGGGCCAGCTCTTTGTGCCTGAGGCCTGTGGACCGGTGCGAGCCTTGTTGTACTACCTATACACGGGAACCATCGACACATCCGGCGAGTTCTGCCCGGTGTTGTCCACGGTCGAGTACTCGGTGTTGTTGATCCTCTCCAATTTATATGAGCTCCAGAGCTTGCGGTCGCAGGTGTTGAGTGTCTTGTTCAAGCTGCTCTCGTCCGACCAGTTCAGCCCATCGGAAGTGTCCAACCCAGAGAGAACGAGCCACGCCATCGACTCCATGTTGCGCATATGGCAGAATGCGTTGATACTGAACGAGGAGATGTTCATGGGCAAGATCGAGGAGATCATCCAGATGAACTGGCTGTTGGTCTCGCGGTCGCTGCTGTTCATGAACCTATCGAAGGTGCTAATCGTGAAACTCTGCCAGGACTGCTTTGATGCAAAGCCACCGTCGCAAACACCAGCAACGTCCAAGAGAGACTCGCTCGATCTGAACGAATCGTCGTCGCTGTCTCCTGCGCTCAACTTGCGCGATCACTCGAATTCCCCATTCACAAAGACTTTTGAAGACGACAGCATTCTGCCAGATCAAGCGGGCCTTGGTCGCAACATGCCAAGCAGCTTCCCGCACTTGCAGAATCTCCCCAACCGGTTCAGTGACTTTGGAGCCTGAGGGTGCATTTGGTGCTGTGCACATTAGGTAACGGTATATAGTGAAGGTACATAATAGAAGACATTACAGTGAACAAATGCAAGGTAAAAGAAAAAGGAAAAAAAGAAAGAAAAGAAAAAGAAACAAAAGAAAAAAGTAGACAACTCGCTTTTGACTGACTTCAAGGTCATCAAAACAATTCTTAGCGATGTTGCACTCTCATACAAACAGATGTGTCTCTACTTCTCACCTCCTAATGCAAACTATATTCCTATTTTTCACTGTCGTTCTCGTCAGACCCAAAGAATGAGCCAACAGCGTCGAGAACGTCATCTATAACACCTTCAACTGCGTCTCCGGCATCTTCCAACACATCTTCAAATCCATCCACAATCTTACCAAACCCACTTTCAGAGTCGGACTCGTCTGCTGAGTCGTCCACGAACGACGAGACAGAGGTCGTATCGAAGTTCAGAAAGTCACTGGGTTTGGGCAACGAGACTGAAGTGACACTCTGCAACGACATCTCCTCGGAGATGATCGACTCATATGGATGCTTGTTGGAGCTCACGGAAATATCCGCCTGGCTCACTTTCCCGTTCTTGCGGTAGAGTAAATCGTAGGTGGCATTTCTCACCACATGGTCCACTATGAAGGGGAGACCTGGGTATACTGAGTCGTCCGACCAATCAGAGGGGAGTGTGTTCTTGGACGAGATAGCATAGGTGTCACTTCCAAACTTCGATCCGTTGTTTGGAGCTGCAACAATATTGAGCGAGTCGCATATCATACTGTACACCTCAGTGTTGGCAAACGGAAGCACTTTCTTCTCATTGGCCAATCTCTCACTGAAGTAAGGGCCTTTACCCAAAAAGATCGCCCGCATCAACAAATGTGTGTTGTTGTACCCATGCACACCCTTGGGGTAGTAGTCGTTGTTGTTCTCCTTGAACTGCTTGTACGTGGTGATAGAGTAGCCCACGTTGGGGATAATCCACACCGGAGCGAGTCTATAGTTGAACGCATGGTCGTTCTTCTGGCCTCCGAAGTTCCACTCTTTTGGTATGTCTTCCACCTTGTACACGTTGAAGTTCTCGGTGATCTCCTTCCCCAAATTCTCGAGGTTGCCCTTGATCTCATTGTAGATTTCGTCTGAGGTGGTCTCTCCACGCGGCCTCAACCCAAACAACGGCCAGCCATCGATGTGCTCGATCTTCGTCGTGTTTACAACGTCGTCAAGAAACAACAACCTGTCCTTTGACGTTGGCGCCATTCCGTGGTCACTCACAATGACCAAGTTGACAATGTCAGTCAAGTTCCTCTGCTCCAAGGACTTGACCATCAACGCCACAAAGCCGTCCACGTAATGGAGCGCGTCCGTCAAGTTCTGTCCGCTGATTCCAAATTTGTGGCCGTACTGGTCGATCGTGGGCACGTATGTCAAGATCAACTCTGGTCTTTCTTTCAAAGTGGGCACATCTAGCCATCCCATCACTCTGTCGACCTTCGACGACAACAACTCGCTGCCGTTGTAGCTGTCCACGTACATTGGGCCATTGTCTCCAATGGTGGGAACTTCACTCCCGGGCCACATGTGCACGGCCAGCTTCACTCCCTGTCTGTATGCTGTGGTCCACACTGGTTCTCCGCCCTGCCAGAACTCCGGGTTCAAGCCGTACTTCGGGTTTGTATTAATGAACTGTTTCTCCAATTTGGGGTCGAAGAACGTATTCCCGACGATTCCGTGCTCGGAAGGGTACAATCCGGTGACCAAAGTCCAGTGGTTGGGGAATGTGGAGGAAGGGAAAGAGGGGACCATGTATGGCGCCCCATAATCCTCAACCATCATTCTGTGCATAGTCGGCGTGTTCTCTGCGTTTATATAGTGCGGATGGAACCCATCTAGCGACACGAGAATTGTTGAGGGGTAGAATTCGTGGGTGGAGTTGGACAAGATGCGTTTCTGGTTGAGAGGACTTTCCTGCTTTTGCAGGTCACCTTCACTCGAGCTTCTCCGGCCGAAAAACACAAATACCACCAAAAACGCTATCGCAAGCAGAAACCCCAAGACAACCTTGTTGAGTTTCTGGTTGAGCCTCCTGATCTTATAGTCACGGAGCCCATCTCCAGGCTGGCCATCGTGGAAGTTATCGGCATCTTCATCGCTCAAATCAAAGAAGTCTGAGCTTTCAGAACCCCCGGTGAGCTCATACGACAGGCCAAACTGCCGCGTGTTGAAGTACGAGGTGATCTTGCTCATCCATCCCGATGGTCTAGGGTTCTCATAGTCCATGGAGTCTAGGAAAGCGTTCGAGCGTCCGTTTTGCTCCAAAAAAAGAATGTCGTCATCTGGGTCGTCTAGGTCGAGCACAGGCACGTCCACGGCGTGCGGCTCCCTGTAGCCAGACATAACGGTGGGGGTGGTATAATTTAGTTGGTGGTATTAACAGATGGTAGCAGATACCGCGCAGTACAGGCAGATAAGAGGAAGACAGGAAAAGAATGAGGAAGACAAAGGAAGGAAGAAGATGGAAAAAATAAATAGAACAACAGAAACTAGATTAAACACAAGGTGGAGATGACTTTTGAAAATTTTTAAATTTCATTTGAAAAAAAGTTTCTGTTTTTCTGTGTACTGTTCTTGTCTTCTTTGGCGCACGTTCTCTAAGATTTGCAAATCACGGTATTCTGGAATCTGGTCTGTTTCTGGAACCGCACCGCAAATAATGAGGAAGCAGTCCACTATAAAAATTTCAAGACAAGTTTCGAAAAAAATTCAAATTAACTCCAGAAATTCTCTCTCCCTACCATCTCTTTTCCTTTTTTATGTCTCGTTCATTCGTGTACCTACCGCTGTTGGTATTTCTTGTCCTCCCTCTCTTTTTCTCAGTCTCTTCCTCCCTCTAGATTCTCACCACAGAGGATTTCTCGGTCCTGCTCTTTTTGGCCAAATAGGCCTTCACCCGAAGTGCCATCAACTTATCGTCTCTCAAGTCGCCGCTCTTGATTGTGGCCGAACATCCAGTCACGGGGCAGTTTATCGGCACGCCGTCTTGCATCTGTCTCGTGATGTACTTCCTCTCATACACATGGTTGCACTTGGCCAGCAACACTGGCTCCACGAAGAAATTCAACGAGAGCGGGTCCTTGAGTGAGATTTTCCCGCCGGCAATGGCCACGTCATCGTCTTTCTGCTCGTCAGGCAAGGGATCCTCCGGGTTCTGCAACACAAATAGCGCATTCTTCAAGTACTGGAACGAGGTGTCTGCCTTGAGTATATCCTTGTAAGCCTGGTCCGAATCCTCCAACTTGTCGAGGTCTTGCACGATTTTGTCGGCGAAATTGGTCTTGGTGACATCCTTATATACATGGTAGTTGCTCAAACTGAGATCTTCCTCGAACTTCCGACTATCGACAAATTCCTTGTGAGCAGTCTTGAGCGCCGACTGCAAAGTCTGCAATTTGTGTTTTGTGAGCGACAAACTCTCGCAGGTCTCCAATTGGGTGGTGAGGAACTGCTCGCAGCTTGGATCTTCAAGCAAATGGGTGTTTTCAATGAGATAATTAAGGTACATCTCACTGGTTTTCCTTGCAGATATGAGTCTGTCGTCGATCTGGTTGAGGAGCTGACTTCCGGAGAATTCAGTGTTCACACGTAGACTCAGATGCACCGGGAAGTACGTGGGGAGGTCCGATTTGAAATTCGGTAGTTTTTCGTGGAGTTCCATCTTGGGTGTATGAAGAAAGTAGTATTTACCAAACAGTGCTATCAGGCAAACACATGCACTACCAAAGGGCCAGGACAGACCCAGACAGATAAAGACAAATTGTGAAAAAGGAAAGGAAAAGAAAAATAGAAAAAAAAAAAAAAAGATGAAGAAAAGAACTGAAGAAAGCGAAAACAACTTATTTATTCTCTTAATTTATTCACATTATCAAATCCCCTTTTGTCTTCTTCCTCCTCTGGGTCTTCTCTTTTTCTTCACTGTGGCCTGTATCTCACGTACTCCAGGTTTATTTCACCTCTTCTTGAAACTCACAGAGTCGCCCAGATTTTTTCCAACTTTGACTATTTTCCCTTCATTGCAACTCCGATATTTCCAGAATGCCTGACTTGGAGGTCATAGAGAAGAGGTTGAGTGCACATACGGAGGTTCTTTCCAAATCTGAGTTTTTCACAGCTACAGTTGAACTACTACGAGATATTCCATTCAAACGTATTCGATGTTTGGCACTCGGGTCTCCCACTGAGGAATTCCAGGCGCTTTTCCAGCTTGCATACCTCCAACTCATCATAAAAGAATTTGAGATTCTCCCCAAATGTGTCTCGTTGTTCGACCCCATATTTACTCCACAAGATGAGCATCTCTTAACTACTGTGCACCACTACAGTGTGGAAGAACACCACTCGCCAGAGGAAACTTCAGATATACTATATTTTATGCCGCATGCGCCACGCAGTGTCACCAGCCAATTGCTCCTTGACGAGAAACCACAGTGGATATTGGGAAATGACGTGCGGGTCACAATGGGCACCCTCAGCAAGCTGAAGTTCTTACTGGAGTACCCACCGTTGGCAAAGCTAGTGCACATGGCCGAAAAAGCCGAAAAAGCCGAAAAAGCCCACAATACTGGGGAGAAAACTCAAGAAGAATTCACTGTTGTCCGCCGCAGAAAGAAGAGACCGGGAAAATCCGTCTATGTGGAGCCGGAACTCGACTATGACCTGGTGGAGGTGTACTTTGACCAAATCACCATAACGCGCATAGAGAGCCCGTCTTCGGCGGCGTGGGCCAGCTCCTTCAGCGACTTGGCGATAAATGTGATCCATAAAAGTTCTGACGTGGATGAGAATTCGGAGGTAGTCGCTGAGTCTCTGAAGCCAGAAGTCTCATCTTGTGAGAAACAGTCATAGGGCCAATGATATAGAGTGATCCGTCACTTTTTTGTAGATTCCAAAGTCGTACTCCTCGTCTTCTTCTTCCTGGCCTCTCTTGAATTTCCGCATTTAGTGCATGCGCTGCTTCTTTGTAGGTCCCTCGAGCGTATCTATGGCGTCCATCATGGGTGCGTTCACAGGCGGCATTGGCGGGCTCATTTGCAGCAACAGCGACGGCAAGGGCAATGACTCCATGGAGCTTTGACCGTTTTCGATTGGAAGTGGCTGGAATTCTGCCACGGGCGGCTGGTCTGCAAACTCTCGCTTGGTGTTACCGAGCAAGTGCTTGGACAATATCAGATACAAGTCATCCTTCGTGAACGGTTTTGCCAAGATATCAGACATACCGTTCTGCAAGTAGGTGACCAAGTCATTGTCCTCGATGTTTCCTGTCATGGCAATGATTGGTGTTCTGGTGTCGAAGGACCTAATCACACTGGTGGCAGTGGCGCCGTCCAAGTTGGGCATAACAATATCCATCAACACCAAGTCGTACTTGTGGTGCTCGACCGTTGAAATCGCATGCAATCCGTCTGTGACCACGGTCACCGCACACCCGTACTTCATCAAGAACTTGCGGCAGAGCTGAATGCACACATTGTCGTCCTCCACGAGCAACACGTGGAACTTCGGTTTTGCGCCTGGAGCGCTCGGCGCAGGCTCAAACGTGGGCGGCTGTGCAACATTCAGCTCGCTCTGCGATCTCAGATGCGAGTTCGCCTGTGGTTGTTCGGGCAGGTTGTGTAGACTGGCCAGGCCAGATTCTCTCTTCACTGCAGGCTCTATCAGACTCATCTGAGGAGGCACCGCCACCGTGGGCGGCAGCACCATGCCAAGCAAGTTTGGGTTCGGCAAGTCGAGGGGCGGCACTTTGATCCCTGCCTGGGTGAGACAGTGCACCAACATACCAATGGACCTATACTGGCGCTCGTTGAACGTGCGGAACGCCACCATGCTCTCGAGAACGGCCTTGTACTTATCCAGCAACGCCTTGTGCTCGAGCTGTAGCTGGTCCATGTCCTGGCGGAGCGCTTGCATCTGGGTTGAGTACTTCACGTTCTGGTCGCCCGGAGTCTCCTTTTTGAGCGGCGCTTTCCGTCTGATGTTCTCCAACGCATCTCTATCGTCTTTTCTGAAGTCCGGGTGCTGGAACTCCCAGGCGTCCTCGCCGTACTCGTAGCTCTGTTTCTCCTCGTTGGAGATTTTCACCTTGTGAAAGTCGTACTTGTTTAGCTGGCGCACGAAACTCGCAAAATTGCTGTGCTTGAAATGACGCGGGAGAATCTCCTTGGTGAACTCGTTTGTGTTGAGCACCACAAAGCTGTTGCCCAGAGCTGTCCATCTGACCACGTCCAAATACTGGTCTTGCAGTAGCATTTGAAATAGCTTCTTGACAAAGTCATTCAGCCCGGCTGCCGAGTCCTCTTTGGCACGTGACGACATTGTCTATGAGCGAAGTTGGTTTGAGCTAGAATTTCAAGAATTAAATGTAGAGTCAGAGTGTCTCCAACACAAGCTGGTACTTGGTGTTTGATGTAATAAGCGGCAGTAACTTTAGTGAGGTGTACCGCATTTTGCTGCAGGAGCAAGATAAATGGTGCGCTGCAAGTTAATGCCTTGACAGAGGAAGAGTGAAAAAATTTTTTGGGGGTTTCGGTGGGAAATTGCAAAAAGTGGTTTGGCGAGTTTGAGGTTTCACCACGAATTTCCAGATTCCAGGTTTGCCTTTTATTGATACTCGCCGTCCTTCTCCAGATGTGTTTCTTGCTCTTCTCACCTGAGTTTCTCATGCATTGTTTCGCTTGTATGTGTTCGCAACCTATAAATTCCGCTCAGTCCCGGCACCATATCGAAGTTCCATCCCATTTTGCTTTTCTTTGAATTTTCCTCGCTGTTAAGCAAATCGCAATTTTGAGCTCTGTTCCAATTTCATCCGGTTCAAGACTTTCAAGCACGCTTGGATTATCCTTTTATTTTTCTCGGCTGCGTAAATTAAGCGCAATGTAGTGCAAGAAACAGTGGATGCGACGGGCAAAGGAAAAGCCTCTTTTGAATGAGTGATTTCCACAAAGTGAAGATTCTTTGAAATTTCTGGAAATTCGGTCAGTTACTCCATCGAGACCTATCTCCGCTCCTCATTTTGATCGCTATTGTCTTGACAAGTTGCCATTTTCGGTACATTCTCGACAGGGTTCAGTGCGTTTCCTATTTTTAGGTTGATGCACTTCAGAGCCAAAGAGACTTAGCCATGCCACTGCGCCAAATGAAATTCCACAACCTCAAATTTTAGTCACTTATAGTTTCAGACACTCGTAATCGATATTTTCTTTTGACCTTTCACACTTCTCTGTGCCGTTCGTAATCTCATAACTTCTCCAATTCCGTTGGGTCAACACATCCATTGTTCTCCATCGCCAACTGGTGTCCCAACCACAATTCGCATTGAGCGCATCGATCTCATTGTTCTTCTGGAATTCACAATCCAATCAGATCGCTTAGAGCTCGTCGTGTCCGGATGTCTTCACCTTGATACTCCAATCTCCAACAAGGGAGATTTTCGCATTGAGAATCTCCAATTTGTACTTGTCCTGAACAAACTTCAACAGTGTAGTCTGGCCGTTTTTGGTCAACTCAATAGCTTCGATAATCTGAGGCGATCCAAGAACAGTGAATTTCTCAATAACCAAGCTCTCACTCTCACGAACATACAGTTCATCCACACTGAAGGAAGTGCCTGAAATCACACTGTCACGTGCTTCCAACACGACACTGAGCGACTTCCCGTTCTTGTAGTCAAACGATTCGCCGTCGTCGACATATAAGCTGCCCTGTGCAGACCCGTTCTTGTCAAGAGCAATGACAACCTGGTATGGGTCATTACGCATGAGCTTGGTGGATCTCCTGTACCTTGACCTTGTGAAGAGAATGTGGCCTCCTTTGATAAGGATAGGAATATCAGAGAGGGAAACTTCCTTTGTGTAGTGGCCCGGCTTGCTGAGTTCAACGGGCTTGCTTTCCACAACTTCTCCATTGGTATAGTCGTAGTAGACAGAAGTATCTGGAATGTAGATGTTGACCTTGGATGCATTCTCATCAGTCACAGGCTTCACCAACAATCCCGAGTTACCCAAAAAGAACTGATCGTCGATGGTCTGCGCATCCACGTTCTCGGGGTTCTCGTAGAAAATAGGTCTCCACACCGGCGCTCCGGTTATGCTGGACTCATAGAACAAGGTGTAGAGTGTGGGGATCAACTTGTACCTCAATCTGACCGCATCTCTCATGATGGACGTGTATGGCTCGCCGGCAATCCACGGCTCCCTTCTTCTGGAGTCAATATGCGCATGTGCCCTGAAGAATGGGTACCAGATGCCTGTTTGGTACCATCTGGTCAACAACTCCTTTGAAGGGTCGCCAAAGAAGCCACCCACGTCGGCTCCAGCAAAGGGCATGCCAGCCACATTCGAAGTCAACACCATAGGAATGGAGACCTTCAAGTACTCCCATTTGGCCATGTTGTCGCCTGTCCACATGGCTGCCGTTCTCTGAGACCCCGAAAAGTAGGATCTGGTCAAGATGAACGGACGCTGGCGGCTTGTGTTTTCAAGTCTCTTTGTCAAAGACTTGTATGTGAGTTCATGGAAAGATTTCCCCCATAAATTGTGCACGGACCGGTGCTCCCAGTCTCCGTAGTGCAAGTTGTCTCTCTCAGCTGAGGTTTCTGGCCCATTGAACACCGAGGGCTCGTTCATATCGTTCCACAAATGGACGTTAGTCTTGTCGCCGATGAATCTGTTCGATGATGAGAATTCAAAGAGCGAGTCCCAGTATTTCTGCGAGGCGGGATTCAAGGAGTCGATCCACACAGACTCTCCGGGCCAGCAGTGACCCTTGTATGTTTCGTTTCTCGGGTTCTTCATGCCGATCCCGTGTTTGGCCACATAGTCGCTCACATCGTACTCTGTTTTCAAGTGCGGATCAATAATCACCACGAGATTCCGGCCAGTGGTGTCGAGACTGTCCAACATCGCCAAGTGGTGGCCAAAAGTGTCCTCGTTCCATGTGAAGTACTTCTTTTTGTCCGTATACTCGATGTCCAACCAGATGGTGTCGTATGGGATTCTGTGTTTGTCCATATTGGCGCTCACCTCCAACACATCGTCCTCGTCGTTGTAGTTCCACCTACACTGGTGGTATCCCAAGGCAAATTCCTGCGGGAGGGCAACGTATCCCGTGAGTTGGCCGTACTTCTGGTTAATCTCTGCTGGACTCGAACCCACAAGCAAAACCACATCTAGACGGCCGTTCTCCGACATCCAGTGCGTGTCAACAGACCCCAAAGCACCCGTACTCGAGTCTGTGGATTGGTTATCCACGTCCACAAACGTATCGGCTGCATTCACCCAGAATACTCCCACCGATACTTTTGGCTTGACACCAACCATAAGCGGGATAGCACCGTACATGGGCATCCGCGAGTCGGTCTCATACTCGAAGATATCCACATTGAACAATCTGTACGGCCAGTTCGTGCCCACTGTGCTTTTGAGCGCGAGCGAGTCGGCGTGTTCTGGAATGCCAAACACATTGGGGAAGTTGTGGAACTTGATGTCGGCGGCGATGGATTCCGGGCCAAAGGGCAACGTGTCGTGTTTCAGGTCGCCGAAGGAGTCGGAAAACATGTCGAAATCCAGCTCGAGGTCAGCGTTCATGTGGAGTGCATTGTCCTCTTTTTCCCTGTAGTGCTCTATGTTCAAGTAGTTCTGCTCATTGAGGATGAGTTGGGGCTCATTTTTGTGGAGGAGGGTCAATTTCACAGGACTGAACTCAAGTACGACCTTGTTCACGTCTTCTTCGCCAAAAAAGATCTCGATCTTGTCCGAATCTGTCACGATCTTCAGCGCGTCCAACTGCAAGATTTTCAATGACTCGTCTTCGTCGAAAGCAGCCTGACTGGCCTTGTTGTACCTTCTCGTCGTGAGCTTGCCCTTTTCCACGTGACTTCTGTCTTCATCCACGGTAAATCTGACGCTGTCTCCCTTAAGTATGGAGAGCGTAAAGGGCAAGGAGACCAATGTGTTCAGAGGCAATTTCTTGTAGATTGTGCCGGAAACCAAATTTTCCAGTATCGACACAGAGTCTGCATCCACTAGATACGGACTCGGAGCATTTCTGGTGGTGATCTGCTGGGCATAGTGTCTGTTCCTATGGCAAAATCCAGACGAGTCACAGTCCTTGAAGAGGTACTCCTTCACTGCCAAAACTTGCAAAAGTAGCAGGAGCAAGATGACCAAAAAGCGTCCACCAAACATGAAGGAGAAATATTGGTGGCTGTGCTGGTTTGTATTGACCACTTTGGCGTATAGTAGCAAGAGTAGTGTGTAGAATCCGCAATCTATTTAGACTTCGAGTGTTACTAGCATCACAAGGCTGAAATGGAAAATACGTGAAACTGTGGAAATTTTTATAGGAGTGACTGATGAAAAACCCCAACTGGAATTATGTCGTGAATGAAAAGCAAAACATTATCACATGTTCCATAATGAGAGACGGCGTGAATAATCTCTGGCAGTTACTAATTCATCTCACTGATCCACCTGTTCCGGGAACAAAAGTCAGGAAAAATCTCGAGGAAACTGGACTTGAATCCACAAACTGGCAATGCAAACACACTCCGCTAGTTTTTTCCATTCATTTGCTTGATTTTCGTGGAATTAGTGTGACTCTTTTCTGCAAGGTAGTACTGAACTACGGTACCCCACACTTTCCACTGAAAAAGTACAACAAAGTCCACATTTCAAGGAAAAAAACTCAACAATTACAAATCTCAAATCTCGAACTACAGAATCTTTCTACATCTCATTCACACTGGCCCAGATCTCTCCATATCTCAGATCCAGTGTCTCTCCCACATGGTCGTGTGTGGCTCTAACGGTCAAGAGTGCGGAACTACCAACGAACAGAAAAAATCACTACTATTTACTTTTTACACCGCCAATCTTCCCGTACTTTCCCCACGGTCAATCTAATCCGACTCACCATTGCTCGTTGGTGTTTAACATTTCAAGTTTAGGTAATAGTCATGGAAGACAGAAAGCGGTCGTTTGGTCAGGTTGAGCTGGAGCAGTTTGAGCCATCCAAAAAGCCGCTAGAACTGCTCAGCGAGAGCGGCCCTTTGACTCAACAAGATGTCGTGTACTTCAAAAAAGAGGCCATCTGGCGCCAGATGAACTACTACAAGTTGCAAGTGTCGGAGTTGACTCGCGAGCTCTCCAAGTATGAGAAAAGGTACCAGACATTTGTGGCCGTGCATCTGCTCTTGGAGTCGTGGTTTTCCTCTGTGCTTCGAGCCTGTGATCAGGAGTCACCCAAACCTATAGACTTATCCGCCAGCTCTAGTGATATCGAGCTGTTGCTCGAGGAGAGGCGAAGTACCTTGGCCAAATTGTTGAAGCCATTAATCAAGGACGAGAGCGAGGACGAGCCTAAGTTCTTGGATTTGGTCAAACTAGAGGCCGACAAGCAGCTGGGTGAGCAGCTCAGAGCTTCTCTCGAGGAGCAACTCTTGACTTTACAGACAAAGCTACAGAATTTACAGAAGATAGAAGATCGCAAGGAATCTGCCACTTTGAAGAGAATCGACACTGCAAACGTGAAGGCTGAGGAGCCGCAACAGGAGAAGGAGAGCAACGGTACTCACAGCGCGAAAACAGAGGCAGACAAGGCGCTGGAGGCCGTTTCCACGGCCGAGAAGGAGGAACTCGAGAAATTGAAGATCGAGTACCTGCAATTGAAAGCCGGCTTCTCGGCAATAGAGAATGAGATGAATGCTGTGAATGTGAAATTGGTTCAAGCGGAGAAATTGAACGAGGAATTGCAAGGCCGTCTTGGCAACTTGAGCGAGTCTGACTTATCTAAATGCTCACGCTACGTCTCGGTGATCGAACACAACAAGTCATTGACTGAGAGTCTCGCACAGGCAAACAAGCTCAAGGATGAGTTGGTGAACAAGTTGAAGGAGCTCGAGGAAAATGATGGGAATGCTAGAAAACGCATAAACACGAGCTTGGAGGAGGAGAACCAACAGCTCAAGGAAAACCTTAGCAAAACGGAGAACGACTTGGTACGTATCAGGGCCGCACGTGACGAGCTTTTAGGAAAGCAAACCATATTGAAGCTGGAGATCGAGAGCAAGAAGACGAACGAGGAGTTGTTCAAATTGAACTCCGTGCTCAACGAGAGACTCAAAGCACTCGAGGAGTCGAGACTGAAAGAGTTTGATGCTGATGAGAACTTGAACCAGTTGGAGAAGCCAGAGCTTGTGCAGAGACTACAAATTTTGAGTGAGGAAGTTAAAGACATCGAACAAGCGTTCCAGCAAACGCGAGATGTCAGTCTTGACAAACTCAAAGGTACCGTTGATCAAGAGGGTTTGGTTAAGAAGTTGACCATTGAGAAGCAGAAGGCTGACCAGAAGTATTTTGCGAGCATGAGATTGAAAGACTCGCTTGTTTCTGAGAACAAGATCTTGAAAACACAAATAGCCAAGTCTCAAGAGTTGGTGACGAAGCTCAACGACTTGGAGAAAGGTTACCTAAGCAAAATTGACCTCCTCACCAAGAGTGTCGATGATTTCCGTTTGATCAAAGAAGGCTCAATTCACGAGACTACCAAACTCCAAGAAAACTTGAAGCACTTGAGCAAAACACGCGAAGTTGCATCGCGCGAAGTACACCAATTGAAGGGTGAAGTTGCAGACCTCAAGAAAGCCCGCGCTGACTTGTCCGCCGAGCTCAAGACCAAGACGATCTCCGAGAGCAAGCTCGAGGCCAAACTCAGAGCCACAGAGAACTTGCTCTCGAAGTATAAGCTGAACAACACGTCGTCAATCTTACAAGAGGATGAGAAGCAATTGGAGGCACTCCGGTCCATCACAAAGTGCTCGGTGTGCTCGAAAAACTGGAAGAATACTGTGATTACTGTGTGTGGTCATGTTTTCTGTGACGGTTGTGTTCAAGAGAGACTTGCAGCACGTTTGAGAAGATGCCCTTCTTGCAATAAGGGATTCTCTCTGAACGACTTGCTCTCCATCCACCTTTAGCCTGTAATATACTGTATACTAATTCAATTCTACCTGGTTTTGGCCGGGACGTCGGAATATAAAATTGAGAAGGATAAGTCTCGCAAGCAATAATAGCTTCAAAATCTTTTCTTTACCTCATTAGACATAAATCCTGTTGATTATAATTATCCGAGCAATTAAGTATATTTGGCAGCTTGTCACACGAGTTGCAAACTGGCTGGTTGGAACTGCATGCAGTAATTTGCCAGCAAAGGGGTTACCCGACTTTTCAAGGGTGAGAAATTTGCAAAAAAAAAGAAAAGTAAAATTGGCGAGTGCCACTTACCCCTTCCCCTATACTAAAAAGAGCGGAAATGGTTTTTATTTTTCGGAAAAAAGGGTCCCAGCGGCCATGAAAAACAAATAAGAAAGGCATTTAATGGCTTTGCCTCCCGGCTAATTACTTTACTTTGAAAGTTTTTGCACATGTCCCGACGAGCGTGCGCCTACCGCTTTTTGCCGCTCAAGCAAATCCCCTATCCATTCAAGCTTGCTACGTGTTTTGACCTTCGAAAACCTTTCCTGATGAACCGAACCTGAAACCAAAAAATCCCGCCAGTTTTCCCCGGTTTCAGGTCTGTTTTGAGTGGCAATTCAAGTCATTGCAAACTGCATTGCCCCTTGTAATATACAGTATTGTAGTGTGCCAACCAAAGATTCGAGAGTTGGACACAGTTTTTGTATGTCGCGCCAGCAGAGAGCGTGCGATTATAAATAAACATGAATTTCCTGCGAATTCAGGAGCCAATTTTTCGCATTTTTTTGGAATTTGTTCCTTTCTCCTGACACCCGCACTGTGCATTGCACGACATTTCAAGCCATTATTTAATTCTAATTGGTTCATAATTGGTAGGTGTACAGGTTAATTTGAATCCAGGAAAAAAAAAATTAAGGCTGTTATCTTCACGTGACTCCCCTCAATAATGTCAGAAGCTCAGTCCCAACCGGAAACAAATACTCCAGTCCAGACACCTTCTGCTGAAACATTTGAGAAAGGCGATTCGATGATGTCGCCGCTGGCTGAATCCGGTGACGTTGCCGACCCGGAGAAGCCGCTTTCTCCGCCAAACCCTTCTCCTTCTCCTGAGAAGCACAAGCTTGAGGAAGAAGAGGAGGAGGAGCTGGTGAAAAAGCAGAAAACCGAGGAGGCCACGCCAACTCCAAATGGCGACAACTCACAGTTGACTCCTGCTCCAAAGCCTCCGACCGAGCCAGACATGGATAACTTGCCTGAAAACCCAATGCCAAAACACCAGCTGAAATTTGTGCTAAATACCATCAAGGCCATCAAGAGATTACGCGATGCGGGCCCCTTCCTACACCCAGTTGACGTTGTCAAGTTGAATGTGCCGCTCTATTACAACTTCATCAAGAGGCCAATGGATCTTTCCACCATCGAGAGAAAAATCAACTTGAGCGCATACGACGATCCTCTGGTTGTTGTTGAAGACTTCAATCTCATGGTCAGCAACTGTGTCAAGTTCAACGGCGAGGCATCGGGTATTTCGCGCATGGCGAAGAACATCCAGGCGCAATTCGAGAAGCACATGCTCAACATCCCACCAAAGATCTTACCCAACAACGGAGCTGCTGCTGCCACTGCTGTGTCGCCCGGCGGAGCCAGAAGAAGAAATGTCGTGAGCGACGACATCAAGCTGGAGTCCGTTGCGGCGCACAGACCAAAGCGTACCATCCACCCACCAAGATCCAAGGAGTTGCCATACGACGTCAGACCAAGAAAGAAGAAGTACGCTGCCGAGTTGAGATTCTGCAACCTGTTGGCGAAGGAGTTGACCTCGAAGAAGTTGTACAACATTAACTTCCCGTTCTTGCAGCCAGTCGACCCTGTCGCTCTCGGGATTCCAAACTACCATGAGGTTGTCAAGGAACCAATGGACTTCTCTACCATTCAGGGTAAGTTGGCCAACAACCAATACGAAAACGGTGACGAGTTTGCCAAGGATGTCAAGTTGATTTTCAAAAACTGCTACCTCTTCAACCCAGAGGGCAACGATGTTCACGCTATGGGCAAAAAACTCGAGCTGATTTTCGACAAGAAGTGGGCTAGCAAGCCTGTTCCTGCGTCGACGCCAACCCACTCCGACAACGAGTTCTCAAGTGACTACGACGATGACGACGAGCCAGAGATCAACGAGTCCATGTTATCCAACATCCCAGCTATTCAATTCTTGGAAAACCAATTGGTGAGAATGAAGAAAGAGCTTGATGAGTTGAAGCAGCAGCACTTGGACAAGTTGAGACAACAGCGTGATGCCAAGAGAAAGAAGAAGAGATCCAAGAAGTCCAAGAGAGCCAGATCAAACTCCGTCTCTGAAGGCGCGTTCGAGCCACAACCCGTCGTCACGTATGAAATGAAGAAGCAAGTCAGTGAGATTGTTCCAACATTGAATGACAAGAAATTGCAAGCTTTGATCAAAATCATCAAGGACGACATTGTCATCAGCGATGAAGAGGAGGTTGAGTTGGATATGGATCAGTTGGAAGACAGAACCGTGTTGAAGCTCTACAACTTCTTGTTTGGAAAGAAAGCTGCATCCATCGCCATGAAGAAAACCAAGAAGTCAACCTACTCCTCAGGCAACATCGACCAGTTGGAGCAATTGAAATCGCAACTCCAGTTGTTTGACGACGCCGAAAGATCAAACGGGCAGGCCATGTCCACGTTTGATCTCAATGCTATTCCAGCTCAAGAATCTTCGGATGACGACCTCTCTTCCGAGTCTTCAGAGGAAGAGTAATTGCAAATTGACCCGTGCATTTTGCATTGTAAAATATTGTACTATATAGTTTCTGCAATGAGGTTAACGAAATGATTGTAGTCCAATATCCAAAAGAAATTTAAGAGGTTGTGCAAATCTATCAGTTTTGAGCCTGGCTTCGCGTTCCCGCCTTCCGCATTAGGCAAGATTCTCCGAGCGATGAGAACACTGAGAAATCATATATCTATCTACCTTATCGGCGTCCATTCACTCGTTTATCTTTCCCATCATTATTTATTATGTCTTTGACAAAAAGAGACCCCAAGCATAATCCTCTTCACATACTCAAGACATGCAAACGAGATAAAGGCAGACCAGCTTACATCGCAGGGCCCATGGTAAGGTACTCGAAACTCCCGTTCAGAGAGCTCGTCAGGCAGTTCAACACGGACATCGTTTACACGCCGATGATCCTTGCCAGAGAGTTTGTCAGAAACGAGACCGCCAGAGTCAGCGATTTCACAACCAACGATGGCGACAGGCCCGTGGTAGTGCAAGTTGGTGTGAACAACGTCGAAGACCTCTTGAAGTTCGTCGAGATGATCCACCCGTACGTGGACGGCATCGGATTGAACTGCGGCTGTCCTATTAGAGAGCAGGTGAGGGAGGGCATCGGCGCTGCGCTCATGACAGAGCCAGAGCTCGTCTCCAGCATGGTGAAAGCAGTCAAGGACAAGTATGGAGACAAGGTGTGTATCGAGACGAAGATCAGAATCCACAAGGACCTCGACGAGACCAGGCGGTTTGTCAAGATGGTCGAGGACGCAGGCGTGGACTACATCACCGTCCACGGGCGAACGAAGACGACCAGGTCATCTCAGCCTGCAGACTTCGAGGCCATCCGGCTTGTCAAGGAGTCCGTGAGTGTTCCCGTTGTGGCGAACGGCGACTGTTTCTCCGTCGAAGACGCTGAGCGTATTGCCGAGATCACAGGGTGCGACGGAATCATGGCTGTCAGGGGCATCTTGGCCAACCCAGCTCTTTTCGCAGGGTACGAGGTGACTCCCTGGGCAGCAGTGGAGGTGTTTTGGGACTTGGCCTCGAGCTACGGCCTCCCGTTCCGCATCACACAGCACCACTTGTCGCAAATGATGGACAAGATGATCCCCAGACGGTACATCAAGGAGATGTGTGAGCTCAGCAACTTGGTGGACTTGATCGACTGGTTTGACGACCACTTTGTGTTGCGGAGACGTGGCGAGGAAGGGTATGCCACGAGCGAGAAGCCCGAGTGGAAGACCGCGAGGGAGCACTTGGCCCGTATCTAGTAATGGATATAAGTAATGGACAGTTTATGGTTATGACGCACTCCCAATCAACTCCTTGTTCTGCAACGAGATACTTCGCGTTCTGTTGTTGACTTTGTAGATGCCCACAAGCTGTTGCGCAAGCTCGAACATATTGTTTCTCAACGAGATCACCACGAACTGGGCGTTCTTCGTTCTCTCCTTGATGTAGTTCGCCACGATGGAGACGTTTCTGAAGTCCAACGCTGCGTCAATCTCATCCATGACATAAAGCGGAGTGGGCTTGTACTTGTGCAAGGCAAACACCAACGCCAACGAACTCAACGTTTTCTCTCCGCCGGAAAGATTGGAGATGTTCTTCCACGACTTTTTTGGTGGCATCACACTGAACAAGATACCCTCGGAGAAGGGATCCAAACTGTCCACCAACTCAAGCTCGGCATTGCCTCCCATGGTGATCATCTGGTACATCTCCTTCAACGAGAGCGAGATGGTATTGAAGCCCTCCATGAACTCGTCGAGACGTTTTCTCTTGAGCTCCTCGCAGTGATTCTTGATGTTGTCTCTCTCCAGCACAGACTCGTTCAAATCGTTACGACGCAACTCTAGTTCTTGCAGCTTCTTGCCGTACTCTTTCAACACCTCGATGTCAACCTTCACGTTGTTCATGTACGCCTCGATCTCGGCGATCTCATCCTCCACGCTGTCGAGTCTGACATCTCCAATCTCGTCTTCGCTGAGCTGGTAAATGTCCGACCCACTGTACTTGGCGCGCTCGTCCTCAGGCATCCAGTCAATGTAAGTCGAGCAATCTCTGATTACCAAAGAAGCCAAGGTCTCCTCGGCCTCCCCGATCTCATTCCTGTGTCTGCGGATGATGGAATTGAGTTTCTCAAGCTGATTGCGGAGCTCAATCTCGTCTGACTTGAGTTCATTGATCTTAGCATTGAGATCCTCAAGCTCCTCAGTGAGTTTCTCGAGCTTGCCCTCGCGGTCTGCGACATCGGTTTGCAACACTTCGGCAGTGAGCTTGAGCTCTTCGATCATGCGTCTCTTCTCTTGCAACTCTTCCTCAATGGTGGAAGTATCCTTTTCCGCACCGAATAGTTCCGCTTCGCTGTCTGCGATGATTTTCGTATGCCTTTTGATATCATTTTCATACTTCTTTATCGCCATGACATCGCCTGAAGTCTTTTCGTGGATAATCTCAATCTTCTGCTTGATGGAGTCGACCTTCGAGTTCTGCACTTTCAACTCAACTCCTCCGGCCTCCATGATCTTCTCCTCCAAAGTGCTGATTCTCGTCTCGGACTCTATCATCTGCAGTTTCAACGCGTCTCGTTCCCTGGTCAACCCATCAAGTTGAGATTTCTTAGTGTTCATGGCCTCATTGGACTCGCTCTGTTCGCTTGCCTGCTCCTTCTCGGCAATGAGAGCCTTACAGGTGTCCGAAACTTCTTTTTTCTCGGTGACTAGAGCTTTGATGTCCAACTGAATGGTCTGAATAGCAAACTCGGTCTCCGGCTTCATGTCCTTCAACTTTCTGAGATTCAGCTCCATTTCCTGACACTCCTCGCTCAAGTTTTGCACTTTCGCTTCCATGGCCTGGAGCTCCTCTCTCATCTGCTCGACTTCCTCTTCTGTATGTTCAGAATCCTGTGTGACTGCATTGGAGGTGAGCTTCATGCCTCCGCGTGCAAAACTGTTACCACCTCCAGACATCGTACCGGATGTGTCCACGACTTTTCCATCCAAGGTCACGACTTTGAATCTTTTGGCGCCATATGCCACAGTCTTGGCCTCCTGAAGATTCGTCGCGACGAGTGTATCGTAAAGCTTGCTGTAGAAAGCAGGAAGGAACATGGGGTCTTTGGGAATGATCAAATCGAAGAGTCGCTTCACAGACATTGGGTTGCCAGGTGTTTGGATAGGCGACAAATTGAACTTGCGGAGTTTGTCCAAACAGATGAAACTGGCATAGCCCAACTTGTTTTTTCTCAAGTACTCGATGCAAGTCTGAGCTGTTTCGACAGTTTCCACAACCATAGAGTCGAGCCCCGGGCAAGCGGTCGAAATGGCCACATCGTACTTATCGTCAATCTGTCCCAAATCTCCAAGACGCCCATGAAAACCTTGGATTCTTCCTGACTTGGCCAACTTCATTAAGCTCACAAGCACACGGTTCCTGTTCTGCGTATTGGACATGGAGTTCACAGCATCTTGTGTCTTTTGCCTTGCCGATGCCAAACGGACGCGTCTGCTCTCAAGCTGTTTCCTTGAGTTGCGACACTGCTCCTCACCCAACGCAATTTGCTCATCGATACTCCCGAGTTTCTTCTCGAGCGCCTCAATCTCAGCCTCTTTGGCTTTCCCCTCCTTTTTGATATCAACAAGTCGCTGCGATGCCTCGCGAAGTTTGATATCCGTCGACTTGGCTTGTGCCTCAAGCATCTCCATCTCCGAACGGACTATCTCAATAGCGCCTTCTTTCTCCTTGAGCTGGTCATTGAATGGTTCTAACTGTTCTTGTAGCTCTTCAATCTCCTTCGTGAGATGTGATGTCTTCTCGGTCAATTTCTTTCTAAGAATTCCGAGCTCCAGCTTTTCTTTCTCAAGAGACTGCTCAAGCTCTTCGATTTCATCCTTGAACTTCTTCTCTGCCTCTCTCATGTTGTCAAGCTGCATAGTTGAAGAAGCCAACGAACTCTCGGAGTTTGATTTTGTCTTTTGGATCCTCTTGATCTTGTTTCCCAAGTTCTTGAGCTTTTCTTCAAGCGAGACAGTCTGACTGTTGATGAGCTTCTGCTTCTTTTGCGACTCTGAGAGCTTCTCGTTGAGCTGAGACAACTGTTTCTGCAATTTGGACTTCTCCTTGTTGGCAGTGTTCACCTCAGTGTTGAGCTCCTTATTTTTCTCGACTTCTTCCTTGAGCTTGGCACTGAGTTCGGATGCGGTTTTCTCGTGCTCTTCGAGCTGTTTCGTGTTCTCGTGAATGCTGACTTGGTACTTGATCGACCTCTTGTCGATAAACTTCTTCTCCATCTCTAAGAACCTGAGCGCCTCGTTCTTCTTCTCCTCCAAAGAAGCTGTGTCTTTTTCCACGAGCTCAAACCGGTTCTCCTTCTCGAGACAAAGCTGGTTGAGCTCCTCGACCTTCACCAAACTCTCGTCGATTAGCAGTTTATACTTGCTTGTGCCAATGATATCCTCTAAGTACTCCAAAAGACCGTCGTCGTTCTCCTTCTCTCCCTTTGGCTTCATCTGCGCAATCGACTCGACCTCACCTTGCAAAATCAAGAATCTCTTGTGGTCGAGATCAATGCCCTGGCCCCGCAAGTAGGTAGTCACCTCAGTGTAGTTGCTGCCCTTGCCATTGATGAGATACTGCGACCCGTTCAGTTTGGTGGCACGTCGGCTGATCACGATGTCGGATCCTGGGACCTTGTGCGCCACATTGACGCGTTTCTCGTCGTCGTTCACATGCATGAAGTGAATGTCCACCTGACAGTAGTCCAATTTCTCGCCTCCTTCCGAGTTGTGGATCAACTCAGAGAGCTTTCCCTGTCTCATTTTCAGCGCACGGAAGCCAAACACGAACAACATCGAGTCGATCACATTGGACTTTCCACTTCCGTTGGGGCCAACCACCGCAGAGAAGGATGCATTGAACGGGCCGATCTCCTGCACGCCAGCATACGACTTGAAGTTTGTCAACACCAACTTGCTGATCACAAGTCTCGGACCGACTTTCGTGTTTGCCAATGCCTCGTGGTCGCGTTTCTTGGTCGGTGACAGTGTGCTTTGTGATATTTGGGGAGACTCGTCTAAGTCCGCAGGTAAAGGAGTTGTCGCTGTCAAAATTGGTACCACGACTGCCGCATCACTATTGAGCCGACTCGACCTTGGCGTTGGGCGTGACAGTGGCGCCTCACCGTTTTCGGTGGACTCCTCCTCAGCTATTTTATCTTTGGGTATACTGTTAGATTCCTCGGCAGTTTCGTCTGGAATTGTCTGCTTTTTCGTACGCTTCTCGGCATGAGGTGCCTCCTCCTCACTTTCATCCTCGGCATCCGTATACTCGTCGCTTTCCTCGTCGTTCTGAGGGGGCACGTCTTTCGTACTTGGACCGGTCTCTTCCTCCGGTGAAGGCAGATCCATGTAATCGCTGTTATTTATGAAAGTGGTCTCGTCATTCTCGTGAGTGTACGGTTTGGACACGCCATTTCTAGGCTTCAGACCGATCATCACAGTGGGATATGCTGGTCTATGTAGCGTGTTTTGGTTTGTTTGTGGTGCGTATGCCGGACTGATCTGGGATATGGAGAAGACATGCGAAGGTGAGGAATACCCAGGAGGAGGAAAAACTGAAAATGGTGAAAAAAATTAAAATTGTGATGAAATTGTTAATTCAAATTCTTCTGTGAAAATAATGACCCTCTATGAATTTGATTTATTTGCCTTCTTGTCACTTAACTTCCTGCTGGTCACTACATTGTGAACCCATCTCTCATTCTATCTCTGATATCTGATATTCATGCTAGTATACAGTGGGTTATGCAATTATTGTTCTTCCTCCTTCTTTTCCTTTTTCGCTTTCTTCTCCTTCTTCTCCTTCTTTTTCTTATCCTTCTTCTCCTTCTTCTGCTTCTTTTCCTCGTCAGCAGCCTCTGTTACGGCTTCCTCGGGTGCCTCCACAGTCTCCTCCACAGCTTGGGCAACCACCTCAGCTGGCTCATCGACTTTCACTTCTGTGGACTCGGCTTCGAGCTCAGCGGCCTCCTCTTCTACCTCCTGTGTCTCGGAGTCCTCGTCGAACTTAATCTTCTTGTTTTGGGGCTGCTCGCTGCTCTCCTCTATCGTGTGCTTCACTGAGTCAAGTTCTGCCAGAAGCGGAGGCAAGCCTCTCAAATCTCTCTGAACTCTCTTGAGCTGACCCAAAACTGGGTTTCCTCCAGCGGCATTGGACAATCCGGTGTTGGTGAATGCAATTTCGTCTGAAGTTCCGGGGATGGCAGCTGCGATGGCCTCACTGGTGGAAATGAATTTGCCCAAGATGGCCTCGGCACGTGCTTTGCTGATGGCCTTGAAGCCTTTCACATGTGCAACCACAGGCGTGTTTGCCGCATTCTGGGCTGTTCTTTTCTGACGGAGCAGCGACATTGTGGGTGTCTCGATGTGGTAACCTAATGAGGTGCTCTATTCTCATCTCGAAAAAATCCATTTTGTTAGTGCGACAATTTACGCTGCGCGCGCGTAAAAACTAGCGCTCCACTTTGAGAAAAGTTCACCTCAATTCTCACCAGGTGAAGCACACACTCAACAAAATATGTTCTCCGTGTCAAGACTTATAAGTCGGTCGGTGCAAACCAATGTGGCTCAATACCGTTCGTTCTCGCTTTTGAGCAATACTTTGAATACCGCTTCATTTGGAGCCCCAAGCACACACATCTCCAAGACCTTCGCTAGTCGAGAACCACAGCCAGTGTCAACTTTCTCGCTCATCACAAACCTCATTCAAAGAAGATGGAAGTCCAGAGGTAACACATACCAGCCCTCGACGTTGAAAAGAAAGAGAACCTTTGGGTTCTTGGCAAGATTGAAGTCGAAAAACGGCAGAAAGATCTTGGCCAGAAGAAGAGCTAAAGGTCGCTGGTACTTGACCCATTAGCATGTTCAACTCATCATCTGTATATATCACGATCGCCATGGAATAGACGTCATTCAATCATCGCCCAAAGCCTTTGAATACTGCTGCTCGAGCTCATGGATGAGCCTCTGCAAAGTGACAATGACTAGTTGGTGTGTAGCATCTGGGAACCTGTTTCTGTGAAGACCAAACCACTCCAAGGGCGGAGTTGCATTTCCGAGCTCCTTCAATTGTGGCGCTTCGATGACCGGAGGAGCCAAAGCAACATACTGGTACCTCGTCTCGTTGGCCACCTTATCCAAAGTCTCGTTCAAGTCATCCACTATCTGATTGGATGTCTCCGCTGGACTTGCAGGAGCCAGGGGATCCAAATCCGAGTCTTTGTCGTCCAGGAAAACTTTTTCTCTGATCTCGTAGCCATCCTTAACGGGTAAGGATTCTTTGCCCTTATATTCCACTCTGGAGTAGAATGCTCTCTTGTGAGCAGCGTACATCTCACGGACCAAATTGACAGACCCGAGATTCCACCTGACGTCGACAGTACCACCGAAAGAAGACTGGAAAAGGTATTCCACAATGTCTGTGTTGTACTTCTGGTACGTTCTCATTGAGATCATGAACTTCGGGAACACAAATATGTGGCCTCCTCTGCACTTTCTAGCGTACTGGACGAACTGGTCAACGTCAAAGTGCTCGATCTGGTCGGCCTTCATGCCGCTTGTCGTAGCCAAGGATGCATTCACATTGTTAAGTTGGAGTTCAACCTCGTTGGTGATACCCAATAAATACTCGTTCTGTAAGAAGTTAGCTTGGGACTTGTCCAACGAAATAACAAGAACACGGCTGTCGTCCAATGACTGTGGATAGACCTGGATGGTTGTGACTCCGGTATGAACTTCGATTTTCGTTTCCAATTTTTTCGCAACCTCGAGCAATTTGCTGGGCTCGACTTCTTCCTGGAACGAGTGGTTCTTGTTGGAGTCTTCCAAGATTTCCTGGTAGGATGTTCTTTTCTCCTCTATCAAACGTGAGATCGTGGAGAAGATGTCGTAAAAATCAGACGCAGCGAGTGAGGTCAAGAACACCTCAAGTGCTTCGTACTTGATGATAACGTACAAGTGGTCTTTCGAAATGTTCACACCATCTTTCCTGTTGAAGGCATCCATTCTCCAATCTTCGAAATTGGCAAATGCGAAAACGTGATTGTCGAAAGCCACTTTCATTTGCAACTTTTCCAAACCGGCAGCAAAGGACACCAACGGAACCTCCAAGTATGGCAATTCTTCAATGGTCCACTCAATCGCTGAGTTGAGACATAATCTCTCGACTCTCACATATCCACCCAAACGACCATCGAAGCCAATGACCAAAGTTTGAAGTCCAAACTGCAATTCGTAGAACCAGTTTGACGTCTTCCTGGATGTCACCCACGCTCTGTCCAAATCGAGGAGGACAATACCCAATGCCGCACCAAAGTCGACTTCAAGCGACACATTTGCAATTATGCACGTGAGCGCAACGGGGATAGCGTAAGTGGACGAGACTTCCTTCCACTTTGAATGCGAGCCTTTCTGTGTGATGGACTTCGCATCGCCCAACGACTCATCGACTTCAGAATGTGCCATCTGGTATTTCTTGGGATACCAAATGTCCTTGAACAAATCCAAGTCCTGAAACTGTTTCATCCTCACATATGCACTGACGTCACTAACCTTCACCGACGAGACCACGTTGACAGAGGGCTCGAAGGCGATGGATGTGGAGAACATGAGACTTTGAATGTCAAACGACCCACTTCTCTCGTCAGAGTATATGTGCTGCAATGAAGCGGACATGGCACTTAACTGAGCCATAACCAAAATGGAGTTGGCTTCCTCGGAGCCTGTGCACGCATGTATGGAGGCACCCTCGTATTCCACGATCGCTGCAACTTTGGCTGTGGGCTCGCAACTCAAGGAGACTCTCTGACTTTCGATGATGAAACCGAAGTGGAAATCAATCTCCCTGAAGATCTTGCCAACACTGTCGCCCATCTCGAAAGTCTTCTCCTTTGGTGAGCTCTGGTCTTTAGACGACTCATCTGCGATTGGCTTCGATGTCCTGAACATCAGCTTGGACGCATCGATGAAGTCCATTATAACCGGCACGCACGAGGAGTACAAGGTATTGTCGGAAGCGGACATGACCACCTCAACCTTCACAAGATGTTTCTTCACGTGGAATTTCTGGTGCTGGTAAACAACAGCAATCACAACGGCAGGAGAATGCACAGACAACGAAGGTGGATTGTCAAGAGACTCTTCCTCCAAACGATAGATGAACACTTTCGAACCTGCGAAAGTGAGGGTCGTTTGAATACTTGTAAACTTTGGAATGAATCTGTCTGGGTTCTGCTTCGTTGGAGATTCCTTGGACTTGACTTTTTCGAACTCCATTCTGCCCTGTCTTTCTCTGAGCAAGTCCTTCGACCTTTTGTCGAAGAAGGACTGGACTTCGGAGCCAGACTGAACAGCACGCTCAAGCAAACTGATGGAGTTTGACATGAAGCGAACGTCGAGCTCGTCGCCCACAAGATTGATCCACAACCCGTTCGTATTGGATACGCAATAGTTGAGCTGCATGTGCGCCATGTATGCTCTGTTAAGACTGTCCAGTTCAGACAGAGTGCTGTAAAAACTGGAAGTGGTTGAGCCATTTGCAACAGAAAGGTATCCCTCCATCAAGGTAAGTTTGCCCATATCTGCTTTGGTGATTGCGAAAAACCGCTCGGCACCAAGAATGAACCCGGGGTAGTCTTTGTGTGTGGAGCCAAATAGCCAGCCCACACAGAAATTGTAAGACAATACATGCACGGATGAGAATTGGAACAAACGCTTCGGCTCACTAGTCAGATCGGCAGAAGTGGATGAGCTTCCGTCACTCTCCAAATGGTGTTCACTCTTCTGACCGAAAGACTCACTGATTCCGTCGAGTTTCCTCATGACTCTTGCAAGCCCATCAGCTAATTCGACAAGTTTGAAAAGAACAGGTGGACTTAGACAAACTCGGAAGTACTGAGACTCCACTTGCAACGACTGAACATCGCCCGTACCTTCAAGAGACGCATCGTTCAATATCTTGATGGAAACATTGAAGTCGAGTAACGTCGATAAGGACACCGGGAATGCCGAGTCAACAATTGTTACTCTTGTGGCTGGAAGTGTAAACTCGCCCCAGAATGGTGTAGTCACATTCGAGCCCTCCCTGTTGAAATTCGCCATCACACAAGTCAAGTCCTCGAACTCGATGGTGTATCTGCATCTCTCCTTGTTGGTAGAGAACCCGAAATATTCTTGACTCACGTTTAACTTGATTGCAGACTTTTCCAAAAGCCCTGGCTTCGAGGGCTCTGCTTGTGTCACTGATGCGACTTCCACGTCCTGCTTCTGGTTCAGTTTTGCTAACTTCTGTAAAGTTTCCACTCTTTCGGTGACATCTGGAGCGTGCTTAAGGCATAGTTCAAGCAGGCCAAGGATCAGAGGGTTGGTGACCTTCATGTAGCCTATGTCAATGTCTGAGGAAATGAGGTACAACTCGGGCAACTTCGCCACTCTTGTCAGGACTGCAAATCTGGAATGCTCATAATGTACAAGCGATGTGTCGTAAAGACCGATATCGAAAGAGGCGCTTTGATGCGCATACTTGAACATGAAGGTTCCGTCGTCGTGTGCAAATGCTATTTTGCAGTCTGACGTCAAGCCCACAACTCTCGCGGGATGGAAGAGTTCAAACAGAGAGGTGGTGCGCTCAACATGGAGGCTGACCTTGATACAAGGCATAGCACTGATCGACGAAGTATCGCTCTTCGCATTCTCGACTTGTCTCCTTTCTTCTGGCGCGAGAGACTGAAGAATTTTCAAGTCCTCGGTGACAAAATCCTCGAGGAACGGACAAAGCTCTTTATCTCCATCCAAGATTTTGAAGTCTAGGTCCTCAAGATTCACGTACAATGACTTGCTTTCTTCGCCAGTACTGACGCCTGAGTAAACTAGGCGTAACCCTCTCAAAGAGGCACTCATTAGCTCGTGATCGTCTCGCCCGATGGATATACTATACTCCTTCGACAGAGATACCACACCAATTGATTTCTCCAGTCCGACCAGTGAAATCTCACAACACGACATGTTATCATACGTGTAGAACTCGCAGAATGTGTGTGGAAGATCGAATCTCAAGTGGAACAATTTGAGGTGGAACAAGAACGAGATGCTTTCCTCCACTGCTATATTTGGTACCACAGCCACATCTTGCGATTCACTGGCCATCTTCGTGGAGTCCTTCGCAGCTGGACAATTCATGCATGATTTGACAAGTTCTATCAAAGGCTGGGAGACCAATCCGTCGAATGCCTCGACGTTAAGAATGATTGCCTTCGATACCTTTGATAACTCGTTGTCAGGATGGGTAGTGGAGAATTGTGCGAAATTGAGTGTGATTCCGTGTAACGAGAGCGAGTCAGTCTCCCCGTCTGCATTCTTGATTTCAATCACAGCATAATTCAACCCAGCGAGAAGCTTAACGTTCGTTGATCCGCTTGCAGACTGACCAAACAGAGATTGGAAATATTGCGATCTCTGAGCCATGTTGCCTTCCCAAGGACGCCATGTCTCGAAGATGTGAATAACCTCAGTCAACCCATTTTCGGGACAGCTCCATTCTCGCTGTTGAAATCGGTCTTTTTGCACCTCGTATGATGGAAGTTCATCCAATATACTTCTGAGCTTCGTAATAAGTTTCCAACTATCATAGTATCGAACGTGGTCGTCACAGGAGCGAAGAATAGTTGCGGGTTTGGTGATCACACCGGGATCATGCAGCAAATTGTAGTCTCTTGCAGCCACTGCCAACATATAAATGAGCTCTTTCCGCCATACATCAGCAGCCACAGAGGCGCTCTTCATGACGGTAACAGACTTCTCGAATAGTTTCCCTGTTCTTATGAAGAAGTCCATTGCCCATTGAGAGCGGCAAGTTTCCACCGCTGTGCGAAATTTGCGGAACGTCACTGATGACACAAGACCATTCTCACCATCCTTGGTGCCCCAAGTTTCAATGTCACTGATGTGAAATGTCAACGCGGAGCCAAAAAAGTCCGGGTCGTGAGCGGAGAGATAGATTTCCCTCGCGTGTAACGCAAACGAGACAGGTTCATCCTCCAATAGCTGGAAGTCTTTTCGGGTTCTTGTGGTGACTTTTGAAGTTGCCAACGATGGCTCCAACACTGTGACAGTGACGACAGGTATCGAGGGAGACGAACAGAGCACAGCACCTGGGTCAGCGAGGCAATTTTCAACGATCTTGATGTTTAATGTTGGGCACACAAATCTCAAGTTATCGATCATGCAGATTGGCGTGATGAGTGTCTTGAGCAGCTTCACTGTCTCGACCTGCAATCTGTCGATTAGGAATTGCAAATCTAAATTCTGGAAGCCGCTCATTAAAGAGCCCAAGGATCTAATTCCTTCCGGCGAAACAAATGCGTCTATAATGCCGAACTCCAATATGAAAGAGTCGTGCTTGTACCCTGGTTTGAAGGGGGTCTCTGGGCGGAAATCTTCATCGTAATACTCAGTGGTGGGACTCATATCGACATCCTCAGCAGACGAAAACAGTGAGGAGTCGTCATCGAGATGTATGGAGGATTCGTCGTCTGAATGCAAAGCGTGGTATTCTTTGGTTAATGGATGCGACCCATTTGGAAGCGAGACACTCGAAAACAAAGAGCCCAATGCATCCAAATACACCTCATCCTTATTCTGTGGGAAAAGATGGAAAGGCACACGGTGAGTAGGTGCATCACTTTGCCTCACATACAGCTGCTGAATACGGCGGTGATCGAGCATTTTAGCCTTCTGGCAGATGTCTGTGAAGGTCAAGGACGTCTTGGCAAACATAGAGTAGGTGGCTTCCTCTGCTTCGTTAATCACTTTCATTGAGATAGATGGAATTGACACAGCAATGCGACTGGAATACCTTTCGTTAGCAATGTCATTGAACCCAACAAGTAGGTCATCCAATTGCACAAGGAGGTACGAGCTTTCAATTCCGGTTGCAAGCTTGATAGTAATTTCAGGGCATCTGAATGTGAAATGGGCCATATCATAAACAATGGGGATATGATAGATCAATGTGTTTTCAAGATCTTTGAATCCCAAAGCGAAATTTGACACCACCGCTTTTAATCCTGTGAGACAAGCAGGATCGCCATCAATTCTGATGAATCCACTTGCAAAATCCCACTTGCAGTGGTAAGTCAAGAGATCTGGGGCAAGACCGAACATTCTGTGTGTGTGGACACTGAACCCATCAATGGTAATTTCTGGCTCTTTTGCCTGTGTGAGCTCTTTGTAGCTAGTGATGTCCCATATGAGCGCACTATTCTCAAACTGATCAGCAACAAAGTAGTGGCCAAAAGCATGGCTGAAGTCAGCCTGCAAGTCCATATAAAAATTAGTGAGGTGGATATCCACATCCAAATAATCGAACAATAACCCAATGTGGTGTCGATGATCGTAGATTTGACATGGCAAAACAATCAAACCTGACCGAACCAGGAACGTGAAGAGCACGTTCATGTCATTTTCCGTTTTGAGCATGTTCCAGTAGTCTGGGTCTTCCTCATACTCATTGACTTCTGAGGATGCCGAATCAGGCAGTTGACCAACATTTGCCGTGCTAGTGTACTCCTCAAACGTCTTGAAGTGCTTGAAATCCCCAAAGTAGTTTTCTCTTAGGGTGAAGAGGTACCTGATCAAGTAACCGTAGAATATGAGAGTGACATTGTCGCCAATGGCATTGATCACCGCGAAATTATTATGGTTGACTTCAACGGAATTGTAGTAGTGATAGTAGCCAGATATCTCAAAGGCGTCAGCACTACCCATCTTTTTGTCACCTTTCATGAATGCACTGACAGTATGCCACGATGGGACTTCCAAGGAGACATCTAGTGAGGTGGTGGAAACCTTGTAATCCACTTTTGCACTTTTCGAAAATGCCCCGTTGAGTGGTATCAGCGACTCGACATTGAGCTCATGGCCCTTGAAGCAGATATACTTGTTGTTGTCGAAGTCCAATGGATCGTTGATGATGTTGTGGTCGTTCACATTGAAGAAGAGTTTGTAGTTTTCAATCTGCCAGTTGAATCTGTACTCGAACTGTCTGTGGTACTCGTAAGCCACTGGTGTGCCCGAGGAGAAATCCGAAACCACATCTGTCATGAGGAAAATGTGTTCTCTCAAGATGAACAACTTCGCATTCTTGCTCTGGTTGTTGAATGTCCAAACGCACTTCCCGTTCCACTCGAGTGGGAACCCAATATCACAATCCATGATGTGCTCATCTGCAGTGAACAAGAGATCGTGGTTCACCGAGCTTCTCATCTCTGGTCTATCCATCACCAAGTTCAATGTGTTTGGCCAGCCCGTAGCCAATGCCACATACGAAGTAAAAGTAGTGATATTCGAGTTCTCTCTGAGCTTGAGCTCTATCCAGCCAAAGGGCCGTGTGATCTTCTGGTTCCTGTTTCCACTGGCCAAGGTCAACATCTCCTTGTCCTTGCTTAACTCTCTGGTCGGGAGCCTGAAGATAATCTCATCTTTGGTGAGAACTCGAAGTTTGAATCCCGCGTACGATCTCAACGTGCCTGGGTCTGTGCACACTTGTGTAGGCTGACTGTCTCTCGAAAGTGGAGGGAACAACATTGTTTGAATGGGTCCTCTCTGGCGGTCTGCCCACAGGCCGTAGTGTACTGTGGCCATGGAGAAGATGACATCCACGCCAAACTCTGGTGGTGGCTGCGGTAGGGTATTGTTTTCGTCTTTTGGTGGATGTGTTCCTGGGCAGTCGAAGAAATAGATGAGCTGCGTGGATGCTGTGTCAAGCACCAAACTGTACTTGCCATACTCCTCGATATCGCTGATCTCCATCACCTTCTCATCCTCAAAGTCGTCGATGTATCTTCGCAAGCCGCGCCAGTTGAACTCATTGAATTTGTCATCTTGCTTGTGCCGCCTGCGCGGAAGCACTCTGTCCACCAATTTTCTGATGCGATGTAGTCTTTCACGGCGAGTCTTGCTTTTCCTCTTCTTGACACCTCCCTCCGCAGATTGCAGGGTGTAGCGCTCTGGATCATACGAGATGTTTGACTTCAACGAGATCTGGAACTTCTCCATGGTGATGTTGAAGTTCGTGCGGTAGTTGTCCAAAGAGCAAGGCAGCTTCGAGACATCTAGCAAGGCATTCCCGGACTTGAACGAGGCCACCAATATCGACGGAGTGGTGGGGTTTCCCACGACAAAAGCACCCCTCTTAATTCGGATGCGCACCGGGAGCATGTTTAAAGGGAAATGTAGAGGATTTTTGGTTGGCTCGGGCACGGGGACCGAGGTGGCTGACAGAGAAGACCTCTTATGTGTGGACTGCGCCGAGGACAGAGACTCGCCCAGGCTTGCTGAGAACGTGTACAGCTCGTTTTTTTCATCGGAGTCCGTCTTCTTGAGAGCCTCCACGATGTTGTCATACGAAGGCGTGCGGTTGTACATGAACACCTCCACTCCGTCCATAAGCAACTGTATGCTCGTCGGGAGCTTCTTGTTATCCTCCGAGGTGAGGCCCTGCTCTTCCTCGGGTGAATCGTCTTGTATCGACATGAAGTACAGAGACACTCTGGTCATCTGGAACAACCAGTACCGCCATGTTAGGTTCGCTCGTAGGATGGAGATGGTATAGTCTGAATTGGAGATGACCACGTTTCTGGCAGTGATTCTGCCGCCCAAAGGAGACAGCCGGAAGGCCTCCATAGTGATCCGGACATGGCACTTCCTCCACACAATGACTCGTAGGAGGGTGGAGAGCACGAACCCTACTAGACGAGGGAAGTAGAAGACGAAGCCCACGCCCAAGAAGAGCGCGAGGATCCAGTCGGATAAATAAACCCATGTGGACAGCGAGGACGCTCCACTCGTGCTTGTGGCAGAGACCATGTGTCTTAGGTGGTGGGTGTGGTGAAGGTAGCTGTTTGGCTGTGTATCGTGGGGTTGTGAATCCGTACCTCTGAGAAGAGGAAGGCAGAGGGCAGGAAGCGAGAAGCATGGGGACAGAGAGCAGGGGAAGAATGGGGGGAACGAAGTAGAAATGTCGAGTCAAGTGAAATAATTGAGCTACTTGAACTAAAGTTCGTTTGTTCTTTTTTTTTTGATTTTTTTTTTCGTGTTTGCATGAATTGGTGTGGGTTCTACTGGTTTTTTCTCTTATACCTGTCACTGGTGAGACCCCATACTTAGGCTGTGCATATGTCTTTCTAGCTGCAAAGTGCGAACAGTTGGATGTCCAGAATAGTGAAAGTCACACCTAAAAATTCGGAATGTCAATAAAAACCAAATTGAAAAACACAATTGTTCTCTTCAAACGTTCCCAAATTCGATCATTGAAGTGTAAATTCAATCTTACCACTTTTACTCCTCTTTATCTAACACCCCCATCCCCAGGCCTTATCCACCTGCACATGCATACTTCCTCTCTTGGGAAAACACAAACAAATGATCTACTCACAGCAACTACTCTTCTTCTACCATGTCCAACCACATACGCAACCTAAACACCCTAGATCAGGAAAACGAGCATAAGAGTCTCACGGGGAGGGGCGGGTTGAAGAACCAGTTGAATAATAAAAATAATGCTCTTCAGCAGAAACGGACAGGGCCAACTCCTGGGAACCAAGCGGTCAAGAGATTGAGAGTGCCCCTCGCGGGAAAAGACCAAAACTCGGGGTTTCCGGGTCTACAGAGATCGAAATCATCGGTGGCACAGAACCCCTTGCAGGAGACTGCTCAGCGCACTTTGCGGCCACTCAGTGCCTCTTTGACCAGACAGCCAACATTGGCCAAGTCCAACTCGTCGCTAGGGTTCACACATAGGCCCTTGAGCGCCTCACTAGGCAACCAGATCCGCAATGCTGATCCCCACAAAAACAACATATTCCCGTCCGCAGAGGCCCACAGACCCAATGACTTGGTACCCAGATTTTCCACTGATCTGATCAAGAAAAGTGACCGCATGCCCTTGCCACCCTTGGGCACCAATCTCCGCGACACGTTCTCTGCAAGCACACATAATTTGCACGCATCGAATGTGGTCGACAGAGACATATACAAGTTTCCAGGTGACCCATTGAAAAGAGTCAAGGATGCGGACAATCGCGAGGTGATTGAGAGATTGGCAAATGACCCAGATAGCATTGAGCACGTGGCACAACGAGATGTTCCGGAGCCCCGCCACGTGCCTGTGGGACTGGTCCCGTTACTGGACGAGGACCTCGAGTTCATACGCACAGGCACAAGAAGCAAAGCATATATCCTGGTTTCGGACATCTCGTTCGAGTCGACGTGGGACGAGGATAACATTGAGGACGAGGAGGAAAACGCTGCATACGGCGCAGAGCTAGAAGAAAGCGGGCTGATAGGACTCACTACGCAAGAGCTCAACGACTTGCTTGACTTTTGATGCTGCTATTTACATTGGTAGCTATATACATTATGCACGACTATTGGGCGGTACACTCTGGGTTGTACTCGCGCTCGTGGTGCGTTCCGGAATAGTCAGCATTATATGAGTCGTCGGTCTTCTCGGTGTAGTCAGGCAAGGCATTCTCACGGGCAATGGTGAAGTCTGTCACGTACTCGATGTTGGCTTCCGGAACCGATTCGCTCGAACCTTCATGCTTTGGCTTGTGCTTCAAGTCTGTCGGAAGGATGTTTTGAAGCTTGACCAAGTCGTTCTTCTCCAAGTACCAGTGATCTGGAGGGAACTCAATATCTAGCGCAATGTAAAGGTCGCCCCTCTTCTGTGCAGACGAAAACCAACTCGTAGACGCCTTGACGGGCATACCTTCACCCTTGATCCTCAAGAAATCTCCCGGTCTGAGCACTTTGCCCTTGGGTGTGCTGACATGTATGGCTCTGCCATCCAAATGCTTCATGACGATCTTGGAGAAGCCCGAGAGGGCCTCCACGAGCGAGATCGTGTACTTGGCATACAAGTCGTCGCCCTTCCGCTCCAACTTGGCGTGGTCTTTGCAGTGGAACGTCAAGATCACATCACCAGTGACTTTCCCTGGGTACTCGTCAGACTCGCCCTTCAAAACCACCAGCTCGCCCGATCTGGAGCCTGGCAAAATCTCAAACTCCAAGATCTTCGTTTCCTCCACAACCTTATCTCCATTGCACTGCTTGCACTTATCCTTCGGGCGCAAAACCTTGCCTGTTCCCTCACATGTTTCACAGTCCACATGGAACTGGGAGACCAAGCCGGGCCCGACTCTTTTGATTTTCGTGACGTAGCCTTGGCCTTTGCAAGCAGCACACACTTTGGCAGCGGCTTTCTTCCTTGCTCCAGATCCCAGGCAGGTGGCACATATTATGTTTCTTGTACTTGTGATTTTCACGACTTTCCCCACAAACAACTCTTCAAGGGTAACGTTGACTTCCAACTCTGCATCTGCGGTTCTCCTGCTTCTCTGCTGCCCTCCCGGCGGCCCTCCCGATTGGAACCCCGAGAAAAAGTTGGAGAAGTCGTCTGCTCCATATTCCTGGGACGCAAAACCATTGCCAAACGGGTTGCTATCGTAGCCTCCCATTCCGTTGCCATTTCCTTCCGTGGTCCCATACAAGTCGTAGTCCAGGCGCTTTGCCTCGTCACTCAAAATTTCATAGGCATGCGAGATCTCTTTGAACTTGATCTCGGCCTCTTGCCTGTCTTCTTCACTGACTTTGTCAGGATGGTATTTTAGGGCCAACTTTCTGTATGCACGTTTGATTTCTGCACTAGACGAAGAACTTTCAACCTCTAGAATCTCATATAGGTCAACGGCCATTTTTATAGCATCGATATTTGTGTTTGTGAATGAGATGAATGTTCTGGTAGTATTGTGTGGGTCCTGCAGGTTTGATCAGACTATACTGAGAATGTGAGGCAGATCTGTAAAATGCAAAAAATTGGGGGAGCGAGGGCAACTCTAAAAAATGAGCGACTTGCTGACAAAAATAAAATAAAGGTGAAGAAATTGAAAACAAAAAAGAATTTCGACGTGGACAGGATTCGAACCTGCGAGAGCAGAGCTCATGAGGAGGTGCTGGAAAGCCTGCACCTCACGCCTTAACCACTCGGCCACCACATCAAATTCGTATGGTAGAGGGCGAATAAGTGGGCTATGACAAGTAAAAGATCTGCTATATCGCTATGTGCAGGACATCCCATGATTTGTTTTTGGTGGCAAAGTTGCAATTAACGATGTGACTGAATGGGAGTTGAAAGTGTTGAACGTGTGAGTTGGTGAGAAGGGACGTAATGGCCCATATATTCAATTGCAATATTCACGTGAGCCCCTCCCAATCGTTCGTTTTGAACAATCCACCTGAGATCAGTCCAGAGGCAGAATCTGAGCAAAAGTTCCCTAATCTCGGAAAGCAATTGATGCCTTCAGTCCACAAATTTTCCATAAGAGCAATTTGCTGCCTCTAGATATTTTTGCTATACCAAGTTTTGTATTTCTCCAAGAAGTTCATCTGGTGCCTCACTATCCTTTCCTAATATGGAGGCTAAGCAAGTGACCTTGAGCCCCTAGACTGGATGCAGTACGCCATATATAGCACCGGGGACATTCGAAAAAAAGGAATTCAAAAATCGAAGAATGAGAAACGGGAATGGTTTTGATGAAACTAGATGCCTGACATATTTGCGACTCATCATATATCAGTCACAGTTTCCCTTTTCTTGATGGTGGTGTATTGTTCCAGAACACGTCGTTTCCTGCAGGAGCAGTGTCGTGTTCAGTGAGCATTCCCAAAATGCCGGTGAATGGTTCCATTTCTCTTAATCAATTAGTATATATCATCACAAATGGTATGTTGCAACCGCGAAGTGCAATCTCGGGTGTGAACCCCGACTGCAATTGATGCTTTGATTATGTAATCACCTACTAACACGCCAAGTCTAGATCAGGGTATGTTTGAACTCACCACTCCCACCAGATCCATGTGGAGCCCTATACTAACCTCACAGAGTTGCCGTCGCTGACGAGTCATTGACCGCTTTCAACGACTTGAAGTTGGGAAAGAAATTCAAGTTTGTCATTTTCGCTTTGAACGACAAGAAGACCGAGATTGTTGTCGAGGAGACTTCCACCAACCAGGACTACGACGCATTCTTGGAGAAGTTGCCTGAGAACGAGTGTAAGTACGCTGTCTACGACTTCGAGTACGAGATCGGCGGAGGCGAGGGTAAGAGATCCAAGATTGTGTTCTACACCTGGTCTCCAGACACCGCCCCAATCAGATCCAAGATGGTGTACGCATCTTCCAAGGACGCTTTGAGAAGAGCCTTGAACGGTGTTTCTGCTGACATTCAGGGCACCGACTTTTCTGAGGTTGCGTACGAGTCTGTCTTGGAGAGAGTGAGCAGAGGTGCTGGTTCTCACTAAGCTATATAGCAATTGAAGTACGTTGGAGACGGTGTAGGGATCAGGTTTTCAAAAACTTGGTATTCTTCTTGGTAAGGTCGACAATGGGACGAGCGAAGTGATAAAATGGGTTTTGTTGGAGTTGATTGGTGTTGCTTTTGTAAGGTCTCACAGTTTGAAATTCCAAAGGTGACGAAACTAGAGAGAGAGTATAGAATGTCGAATATATTCCAAACCTACTTACTCATCCCAGATCTCTCACGCCCTCTTTTTCTCCTTTCTTTGAAATCTCATGAGATGTTCTTTATGATCTTCAGCGGATTTTTCGTCTTCCATGGCTCCCACTCATTGTGTGCTTATCTGGTGTTATCAGTAGATGACATAATCACACTGGGAACAGCCAATCGAAGGAGATATCAAATACAGACAAAAATGAAAAAGAGGAAAATCTCAAATTAAAGACAAACAACCCTCAAACCCTCTTTCCTCTCCAAATTTTTGATTTCCCTCGCCTCTCCTCATTCACCTCTGCCTCTGTCTCCCTATACTGTACCTTATCCTATATACACCAGTGCTCACCCAAACAAAGATACACCTCCGTCATCACGAGACAAGTGCACGGAACACCCAAAACAAAACAGCCCCACGAGGCATCTTTCACCATGGGGTCCAAAGACCCAACACAGCCAAAGCTCCCGCGAGCCACTCTAGAGCAGAAAATCAAAATCCTAGATTACTACGAGAAGTCCCAGCGACCGCAGCTGGATACTGTGGAGAAGTTCAAGGACGAGGTTGCCATCTCCACCCTGAGCTTCAACGAGTGGGTGAAGCACCAGGACGAGTACAGACAGCGGTACCAGCAGCTGGTGACGAGTTTCCAGAAGAACGCCAAGCGCAAGGTGCGCTACAAGTATGACCAGATCAACAGGGCGATGGACTTGTTGGTGCAGCAGAAGTTGGAGCGCGGCGAGGCCATCACAGAGCCGATATTGAGGGGGTACTGGCAAGTGTACGCGCACCAGTTCAAGGTCGAGGACCCAAAGAGACTCATTGGGTTCTCGCACGGCTGGCTCAGTCAGTTCAAGAAGAGACACGGGCTCTCGCGCAAGAAGGACCTGGGCAAGCAGGAGACGCTCCTGAAGAACTCGGCGTCGCTTCTCGCGGCGGTGGACTCCGCAGAGCTGCTTCTGGTGGAGCAGAGACACCTGCCCGAGAAACCACAGGAACAACCAGCCCAGGCGCAGTTCCAGCCACAGCACACGCTCAGTTTCCCTAACCAGTACCCGTACTACAACAACGAGCCCGTGCAGAAGCCACACCAGCAGCAGAGCCGGCCGCAGCAGATGATCGATGGGGATTCCCGCCAGAGCTTGGTGCTGGCTATGAGCATGCCCATGGTCAACGAGAAACAGCCATCGGCAGCCGACATCGAGCGGTTCATCTTCTCCATCGCGGACCACTTCTTTCACGAGCACCAGTACCTGTATCCACAGACGGTGAAGATGTACCAGGAGTTCAAGTCGTCGTTCCTCAGTGAGAGACTCATAGACTTGCGGTCGGCCAAGGAGAACCAGTTGAAGCCGCAAATAGGTATTGGGAACCAGACCATCTCAGGCGAGCAGCCACTACAGAACCAGCTACAGCTCCAAACACGCATGCAGAACCAGATCCACAACCAGATCCAGGACCAGCTCCAGCAGATGCCGTCTGCACACCGCGGTCTACGCCTGCGCCTGAAACAACACAAGAACCCATACAAGCACAAGTCTGGGTTGGGCCACGCAAGCCAGAGCATCGGCCACCACAGCCAGAGCCATGGACACGTGCAAAGTCAAAGCCACGGGCAGAGTCAAGGTCACGGACAAAGCCAAGGTCACGGGCACGGACAGAGTCAGAGTCTTGGGCATGGCCAGAGTCAAGGTCAGACACACCAGAGTCACGGGGTTCACAGCACGGCAGACAAGCACAGGTATGTGGACAACAGTCTCCAGCCATTGTCGCTGTCGCAGCTTCTCCCGCTCCACAGGCTACATCCGCTTGCTCGCACCACTGAGCTGCCGATTAGTCAGAACATGAGCCAGCTGCGAGAGATGCACCAGGGCATGAGCCAGTCGTCGCCACCTAGCGGCAGTTTCACTGGAGAGGCTCGCGACGGTGGGC
The DNA here is from genome assembly GCA_030566815.1 of Sungouiella suratensis. Classification (NCBI taxonomy): domain Eukaryota; kingdom Fungi; phylum Ascomycota; class Pichiomycetes; order Serinales; family Metschnikowiaceae; genus Sungouiella; species Sungouiella suratensis. Next base: position 1,139,740 of record JAKUAV010000001.1, on the reverse strand, counting down.
TTGATGAAATGTTCTCGCGCGAACAGGCGGCCAGGTACGGCAAGGGCCAGTGGCCTGCAAAGTCCAGTCTGCGCAAGATCTGGGAGCAGAACAAGATAATGTTGTCGTAAAGAGAGAATGAGAGAATGAGAAATTGGAGGAAATAGTCGAGTGTTGTGGGAAGAGGGTCAGTGTGTAATAGAAGAAACATGTTCAGGATTCGTATAATGTTGTTGTTGGCGTGGGCTGGTACCTTTGTGGTGAGTTGTGGTGGGCAGGAATAAGGTGGAGGTTGGAATTAAAGAGTATAGTTAAGAACCAACTACTCAATGTAACTTTCTGTCTCACAGATGATCTCGCCATCCCGATAGAATCTACAGCCGTTTCTGATCCCATTTTATTACCTACCTATCCCTGTGTTGTGAAGTCCGTCTCCGTGGGAATGTCATGCACCTGTGCAGACAAGTCGTCCAACTGGACCTTGATCTTCGGATTGCCATCGTGATTCTGTGTCTTTTTGGGACAGTCTGCACAGTTGGCACACACTTTGGAGCCATCCTCCAAGACTAGCTGTTTCTCAGGTGGACAACTTTGTGTTAACTCTGATTCTAGTTTCATGTGCTCTGTCTTCTGTGAAGTTCGAGTGGGGATCGAGACGCGTGGATCTCGGTTGATAAGTGAGGTTTGTAAAGGATCCAGATGTTTAGCATATAGGTAATTGCGTAGAGCCATTATGTCAATCCAGCCAATAGAGCGAGCCAAAGTAGATTTCAGTAATTCGGACACATGACTGTATTTATAGCGAATGGGTGCGAAAAAAAGTGCACTCATGTCCGGTGCGGAATAGTGGTGCGATTTTTTTTGGTATTTTCAATGGCGGGCTTTCTAAGTGCATGACCATAGGATATTTTCTCGCTAAGGACGAGTTTGAATGTTGTGGGATGGACAGACACACCGATTCTTTTGAAAATGATTGTGAAAATCCAAACCTGAAATTTCAGTGTTCATGCTGAAGTGGGGCGATGATAAGGTGCTGGGGTGGGCCCATTCATGGATTTGCCGCGCGTTGGCAAGTCCCGAGAATGTGCATGCACTTACAACTTCCCCCACCCTCCACGTCCTGCACTCACTTAGTGTATTGACTAATTATGCGTGAGATGCTGCTGGGGATGACTGGTGAACTTGATCCCGACAATGACTATCCCGATAGCAAGAGTCAAAAACTTATACTTCAAATTTTCATCCACTAGAGACTCGCTCTTCTTCTTGTTGCGTAGGTTCCCTTTGCCAAAGATAAGATAGCGCATCTGGTTGAATGTGTTGAGGTCGGAGTACACAATCTCAGACTCGCTGCCTGAACTTTGTTCCTCTTGCTCAACTTCCTCTTGCAGTATGTCTTCGTAGTCGTCATCAATGAACGAGACTTCATCTATACTCATCGGCTGCCTGAACGTCTGCGACCTGAACTTCTTGTGCAACTTCCGGTCCTCCTCATTGAGATATGCCTGATTCTTCCTGGAGAGTACGCGCAGATTGTACTTGCTTTCGTGGTTCAAGAACCCGTAGTCGTCGCAGTCATCAAGGGAGTTAATAAAATGACTCTCGAAAACAAAATCATCATCTTCGTCTTGGTCAATAGCACGGAACCCAAGTTCAACACCAGGCTGAATGATTGAGCTCTTTCTGTTGACCTCGTATTTTGAAGACAAGATCGGGTTGATGGACACCGAGCGTAGCACCCTTTTCTTCTGGATGAGCATCTTTCTCAGGTTTTCAATGAGTTTTGCATCTGAGTATTCCATGTTGCCTCTGAGGTTCTGCTTGCTGGAAAGTTTCTTGATGTTCTTCTTCTGTTTCTGCAACTCAAATCCAATGTACGACAAAAGCTTCTCATTATGCAATTTGAGCGACTGCAACTCGAACTTGAGCTTCATTATCTCCAGCTTGGTAACATCGTTGCCCAGCACACTGAAGTCAGTGATGAGACTTGATCTTTTTGACGATGAAGCGAGCGAATCGCGCTTGGAGTAGATGGCCGAGTCACGCTTCGAAAATAAGACCGAGTCGCGCTTCGAGTAATGGTCAGTCTCCCCATTAAGCTTCCTAAACGCTTCGTCCCTCTCATTGACAAAGCCACTATCTTCGTCAACAGTTCGGAGGCTGCGTAAGTATTCCTTGTCAGGAGAAGACGCACTGCGTAGCTGGTGGTCAGGCTGCTCGAACTCCACCTTGATCGGTACTATGTCGTGTGAGTTGTAACGTGAATGATGTGGCTTCGAGCTCGAATACCGTTTCTTGGTGTTGGCGGAATTTGGCGTTGGTAGAGATGTATCCTGCTCAAAGTAAGAGTTACTCTGAGTAGCCAATTTCAATGGAGACAAAACGAATGCATCGTCCTCCAACGGCGTGGCTAGCGGAAGCAATTTTGCGGGGAGCGACTGCCTCTTGTATGCCTTCAACGTGGGATCCGCAAGAGGAGTCTCTTGAGACTCAATGGGCGGTATGGACGGAGGTGGGAATTGAAAGTTCATCGACATGTCGAGTGAGTTGTCCGAAAACGAGTCCTTCATGGGCGACGAGGTCTCAAGCTGATGAGCTTCAAGATCGTCGGCCAACAGATCTAGTAGACGAGTGCCATGAACACTTCCGTCCGACTCAGACTCCGAGTTGTGGTGTTGGAGCTCGTGGCGAATGTAACTGTCGTGATTGCTTCCCGTGAGGCCCGAGGCTTCCGCATTTTCCAAGAGAAAGTCTCTTTCTTTTGTGAGGTATTCAATTTGATCGATGAGAAGCGCTTTGGAGTTCTGCTCGAGTTCCAAGTTGCTTTGTAGGACTTTGTAGCTTTTTGTGAGCTTCGCAAGTCTCTCCTCAACTTCAATGGATACAGCCTGCGATTGTGCTTGGCCCAGCTCCAATTTGGTAGATATTCGCTGGTTGCGACGTTGCAACTCCTCCACAGACTCTTTGTAGAAGTGTAGTTCCTTCTCGTGGAGATCCTGGTTTCTGTGGCGCTCATCTTCCAAGGAGCGAATAACCTTCTCTGATCCAGATACTCTCAGCGAAAGTTCATTGACTAGCAGAGACTTTCTCGAGAGCTCCTCTTCTAGATGTGAATAGTTCTGGGTGATCCTGGCCAATTTCGCCGCCAATTCCTGGTATTGTTTTTGGAGTGGGTCAGTCGATTTTGTAGGGCTGCCAGAGCTTGACTTGGGCGGACTGAGACTGAGCTTTGCCCTGGTCGGACTAACGTTGCTCATGGCGCTGTTTCTCAATGGAGATCTAGATGGAGTTTGTGGTAACAGACGCTGAGATTGAGTAATCAACGTGCATTCAGTACCGGCATCCATAATTAAATGTGGACTGAGCGGTGAGAAACAAACAGTAGTGTCCGTCTATTGGATAATGGAGATGCAGTGCTGGGCACGAAAAAGCGAATGGTGCCGCTCGATAAATAAAAGTGAGTGGAATTTCAGTTGACCTTTCCTTTTTTTTTGGTGTCAAGCTGAAAAAATAAAATGTATCCACAATGAGTGTATAGTCCAGATGAGGTCAATGGGGTATGAATGTTTGAGCCTTGCACGAAGCGGCAAAGTATGAAGGCAGGAACGTGGAATGTCCAACGAATCTCACCACCATGCCTTGACCTGTAAACAACAAATTATCCATGTTGACATATCAACCGAATGAGGCAGTCGCCAACGGTGTCACTTTTATACACTACGTGTTGTGCTCGACATCACTGCAGGTTTTAGATTTAGGTGCGAGGTGCGACTTTTGGGTGCGAAGTGCGGGTTCTTATATAGACAGCGGAGAGACGTGCTGCAAATACTTGAAACAACCAAGGAGAAAAGTATAAAAGGGAGTGATTTCCGCAGATTTTTGAAGTGAGAAATTATTTTGGTGATTTCTCCAACGAAGCTGACATGGCCTTTGTAAGCACATTCGATGCATGCGAACCTCACTTGAGTTGGTAGATGGGACATTCCACTTACAGAGTCTGACTACAGTGAGGCCCCAAAATGTTTCAGGACTGAAAACTAGACAGATCCAGGCAAATCTCATAAGGACCAGTTGACTGAGATATACCCCCATCAACATCTGACTTTTCCTCCATTTGCAGAAAAAAAATACCAGAGAATTGTTACTTTAAACGAGCTCCAAAATTTTAATTTCCTATTTTTTTTTTTGACTTTTTTTTTCCTTCTGGTGGTTGCTCATACCCACAGTGTGGTGGGCGAGTTAGCTCGCAGTATATCGTTATCGCGGTCGTGTGGAGGCTATCAGCTCGGGGAAGTCCGAGGCAGGCCAGATCATATAAAGTACCGTTCAGGCCCGCGATTTTCCACGTTTCCCCATACTTGGAGAAAATGGTTGTGCAGATCGAAACGGAGGAATCTTTCCACGACAATGTGGTTTTGAAATACACCGATGTCATTGGTGAGAAATTGGGCGGAGCCGTAGTCAGATTCTCTGACGAGTGGTTTGCAGCTGCCGAGAACTTGATCAAGCCAAAAGCTCCGATTCGTGACGCTACCAGATTCACTCACGCCGGTGCTTGGTACGATGGCTGGGAAACTAGAAGACACAACACCGAAGAGGCAGACTGGGTCATTTTGAGGGCTGGCGTTGCTTCTGCCCAGATCATTGGCTGCGAAGTCGACACGGCTTTCTTCAACGGAAACCACGCCCCCCACATCTCCGTGGAAGGTGTCAATCTCACCTCCGAGTCTGACTTGAACAACGAGGATTTGCAGTGGGAGGAGATCATTGAGAAAACTGTGTGTGGTCCTTCCCAGAGACACTTTTTCGTCAGACCAGAGATCACCAAGAACAGCTTCACACACTTCAAGTTGAAGATGTACCCAGACGGAGGAATCGCTCGTTTCCGTTTGTACGGAACAGTTGTGCCTGTTTTGCCAAAGGCATTGGACACAGTTCTCGACACCGCATCCGTGAAGAACGGAGGTGTTGCTGTGAAAGTCAGTGACCAGCACTTTGGAAGTGCAGACAACCTACTCTTGCCTGGCCGTGGCCACGACATGTCTGACGGTTGGGAGACCAAGAGATCCAGAACGCCCGGTCACGTGGACTGGGTCATCATCAAGTTGGGCGCGTTGACTAAGATCAAGAACATCGTGGTGGACACTGCTCACTTCAGAGGCAACTTCCCACAGAAAATCAACTTGAAGGCATTCAAGGGAACAGACGTGCCAGCATTTGACTCGGACAAGTGGACCGAGTTGGTCGGCGACTCCAAGACTGGCCCAGACAAGGAGCACGAGTATGAAGTCAAGGACGAGACCTCCTACTCTCACGTGCTCTTGACCATCATTCCAGATGGAGGTGTCAAGAGAGTGAGAGTGAATGGTATAATTGACGTCGAGAAGTGAGGAGACGAGGGAAGCAAAAAGTAATGTATTTATTGAAGAAGAGATCCACTGTAGATTGTATTCGAGAGAGACAATCACTGTAGACTTTAACAACTGAGGGATATGCTGTAGGATTGTATTACACTTATTTCATCTACAGGAGCCTTAATAATTCTGTAAAATTTCTGCATGATTCTTGTGCTCAGTCTACCATGAGATTCTGGCAAGAAACCCACCGGGGTGTTTCCGAATCCACAACTTCCTCAACTCATCGTAGGCCAACACAACAGCACCAAATCCAACAGAAATGAAATAGTACTCAACAGGCACCTGGGATGTGTCCATGGCGTTCTGGATGGCTGGGATGTAATTGATGATGAAAGTTGCAGCCAACGCGAAAGGCATGGACACAAAGATCCACTTGTTTTTGAGTGGAGACTGCTGGAACACACTGGAGTACCTTGATCTCATTGCGAACAAGTTGAACAACTGCATGATCACCAAGTTGACAAAGTAGATCAGCGACGACATGTTGATATAAGTGTCGACATTGGGCAAGTTCTCGTAGCTGCCGTAACTCAAGTCAAACTGCGAGAACCTGTACCCGTGTCTCTGCAAATTCAAGAAGGCCAACAACATCGAGGTGAAAGTGTAGAATGTGCCCACGATGAAATATGAGTGGAGCAACAACTTCCAGTCGACCAACTTCTCGTGGGTGACGCTCCGGGGCTTTTTCGCAAGCAAGTTCCTCTCGTTGGTCTCGTAGGCCAAAGTGACTGCGTTCGCACAGTCTGTGATGCAGCAAATGATGATCATCAAGAACAGCGACAACATCTGGGGCATGCCAAAGATCACGTTGAGCAAGACCGGCCACAACTCGGCGTATGTTCCTGCCGGGAGCAAGTATCCGACCGTCTTCCTCAAGTTCTCGAACACCAACCTTCCGTACTTCAAGGCATCTATGATCAGGTTGAAGAGGGCATCTTCAAACTCACTGTCGTCGAGCAAGATCAAGTCCGAGGCCTCCTTGGCAACATCCGAGGCATTGATGAGAGAGATACCAACATCTGCCTGTTTCAACGAAGGCGAGTCGTTGATTCCGTCTCCCGTCATGCCAATGATCTGCTTGTGTTTCTGGAACTGTTTGATGATGAGCAACTTCTGCTCTGGTGTCGTTCTGGTGAAAACCAACTCCTGGTACCTGATGAGCTGGGTCCACTGATCCTCAGACAAAACTTTCAAGTCGCTGCCGGTGACACTGATGGCACGGTCGATGGGGCCCAGATCCTCAGTTTTGCAGCCATTGAGCTCTGCGCAGGTATCCACGTTCCCACTGATAATCCCAACCTGTTTCGCAATAGACACGCCTGTGAGCTCGTAGTCACCGGTGATCATGACAGTCTTGATGCCAGCAGCCCGCAACTTCTCAATAACCCGGCGAACACCCCTGCGTGGTGGGTCCTCGATTGCTAGTAAGCCAACCAAGGTCAAGTTGTCTGCGACCTCATCTTTCAACGTTCTGGTGGTTCCAACTCTGTCGGAGAGGCTCAATTTCTTCTTTGGCACCAACTTCAGTGCAAGCAAAATCACTCTTTTTCCGTGCCTGGACCATTCCTGCTGCACACGCAAGATCTTGTTCCTGGTGTCTGCGTCCATTTCCTCCTCGCGCGCATTTGCTCCCAACACATACTTGCAATTGCCCAAGAGAACATCTGGTGCTCCCTTCACAGTCAAAAAATCAAACTTGTCTTCAAAGCCCTGAGGTATGACTGCACCAATATGAGACCAGCTGGTTTGCGGCAGAGTGGGCTCAAGCAATCTGGCCATGAACTTGTCCTTCGAGTTGAAAGCGAGCTCAAACTTGCAGTCCCAGTACTTGGAGAAAAATCCTCGGGTCTGGTGTTTCTCTGCAAACTGCAAGATGGCCTTGTCGGTGGCATTTCCCACAATTTGTCCGTTGTCGGATATCACAGCGTCGTTGCACAAACTGGCAATGGTGAAGAAATGTTCGCAGCTGGAATTATCCAAGTCAAATTCACTTTCCGCACTTTCCTCTCCGCTGAATTTCGCAGCCATTCCTTGCAAGATGTTTGTCACCACCATGGCATTTTTCGTCAAAGTGCCCGTCTTGTCAAAACACAAAACACTCACAGAGCCCAAGGTCTCCACCACAGCCAAGGACTTACACAAAATCTTGGACTTTCTCATCTCGTTGGCAGTGATGATCAAGCACGTGGTGAGTGCAATGGGCAAGCCCTCAGGTATAAAAGCAACAGCAATGGACACAATGTCCACGATCAAATTCAGCACGGAAATCCAGTCTGGGTGGTCTTTCCTGAGCCACACACACCACAAGATTATCACCAACACCACGAGCGCAAGGATGATCAGCGTGGTGAGAATGACAAACCGCAAGATCTCCCACTGCATTGGGGTCAAGCCCTTTTTAGGGTGAGAAGTCAACTTGGCAATGGACCCAAAAATAGTGTTGTCTCCGGTAGCCACAACTAGTCCCATCCCACTGCCACTGACCACAAAGGTGCCCTGCATGCCGATACAAGTGCTCTCCAAGTAATTTGCGCCCTTCTCGTCCTGCTGGTTGGTGGCTGCAATTGCCTTGGACTCTCCAGTCAAGATAGACCTGTCGAAGGACAAGTCGCCCGAAACATCAATAATTCTCAAGTCCGCGGGAACCTTATCGCCAACTGTGAATTTGACAATATCTCCAGGCACCAAAACCTCCGAGTCGACCGTCTCGAGTTTTCCACTGCGCACCACCAAGCATTTCGAAGGGATCATGTTATGGATGGAGTCCATGACTCTGGAGCTCGAGTAGTCCTGAAAAAAGTTGAAAAGTGCCTGCAAAACAAAAATCGCCAACAAAATGATTCCCAAGATCAAGTTGGCGATGGCTGGGTCTGGCTCGCCCAATGGCTTCCAACATATAATGCAGAGAATACCACCGCACAACAAGAGAGCACCAAAACCACCGAAAAAGTAAGTAAACAATTTTTTCAAAAGTCTCTTCGGTGGCTTCAGCTGCTTGTTCAACCCGTGAGCTTTCAATTTCGCATCATACTCCGATCTCGACAAGCCGTGTTTCAAGTCTGAGTGCAACTTTGCAGCCAAATCCTCACTTGGGTCAGTGTGGTAACTCACACCGGTGAACTTGCTTGCGGCGTAGTCCAAGTTACCATTTCCCTCGATCTCGTTCTCGACTCTATGGGAAATTGTCTTGTAAACACCCGGAATCACGTGCTCGGCAGGCACTTTCTCCCGAATTGAGAATAACCCTTCCTCCACCGATTTGCTCAAGCTGTGGACCGAGAGTCTTCTGTGGTGAGACAACGAGGGCTTGCCGGTTTTCACCTCGGGGGCAAATTTGATGCCGGGGTTGGTCTCGCTGGTACTGACTGCCTCTTCGGTCCAGTCTTCCTTTTTGTTCTCCATCTTTGATGTTTGTGGGCTGTAAGTCAATTGTAGGTGGGCTTGTCAAATGTATGTGAGGTCAATGTGAGTCTACAGCCTAGGGTTGGAATATATAGCTAATCTGGTGGGCCACGTCGACGATGTTTCGATAATATGTTCAGACCAATAGAAAAATTCGCTCATAGTGGACTGGATTCACTTTGGCTGCTGTGCCTCGAGGCGTGTTTGAGCGATTTTCACTTTGTGGTGGTGTTATGTGAGGTTGCATTAAGTCTATTTAGGTGCGAAAAGTCAGGACTACGCTTCTGACATGTAAATTAACCCAATGCCAAAATACATACAAGACCAAAGAATCTTTTCTTTTGGTATTCAAAGCCATTCACCCATTGACATTATGTTGACATTTTGTTCAGCTCCAAATTTTTTTTCTGGAATTTTTCAGGTGGGATTGCGTGAATTTCCCAGGGTGGACAGCGTGCACTGGTCACAGTGTATTTCGCGCACCAATTTGGGACACTAATTTTGAGGGAATTGTGAGCAGTGGAATTGATTCGTCAGATGGGGCCAAATTCCTAGTGGGAGGTAAATACCGCAACCCCCTCTTCACAGCCTCGCCATCAGAATTAAGGAAAGTGCCTGTGATGCCTGTGACTTCGATCTGCATGATGTTGCATCAAAAGGCAATTACTAATTTCATGCCTTGTGCAATGGACATTTCCAACATTGATTTGTGCTAACAGATGTTTTGACGAAGACAGACAAGTATGTTGTACATGAACACAAAACAAGAACAGCTAACTGTCAACTGTGATCCTCAGATACTGTATAGAATTGTATGTTCTTTTAATTTTTCTTTGGTGTTTTCCCCTTGTTGCTGCCTCATTCTTGCAGTTTCATGTTTCATTGTAGATTGCACAGAATGCGTATTTCGCTGTTGCAATCAGATAAGTGAGACACAGCCCGAAAGAGAGCACACGCGGCTTGTGACGTCAGAGACTCTCGTTGGTGCGAAGATTGTCTTGGTGTTCAGATTGAGGGAATTTCAAATATGAGATGCTGGGTCAAGTCAGTTGAGGGTCTGAGGGGGTTCCCTGAGAAGTTGGTGAAGTCAATGGGAATTTTCAATTAGGCTGCAATAAGTGAGGCCCAAGTTGCTGTACTGCGAGCTGCTCACTTAATCCAAGGACCAGAGACATGCAACACTAACAAATGACAGAGACATATAAATAATTATTTTGAATAAGATTTTTTTTTTGTTGACTGTGTTATTTCCATAGACACCACCCATAGCAAACCCTTTCAAGCTTTATTTCCAAACAAAATTTACCCACCTCTTTGTCTATTCCCTCTGCTCACCTATTTGTACTGTACCTCATCGCGACTCCACATTTAGGTGTCAGATCACAGACCTAGAGTTAAACTTATATTGAAATCAATTTTTCCAGAAATACTCATCACTTTGAATGTCAAGATCGCTATCCTACGCCACAGTCAGGTGCTGTCTCCACATGAGAGTGGCAGCCGGTGACTTTATGGACTACGATGTGACTCTGCTTCTAGATGAAGACACCCAGGCCAAAATCTCCGTGGATCTCATTGAAATTTCAAAACTGAACGCTTATTATGTCAAGCTTTTCCTATCAAGGTACATCAGGTTGCTAGAACAGGCCAATCTCGAAATCAACGACACCCTCTATGAGCTTCTCTGTCTGCCCCAGATTTTGGGTGCAACTCCGCTACCGCCAACTGCCATTGACACCTTGCAGTATGTCATTGACGACGAGGGTACCACAGTGAGAATCAAAGAGACACCGAAAATCATTTCTGGACTGGGAACAACGGGCCTCAGAACCTGGGAGGCTGCTCTTTTCTTACTGTCCTATATCAACTCCACAGGAGAAGACAGCACGAGCGGAATGTCTCTAGCGGGCTCAGAAATTGTCGAGTTGGGAGCTGGAACTGGGCTAGTTTCACTTGCTATAGCAAAAAACATCAGGAGCCACAATTTCTCCTCCATTACGGTCACAGATGGAGACAGCGCTCTTGTGGAGGGAATCGGTGCCACATTCGCATACAATGGCATCGAGAATGTCACTGTGAGAAGTCAGCAGCTCTTATGGGGGACTACAGATCCACGTGACACCACCAGTTTCATTCAGACGGCTCCACACGCCGATATTGTGGTTGCTGCTGACGTTACCTATGATGCCCTGGTTGTGCCGCAATTGGCTGCAACACTTTTGGATTTTTTCCGTGATGGAACAAAAGAAGCTTACATTGCAGCCACAGTGAGGAACCTGGAAACTATAGCGGCGTGGGAAAAATCGATTTCGGGCCTTTTCGTGTGGGATGTCTGTGCAAAGTGCCTAGATCCACATGCTGAGGCCGCAACTGGCTGGTATAGGAAGGGAACACCAGAAATCCGCATATACAGGTTGATAGATGTGAAGAGGGCATAGAGAAGATTCGATCAATGCATCCAGGGAAGGAATAAACACTGTGGGGGGTGTGACAGATGGACAACCATGGTTCCACAGTGGAGAGGTCACGTGCGCTGGCTAGGTTGAACCACCACAGCGTAGCAACCACAAACAGACCAGAAAAATGTGGGGAGAAAAAGACAAAACCGTGGTGAGTCACGAAATGTGGATTATATCAACATTCAAAAGTTTTTTCCTTTAGCTAAATTTCCATTTTGAAATAATTCATTATACCTGGTAGTAGTAGTAGGAACGGTGTAGGCCTTCTCTGCAGGCTGTTCCCACTACAGACTCCAATTGGCCAGTCAGTGCGAAACCCGACATTGAGCGAAAAGTTTAAACCCACATAGTATTTACCCCAAGAACACTATGACTGTCAGATTCAACACTCCTGTTCTCAAGCACTACTGGCCCTTTGCCACTGGAGGTATGTCAATTGCGTGAAATATGAAGATTATTTGGGGAAAATATGCGGGAGTTTCGAGAGATCTGGAAGAGTGATAATTGGTGAGAGAAGAACGAGAACACCAGAGGGAAGAGTGTGAAAATGACAAATATCATCGACTTGAAGTGAGACCTAGTTTTGGTCTATACGTGAATCACAAACTTTGAAGCTCTAAAGAGCATTTTGCATTGCTGAAGGCATCATAACCTATGGGTCTATTGAGTTCCCTACAACCACCAACAACCACCAACAATGACGAACACTACATTCCATATCTCAACATATCCAACCAGAAACTCATTCAAATCCATTACTTTGTCAAATTCAACTATATACTAACAACAAGCCGTCATCTCCTACGCTTTGATCTGGAAGGCTGCCTCCGCTTCTCAGGACACTGACGAGTTCATCAACGACCCAAGACACCCTAGATTTGCCAGCGGCGGCAAGTTCATTGACTTGGAGAAGAAGGACTAAACACAAAAGCTAAATAGCAATCCACACATTTGAGAAAACAGCAGGCACCAAAGAATGTCTGAACGAGCATCAACAAATCTGATTTAGACTCAGATGATGAACCTGATAAAGATCAAGTGACAGAATCCAATTGACGTGATCAGAGCCTCTTTTTGTTCTCTGCAATGAGATCCCCCCTTGTTTTGCGGACTTCAATGTCCGTCTACACCAAGATATCCCAAAATTGTATTACCTATCCTAACCTAAACCATGCTAACCTTCCAATACCAGTATTGGACCTTCCAATGATGACAACCCTAATAATCTTAACGAGGAGTGACAGAAACAAGCCACTTCCGGTAGTTCGACTCGATGATCCCGTCATCCGTCACTTCCTCTTTGATCAGTGGAGCAGCATAGAAGTATGAGGCCAGCTGTGGGAGCAGAAACGTGTAGTTTGAGTTGCAAGGCACCAGCGGCGCGTGGTCCTGAAGGCAGAAAGTGCATTCGTACATCAACCCCAGCTGTGGGGTCTGAGGCTGTGAGAGTGGAGACTCGTATCCGGAGTCCACCAGGTCCTCATACTGAGGGTTCCACTCGGACTCGATGTCCAAGTCGGTCATGTCGACGAAATTTGATGGTTCAGCAACCGAGTACATCTTTGATGTTTATGGAGATTCTTGTTGATGTGAAAGTGAAAAATTATTTGTGGGTGAAAAATTCTTGTAGACCCTGGAGGTTTGCAGTCTTATAAATCCACCTAGTGACTCAGACAGGTCCGAGTGCGGTCAATATATTAGTGAGCAGGTGAGTCAGCCACTAATGGAATGCGATGCGGAACTTTGGGAAAACACAAAGTACAATTGAGGTGAGATGCGTTTGCTGGTCTAGACTTATGGAAGACAATTGTATCGACTTTCTATAAGTGATTTGTATTGCTTGTGTTTGTGAACCTGGAAAAACCTGGGGCCAACCTCGTGGTTATATATGAGAGCAAATATTGCATCCACACAATCCTGCAGGGCCCACGATCCACCACACCATATGTGCCACCACGTTTGAGATTTTTTTTTTTTTTTTAATTTTTTATTTTTCTCGCTTGTTTTCCTCCGCACTTCCCGTGCCTGTAACTGTGGCATAGCCATGCAGAGATGCGCAGTGGTGGTGGCTAGAAGGTGCAAACAGGCTCACTGCACGTGCAATCACCACAGTGGACTCACCTGTGGACCAGGATGTCACAGAGAAGAGACTGAGAGCAAGGAACTACAAGAAACTGGGAAAAATTTTGGAACTGGAAAAAAAAAAAAAACTGAATTCAAGGTTCAACTTCATTTTGCAATGGTTGCGAACTCTTCGTGGGCTTGCAGCTCGGTGGTTATGCATTTCTCTCACGTGGTTATCTGAGAGCCGGAGAGGTTGTAGTTTGGTTGTGTCTATGTTTTCCCATTGTGAGAAATGACATCAATGGCAAATTAATTCTCTCAGATTCTGGTGGGTTTTGTAAACACTCCAACCTCCTAAATTCCTCAGGCACACTAAATCACTCACAACATTGCCTAAAAGAAAAGACGATTACACAAATACACCGTCAGGGCACGTCAACGAAAATACCTCAATACCTCATTCTGTGGAAATGTTTCCGCCTCATTCTCTATTGGTTCCTTGATCCGGTTTGCCTCCATGATCCGGTTTGCCTTCAAATTTTCCTTACCTCCAAAATTCCCTTTGTCATTGCCCTCCTATTTTTTTTTTTATTTTTGTCTCTTGTTTGTGTTGGTCTCCTCATTCCGCCTCCTCTTCTAGACCCTGGGTAGTTCGAGGATGTACGGGTGCTCAAGCCTTGATAACTGCACCATAACTGCACCATAACTGCACCAGAGCTGTATGACCATCCGGTACCATCTGGCCAGAACATCAAACTAGAACTCAGCTTTAACATCAATTTCAAAAATTTACTTCACACTGCACAACTCCCGCCATGACTATCTACGCCTTGTACATCTTTGACAGACACTGCAATTGCATATACTCCAGGGAATACTCACACAAGCCAAATGATCCAGGCACCGTCAACAAGAACAATGACTCCGACATGGCGAAGTTGCTATTTGGCATTGTCTACTCCTTGAAAAACATCTCGCTGAAACTAGCGCCTGAAACGTCGTTCAACATGCTAAGGTCCTTCAGCACAAGCTACTACCGCATCCACTTCTCCGAGTCGCTCCTGAACTTCAAGTTTGCTGTCGTTTCAGACTTGCAGGTGGAGAACCTCCAGAGTGCGTTGTGGCACTTGTACAGTGAAATCTTCGTCAACACGGTGGTGTTCAATGCACTCAGTCCGGTGGAATTCGGTGACCGCAAAATCACAAACTTACTGTTCATAAGGGCCTCAGACAGCTACTTGCAGGCGTTGCCGCAGTTCGGGACCTCGTGACCGACCCCTGTTGGTGACAATGATAGAATGCCGCATTACAGCGTAGTCAACAGGGCAGAGCCAAATAGCCAATGGGAACATTCAATAAACACAGCCAACCGGGATTTCAAGGGCATTCATACCAAAAATACCAAAGCATACAACCAAAAATACCAAAGCATGCCTACCAAAAATACACAAGGAGTTTACAAGTTCTAGAAGGATACTCTACGCAGACCATCTTTCATCATGCACCAAAAATAGCTGTTCATTACTGCATACCTTATCCCGATATCACATAATCACAAAAACCCTTCGAGAACACGGTGCGCCTTCTCTAGCCTCTGCATGCCGATCTCATACCTATTCTCGTCAATCACCATATCCAGGGTCAACCGACTGAGCGAGTCGACGATCTTCTCAATGAGCTGTTTCTCCTTGATGGGCAAGTTCAAGCTCTCAAATTCCTCTCCGATGACTGTACCGTTCACGCTCTCCAAGAGGTGGATGAGCGTGTTGTACGAGAACGGCTTCAACTGGAGCGACAGCTCCCTCGTCTTGGGTCGCCTGGACTTGCGTCTGGTGGACTTCCTTTGCGGCATAGATATACTTTCCTTGACACTCTTGGACCTCACTGGCTTGGACACAATCACCGGGTCCTCAATGTCGTAGAACTCGTTATCGTCGATCTTCAGTTCTGTCGTGTAGACCGAGCTTCTCTGCTGCCGAGGCGTCACCTCGCTGCGCGCAAGCAACGTTGGCGGTGCTGGGAGGGCCTTGTTGGTATTGGATCTCTGCGGAGTGTGGACCTGTGCCAATTCCACCGGCTGCTGGAGCATCTCATGAACACTGGGGCCCGTTGCGTTTCTGGGTGTGAAATTCTGCTTTGGAGTCGACCCAGAAAGCTCAGACGTGTTGGCCTGTGTTTCAGCTTGTGCTTGTGCCTGTGTTGGAGTATCGCCTGTGAGGTTCTGCAATGTCTCGTCATGCTGCTCGGGCAGTGGCTGCGAAAAGCCTGTGAAAGATGAAACCGGCCGCTCGGAAACTGCATCGACGTTTTCTTCCCTGGCGCTTCCCGACGCCACCCGCGACGACTCCTCATGGAACGTCGACTGCTCCGCCGCTTCGTCGTCGATGTCCTGGTCGTATGTGTTGTCATGCAGAATCCCACTGGTGGTGCTGTATTGGTGCAGGGCCTGTCTGGCTTTTGCCAAGTTGTCTGCGTTTGGCCGCTTGGGAAGCATTATCGGGGTCGCCAACACCTCCTCGCCGTAGTTGTACAGCCGCACCGACTGGCCGTCGCCCGCGGTCTGGAAACTGTCGGTGGAAAGTGTGCTGTCCAAGCGAGAATGGCCCAGGTGGTGCACTGGAGACGATGCGCCCGACACGGCCAGGTCAACCTGCTCGTCCGCAACCTGCAAGTTGTTGGCGCTCTCCATGAGCTTGTCGAGGTCTGTGACGAGACTCAACGAGAGTCTGTTGTTGGCTGCTGGGTGGGGCTCCTTCGACAGACTGAGCATCTCGCTGACCGGTCTTCTCCGCAGTCTGGGCGGAACAACGTTCTCTACCTGTGTGTTGAGGGTGAGCTCGGGCAGCCTGTTGGCGGCCTTGGACTCCTTGATGGTGTTCAAGCGGCCCAATTGCATCAGCAGGTCGGACATCAGCAGCATGTCCTCGTCATCCTGCGGCGGCGAGTCGTTGTCGTAGATCCTGGCGTCCTTGCCGTCGAAAACATGGACGGGGATGGCTCTGCCTATCTCAGCCGAGTGGAGCGACGTCTGGGAGATTTCCGACGAGTACAGCTCACGGTATGAGGCGAACTTCTGGTCAGATGAAAAACTGTCATTGGGTTTCTGCAACTTGTGGGCTAGTGGCGACTCCGACGGAGATTGGGACTCGTGTGGGTCTTCGGAGTCCATGGTGGTGAAGATGGAATGTTGTGAAAGAAATCAGGGAAACGGAAGCAGGGCTGAAACCAATTTCACATTTGGCGGTGTGTTTTGGTATTGCCTAATGCGGAACTGTAATGGGCTCTTGTGCGCACTACTGATAGTGTTCTACGGATGCATGGTGAAACTTAAAGGTGTCCACCGAAATGCACATTTGATGCTTGTTTGGCGACGGAGCAAGTCGAATTACTTCTCGCGGCACCCGTTGAACTACGAATCTTTGACGAAAAGAGTGAAAAAAGTGAGAAGTGTCAAAAATCAGGGGCCTTCCTCAGATGCGGTGTGTGACTATATAGCTGCGAATAGGAGACTACAGGAGATCAACAAGGTACAGAACTTGAGGTTCCGGAATAAGGGGAAATTCGATCTAGACATCAACTTGAACGTGTCCAGCTCGCAGCTAGAAAATGAATTGTGGGATTTCATCACAGAGCACTGGCTGCGTTCTATTGGCGATGAGCTCATAGTTAAGCAGTACTTGGCTCCGCACGTCGACATGTCCCGGGCGTTCCAGATGGTGACTGAAAATTACATGGACAATCTCAGGAAGGGAAAACAAACAAAAGAACCGATTTTGTGTTTGGTGAACTTGCTCCTACAGCGTGGTGACTACGACGGGTGTTTCAAGATCATGGATCTAACATACGGCAGCGCAGAGCTGCGAAAATTCAAAAAATTTGAAATTTTCAAGAGCTTATTGAATGGAGCATTGATGTCACTGGCTATGGGTATTTTCCAGTTTGTGTGCATGCCGTTGCTTCCTACTTTCCCACTTCTCTTGCTAGACTGTGGAGTAGTGTTTGGCACCATGTACGGACTCGACAAAATCAAGCACGGCGGGTCTCCGGGGAGAGTCAGCTGGAGACCATATACCAAACTCACACACCGAATCATGCATAGCGATGAAATCATGCTCATCAACAAAATGGTGACTTATTTCGAGGAGCACAACGAGGTGAACGTGAAGAACTACCACCACTCGCTCATCAGGAACATCAGCACATTGGAGACGCTCCAGCAGCACGACTTTGAGTTGCAGTTGCCGAACTCCACCGAGTTGACGTTGGATACTATGGGCGGAGACGAGAAGGTGGAAGCCATGGCGAGATACTTGAAGAGCAAGTTGCACAAGCGACAGATAATTTGGGAGCCGATGAAGGAGGAGCAGATGTTCATTGATTTCTGGGTCTCCCATGGCGAGAATTACGAGTGGGTGGAGCCAGACCAGGACCCATCTGAAATGGTACTGTTCAGGTAACAGTGCGAATAATGGAGGAGTGAGATGTGGAAGGTAAGGTAATGATAAAGAGCAAAAGAAACTCAGGGAAAAACGCAGAAAAGAAGTAAAATTGAGTTTAGTGGAGAATTCCAAAACATAAACCAAATTCAAATCTATACCTTATTCTGGTCTTGCCTGTTCTTGCTTGTTGTCTTCTTTTCTGCTGTTCCCTTCAGTTCTTCTCATTTTGCATCCAGTGCCTAGTTAGTGTCTCCACATCTCAGCGCGCACTTACTTTTCGCATCAACTCTACATTCATAAATACACACCAGAACACCAAAACACCAGAACACCAAAACACCAGGAGACCCAAGCACAACCATGCCCTATGTGCAACTACCGGCGCCCCACTTGGACTCCATAGCATGCACGAAGCTCTCGCCGCACGAAGACAGCCTCATGGTCACCACCCACGACGGCGCTGTGCTCCTATATAGGTGCCAGACCCCAGAGCGAGAGATCGCACCGAAACTCATGTCCAAGTTCCACAGCGACGCAGCAGTGGCCAGCTTGGCATTCACTCAGTCCAGGAAGACGTTCGCTGGTCTGCTGGACGGCACAGTGCGCGAGCTAGACCACGAGAACATGAAGTTGTCTGCACCTCTCTACGGCAGCGAGAGCGACCAGATCTCCGAGGCCATTGGCCACATTTCTGCTGTAAACGGCAACCTCATAGTGGCAGGCTCATACAGCGGCAGGCTCATATGGATTGACTCGCGAACATACCGGCCAGTGCATGAACTAGCGACGCTGGCCAAGATATTTGCTATGGACACTACTTCCACCAACATCACCGTGGGCCAGGCACAGCAGCAGGTGCAGATCTTCGATATACGGCGGCCGGAGCTCCCTGCGAAGACAAGGCCGAGCGGGCTCAAGTTTCAAATCACCTCGTTGCAGAGTTTCCCCAATGAACAGGGCTACGCTCTCAGCTCACTAGATGGAAGAGTATCTGTGGAGTACTACGACGAGCTGCCGCAAGCACAGCAGCAGAAGTTTGCGTTCAAGTGCCACAGACACAGAGACAAGCAAACAGGCACGGACTCTGTTTTCCCCGTGACTGCGCTACGGTTCCACAAACAGACCAATACGCTTATCACCAGTGGAGCAGACGGGCATGTGTGCTTGTGGGACTGGCAGAGGAGGAAGCGAACAAAGCAATTTGCAGCGTTGGAGAACCAATTGGCCATATCACATATGGATGTGAGCCACGACGGGGCCATAATGGTGGTGGGTGCCAATGATGACCAGTACCTCCGAGCCAAAGACTATGGGAGTGAGATGAAAGGAGGAAAGGTGTACGTGAGATCAATCATGGAGAAATAGAAAAGGGGAAAAGGAAGAAAAGGGAAAGAGACAAAAGCAAAAAATACCAATTACCAAGTTTCATTATCTTTTGTCTTTCAGTTGGGTGGGTTTCATCTGTTGGTGGATGGAGGCTTAAGTATGCACGGTGAGGTGAGAGGAAAGTATAAGAATGTCAGCTGAGAATGCGTAGATCCGACTCCGAAGCACTGAAATGATCCGCAGGTAAAGGGCCAATGGAAAAACACAATGGCGATTTTTTTTTCTTTAAGATTCAATTTCCGCTGACATTTTACTTCTTTATTCTTCTGTGTTTTTGCTGGTCTTCCTAATGTCCTGGTCCAAATTTGTCTCCCACACTCATACTCAATGGTCCTGGCTGCGAAGCCATTTGACGTCATTTCACCACACCAACCCGTATACCTCCATCTTCAATAAAAAAAAAAATGAAACAAAATGAAAAATCATAAACACTCAAGAACACCAACATCCTCATCTCATCACCAATTCCTAAACTTTCTCTTCTTCCCTGAGCTCCTCCAAACAATGGTCTTTGCATGTTCACCGGCAAAAACTGCGTAATGCACTGCCTCACTATATAAACACTGTCTACTTGACGTATTCCCGTGTCGGAACCACAATGTCTTTCCAGCAGCAAACAGAAGCGTTCGAGCTGTGGTTGAGCACGGAGCAAGTCCAGATCTCGCCGAAAATCCACTTGAGAGACCTCAGATCCGTCGGTCAGGGCAGAGCTGTAGTGGCTGTACAAAATATAGACGAGGATGACATCATATTCGAATTACCCAGACTGGTTCTTCTAAACGCCGAGAACAACTCGTTGGTTGGAGACCACCCAGAGCTCCGAGAAAAACTACTTGATTTGGGCCAATGGGAGGCGTTGGTGCTTGTTGTTATGTACGAATGGAAAGTCAAGAACAACAGTCGCTGGCTGCCATACTTGGACGTTCTTCCCTTGACAGACTCGGAGAACTACAAGTTCGACCAGTTGATCTTCTGGGATGAAAGCGAGATTTCCAAATTGCATCCTTCCTTGATTGTCGACAGAGTTGGGAAGCTGTCTGCTACTTCCATGTACAATAAGCTCTTCCCGAAAATCGCCGTGGACGAGTTCAGATTGACCGAGTTGGCAAACACAACATTGCATGAGTTCAACACCGTGGCCACAACAATCATGTCGTACTCGTTTGACGTGGAGAACGCCAAAGATGCGGAGGACCTGGACGAGGAAGACATAGAACAGGACGACGAGGCCAGCATCAGAGACTCGGACTATTTCAAAAGCATGGTGCCTCTAGCGGATACCCTCAATGCCGACACACACAAACACAACGCCAGCTTGATGTACACGGCGTCCAGTTTGGTTATGAAGGCCGTGAAGCCCATCAAAGAGGGTGAGCAGGTTTACAACACATACTCGGACCATCCCAATGCGGAAATCTTGCGCAGGTACGGGTATGTCGAGCAGCAAGGGTCGGCGCATGACTTTGCTGAGGTGTCGCTCGAGGTGATCAAGAAATACTTCAGGGAAAGCACGTCTCTTTCTCTGGAAACCGTGGAGGACATTTTGGCTGTTCTCAAGGAGATCGAGGCAGAGGAAGAGGAGCATTTCGTGCTAGACACGTTTGACATCTATGCCTCAGGCGAAATCTCATTTGAGTTCACCTTTCTTGTCCAGCTATTCACCGTTGTTGCTGGCATTAACGACCAGAGATCGTTCAATTTCGCCTCGCTAGATGTGAAGGCCCGTGGATTAAGGAGAGTGTTCAAAAAATGCTACCAGTTTCTCGAAAGCGGGAAGTTGACCCTGACTTACGTCGACATATACAAGAAAATCCTCAGGTTGAGAATGGCCGAATACCCCAAAATTGCACATACCGATTTCGCCCCAGAAAAACCTCAGCTCTCCAGAGAAGAATTGGCCCAGATAGTCCTCAAGTCAGAGTACAAATCCCTACAGAAATGCTTGGATTTTGACTCGGTGTACACAGGCAAAGAGGTCTCATATGATGTTGTTGAAGATGACAAGCTATTACGGAAC
Source organism: Sungouiella suratensis (assembly GCA_030566815.1). Lineage (NCBI taxonomy): Eukaryota > Fungi > Ascomycota > Pichiomycetes > Serinales > Metschnikowiaceae > Sungouiella > Sungouiella suratensis. The sequence goes on along the minus strand of JAKUAV010000001.1, from coordinate 1,118,577 downwards.
ATCATGAAGAAGGATATCTTCGAGGGAGGCGAGAAAACATTCAAGAAACAGAAACGCTGATTCCCAAACTGCATGGAAGTAATATTATAGAACCATACCCATTAATATGTAAATATCGAAGAATTGAATTTTTGACGCTGAGCTACTCGCTCAGGTTGATCGACAGGGCCAGTTTTGCTCCCGTTGCAAGTTGCGGTCTGATGACAATCTGGCGGGGACGGCTGACCTCGAAACCTCTGGTGGGAGGCTCCTTTTTGGGGAACCAAGACTCGAAAATCTTGGAGAATCCACCAGTTTTCTTTACTGGCAGAACATCCGAAGGTTGGGCAGGAGCCGCATGTGCAGTTTCCTGATTCCAGTCTCTCGAAAGCCACAAGTCCCTGATCTCAGGATCCACGGCGCCGCCAGAGAAGAACTTGTTGTAGATGCGGTCTCCCTCTCTGGTGGTGTAGTCTTTCTTGGTCTCGTCAGACTGGTATTTGACATCCTCACTGTCACTGTCGGCATCAATGGAGTCGTCAGCTATAGCAGCTTTCGCGGGCTCGACAAACTGCGTTCTTTGCAAGATCATCTCACTGTGAGCACGGTAGTAGTCCATCTCCTCTTCTTCGCCTCCAGTGGTTTGTGGCAGGAGAAGTTTCTCCCCGTCAATCTTGGGGACCGTTGGAAGTTTGGCCCTCACGGGCTGATATTCAAACTCGTCGTTGAAGTCTTCAACGCTCTCACCCTTGACAGCGCCAGAGTACCGGTTGTGTTGCTTCCTGTTCTTGATCTCTCTAGCGAATGAAACACCAGTCAATGCAAGACAGTAGAACAAATGGACAGCAAACACAAATGCAACCAACAAGTGAATGGCCATCTGTGTGTATGCAACATATGTTCTCGCTCTCTCGGAAACATTGAGTGCACGGATATAAGGCACGCATAGAACAGTGACTGCAAATCTGGCCACAGGAATCATCCACGCGAGCGAATGCCATTTCATTTTGAGGTAGAACGGCAGCAATGTCACCAAAGTGAACAACTGGAAGATCTCGAGGATGATAAGAAGGATCACCTGCACCGTTCCGTGACTTTGAAGTAGCCCCACCACAGCCAGCACAAGTATGGCATAGATGATGTCCACAGCAGCATAAATGACCTTGTCTGGCTGATACTCATTGTAGAAGTACGACCAGACAATTACGGATTTCACGGAGGTGTACAATTTTCTCAAGTTCGGGTTGATGGACACTTTCCAGTGGTTGACAGTAAGCAAGTAACGGAAGATGAACAATCCGATCAAAAGGAACCACAACACGAGAGATATGCACCCACCAATCACACTTCCGATCGGAATGGCCGAGTGCGGTTTGAACTGGTGGATCATGGTTCCATTGGCTGCCATGAACACTGGTCTTCTGCCCACCAACATATCGTAAGGCAATGTCTGGTTGAACGCGTCAATACGAAGCCGGTCCTGGGAGAAATGCATGCGCTTCGCCGACATGTTGGACGAGGTGTACAACATGAACAAGGTCAAGACCAAGAAGGGCACTCCGAAAGTACTCAAGAACTGACGGAGAATGTGGCCGACCAAGGCCCACGCGTTTTTTGACGCCGAGAATCTGAACATCACGTTGCTGTTCTCATCTGCCTGGGCTCCTCCAGTCCGTGGCATTGTCCTGCGGAATCTCGGATGTCTCTGGCTGAATCTTGTGGTCATGAGTCTGAACAAGATGAAGAGCTGGTACAAGACCATGGTGATGGCGATCCACGACAACAAACATAGCATGAAGTTCGGCCAGCTGTAGAAAATGAACTGCGACGTGCTGTAGAGCGCAAGCGCACCCAAACCGGAAGAGTTGAGCGTCACATACACATTATCAGATTCCAGCAGAGGAAGCGGAGTCAGCAGATGCAAGATGTTGATACCCAAGAGCGCGCACCAGCGGATCTGGCCCATGAGCGGCTGTAAGAAGCCTGGGTATTGTAGATCGAGCGCTGCCATGAATAGCGCGTACTGGAAGTAGCCAACAATTCTGTTCACGGATGCTTCTAGCTGTTTTAGTAGCTTCTCGTTGCAGATTGTGGACGCCTCGACCAAAAAGGGGTTTGAGGATTCCTGGTTGGGCGAGAAGATCGTGATCAAGTGGTTGATGCAGTTTGTCAACAAGATCAAACAGAGCACACCGAAGAACACGATGGACGAGATTATACGTGGTTGCAAAACAGGCGTCACGTACGCCTGAGCACCGCCAATGATGTTGGACTGCGGCCCATTCGAAACCAACACAAACTTCACCAGGTACGAGCCCAACCGGTCGATGTGGTCCCTGACATCTGCCTGGTAGTACATGACTATGGAGTCATTGAGGTATAATGGGCACTGGACCAAGTTGCCCGTGGAGTTGTTGTAGATGTCTGCGATGGAGGTGTTGGAGTTCGCTATTAGGCCTATGTCGGCCTGTGACTCGTTGAAGTGCTTGTCGAAGTAGCTTCTTTTGGCGATGGAGGAGTCGTTGAAGTTGTTCCAGGGCTGGTGCACGTCGGTCGGCTTGGAGGCCTCGGAGGACGAGGAAGACGACAGCAGCGCCTCCACGCCAGGGTATCGGACCGTCCGCTCTAGCCGGCTGGTGTTTTTAACCGCCACCAAGTCGCAGAACCGGAGGTTGGTCAGGATGAAGGTGCGGCCCATAAAGTCCAACTCCACATGCAAAGTGGTGAACCTGTTGGTGTCGTAGTCGACGTCGGTGATCACCGGGTCTGTGTCAGAGACATTTCCCGCTGTCTGGTTCGTCACCTCCGAGTTGATGTAGAACTTGAGGAGCTTGTGGTCTGTATCTAGAGCCACGTCTATGACGAAGTTATTGAGCACGAGCTGTGACTTGGGCACGTTGTCGAGATCGAAGGTCTCGACGAAAGCGGCTGCGCAGAGCTGTAGTAGCAAAGCTAGCGAGAAGAACGGTAGCACTGGCCACATTCAGCAGGGTAATGAAGGGACCCCAGTAAGCGGAGAGGCCGAGGGTTTGGGCCTTTTGTTTTTGGGGTGACCGTGACGAGAAATATGAGGACGGCACGCACAGCAGTGATGAAAGCCAGGGCGACAAAAAGAAGTTTCTGGTAAACTTGAAAAAAATTTCTGATTTCCGTGGGTTTGGTTGACTTTATCTCAGTGAAAATGGCCAAGCCTGCGAGTGGTATCACTGTCCTGCACGCTCCAGGGTTCTACGGAGGCATCCTTTGGGGCCACGAGAGGGTAGGTTGGGAAAGAAGAAAAAGTATAAATAGAGGGCGATATTCTGTGATTTCTCAAAAGTTTTTTTAATTTCAAAATTCATTTCTCTCAGGCTTTCAGTACAGTGAATTCTCACTTCCGGTCGGTCTTTGACTCATGCGAAGCACCGCCTGGTCAGGTACACACCCGTGCACCGGAGAACAATATGGGAACTATTGTTGAATGTGTCTTATCTGGAAAAATACGAGGTGAAGGCGGGTATGGGCTTGAAGTTCCTGATATTCGATTCGGCAGTGAGGACCTCTCCCCAAATTTTTAAATTCAAAGATTTTCCTGAAACACGGCATTCGGGAGCGCCGCGGACCTTCCAACCATGGTTATGTGCATTTCCATCTCGATCGAGATGATCGGAAAGCTCATTTGAGATAGACTTCTCGGGAAGAATTTTGGAAGAAGAGCAGATGATGAACAAGTTCAAAACGGGCTGATCATCTATGGCATTTGAGACAGAAGCAGTTTCAGGCTCCATGTGAGTGTAGTGTGTGGGCTGGTCTGGTGATGCATGGGTGTGCAATGGCTGTGAAACTGCCGCATTGGGATTTACTAAGAGGAAGTATATCAGTGGGCATGAAAAAAAAAACGAACTTTAAACGAGTTGGTAGAGTCGCAAATGCCAATCCTGGCAAAATCTTTTCTTCTTTTTTTTTTTCCCTTTAAGTTGCCTCCATATTTGGCACCCACCTCCAACTTCATGGTTCCCAGAGTATGTCTGCAGGGAGATGGTGATTGGTGCCGAAGACTCAATGCCCTCGAAAATCCTATAAGTTCTCACCACAATAAATTAGTCGGGCATTTTCCATGGTATCAGTATGTCTAATTTTGGAAGGTGTGTATGGTCTCCAGAGAATAACTGTTTATTTTCTTTCATTAATATTATGGGCTGAAGCAACTGCGAGAGGCTCTAATCAGTCTATACTGAAAAGCTCTCAACAGTAAGAAACCTATAGTTGTATGTGGAAGAATGCAACAAAACCCCGATTCCTGACCGAAATTGACACCTTCCAAACCAGGACCTTCTTTCTGCTTTCATGGTTTTCTGCTTTCGAGTTCTTTTAGTTTTTGTTCCTCTGCTCCCGGTTCCCACGTTCTCTCTTCCCATATTTATGCTTCAGCCAGGTGTGTTCATTCAAAAACACACAGACCGTTTTGAACTCATGACATCTCAGTGTAATCATCAAGTCTCGACATCTCTGAGTATGAATTTCTGCTCACTTACCCTGGCTTCGCCTTTCTCTGGACCTTCTCGACTCCTCCATAGTTTGCACACAGCCTGCAACCACTTCGCACCAAATTGGCTGCAATTGTCAAGTCCAGGTATAGGAGTTCCAGGAAGGGAAAGTCCAGCAACATTGTCGTTTTGGTTGATTTTTCCTTCTCCTCCTCCAGTCTTAGCTGATTGCTCGCAAGATTGGTTTTCCTCCACCGTTGAGTGCCTTGCTGTTCAGTGTCCCGGTTGCACCCCTCACTTAGTCAAATTCTCTTGTGAGTGAAATACAAGTTGAGCAGAGACGAGAATGGAGATCAAAGTCGAGGAGCAGGAACTTTCAACTGGAAGATTTGTTGGTTTTGCCCCAAGTACCCAGCGAAAAGTCAAGTCAGAACATTCTGGTGGGAAAGTTAAGGTGAAAGTGGAAGATGAAACATCCACCCAGATTCAAGTCAAACAAGAGCTAGTTTCTGACTGCAAAATCCATCCAACTGAACGACCCTTCTATCTTCGAAAAAGAAAAGTAAAGCAAGCAGTGGAGCCGCATGAAGAGAAGTACATGGAAGAAACCTCGAAAAGGAGGAAAGTAGGTGCGGCGCGCACTCTGCTCACAAACGCTTTTGCACCCATACTTGCAACCTCCACCTCCAGGGTAATTCACCACACAAACAAAAAGTCTACCTCTGCTAAACGCCTGACAAAAATCACAAAGATCACAAATATTTCACCGCAGCGGAGAATGGCAATTGAACGTCGCCTTGACAAGCTCACCAAAGAGGTGAGAGATCTCAAGATCAAAAATGCCAGAGAAGTCAGAGATCTCGAAACCAAAAATGCCAGACTCACTAGAGAAGTCAGAGATCTCAAGACTGATAGAACCAGGCTCACTGGGCGGTGTGACCGCCTTGAGCGTCGCCTCGCCCGTGTCACTAGAGGCACCCCAATAGCGATCTTCCAGTTTGCAGATATCGTGAACTTGTTCCACAATGGAGACTTTAGGGTGACACCTGACACAGATCGTTCAGTCAGAAATGCGAGTTATGAGGCCAGAGTTCTTGAAAACCGGCAAGACAGCCGGGCCGTTGTTGAAGCACTTCGCAATCGGACCGCGGAGTTTGTGGACCTCTCCAATTTCCGAAGATTCCAAAACTTCGACTTGGACCAACTAATGGAAGCTGTTGTGCACGGTGTCAATAGTCAAGAGACACTTTTCCAGGTGCATTTATTCACTCCAAACCAGACTGCTGGGAAGATCTGTACCCCAAAAATTGCAGGGTACCTCAGGCTTGGCGGAAGAAAAAAGCGCAACTCCGACTTCATCGTGTGCCCTCTTTGTCCCGAACTCACCATCTTGAGAAAAAGCGGGCCCACATGCTCGCTCCATTTCCTTGTGTCTCACCTCGTCCAGGCTTTTGTATATGTGTTGCCAGATCCAATCAGAATGAATGGAGAGAATGACAGGGTCAGATATCCTGCTTGCCATGTGGTTATTGTGTGCCGTGGGGCACCTGAGTCCTACGGAGAGTATGCGGAGCATTTCAAAAGAGGGCACAGACATACGGAAGATGGTGTTTTTATCGAGCACCATGGCCATGAGCACATACTCATTGAAAATTAGAGGTTTGCTTCACGTCTTGTTCACTTCTCTGGTTCCTCTATCTCCATCTTTTTTTATCTCTCATCAAGTACAAGTCTTCACATTTCACCACCAGCTCTCCAACCTTGGCTCAATCTACATAGATATCGAGATTTCTCAGGAGCAAAGTACGGGTTGCAAAAGAAATATCCAAGTTGTTAGTTGTGGATATGCCTTTCACTGTGTTCCCTCTTGGACTTCTCCACATTCCTACTCTTCCATAGTTTGCACGCAGCTCGGATCCATATTCGCACCCACTTGGCTGCAATTTCTAAGTACAGGTACTATTCTATTCCAGGTCGCTAATCCTTTCAGAATCCCCAAATTTCGAGGATTCTGTTCTCGTCTCATCCATAAAGATAGATTGTCGGCCCTCAGAGGCAGTGATCGTTTGACTGGGCAGAATGAATCGGATCCTACAGGCAAAAGACAATGTCCTGACAAAAACGCCCGAACGCGAATTTCTCAGATTCACTTAAATACCGCCCAATGGCCTGGTATGTTATATGCAGTCTCGCATTATCCTGATTCAACAGAACAGGTTTGTTTCAAAAATTCAAAATTACGCGGCTTTAGCTCAGTCGGGAGAGCGTCAGACTGAAGATCTGAAGGTCCTGTGTTCGATCCACAGAAATCGCATAATTTTTTCCATTTTTCACCGTCTTCCACGTCCTAATGTTTTCCTTTGACCCAAAATCAAATTCTGACGACAGGAGATCTTACTTTTTCCATGTTGCTCTGCGCTTTCCGTGGCTGCGCAGATTCTGTGTTGCACTTACCTGTGTGAGATCGTTAGAGTGAGAGCAGAACAGACCACACCAAGGTCCAAATCTGGAAATCACAGAAAAAATCAGAATCTGGAAATACTTTACCAGTCTTGCCTTTTTTCGTGTTCAACATGCCAATATCAATTCAATATCATCATTCTTTCCCTTTCTCTTCTTTGTTCTTCTCTCTTCCCTTCCTACACCTTTCTCATTATCCGTTCCTCTATTATATATATACATGATTAGTCGTTCACCCTTCTGAACTTTGGGTATAGTCTGCCTGCGTGGTAGTTGATGGAACTCACGGTTTCCTTCTTTGGCTTGAACGTTTCCATGCATGTCTTCAAGTCATGTTCAAACGCTGAACACTGTGCCGAACCTTCTCCGTTGGCTGCCCAGCAGTTCAAAAGAGAGGACATCAACACGTAACATTGATTTGTGCTTTTCTGGAGGACTGGGTTTCTGAGCCTCAACTTGGGCAAAGGAGGCAAGGATTTGGTCTGGGCGACTTTCTTGTATGCCATGGTTTGATGAACTTCTGAAGTGCAAGCTTCAAAAAACTTTCAGCTTATGCGCGGTCGTGCAGTGCACATATAGCCTGGGGTGAAATGTACCACACCAGTAACACTCCCATTTCTTTTTCAAATCTATTTCTAGAAATTTTTACATTTCTTCTTAGTGTTTCATTAGTCGTTACTTGAGTGGATACGCCGGGTTGAAGATCAACACGTTGAGCCCGTGTGCTTTTCTCCGCACATTGCTCGACCGGTTCCTCCTCTCTTGTCTCAAGCCATTAAATGGTTTTCGCATCCAACAGATGCGCGAGAAATTCAGCGACAAAACCTGCTTGTGCAAAACAGCATGGTACCGCTGTGGCACTTTGAGGCGGTGCTCCACAGCCATGGGCATGAGTTTTGTCGACACAATCCTGTGGATTTTCCCGTAGAGTTTCCGCATGAAGGCCCTGGACTCCTCAGCCAGACTGTACTTGATTCTGGTGAGCACATCGATGTTCTCGTCGAGGTTGATGAGGATCACCTTGAACAAGTGCTTGTAGAGACTGTTGTAGTGCTTGATAGTGCTGAGCGCCACGCCGTAGATCGGAATCAAGTCGAAGTTCTTGAACCGGATGGAGGCAGTGGGGCCCGAGGTGGTGGTGGCATCGTGATCTTTGCTGGCGATGACATACTCGTTAGTGCGTAGCTTTGGGTTGTTGAAGTTCACCATGTCGGCGCTGGACGGGATCATTTTCCTTGCGATCTCCAAGTATAGCAGGTCCTTAAGTGAGAGGGTCTCCTTCTCCACTTTACTGAGGAACTCAAGCGACGGATGCTCCACTTTCCTGTAGTTGTCGATTGTGTCAACAAACATGGGCTTCCCGAAATCCCTCAACAAGTCCTCTGGCGGCAACGGTTTCAGGTCGTAGGGCGAGATGCTCTCCTTTAGTTGGTCGTCGTCCAAGAAATTCACATCCACTTTATGCACCGGCACTTTCGTGTCGAACGGACGCATGTCGCTGATCATTTCCACCGGGAACGATCCAGGCGCCCCGTTGTTGCCCTTGGCGCCGTGTCTCCCGCTCCGCATCGGCACTCCAATGATACTGCGGTCGAACCCTACCACATTATACTCGTACAACTTCTTGAACACCCGTTCTAGGCCCTTGGGCATCTCGTAGCGCTCGCCGCGGCGGCCCGCACGGCACATGTCGTCCAAGTTGTTGCCCATGCGCAACCGCGTGATCAAGTCGTTCGGGTCTATGCCGAATTTCTGCACGTACTTCAGGTGCACTGACCTGTCCTCATCTAGCCTCCTGAGCAGCGCGTAAACCCGGTCGATTTCCTCCCATGGGGTTTCGAGCAAGTCGATTTCGTCCGGGAGACTCCGTATGAGTGCCTTTCTGTCCAAGAAATGCTCCGAGGGGAACTTCCCAAACTGGTGTCCCTGGTCCAAGTTCTCCTGGATGGCAATGTCATCTTTCGTCATGAACGCCACCGTTTCAAAGCTATCCTCGAGCTCGTCGATGTTCTCCTTGACCGCCAAATCTAGCGCCAGCTCAGCCTCTGTCTTTGGCTGTGTGTTTGAGAGGTCCAAATCGGTGGTCGACCTCAGATCACTTGAACTGTCGACTGCACCCTTCTGGAGGAACGATCCGAGTCGTTTCAAGTCATTTTTCTTATTCTTGTATGCTATATTCGAGGAGGCAAATCCTCTTCTGGCCAAATTGTTCGGTTTTAGAAAAAGCCGAAACATGGAGATTGAAGATAAGACCCGGTGTTGCGGGTTTCTGTGTGGGCTCGGTGCAGGACAATAGTAGGAACAAGACCAGGCAAGAGCACAGAAAACTTGGAAAAAAAAATATAAATTTGGAACTTGAAAGAGTGGATTGTAATTATAAATAACATTGTGCCACATTACCAAAATCTTCCACGCTACAAGTTCTATTCCTGTCGTTATTCATTACCGTCCGTATCCGTCTATAAAATAATTTCCCATTATGTTGCAGCCTGAACCTTGCACATGTGGTTGAGCATCTGCGTTAGCTGCATCTCCTCCTTCTGTGCCGCCATCTCAATTCTTGGGTCCACTCCGTTCTGCCACGTGTTATTCTTTTGCATCACCGGGCTGCCTTCAATCGAGCTAGCCAGATTCTGTCTCAAGTGGCTGGTGCTGGAAGCCACCGAGCTGGCTCTGCTGTGAGTAGGCATTTGGCCCAAGGACAAGGCCGAGGACGTCGAGGAGCTTCTGGAGATCGATGGAGACAAGTATTCCAGTTCCGCAGCCTGTGCGTGTAACTGTGCAGCAACGGCCTGCTGTTGCTTGTGCAAGAATTTTCTCATCTTGGTCGATCTGATCAAGTCCTCTCTGATAGGGTCCAAGAACTTGCCGAGCTGCTCCACCATCTCGTCGTTGGACACGCGGAGGTCCCAGTTCAAGAGGTACAAGAGCTGTCTCTCCATCAAGTTGACGTCGGTCTGTGAGAACAAGCCGTCGGTGTACTTGGCCCAGTGCATGTTCTTGGGCGACGAGTCGTTGTGGAACTTGGACGCCAAGATCAAGCAGCTCAAGAAGATGCGGTGTCTGGTGCACGGCAAGCCCTGTGCGTTCCTGGGGAGTTTCTGCTTCAATCTCTCCAAGTAGACCAAGGTGGTCATCAAGGTGCCCGTGTAGACGTTTGTGTACCTGACCAATCTGTTAATGAAAGTCATGAGCGAAGGCAAGGGCTTCCCGTTTGCCGAGGCCTTTTTGTTTTTGTCCTCCAGGCATGGGATCACCTGCAAAGTTTTCACCACCAACTTGTGGATCATGTCCTGCGAGACAGCCGAGTGTACAAACACATTGAGGGCCTTCAAGTCGATCGAGGAAACCATAATGAGTGTGGGTATCAGTGGGAAAGACCAAGTTGTGGGATTTGAAAAATATAAGAAATATATGAATGTGAGTCTGAACTAGCTTTTTTGGTTCCCTGGAAATATTTATTGTCTTATATATCTCGACATGTCCTGCGGTCTGGCCCGCATGTAGCGAGTCGCGACGCATCTTGTGCGTCAAGTGTTTGGGTCTGGTGCGCAAGGCACAACTCCTGGAACGCGAAATTAGTGTCTTTTTAGTCTGCAAATCGCGTGCAACTGTGCGATTGAAAGGGGACCGCTGCCATGCCGGTTTGTCATGCGCGTTCTTCATGGCGGGAATTGATTTGGTGGTTGGAGGCTGCGAAAAGTCCAGCTCCTGGCCAATCCCTCCTCCTGTGGTGCGCCTGCCAGAGTGCTCACCGCGATCTGCGATGGGCATTACGCTTATCTGACTAGGTGCGCGCAACTGGAGCGGAATGCATGGGACACCAAGTGGTGACAGGCCCGGGGAGAAGCAGAGCAAGCGGAAAAGAAAAAAGTGAAAAATAATAAAGATAAAAAAAAAGAAAGATAAAAAAAAGAAAGATAAAAAAAAGAAAGGAAAGTGAGTGTGTATTTTCTCGGGAATCAGAAATCTCAGGTCTGTTCCCTGCCTCAGTGTAAGGGTTGGCCTTGTTGCCGTGGATGCCTTCGGATGTAGTTGGGTGTAGCCAGATCTGTTCATTCCATTGTCGTGTATTTTCAGCCCCACACTGTGTCGTGTTCCTGGCGCGATGTCTGAAAAAAATTTCCCCAGAAACTATTTTCGCACTGCCTACTCGCTTGGAATGACTTATCGTGTATGCGTGCCTGCAATGCACGTCACCGAGAATAGATGCTGATTGCGTTACGGGAACACCTGGTGTCAAAAAAATTTTCGGAATGACGAAAGAGAACGCAAATCTGGAAGAGAAAGGCAAAGAAAAAGAAAACCAGAGATAAAAAATATTGATTCGCTGTGGCTCTCGGATCGCTCCGCGGACGCAAAAAGACAGAAAAAGGAAGCCCGAGCAATTGGTCGGTGGTCCGAGTCTGGAAGTCTCCAAACTGGGCCGAGGATTTGGCCCGAGGATTTGGCCCCAGCACTTACGTGGTATTAACTTGTGGAATTATTTTCGTGGTGGTTTTGTGGAATTTTCGTGGAATTTTCGAGGTGATTTTTGTGGTAATTTCGTGCGACTCGCTTCCAGCCAACAATGGAATAATTAGGAGAATTGGGAAATGGCCCACGCACATGTAGAACATACCTAATCTCAAACTAACGCACTGCCTAATTCAGCTAATTGAACACGTATTGTGGCCTGGAGAACTTTCTCGAGAATGTTCACGTCGCCAATGATTTAGCTCAAATAGGGTAAATTGGTGCGCGATGATGACATCGCTTCTTATTTTTCCACTCCGCGCAGACGTAATTTAGCCAATTTGGATAGATTGGAGAAATACACGGTAGATTTCCACCCCATGCCGGAAAGTCTGGACCAGGCCAAAAAAGTCAAACTGGAGAGAATGCACCCATAGATGAAGTCAAGGAGCTCGTGGAATAGAGGAAAGAAAATCCTAATCCAATTATTTTGCCCCCGACCAATGATTTGAATCTTTTTAGGTGTTGCTCAAAACGAAGAATTGGAGATTTTTCGAGGACTCTGAGGACTTCGAGGACTTTGGTGCTAACAGGCAGAGTAATTAAGGAGGACATGGGAACATGAGAGAAAAACAAAAGTCGCATTGATTTCATGCTTATCAGGAATCGAATAGATTCGTATTCAAAGTAGGACGGATGTCTCTAAGAACAGTTTTTCTTTTGTGTTTTGTTTGTTTTCATCACTCGAACTATTCACTCATGCTGTTTCAGACTCTCTCAATTCCCAGAAGAAAGTCTTAGCTCGGTTTTTCGCAACCAATTTCTCAAGACAGAAATCCAGAGAGTGCGGTATGGGAGGCTGTGGAAATCCGAAGGTGAACAAAAAACAACTGTTCAAACAGAAAACCATCGGACAAATGAAACCCTCAATGAATCTTATCTCTTTTGCTGGACTCAACCCAAGTTGTTGGGATCCACTGGGACACTTAGACTGTATACACTTGGTGGACCTACTCTAGAAATCACCATGGCAAATGTAAGCTTAAGTGTACTGGCGGAGGAAATCACCGCCAACGGGAATCGAAAACTGGCGAGAAAATCGACTCGGCAGCTTTTTATCGACATTTTCTGGCCACATCCACGACACTAACAGCATCATTATGGACAGACGTAGCGGGTCACGTGCCCGCGTGGTTAATGATGCTGAAGATGCCAGTCCCGAGGCAGAAGCTGGACAAAATTTAGATTTACATCCTGATCAGCAACGGTGGGATTAAAGTGGGTGCACCGACGTCAACGAGTACCGCCTCATAAGATTGAGGGCGTACTTGCACCTCCAGCAAGGTTTGCCGCACTATAGAGATTTCGCAGCCATTTTGAGCCGGAACCCCAGGAAAAGAAAAGCAGAGAATGTTGGCGTTTCTGACTCCGCATCGGATTCCAAATCTACAATTCACTGCTACTCTGGCGCCATCAGTGCTGCTCACTGCTCCACTGACCACCCACCGGTATCCAGACCGGCAGAGCCATCCCACATTGCAGCAGGGACAGATGCCAGTGACGTTTTCAGTGTGTTGGACGAGTCGGACAGAGCGTCCCAAAGTCTTTTGCGCAGTCTTCTTTCGATGCCCGAGTTCAGGCACCCGGAGGGATTTGCTGCACAACATTTCGCAGACCCACAATTCAGAGTGCAATGGAATATCGTGTTCAATCATTCACGGATTTTCAACATGTGTGGCGTTTTGCACATGACTCTCCAGGAGGTTGACCGTTTGTTGAGGGCCATGACGAGCTTGACAAGTCAATTTGACCTTCCCCAACTCATCCTGGCTTTGGAGCAGATGAAGGCATATCTTGACGAGAACGACCACGCCGAGACTGGTGTGACTGTGTCGGATGTCCAGCGACAAACCGCTCCGCAAGCGCAGCCTACGGTTCTTGCACATTACTAACTCGGAGGTGAGGATATCGCTGCCAACAACTCCGACAGTGACCCCGAGGCTACTATCTCAGATGTGTCCGAGCACGAAGATGCGGTGCAGCCTGAAGTTGAGGTGCAGATATGACTCCATTTGACATCGGATCCCCGAGGTTTGTCAATGAGGATGACCTCGACCACCTGGAGGTGCGCCCTGCAATTTGTTCGGGAGCCATTTGTTGACGCCGATGGAGTCTTGAGGGGAGCGTACTAATTGAGCGTAACGTCGAAGATCTCATGAGATTGGACCACGCCGGCTTCACCTATCACCGCAACTTGTTGTTCGACGCACAACACAGCTACGTGCCGCAATTAACTCGAATTGGCCCAAATGGAGAGTACCTGTTCTTGGATGCCCAATGTGGAAGAATCGTACTCTGTTCTTCACGGAAATACGCCACGCACATGATCCGTGATCATGGTCAGCAGAACGTGAGGTATATGTAAGAAACGAAGAATCATCACTTTTGCTCCTCCACTTTCATCTCGCCTCTCTCGCAGTGTCACACTGTGAGTCTGTTGCCTACGTTGGACATTGGGACTGGGTCGGACCCAACACTGGTACAGGGTGTCGCAACGATAAATTCTCTCATAAAAATGTTTTTTGATGATCAATCGAGTGCCCACTCCAAAGTTCCACTCCAAATGTTTCTACTGTGCTACGATGCTCATCGTAATGGTGAGGGTTCTTCGAAAGTTAGTAAATTGCTTGAAAACAATTGGACATCTCAGGATTTTGGGTATACTGGATCGATCATTATATTCTGACTGGTGCACAGCGTAATGTCATCATTATGTCCGAAGTGTAGAAACATACAATTTGTTGTTGAGGAAGAAAACAGTGAGAAATTTTTTTCAAATTTATAGTCTCTCGCCTTGGGATTTCGGGTAAGCCCTCTTATGTGCAGGCCGAGAAATTCGTTAGGTCTGCGCGCACACTTTTGGCCCCAAATCTGGCCCCAAATCTGGCCTCAAATCTGGCCTCAAAATTGACCATAAATCTTTGCAGTCATTGTTCATTCGCTATTGCATTGACCCATTCAAAAAGTCGTAAACGTTGTCGAAAATATCGAGCCCGCTTGACTGTGGCGAAAATGGCTGAAGTGGGACATTGTTGAGATACAGAGGTATCCATCCATCTTTGGACCTGACATCCATCTGATTTCCCTGGATATCCTGTCGGGATTCTGCCTCCATGCGATTGTTGATATTTGTAAGCTGGCGCCAGATCTGGTCGATTTCCCCGCTGTTCTCAACTGCAAAGTCCTCCAAGTCAAACGACAGCGAGCTTGACGGCGACACATCGGGCTTCCACTTCTTGGGCTTGTCTGTTTCTGGTGGAGCGTTGAACACTCCGTTGGGCACACCGCGGGATTGCTTGAATGGTCTCTCGACGGGGGTTTCTTCGTCGCCGCTTCTCTTTGTCTGCCCGTTTGTAGCAAACTCTGGAGTCTCGGCCACATCTGGACCGGGTGTGATACCTGTATCTTCTGTATTGGTAGGATCCACTCTGAGCGACGACTTGATTTTCCACAACGTCGAGTCAGCAATGAGAAGAAGCTCGCTGAGCTGTTCTGTGCTGAACTGCGTGAAACTAGCTTCAGATCTGGCCAAGTGTTCGTTGAATTCGGGCTTGCCCATCAACTCAATGATGTAGCTGTGGGCCTTGGAGATTCTCCAGGCATAGTAGTACCTCCCACTCAATCTGGACAAACATGACGTGGAGAACTTGCAGAACTTCTCCATGAGCTTCGAGAGCTTGCATAGTCTGGCGTACCGAAGCTTATAGTCAAAAGAAATCAACAAGTTTCTGCTGTGGGCCTCCAAGTTCTGCTTCAACTTCGCGATTGCGTGGTTTACTCTGATGAGAATCGAGAAGTTCATCTGGTTGGTTTTGTGAATGAGGAACTCAATGGACGGACTCAATATGAGGTCTGGAACTGTGCTGTTGGGGTCGAAGTTGATGTGGTTGTTGCTGATGAGCAGTAGGTACTCAGGTAGACACTCGCCACACGAGATCGACAAGTACTTCCGCATGTAGAAGAACGCCAAGTCGTGTTTCGCTGCCTTCTCGTAGTTGAGGAAGAAATGGAACGACATGGTGATCAAAAACGACTTGGCGTTCATGTAGTACTTGCAAGCAAGCACTTTCTTGAAAGCGTAGTCGTCATGGTTCACTTTCCCGTTCATGAAGCTTGACAAACTGCCAAACCGTGTACTGAGCTGGCACTCGAACTTCGAAAGGAGGTCTGTGAGCTCGCTCATTTTCATCTTATCCTTCAACCTCAAGGACTTTTTGAGTATCTCTCGGAAGCCCTTGCTGAACTCGCCTGTGGCATTGAGTCCCTCGCAAATGGCCTTCTCCATATTTGCATCGAGCACATTGGAGTTGCCTGGACGGTAGTATGGGATAAGTACATCATTGTAGTCGTCGTCAACAGAGAGAGGAAATCCGTACTGGAACGACTGGTTCATGTCCATCAACTTCAAGAAGAACCACAATTTTCTGCCGATGTTGTTTCTCTTCTCGTCTTCGTTCGAGCCCTCAAACATGCTGGGCTCACGATTTAGACCCATGCAATACGCAATCTGCAAGCACATGTTATTGAACACATGCGAGTCGCCTCCATCAGACCCATCGCCTTCCTCAGGCGAAAACAAGTGGTAGATTCTCATGAACACCGCACACTGGAGCACGGTGATGTTGGTTCTCCTGTACAAGTCGAATTGGTCCAAGCAGACCTGGGCCAAGTTGATGACGTCGATGTCGATTGGGTGCGACAAGATGTACTTAGTTTCAGCCAAGGGCGAGTCGTCCGAGCTAGAAAGCGCGCGGTCGTTGTCGGCCTTGTTGTTGGAGAAAGTCGACAAGTACGATAATCTCAACACAATGAGGAGGATACCCAAAGTGGCCAAGTCGAGCTTGCTCTCGACCTTGATGGCCGCGACCTTCTCCTCGTTGTACACCTCTGGCCCCAAGAGACGCTTGATTTCTGCGCGGAACCACGTCTCGTCGATCAACGGAATGAACGGATACATGTGCTCGAAAAACCTGTTGATGAGAATCCAGAGCGACATCTGCGTGGGCAACAACAACCTGATTTTCTCGATCAAGTGCAACTTTTGGTCGATCTCGCCCTCGAAGAACGTGAGCCCCAACGCCATGGCGTTCTGGTTCATGCGCATCTTCATCTCGTTGATTGTCCCTGGGTGCGCCAACGGAGCCAGGTCCAACTCGCCGTCCCTGGTCATGGCTTTCTGGCGGAACTCCTCCTCGTGGTTGTCGTCCGGGTTCGCCTGCACGTTCCTGGAAGTAGTGGCGTCCTTGGGCAAAATGGGCATCACTGACTTGATGTGGTTCTGGCCCCAGAGCTTGAGGAAGTCCAGCAACATCACCAACGCGCGGTCTTTCTTCATGATGGTTAGCCACGAGTACGGCCCGTAATTCATCTGGCGGTGCTGCGTCCACTGGATCGGGTTGTACCCGCCATACAAGTCCAAGGTCTCGTCTGGGTCAGTGGCATCGCATGGGTTCACGCCCACGAACGTCGGGTTGTCGGAGGCGGTGCTCAGAACGGGCGACACTTCTTTCGGCGGCTGGAACTGGTTGGGGTAGCCATTGGAGTTGTCCGGGTAATTGGCCAGGCCCTCCTTCTTCTGTAGAGATGCCTCTAGCTGGTGAACCTTCAGCTTGAGCAACTCCAACTCCAGGATCATCCCGTTTCCAGAAGACGCAGACGACTCCTGGTAGTGCGAGCTGTACGGAGACGCCAGCACGGGCCCCATGCTGGGCCCCAGAGACAGCGGGTACGTGCTGGTGGTGTGGTGGTTGGACTGGGAAGATTTCAGCGACTTCAGCGAAGGTCTCTGGTGTTTTTCGTGTGGCCGTTCGTCCGCGTACATGCGGAAAATGTTGATTTTGTCGGCGAAGTCCGAGTTGGGCGCCTGCTTGATCGTGTCGCCCGAGTAGTCACACTCGTTGGAGGTCTTGTGCTTGATACAAGACAGACACGGCATTCTTCGGTCACATTTGACCTTCCGCTTGCGGCACTGGAGACACAGTAGGAGCGTGCGGTTTCGCTTGCGCTGGTCGTCGTCTTGCATGGAGATAATTCCGTTCATTTCTGTGAATTTCCGGGTTTCTCGGTTGTGTTATAGGGACGTTTTCGCCGTTAACAAGTGCTCTTGTCCGGTGGAATGCACTGCACATAGGAAGCGGAACTAATGCGTCATTTGCAATAGTGCTTTTCTACGGGATCAACAATTTGGATATTCAGATCTTGAGAATTTTCATTTTGGTCAAGCTCGTATAGTACATAGCGTGGGCTCATGGCCAACTTTGGGTGGAATGTCGTTCGCAAACAAAACATATTCCCTTCTTCGGTGTTCCCGGTCTGTCCCTCATCACTGTGGATCGGCATGCCTGCACCCCAGATCACATGGGCATGGTGTCTAAATCTCCGTAGAGCTCAAACAATTTCAACAACTCCTCGTTACCAATCATCGACTGCTCATCAAACACCTCTTTCTGGAAGTCGCTGTGCATGTGCTTCTCCTGTAGAATACCGTAGGTGTTGATCGTGTTCTCGTTGGCGTACATGGCTCTGTTCGCTGTGGCCGCATCGAAGCTGGAGTCAAAGTCCATTGTGGTGTCGAGCATGACGCTCACCAGGTCTGGATCGCTCACTGATGCGATCATCTTGGCAGGATCAAGCTCTGCAACAGGCTTGCTGTGTGCAACTTGCTCAAGACTGTCCTTCTTGGAAGCAGACTTGGAATGTTTCTTTTGTCTCCAGATCAGCTCCAATTTGGCAACTCTGAACTCTTCGCACAACTTGCAAAGACTCTGTAGCTCAGGAACAGTCAAGAACTGCAACATGTTCGTGCCCTCGTGGAAATACTGCTTGTCGTTGACGACACCTCCAAAAAGCTTCTCAGGATTTTCCATGCACTGCTTCAACACGAAGTAAGCCATCACATAAAGCTTGTATGAGTTGATGTAGGTTTTACTCAACACTCTGAAGTTGCCAACAAACAACTCGGCCTCGATAAGCGCAATTGTAAACAACGAATCAACAACCTCACATCTCAAGTTGAATTCCTCATCCGAGTATTCGCCTGCTCCAGACAAGCCTTTCCTTCTCTCTTCTTCCTCGACGGCCAAGAAACGCTTGTAGTTCACAAGACGGATAAAGAAGGAAGTGATAAAATTGTGTGTCTTGATCATCGACTTTTCAATTCTGGAGGTCAAGTAATAATCGTAAGAGCCTCCGAACAACTCTTGCGAGTTGTCCAAGGCGTACGACATGATGTAGACGAGTTGAATGACACTTCTGATGAAGATCTTGAACAACTCAATTCCTGCGCCAATCTCAGCTCCCTTATCCTGGTCAAGCTTATGCTCGTAATGGAGTGCGATCAAGTAGTACAAACACGATAAGTTGGCTCTCATGTGCATGAAGCACACGAATCTGTTCACTTTCATGAATGATTCCTCGTGCTTTTGTGGGTCCAAATTCGAGTTCGGCCCATTCACCTCGACTGCTGGTTTGCACACGTAATCTCTGAAGAAATCCGTACCGAAAATCTCCAAGAAGAGTTTTTCCAACCGACTGGTCTCCTGCAAGACATCAATGACCTTTGGTTTCGTGCGGATGTTGGTGATTTTGTTGATGATACGACGGTATGATTCAACAATCAACTGCATCTTGTCGAAAAAGCGACACGATTCAGCTCCAATGTTATCCTGATGCGCAGGCTCGACGTCACTGATGTCCAAACTTGGAATTTTCAATGGTGTTCCACAGTACATTGCTTGCAATGCATCCACACAACAGATGTAATGCCACAAGATTCTCCACTGCTTCACAAACTTAGGAGACTTGGAAATGAAGTTGATCTCGTCGTAGAGCAATGGATCTCTGTTCAAACCGATCGATAAAGCGTGATTGACAATTGCACCAAATAATAACTGCGAGTCTGATCCACTCAACCCAAGACAATCGTTAGGAGCAACTGATCTATAGAAATGAAGTAAAACCAATGCCTGAACGAACTTGAATGTGGACTTGGTCTGGACCTTCTCCTCTGGGATACACAAGTTGACAACACTCAAATATTGGTCTGACTTAAATCGCGTGATATCCTTAATCAAGTCCTGCTCATGTGGTGTATAGGCGATATCTGTCTCGTTATTGGGGATCAATGTCATGTACCCTAGTCTTATAATGAGGAGAAGTTGGCCAACGAGATTGAGCTGGATATCGGAACGGATCGTCAATCGACTGTAGTAGCCCTCCAGGAAGTCCATAAAATTCGTATGGAAAACATTCTCAAGCTCTGTAATGAAAGACTTCTCGTTGAAGATTGGGACAAACGGAGACACAAACTTGAAGAATCTGCTCACCGCTTCATACGTGCTGCGTTTTCTCGGAAGTATCTGTAGCACGCTAGTCTTCACAAATGTGTAATACTCATCCTTGGACGAGCAAATGGACTTGAGCGACTGGATTCCCGGTAGGGAGGCAAATTGCGGAACACTTGGAGCATTCGACGCCTCCTTCTGGTCTGCCTGGATCTTCGTCACTATAAGTCCGCCCTCGGTCTCGATATCCACCTCGCTATCTGAGGTGCCGTGCGAGTCCACGTCCTTTACCTCGTCAAACTGCGCAGAGACCTCCGAGTGTTCAGACTTATTGGTCTCGTCTCCACCTGAGGCAGACGCTGTGTTTGTCAGAGAGGTTGGCGATCC
Organism: Sungouiella suratensis; assembly: GCA_030566815.1. Taxonomy (NCBI): domain Eukaryota; kingdom Fungi; phylum Ascomycota; class Pichiomycetes; order Serinales; family Metschnikowiaceae; genus Sungouiella; species Sungouiella suratensis. The sequence continues at coordinate 1,098,488 of JAKUAV010000001.1, read as the reverse complement.
GTTCATCAACGCCTGTCTCCGTTTTCTCACCAGCACAAACTGAGAGAACTGGTCGCTTTTGAAAAGCTCCAACGTGAAACTTCTCACGAGCTTGATGTACGGATCGCTTTTAGTGAGACCAACGTATGAGACAGGTCCCTGCTGTTGCCAGAACGAGCCTTCCACCAATAAGGAATGTGAAGCTCCCGAGAACGACTCCATCTTGTCGTTTGTATCGATTTGAAGCACGTTGGAGCCAATAGACACAGGAACAAATGTGGTGGTTTTCTCCTCCTCCATGTGCTGGGAAAAGGTTCTCTTTTGGGGCAGGCGGAACATCTGCTCGTCGACAGAGCCTGCAATGGAGGCGTGGTCTTTTGTGGCAGCAGGTGGCATTGCCATGGACAGCACCAGTGACATGGTAGCAGAGGGCGACAGGTCGGACGACGGAGCCATGTTAGGCGGGAGTTTACCCACCCCAGATGCAAGCACGCCAGATGCAGTGGATGCGGTGATAATGGACGAGTCTCCCGACAACGTGGAGAGGGAAATTTGTCCCGAAGGAGCAGGCATCACCTGATGCGGCGGCTGTGGGATAGCGCCCGGCGTCTCCTTCTCTACTGTGATGGGCTGCTCGGTCAAAGCTGGCTGCTGGGCCATTGGGGTCATTTTCGCCGGTGGAACCAGCAGCTCGGGGCTCCGTCTCTGCAGAGAGGACGCCGAGGACACCAGGCCACGCGGCTGGTAGTACTGGAACACCGACGGCGAAGGGTGTGACTGTTGAGTAGCCAAATGAGCATTCTGCTGGTTGGTCAAGTGTGCATTCTGTTGAGTAGCCAAGTGAGCATTCTGGTGTCCGTTCTGGTGCACTGAGGCCGGGCTGTTGAAACCTTGCACTTTCTGGAGGTGTGGTGAGAGTGTGGGCTGTTGCATCTGCTGCTGTTGCTGCATCTGTTGTTGCATCTGTTGTTGCATCTGTTGTGGGATCTGCTGTGGGAGCTGTCGTTGGGCCTGCTGGATGTTCTGCGGCGGGATCTCCATGAATCCCTGGTTCAGCCAAACGCCCGGTGGCGGGTACATCTGGCCAGGCATGCCCGGGTGAGGGCCCTGGACGTTGGGCGAGAAGTTTGTTGTGGGGCCGTGACTGAGGTGATGGCCCGGTGAATATTGCATCTGCGGTCGAGGGCTTTCGGCCATGGGCAAGTAGGTTGTATTGCTTTGGTGGGGGAACGAAGTATCGTCCTCATAAACACACAAGTGGGCAATCAGTTTCTTCTTGCACGTCCCACACACTGGTCTTGTTCGGTCACACTTTGACTTCCTCTTTCGGCAGACCAGGCAGGACGCCGGGACTCTATTTCTCTTCTTGTAGGCGGCGTCCATGGTATAACTTGCAAGTTGATGAGTTCAAAGACTGTAAAATATAAAAGCTCACGAGGGCGGGGAATTCGGCCACTGGTTAAGATCTGGGGTGAGGGGACAATTCTGAAAGCGACAAGTTGATAATGTGTGCAGTCTAGTTCGCTCGAAAATATCACTTTTCCAAAGGAGGTGTGTGTCGGTGTGATTGATGGAGGGAAGAAAAAAATTGTTTGTGGGAATCAGAATCTCAAAGTTACAGTAGTGTGCGTTGACATACACCGGGGAAGTCCTCGGAAAAATTTGTGGGGTGCTCGAATATAGCCGCCGTGGGGGAGAAAATTTTAGTACAAATGAGGATTATCAGTCTTGGAAGGCAGATGGATCTGCTCAATGAGATTTGAAATGCACAGAATGGAGATTTGACCGGGAACTTCAGCCCTGGACTGAATGTGAAAATCTGCAAGGACTAGAAATTCTACGAGAGTCGGCGAAGATGCAAAAACTGCAGAAGCCACCAACGACGAATTGGACCAACCTCAGTTCCTCTTGACCGCTTGAATCTTCTGTGCCAGCCTTGTAGGGCGTAGCGCGAAAATACGAAATGCGGGGGCTTACCACAATTTCAGATAGCAGAACGAATAGGAAATTAGCAAGTTTCGAATCTGTTGGAAGATCCTCGAGACGAATCTGGCTGCGCGAGTTTTTTCTATTCCAAAGTCGGTTATTTTTCCCACTTTTGTTGGATTTGCCCGAGAAATGTGTGCAGCCTTGTACAGGCACGAACTTGATTGCGCTTTTTAATGTGCATACAAATAACCGCACTGCATCTTCTGTGGGAGAAGCAATAATTCCCAGGATCTACGAGATAATTTTGGGCGGTGGGTGGTGAAATTGAGCAATTAATTTCCAAGGTGAAATTAGCTTATCTGATCTAATTGGGAGACTCTCTATTCTTATTTTTTTAAGGTAATTGTTTGAGGGTATTCTGACGGGTTAGCAACACCCTCTCGAGCTTATTCTATTTTTGTTGGGGCACGGCGGGGCCAGGCTATTGTAGCTTGTCCTTGTGTGATTGGCCTAGATTCCACAATACATCAATGGGAATCTGCGCCTTTCATGCCAGCTCGTTTCTCAATCGGAAATCTGCAGGTCGATTTATGCACCTAATCATTCAGCGAACCTTTGTTGGAGCGAAAAGGAGCTCGTAACTTGAACAGAAGGATCTTCGAATTGCGGATGAGAGATTTCTTTTGTCGTTAACTGTGTCGTGGAATCTGGACTTAGGTGTTGTGTTACAGTCAGTGTTCTGTGCATGAACACAAGGAAAGAAAGAAAAAAAACAAAAGGCCGAAACACTTCAACTGTGCAAGAAAAGCAACGGAACAATTTCGTTGCCTCAAGATCACTCTATGATTCCTTGCAAGTTGTCGGCCCTTTTACGTGTTGGTGAGTCTCTTCTCACTATTGAAAGAGTCCCCTACTGTCACCAATCGCGTCACAAAATTTCGAAAAACAGCAAAAATCACCAAAACCTCACCTCAACGAAACAATTGCCCGTTCCTCAATTTTTTTTATCATTTCTTTAAATTCTTCACACTGGCTTTTCTTCCCACTCTAGACGGTGTGGTTAGTGTGCACACCGCGATCACCATTCACGATACGCGTATCTCCATATTTAACCCATCTCCAGCCAAATGTCTGACTTGGACGATTATCACAACGATGAAGAGTTGGACGAGTTCATTGTGTCCGACGAAGAACCACAGCAGCCCATAGAGGAAGAAAACGAGGAGGAAGAGCCCCAAGTGGACCGCATAGCGGATCTCACCTCTGCACTCAGAGTCAATGAGACATACACGAGCAAAATCCTCCGTGCACACATTTCCGTGCTTGTTTCTGCGTTGGGAGGCCCCGACCACTCTCTGCCGGAGAACTTGTATAAATTGGGCCACGACGCGTTGGCTTGCTTGAAAGATCTCAAGCGATGGATCAGAAGTGTGGATGACAGGAATGGCCTGGCAGATGTCGCGTTGGCGTGTGCAGAGTGCGGATTGGTGAACAATGACTTGACCGTGATCTTGTGCCAGTGGGATAAGCCGCCCAAGGGCGTAAAGAAGACGAAAACTACAGAGAAAATCATGCTTGCATGCTTGGAGTTGCTTGTTCTTCTCACATGGCCCGTAGAGGTCAACAGAAAGACTTTGATGAAAGACTACACCGCCAGAACCAATGCTAGACGTGCCCAGCTCAGCTATAAGCAGCATATTTTGTCTTATAAGGGCGGGCGCACATTGAAGGCTGTGATCAGATTGGGTCTAGATGCTCTACAGCTCCCCAAAGACGAGCGCGAGCCCCGCGACATCAACATCTTGCGCCTCATTATGTTCTTCATCCGGAATGTGCTCTTCATCACTCCACTTCCGCCTTCAAAGGCTCCCAAGGGAATCACAAACACTGCAGATTTGCCCAACGGCATGAACCCAGATGATATTGGTCTCAACGCCGTGTTGAACGTGTTCGAGAAGAACAATGTGCTTCTATTCTTGTCCTCGGTATCGCATTCGCTCCTGACCGACTTAACAGACGAGTCGTTTGGTCTGTTGGCGGTGGAATGTATCTCATTACTTACTAATTCTGTACCTGTGAATCGCTTGTTTGTCGCGGCACCACAGGCACCAGACGCGTCCACCACCGTGCCTCCCGCATCGTCAGCTGCTGGTTTGCAGTTGCAAGATCTTCTTTCGGAAGAATCCAAGCGCAAAAAGAAACAGACAAACACCGTGTCGACTCGTCACGGCAGGTTCGGCACGCTATTGTCCATTAAAAGCTCGGACAATTCTTCCAACTATACAGTGTCCGGTCAGGAGGCGCTCACGAGCACTTTGGGCACGCTTGACAAGCTCGACAGATCGAAAAAATGGCACAAGGCATCTGGGTTCAGGTATGACTCCAATGCTTATGTGAAGAACAGCTTCGCGTATCTTAATCGTGACACAACCAACATATTGATCAAATTCGTCAATCTGTTGCTTATGAGCGGCTCGTTTAACAACATGCTCAAGTTTGTCAGTCAGCATATGACCACCATCACCAATGAGGCTGACTTGGGACGCAGGGGAATGTTGGACGCCATTGACGGCCACGAGCTCGCCAGTTACTTCATGACCATCACTTGGTTCTTTCGCTACAAGCGTGAAAGATTGTCTTTCTACCAGTCTCAAGGGAAAAGGCCGGACTATGGTGAAGAAGGACTTGACTATGGCTCTATCGGGGCAGCCTTGAGTGAAGTCAACTTCATTCTCCTCATTTCATACTTCAGATCCGCGTTCGATGCGAAAGACTGGGACTCGCTCCATGTGGCCATGGTGTGTCTTCGAGAAATGCTCTTGATCTCTAACTCTATATTTTTGAAGGAGCGTTCCGAAAAGGAATTGACTCTAGACAGCGAGGAAGATGTCAATGAGGACAGAGAATTGGCTGAAGGTATCTTGAGAAAGCTATTCTCGCAGAAACAATTCTTGGACATGATGGTCAACGTGCCCAAGACAGCCTCGAAACATTCTCCGGAGTATCTCTCAGTGGTGGTGTCAGTCGTGCATGTTCTTCTCAAGTGCTTCGAAGCATTAGCTAACGAAGATGTCAAACTCTACATCAAAACCAGACGGAAGATGTCCAAGCTCGCTGGTCGTGGAGGATTGAATCATGACATGGATCGTCAGCACTGGGACTTGATAGACAGGGGCTCAGATGAGGAGGATGACGAGGAACAAATCCGCTACATTACCCAGGAGAGAAAGTTGGACTTCAAAAACACAGAGATCAAGTTCTTCCATTCAGATACTGTGTCTACGCACATGGACTACTTGGCCCGTTATGAAGATTTGACCCACGAAGAAATCAAGAAGGGTATCTCCTTTTTCCACAGATTGTTCGTGGTGCGGAAAGACTATGCGGCCTTGTACAGACTAGATTTCATGAACTTGATTTACAAGTTGCGCAACCACCTTCCGAGATCGTCGAGTATACGTCGTCATGTGGAGGAGTTCATCGTGTACTTCATGAAGAAGTTCAAGTCTGCGTTCGAGAGATTTCCAGTCGCTGTTGAGTTGTTGTTTCCTCGAATTGAGAATGTGGAAATGAAAGGGTTCATGAGTACAGGTGATGTGCTGATACACAAGGGTGGCAGAGACGATGGGTACAAGGCGTCCAAATTGCCCAAGTCGAGCTATTTCGCTGAAGACTCTCCACAGCCACGCGCAGCATTGCAACTCCAATTCGCAGACGAAGACAAGTCTTTGGATGAGAAAATCGGTGTCTTGCTCTACCACCTCATCAAGAGGAAGGGTGCAGCCAAGGTTGTCAAGTTTTTGAGCTCGGAACTCGAGAGATTGGCCAAATTAAAGGGGGAAGGCATCACGCTACTCCAACTTCGCCTTAATCTCGCTACCAGAAGACAATTGATCAATGACTCGCATCTCAGGCTTTTGGTCGAGGTTGTTGGGTTCAACGCACCGTTTTTACAGAACGATGAGACCATTTTGAGGCCGGAAGTTGAAGCTGCTCAATTAATCGAGGCCAAAGAGTCGATTGAGAAATGGCTTCAGTTGCATGAAGTCGGCGTGGGCGACATCGAGCCCTTCCTTGACCAGATCAGATTGGAGATCTTCTCCGAGGAGCACCTCGCATTTGGTGTTGCCGCTTTGGAAAGTCTCCGTGCTGGTCAACCCATTGACTCGGAGCTAGCAAATTCTCTAGGGCTCAGTGAAACCCAGATCCACAAGCTCATCGGCTTGGCGAAACGTAAGGACTACGATGAGAATGTTGCATCTAAGTGGTATGCTGACGATGACGACTTTGAAGAGCCAGCAGACGCAAAGCTCGACGACAGTGACGACGAGAGACCACTGCAGCGGAAACTGCGCCTGAGAAGAAAACCAATTGAGGAACTTGAGCTTCTAGATGACGATGACAAGCCTATCAAGGCACGCAGAAGCAGGAAGCAAGATCTCATGGCTAGCTTGGACATCGAAGATGAGCGCTCCAAGGTGAAATCATCCGAGCTCGTGCATGACTCCGACGATGACTCGGATGACGAGCTGGCGCAGGCTTTCTTCGCCAGAGAAGAGAAACTTCGTCAGCTCATCTCGCTGACTGGCGGCATTGTCAACAAAGAGCTGTTGGAGGTGTTCAAGGACTCGTGGAAAAAGATCGTGGGTACCAGCTCAGACACGCAGGTGAAGGCTGCCATAGAGAAGGCTGCTAACTTGTTTGTGGAGGATCTGGACGACGAAGACAGTCCGCCGAACATTTTCTCGCAAAACGATACGCCAGTGTCTTTGGGAGGCACCGATCAAGAGACAGAGGAGACCAGGAAAAGAGGAACCGAGGAGGAAGAGGTGCAGGTGCGCAAGCGAAGATATGTATTGGATGACGATGATGACGAATAAAATGCTATGTCTGGTGCTAATCGATAACACAGTGCGAGTCGTCTGTGCTGTTGATGCTGGCTGCGATGGTTTTATAGGAGCTGATGAACATCACCAAGAAGCCAAACACAGTGCACAAGATGCTTGGGAGTGCTTTTGCGTAGATGAAACGCCACTTCTCGTCGCGAGTGGCCTTCGTGTAGTTGATCTTCTCGTATGACAATTTCAAGTAGCAGAGAGGCGGTATTATGTAAGCCATGAGCGATGCGGAGGTGGCCCCTATGAGCTCCAAGATCATGCCCAAATTGCAAGTGAACAACGACACAGACATGGACGTGAACACCAAGAGCGTGGTGATTATGAAATGCTGTCTGTTGTCTAGTTCCAAGTGTGCGGTGCTGCCTCCATCCTCAGCTATAAGGACGATGTCCTTCAACACGTCTCTAACCACAAATATCTCCAATGGGAATGTGGTCAACATGTTGAGGCCGAAGCAGAATCTCGCGACATTGGCCCACAGGTCTGTGCTCTTGAAGTTGTTCAAGATGTTTCCCTTTGTGTTGGCCCCAAAATTGAGAAGCCCACTCACACCCATGAGGAGACAGAAGCACATCGACACCGCACATGCCCAGTGGGTGAGCTTTGCAAACTTGGATACCGTGGCATTCCGCATCGAGTTGTAGATGAAGATTGTGTTGTGGTGGCACACGAGCGCGAACGAGATCACACTGATGCCCTGGAAGATGTTGGAGTTGACCGTCCACTGCTGCTTCGTGAGCGGCGCTTTGAGTGAGGAATCTGCAAAAGGACCTCTCACCACGGTGACTATGACGATGATGAGCATTCCAAGTAACGCAAAGCCAGATGCCTTGGCTAACTTCAGAATGTCTCTGTTGAGCGAAAGTGGGTACGAGATGCACGCTGTGAACACGCAGATGATGATGTTTCGCTCGAAAAGCCATCCGATGACAGATGTGTTTGGGTTGGTGACGCTCTCCGGGATCACCAGCTTCAACACGTGCGGGATGGTGTCGCCTATGATCACACAGAACGCCATACACCCACCGTATGCAAAGGAGCTGATTGACACAAGAAGCAAGATCCGGCCCCATCTGCCAAAACAGTAGTTGGCCGTGTCCTGGTACGACTTGGTCTGGGCCATCTGGGCATTCACCACGATGAGTCTCAAGGTCCAGTCTATAAGAAACGTTAGAAGCACCATCACCACAAGGCCACCTATAAGTCCGCTGTTCCGGAACGCAAACGGCTGACCGATGATGCCCGCACCCAAGATCGAGTTTGCCATGTTCATGAATGCCATTCTCATGGACGATGTGCCAGTACCCTCAGCGTTACCGGTGGTGCCTGGCTCGATGTCTATGGAAGCGAAAGAGGTGTTCTCATAGTCCAAAGAATCGAGATCCTCTAGCTCGATATTCTCTGATCGGTCTTCCTGCTGTGATGTGTGTGCCTCCTGTGGCAACTCCACGTATTTCGAAGACATGTCGAGTTAGATCCGTGTTGGTGGTGAAACAGTGTAGGTGGTGCACGGATGTATGGGTGGAGTAGTTGGTAGTTGTGGCAGTCAATGGAAGAAATAGTAAATTACACTGAATATAATTGTTTGGAGTGAAGGTATCATTTGTTTGGTGTGTAAAATACGGGTTCCAGCTAATTTTGTTTGAGTATGGGTGTTACTCGATTTTTCCCTCGTTGTTCCATTATTATGGTCTATCTGGAAGGCTGATAACAATTGCTGCGAATTACATGAATATGGAGAGAATGGTAAAATGGCCAAATCTACCATCACTCAAAATAATTCAGTTTCACATAAAAACAGAATCAAATGTATTGGTTCACGATGCATTTGAATAGTAACAATCATCTACATCACTTTTTTCTTCCTCTTCTCCATCTCTCTCATGTGTGTTCCCCACCTTCTACTTTCCTCCACACAGTTGTGCGATGAGATGGAACATACTACTTAATGGCTGGATCATACGAAAAACGCAAGCCCTTCCAGGGCAAGAAATTCCACAAGGATCTTCGAGAGTTCAAGTCTCAGGAAATCAAGCGATCCTTGGTGCACAGAGCGAGATTGAGAAAGAATTACTTCAAGCTCATAGATGAGGAGAAGAAAGACTTGCCTGTTGGCCACGAGGACGCAGAACCCCAGCAGTCAGGGTCAGAAAGCGAAGAAAATGACTCCAAACAAAGCGCAAAGCAACTGCGAGCTCTACCTCCACAGAGAGCGCCTCCACCAGAGAAAACCAAGAAGAATCCTTTGAACTTTGCAGAGAGAGCTAAATTGGCCAAAGAAAGGAAGGAGCAGCAGAGGGAAGAGAAAATCCAGAGAGTTCAGGAGAGACGCCGGGCGCTCGAGAGGAAAAACCTCGAGAGGGAGAAGAGAAAGGAGAGATTGTCCCAGAAAACCAAGACAGGCCAGCCAGTGATGGGGCCCAAGATCTCCAATTTGCTAGACAAGATCAGACAAGGCAGCAGCTGAGTATACGGTTCTATAAGGTACAATTATACTCCAGTGAATTTTGTTCTAGTCATGATCAATTGAATATATACATTACGAGGCCAACGAGCTTCTGTGGAAGAACATGTAGAGGTCATAAAGGAAGAGAGAGCTTTTCCTCTTCTGGTAGGATAGCCAGCTGGTGAAGTTGTGGGCGAGCCAGCTGAACGAGTATCGCGTGTACTTCGTGGAATTGAGCTCCAAGGATTCGTCGTAGACGGCCTTGGCACAGTAATTGGCCAAAATGAGAAACGTCCGCTCAGGCCCCAACGGATTGTCTAATGTCTCGTCTAAGTTTCTCGTCAAGTCATTGGTCTTCAAGATCAACAACACTATGCGCGGCATGCTGCTCAAGATCTCCATGAGATCTTCCAAGACACCGTCCTGGGAGTGGAGCTGGTGCTGCATGCTCACCACCTCGTCTGCGTCTCTGGCTTTCTTGATGTTGTAGTTCATTGCTGTCTGAGGATCCCGTCCAGTGATGGCCGATGCGAAGATTCTGAACTTCTGGTCTCCTTCGATTCCAGCAAACTTCTGCGCGTACTCTTTCATTTTGGGCACATCGTTGTCCAAAATGGCCAACCAGAAATGCGAATAGTCTCTCTTCATCTCCAATGGGATGTACCGGTACAAGCCATGGTCGTAGAGGACAATCTCGAAGTTATGGCCGTGGTAGCTCTTTTTCGCGTCCACAGCTCTGATCGCCAAGTTTCCGCCGTGCGGATCACAGTGAAGGCCGACGTTGGGGGTGAAGATCATATTGTTGAAGATATGCGAGAGGCAGGAGGACACCTCGCCTGTGTTGATGTTGTGCTTCTTCAAGTACAGCAAGTCGTCCAATCTGGCGCCCGCAACATACTCCATGATCAAGATCCGCTTCTCTGCAGAAACAATCTTTGGGATCCGCAACGCTGTCTCATGCAAAAGGTGCTTGAAGTTCTCGGTGGTGTTCTGTGCGTTCACGGCCTCGTTGGTGAAGTCCAACTCCACATAGATGGAGTTCTGCATCTCGTCGCCCAACCACGTCAAGGGGTACTCGGGGAATACCTTGTGCATCAACGAGAACACAGTTTGCGTCAAGTAGATGTCCAAGGGAACAAACTCAGCAAGCGACGGGTGCTGCACTTTCACAGCGACCTTCTCGCCCGTGCTGCGTAGCGTGGCTATGTGGACCTGCGCCAAAGATGCCACTCCAACGGGGTCTGGCGAGAAACTGCTGAAGATCTCGTCCATGGACACGCCCTTGTCCTTCTTGAACATGGCCTCGATCTCCTCCAAAGACGATCTGGGACATCTGTCCTGGAGCGGGATCATGGTGTCCGTCCACTCCTTTGGGAGCAAGTATGTGAGCGCCGAGACGTGCTGGCCCAACTTGATGTAGATGCCGCCGTTCTTCTCGAGCGCTTTCAACGTGATGTATGCCGCTTTGGAGTGTGCGTCGCCTAGAGCTAGCTGGCGGTCGTGTTCTGAAGGAAACTCCTCCAGCAATACGTCTTTGTAGATCTTGAAACACTTGAGAGTGGCCATAGTCACCACGCCAACGCGGCCGCCAGTCAAATATAGGTGTTTGGTGGTGTCGTGGATGGTTTCATTGGTGAAGTATAGAGTTGTGGTTAGAGCACCAACCGCACCAGCGATTTTCAACCCGCGGCGAGAATTTTGCGGTTTTGGTGCCTGGGAGTAGAATCTAGGTCGAAGAAAGGCCGATCCGGAGGTCGAAAGCCTGAATTTCGGGCGGAACATGGGTATTAATGGGAGCAGCTGAAGTATTGGAAATATTCATGCTCGGACTTCCACGTGATAGGTGATGCAGCATTAGCAACCAAAAGCAACACTAGAAAAAAATATAAAACTGAAAATGAAAATTTATTAGGGGATAGCTTTAAATGACAAAATGGACTAATTGGTCAACTACGATCTGCTGACTGTTTCTCATCAACCCGATTATTTGTATTGTTACATATTGTAGATCTCACTGTCGTCTTATCATTCTCATGTTGCACCCAAACAGTCAACTTAATGTCAGCCAACTTCTCTCACACTTATTGAAACATGCCCTCGATAGAGGGATTATTGAAGTCTCCGCCATTAATTTGTACCATAAGCCCCTCGTCTCCCACCAAATCAAAATTGAAATTGGGTAATGTGTCCCAGTCCATCATGTCGGTGCTCAAAGGTGGAGCAGTGGCCACAAGCTGCGCATTGAACATCGACTGCGGCATGGCCACCACCGTCGCTTGCTGTGGCGGAGTTCCCTTCAGTAGACCTTGTAGGTCCAACGGGTCGCCGCTCATACTCACGAAACTGGCCTGCGATCCACGGTGCTGGGAAGACTGACCGATCAGTGGGCTGGGCCTAAATTGCGGACTTGGGCGAGACTCCTCGGTTTGTCCACGGATGTTGCTTTCATGGAATCCCAAGGTGGAGTTTCGGAGCGCCTCGTGGTCGAAAGGACACTGCCTTTTCCGTGGCTCGAGTGCTGCTGCTGGAGCAGGTACACCCATAGATAAGTGGTCCACCGGACACCGGGAAGGTTTCAGCCGCACGTCGCTGCTCACTGGAGTGTGAGCCACCGGACATCCAGAGATCTTTGCGGAGCCCATGGAGTTGGCGGAGAACGACGAGCCACTCAGCGTGGGCAAAACGGGACAGGCGTCCAAGATGCGACCGGATCCAAATGCCTCGGCGTGGAGCTTGGCGTAGGCGGCCGGGTTCATCTTGTGTGAGTTGCGAATGAATGTCATGTAGAATCGCCAGATCTTAGTGGCACGGTGGACGCTTCCCTGGGTCAGAGAGTTCTCCAAGAGCTGGATTGTACGGTCGACCTCGCGAATTACCTCGTCTTTGGTGGACACGTCGATGGTGATGGGAGGGATACCCTCGGGTGTCTGCGAGTAGACCAAGGTCGAGCAGAAAGGTACTCCCGAGGGAGAGTTGCCGCTTGTCTCAGCCACAAACCGAATGAGCAAGCCTGCAATTAGGTGAGATACCCTGGATAGGTTCTCAGCAATGGCCACAATCACATACTGGAAGTCTGCTCCCTTGCCGAACTGAACCACGCTGCCCTGCAAGAACTTGTTGAGATCTAAGCATTTGGCAAACAACGCCGGGATGAGTTTCGTCACCTGGTCCTTGTCGCCGTTCTCTTCGCACTGGAGAAAAGTAATGAATGTGAAAAGAAACTCAAGGTAGTTGAAAGTGGTGCGCACCTCGAAGTAGCGGGTCATTCTGAGTTTCGTGAGGGTGATCTCTGAGCTCCACGCAGCAATCTCCGCCATGCACTTGTGGAAATCTGCTATGCAAACTCTGGACCTTGAGCTGTTACCACATATTCCGTTCCGTATAAGCATAGACGATCTGGCCACTAGGTAGTTGACATGCAAGGACGTGATAAGGTCAGCAATATGCGACTGAGATCTGGTGCCCTCATCGGATGACTCCCCGAGTTTCTTAAGGTACGAAATGTGTGCGTGGGCGGGCTCCGCCTCTGTGACTTCCACTTGGAAACTCTCAATGAGTCTGTCCAAGTGCTGCAGATGCTTCACTATGGGAATCATGGAGAACACCACCAAGTTGATGATGCGCATGAAGTCCACCCAGACCTGGCATAGAAGTAGCCTGAGCTCGGTCTGTCTGTCGGGCGAGACATCTGCACCCTGGAGAACCACCTGGGCTGGGTCGGTCCATATCTCTAGTCTGTGGCCCTTTTGGTCGAACGCATCGAGGGTTAAGGTGAACACGCTTGTGAAGGCTGAAACCACGTCGTGCGCCACCCCTTCCTTCTTGAACACTCCCACAAGCCGGTTGAGAAGTCCCATGAGAAGACACATCGTCAGCATCAGCGAGTAGACGCTACCAGCGCCCTGAGCGCCCTCGGAGAGCAGCTCAACGAACTCACGCACGAGGCCAGTCACATTGGTGTGTTTGTACCCCATTCCCTGGTGCACGGCCTCAAGTGGGAACACCGAGTGGAAGTGTGCCATCACCTCTGGGGTGAGACCTCTGCGCAGCCTCAACACATCAAGCGACTCCTCCACGATGAGCGCGAGCATCAGCAAGAAGATCCCCTGCAGTTTGAGTTGGCCATACACCTCAGCGTCGCTAAGCTCGGAGGAGAAGGAAGCCACATTGAGCCGCACATCGTTGGCCTCCTCCACAAACAACTTCATGAGCTCGGGTCGGAAAAAGCGGAACAAGTGCTGCGACTCCACCTCGTGGGTGATCTGCGACACGTTCTGGGTCGCGGGCGTGTCGCGGAGGTAGAAGTCGAGCAAGAACGCTAGCTGCTGGTACGACAACTTGGCGTTGCCACGGCCGTTGTTGCGGATCTCCGCCCAGAGACCCTGGATGCGCATCAAGAGTCGCGCAGCATCCGAGGTGACCTTCAGGAGCCCGCGCTCGGACTCCTCCTTCTTGAAGTGCGGGCATCCGCTCCCCACTGGAGGCACAGAGCCACCTCTGGACACCTGCGCCGAGGGAGGCTCCAGGCCCGACTGCACGGCTGGGGTTTCGCTTCTGTTGGACTCCTCCACGATCAAGTTGAACTCACACGCCACCACGGGACACTTGTGGTGGCCGCACGCCGGACTGTCTGGCCCAGAGCCCACCCCAGGCCCCAGCACCGACCCCAGCGGGCGCATGCCTGCATTCTGGCCCGAGTACTGGTCTAGTAGTCTGGTCTTGTATATGTGGTACAGTTTCTGGAGGTTGGTGATCTTGTACCACAACGCGGTGAGCTGCGGATCTAGCTTGATGATGTTTAGCCACAGGTACAAGCTCACCATGTACAGTGTTTCCGCCAGGTTGGCGTCTTTCGGCAGTCTGCGGAAGTTCCTCATGGAGAAATTATGGTCGTCAGAGACGATCGGGTCGCTCACGTCCTGCGTTGCTCGTAGCTTCCGTAATATGGTAACTGGCAGTGTATCCACCACACTGGCATGGCCATACAGCAAGTTGGCCTCGCTGACGTTGGAGTTGCTTCTCACATGCAGAAGATTGCCCTGGGACGTATGTCTGGCCACTCCGGCCAACTCTCGCTTGAGTCTGTCCACCTCGTTGTGGTGGTCTCTCTGTAGCTGCTCATACTGTTCCTGCAACAACCTGTACTCCTGAGATTCCGTGGCATTTGCCGCCTGGCTGATCTTGGCCAGCAGCTCCACCCATTCCGGCTCGATGTAAACACAGAGGTGGCCGACGTTGTTCTTGATGCACCCGGTGCATGGCTTCTTCTTGTCACAGCGGACTTTCCGTTTTTTGCAGTTGAGACAGGCGAGCGGCACACGCTTGCGGTGCTTCTTCTCCATGGTGAAAGATCAAAAACGGGAAGTTGAAAGAATATGCAAAGTTTTGTCAAATCTGCTTAAATTTGTCGGCGGCATGCAAGATGGATCTGCTCCATTGATATACACTAATGGTAATTCAAGCACCGATATGTGCGACCCCAAGAACCCCAGTGCGAGTCGGCTTCCTGCAGAAAACGTCCCTCTGGTTTGTCAGTTTACTAATAGACAATATGGGCAAGATCCGTCGGCGATGTCCAGCCAATCACGAAATTAGGATTTTTGGTAATTTGTTAGTCTCAATTTTCAATTTTAGAAATTATATTTTTCATTGAGTCTCTTCTTCGATCCTCATTTACGTCTCCCTCTTGTTTTCGCAGACCGTTACTTGTCAAGTCACGTGCACTCCCACTCTATTTCTCACCGTCCTCACTATACTCATCTACCCACCATGTCCGCTGGAATTCCCGTCAGACTTCTAAACGAGGCCCAGGGTCACGTGGTTTCCCTAGAGTTGACCACGGGCGACACTTATCGAGGCAAATTGGTTGAGAACGAGGACAACATGAACCTCTCCTTGAGCGATGTCACCATCACCAAAGGCAGAACTGGCCAGACACTGTACATGAACCAAGTGTTTGTGAGAGGGTCGATGATTCGGTTCGTGAGTGTTCCTGACATCTTGCGGAATGCGCCGATGTTCCTAATGAAGCCGGGAGAGAAGCCAAGACCGCCAGTTCGTGGGCCTCCACCAAAGAGAGGGAAGTATTAAACAAGGAAAAACGTGGAGAGGATCTGGAAGGATAATTGACATAATGAAGCTCCTAAATATCTTGAGCCGACTTGAAAGTCTATTTTAAATGTCAGAAAAGAAGGGGAAGCTCTCACTGTCAGCATTGTGCCAGTTTCTTCGAGTCAGTATCTGTCAGGTTCAGGAAGTTGGGAGAGCCCTCTTCAAAAGCTACACATTGAGTCAGGTGCTCTTTCGCATCCATACAGAACTACTGAGCTCCACTCAATTGGCGGTTTTCCCGATCAAATTCCAACGATCAAAGGCAAAGATGCTACTGGTGGTATCTAATAGTTAATGTATCATATCTAACGCAACGTCACCAACTCCTCGGCGGACGTAGGGTGGATGGCCACACAGCTGTCAAAGTCCTTCTTGGTAGCTCCCATCTTCACAGCCACTCCGAATCCCTGCAAGATCTCGGCGGAGGAGTCACCCACAATGTGCAAGCCCACAACCTTCTCCTCGGGACCGGCGCAAATCAAGCGGTACACGCAAGGGAACTTCTCGTCGTCCGAGTCCAACATCGCGTAGAACATTGGGTTGAACTTGGAGTTGTAGATCTTCAAGTTCTCCTTGCCGTACTTCTCTGTGGCCTGCTTCGTGGTCAAGCCAATGGATCCCGCCTCCGGGTGCGAGAACACCACCGATGGCACGTTGCTGTAGTCCAACTTGTCTTGTGCAAACACATCCTGGCCCGAGAAAAGTCTGTTAGACAATTTACGGCCGGCTGCGATGGCTACTGGAGTCAACTCCACGTTGCCCACAACATCACCCAACGAAAGGATCTTTGGGTTTGCTGTTTGCTGGTACTCATCGACCTCGATGTTGCCCTTTTTGTCGATCTTCACACCGACTTTGTCCAAGCCAATTCTGTTCAAGCCTTTACGCCCGACAGTCCAGATCAACTCGTCCACCTCTAGGGTCTCACCATTGCCCAAGTAGACTTTTTTCTTGTCGCCCGCTTTCTCGACTTTGGAGACAGATCCCGAGTTCTTGATGATGTTCACGCCCAACTTCTTGGTGTAGATGTCGGTGATGGATTCCTGGATGACATCGTCAAATGCTCTCAACACAGTGTCTCCTCTGGCCACCAAGTGCGTTTCCGTGCCCAAGGAAGCGAAGACTCCGGCAAACTCCACGCCGATGTAGCCCACACCGACAATGGCCACAGACTTTGGCTGCTTCTCCAACTGGAAGAAGCCATCAGATGTGATACCCAACTCAGCACCCTCAACCAGTGGTGGAACCACAGGCTCGCCGCCGGTGGCAATCAACACCTTGTCTGCAGAGAAAGTCAACTTGTCGTTTTTCTTGTATGAGCTCGACAAGAAGGAAACTTCCTGGTCAGCGCTCAACACAACCTCCACATCACCTTGTTCGTTGGCAAAGGAAGCGTATCCGTATAAGTACTCGACATTCTCCCTCTCCAAGTTTCTCTCGTAGATTCCATTCAATCTCTGCACATAGGCGTCTCTTTTGCCCTTGATCAACCCCCAGTCAAAGTCTCCGTGCTTCACCTCCAACTGCTCATCAGATAAGCCGTAGGCCTTCAATTGGTGCTTCTTGTGTGCCATATCCGAGGCGTACCACATGACTTTCTTGGGCACACAGCCAACATTGACACAGGTACCTCCCAACTTCTTGTATTGACCTTCAACCAACAACACTTTGGCACCGTAGGATGCAGCACGGCGGGCAGAAGCCACACCGCCAGATCCACCGCCAATGACCAAATAATCGTAGTGCTTAGCAATTGAGTCTTGAACAGGAGCCATGGTTAAGTGTCTTTGGATAGTTAGTAGACGAGGCAAAGGATTTCGAAGAATATGCGTCGTGGTAGCAAACATAAGCTATTCCTCAGATCAGGGCGACGCTGCTCATATATGCAAATACGCTTACAAACCCGGTGAGGCCCGGTGTGCACACGCACAATCTAGATGATTAATTGATTGATTGGGGATGACCCTTGGGCATGACACTGAGCAGAGTGTGACGAGAATTTGATAGTCAAACTTTGGTACCTGGGATCTGATCATAAGTCCTTCAGCTCGTTTTTTTATGTTTGTCAAATTTTTTTGTTGGCTGAGTTTTTCTCATTCGGCCTCTATCGAGTATGGCTGCAGTGTGCCACACATATGTACAGTGCGATTCGCATTTCTCACTGGGGACACTATCACCATTTGTCGCAGCCCAAATGCCAAAATATCTGAAAGACCAAAATTCCAAAATCAAAAAAATTTCAAAATCAAAAAAATACAAAATCTTTTCAAATCTGGAGCTCGTCGTTCCCCTTGATCAACTTCTTGAAATGTGCCAAAGTATAGCTCACCAATTCCTGCTCGTCCTCTCCATCATGATCCATCGTATCTCCACTCTCTACTTCCTCTCTGGAGTAATTCAGTGTAAGCCAGGTCAGGGTGAGATCTAGTAGATGCGACGTGTTGATTTCCGGCTGGCGCAGCGGAGGTTTGAGCTCCTCGAGTTCTGGCGCCAGAAACCGCGTGCGTGTCTCGCTGATCATCTCCTCGAAACTCTTATTCTCCTCTGCTAGAGCCATCATCTCGTCTTTATCCTCGTGGATCGCCTTCGTGACATTGGACACGTTGTCGAACGCCGAGTACGACGTGTTGTTGGTGATGAAGTCCTCGTTGACGTTGTTGGCATACCCAAACAATTTCCGAAGAAACTCCTTCTTGTGGTACACTTGCATCTGCCTCTTGCTTGTGTAGGACTGAGTGGCCATGAACGCCCGCTCCTTGGCCGCGCTCTCCAGCTGCCTGTGCACCCACAAGGAGTTTGCCACCGAGTCCTCAAACTCGACCGGGTTTACGAGGTGGTCTGCGGCGGTGAGTTCTCGGAATCGCTCCGTGAGCAACTTGAGCTCGCCCTTTGTGTAACCTGGGATAGACGATATGATCCCCTCAGACTTTGACTGCGTCAGTGGCGAGTGCCCTCTATTTATACTTGTTTCCAGGTCAGCTTCTAGCTGCGTGTCGTCTATGCTCAGGTCCAAGTCCGTCGCTCCGTCCTCGTAGATACTGTTCTCCGGATCTCGACTGCTCTCGAATATTATATTGGCACTGATCTTCTCGGCGGATTCCCACGCTCTAATCTGCAGTTCCTTGATTGGCGGCGGCAACTCGTCGTCATCCCCCAATTTCATCGCATGGTCTGTGAACACAGAGTAGTCGTACTTGCTCATATTGATAGGTTTGCGTAGCACAAAGGGCTTTGGATTGGCATATGTTTTCCTCAGCTGGTGCAAGTTCAAGAGCTTCTTCGTGGCATTCCCGCCCGCAGGAATGTCGTTGTTGCGTTTCTCCGTCGGTGCCGCCCGTGTCCTGAACCCATTGCGTTGTTGTACTCGCCGTATGTTGTTGCTAGGTGTACTCAACATTGACGTCGAGGACAGCACTGTGCGGGAGGTGACGTTGGCTATGCTTCCATGGGACACGTCAGCAAAAGAGTGTGAGGTCACGCGTAGACGCGGTAGCGGCTGTCGCTGTGGTGGTTTGTCTTCAGACATGGATGTTTACTTGGAGTGCAGATGCTTGCTGATAAGATATAGTATGGGGTTTAGGTGAGGGCCTGCATGCGCCAGCTGGGCACCTGTATGGCAGTGGAACAGCGGGAGCAGAAAGGTACAAGTAAAAAGTGGGGGAAAAGCCCTATTTATAGTTTTCGAGTACGGTGGCAAAAGCAAGAGGTCACGCCATTTCCAAAACTATAAATACTTCCATGATCTCCCTATTTTTACCCCCAAGTTAACACAGGCCTGTTCCTTCCCAAGCTCAGCTTGTGGCTCTTTCGCACCCAGGGCTTGTGCCCTAGAACAACCCGCACTGCGCACGAGTCCTGTGTCCCGCACGTTGAAAATTCTTCCCGCGACTACACTTAAAAATTCTATTCTTCAATTTTGTACTTCAAACACCAGACAAGATGGCTACTGAGTTGACCGTTCAATCCGAGAGAGCTTTCCAAAAGGTATGTTAGACTTTCCGTCCACCGACAAATCGAGAGTTTCCGCATGAGAATTCCCCCGTTGGAAAATTACACCAATGACCAACTCGAGATTACACCCCATCGATGTTCATGTACTAACTAGTTCCAGCAACCACACATCTTCACCAACCCAAAGGCCAAGGGTAACAGAAAGACCAAGAGATGGGTCAAGGAGGTCGGCTTGGGCTTCAAGACCCCAAAGTCCGCCATCGAGGGTTCTTACATTGACAAGAAGTGTCCATTTGTCGGTGACATTTCCATCAGAGGTAAGATTTTGACCGGTACTGTTGTCTCCACCAAAATGCACAGAACCATCATCATCAGAAGAGACTACCTCCACTTTGTCAAGAAATACAACAGATACGAGAAGAGACACAAGAACGTCGCTGTCCACGTTTCTCCAGCCTTCCGTGTTTCTGAGGGTGACGTTGTCGTTGTTGGTCAATGTAGACCACTTTCCAAGACCGTCAGATTCAACGTCTTGAAGGTTGCTGTTTCTGCTTCCAAGTCCAAGCAGTTCACCAAGTTCTAAATTGCATACCACACTATATAAGTATGTTGTGTATTTAATGTTACATTAGTAAAACCATGATGTAGTTGCAGTCAGAGAGAGCTCTGATCAAAATTATCAGAGATTGCATCCAAAATCGTTATTGTCATCGTTTCGTATAAATATACCCTCCTTCTATCTATGCGTTCAGTGGCACCTCCACCTGCTTCACAGTGATCTTCTTGTCGCCCCACGCAATGAGCATATCCAACAATTTCCCCTCCTCGTGCAACTTCACAATGTCGTCGCATCCGCCCTTGCTCACATGACTTGGGCCCACCAACACGTTGGGCACCGTTCCCCTCTGGGTGATTTCTGCCAAGTAGTCCTGGAACTCCTTGCCGTGCTCGTGTTTGTCCAACTCGACGATGGTTGGCTGTGGAGTGATGATGTAGTTTTCGCTCAAAAGTTTCTTCAATTTCTTGGAAAAGGGGCAGTACGTCTTGGAGAACACCGTCATTGGAGCCAACGCACGGGTCTGGAGGAACTCCTGAGCTGGGTCAAAGGGAGCATCCGATTTAGGCTTTGTTTCCTTTTCTTCGCTCTTCAGGTCCAGTTCCGGCGAGTTCTCGCTGTCTTTCTCCTTGGAGATCTCCTTGTTGATGGCAGCATCTTCTTTGGCATTATTGGCAGACTCAAACAAGGTGCTGCCCTGTTTCTTTGGAGCAGCCTCCACGACATTTGTCTTGTACGAGTCCTTTTTGGCGACAATCACGGTGATCACGAAAAGTGCCAACACCGCTAGAACGACTATACGTAACTTTCTTGTTTGAAGCATCGGTGGTGTTAATTATGACTTTAAGGTGAATATTTGAACGCGTGCGCGCACAGGGACAAGTGGTCCCTGCAACAGGAACCAGAAATTGCAGTCAAGCTGGGATGAGGGAAGGCAGGCCAAAGTGGGCCGAGAGTGATGAAAATGGTCAGAAAAGAATTGTAAATGGCAATATCAATTAGTGCAATTTGAGATTTTTCAGTCTATAAATATTTTTCTTGGTCGCTTTTGGGAGTTTCACCAGGCCTTCCAGTGAGATGCCAATTATGGACTCGATGCGTGAAAGTGCAGGCAGCTGGCTATTGAGGATTGAAGAATGGCAGTAAAGAGCAACAAAATGGAGACGCTTCAAAAAAAAAAAAAAGAATTGTGACAAATAGATTGGGAATATTGACGTTCAAGATAGTAAAACTTTTTTCTATTTTGACTTTCTGTGTGTTTGAGTGTTTTCTGTTAGTGGGAGCCACATCTGTGAGCAACTGTGAGTATGTCCAAGAGAACCAAACATCCAAGCAAATGTGAAGAGAAGTGCTAAGAAGACGCTCAAAAAACTGATCATAAGTTACTGATGTGATTCTCCTGTGAAATTGAAAATCTCCTTAATTTTAAGTTTCGGATTGTAGAGATTGGCTGGTCTCCCAAACATCCACTGTCCACTCACTCGGTAGTTAAATCTGTGGATAACAGTAAGCTATTTGTGTCAGCATTGAATTCTATCCAGCTACTCAGAGACGTTCATCCACCTTTCTCCCTCCAGGTTATCTCTGAACTGCCTCTAAATACCAATTCCAGCACCAACTTTTATCCGTCTTTTCCTCTTTCTTCCTCTCCAAGTCTATCCTTCCTATTTTTGCTTTCTAACCGTAACACACTTTTTGAGGGCTGCATGGTTCCAGATATTTTTTCGATCTACGATATGGTTAGGATTCATTCCTGAATAATACGGAGGAACTCGGGTGAACTCGCATGGGGAATATGGGGGAACCCCACAATATGCATATATCACCCAATCGGCCTTATCAGGGAAAGATGCCGTGTGAAACTTGTGCTCCGTAATTCCACATCACTCGACACTTGCAGGTCAGATAGGTTACTGTGAAGTTGCAAACAGCACAAAACAACGTGATTCTCTCCTGTCACTGTCACTGTCAATGTCAATGATTCGCCTATCATTCAACATTGATATTCTCTCCTGTCATTCGGCATTAATATTCTCTGCAATATCCCAATGTAACGTCATAGCTCTGGAGTCCCACGTCATATTCTATTTACGTCTGTCAGCCACCAAATTTCTTGGCCGACACAGCCAAAACACCGGGGTTTCTGCACCCCAACATTTCCCTCCGAGTCGGCCGCGAATTCAGGCTGTGCGCACCAGCAGAGACAGCCAGAAAGCACAGACAGCCAGAGAGGCTGGATACCATAGAACTGCAATAGACACCTATACCGAGTTCAATGGAGCGATGTAGAAAATTATCGAAATGTCATTCAATAAATTCTTAAAATTGTCTCCAGATATTGTGGAATCACTGAGCTTAAATGCCCGGAGTCCACGAGCCTCAGTGCGGGGTGCATGCCATAGCGAAGATAATGTGCCCCTCCGTGCCCCTCCACGCCGTTGCGAAAGACAAAGAAAGACAAGCGAGAGAGAAAAATGGGAGAGTTGTAAAATGGGAAGCAAAATTCAATTCAAATCTGGTGCTCCTTGCTTTTTGAAACCAAAAAACTTTTCAATTTACTTTCTTACTTTCTCTTCCCTTCTTTTTCTCTGGTTTCTGCCCTCAGTCTCCAGCCCAAACCAGAAACCCATCCACTGGACCAATTTGCCCTAATCGCCCCCACGTCACAGTTACCACTCGTCCGGCCACTGATTTCCGCTCCAACGCCCAAAGTGCAGGCGCGTTGCTGGGAATGTTTGCAGGATGCCCAATGAGGTTTTTTTTTTCTGCCTGCTTGCCTCACCCCCGCTGCGCTGCCCCACTTTTGACCGCTGACACCTGCCAAGCGGGGCTCGCACAAAACTTGGCCCATCAAACTTTTGACATTTACATTGACAGGTCTTGGAACCTAGATATACGGGAACCACAATAGAAAACCCCAACGAAAATATACCTCTTAGTCTCTTTCAAATCTTCTCTCTGGCACTTTGCCCCACGTCGGAGTCTCAGCTCCGAGAAGATTACGAAACCTGGCAACCAATGAAAAGTGTCAATTTTTTCACGCGCCTGCACCGTTGAGAAAGTTGAGCAGAGGCCGGCGCATAGTCTGCATTGTGCATCGGAATTGCCTGCTCCAAACCGGGGGCCGTTCCAGCGTCAAATTTTTTGATCGGGCCTCAAGGCATAAAATCTCGCCAAATCCCTCATTTGGTGAATCTCAAACCTCGATTTTTAATTTTTTTTCTTTGCGGTTTCTCTTTTTTTTTTAGAAATCAATCTACACATCCGGGTTTTGCAACATGTCTCTACGTGACATTGAATCTCAAAAGGCAGAGCCTTTGTTCCCAGAAGCTGAGTCGGTCATGAACGCTCCATCGTTCGACAAGGCAACCGTGGCCAAGTACTTCAAAACTAGATTCTCCGAGTTGTTGCCAACAAAGGAGTACATGCGTGCTAACAGAGACCTCTTGAACCCAATCCCAGGTTTGAGGGAGATTACGGGAAGACACTGGTTGTTCATCATGTGTGCTTTCATGGGCTGGACATGGGACGCCTTCGACTACTTCACCATCTCCTTGAACGTGAGTGTGTTGGCCGAGGAGCTCAACAAGTCCGTCACCGACATCACCTGGGCCATCACCTTGGTGCTTATGTTGAGAACGGTGGGTGCTATTTTCTTTGGTTACTTCGGTGACAAGTACGGCACCAAGTGGCCCTTCGTGGTCAACTTGGCCCTCATGGCCATCATCCAAATTGGATGCTCGTTCATCCAGACCTTCTCCCAGTTTTTGGCGGTCAGATCCTTGTTCGGTATCATCATGGGTGGTATCTACGGTAACGCCACCGCTTTGGCCCTCGACGACTGTCCTCCAAAGGCCAAGGGTTTCATCTCTGGCTTCTTGCAACAGGGTTACGCTTTCGGGTACTTGCTCGCTGTGATCTTCACTAGAATTTTGGCAGACACCCAGAGCCACAAGTGGAGAGCCATGTACTGGTTTGCTGCTTGTGTTTCCACCATCCTCACCATCTCCAGAGCCTTGCTCCCAGAGACCGACGCTTTCCAGGAGAAGAAGTTGAAGGAGGCTTTGGCCGCAGAGTCTGGCATTGTGCCTGAGTCTTTCGTCAGCAGAGCTGGCAAGGCCTTGAAGATCTACTGGCTCATGATCATCTACATGATCTTGTTGATGGCCGGCTTCAACTTCATGTCGCACTCCTCCCAGGACTTGTACCCTACCTTCTTGACCAAGCAGTTGGACTTCACCAGCAACCAGTCCACCATCGTCAACTGTGTGGCCAACGTCGGTGCCATCATCGGTGGTCTTGTCATTGGTCACTTCTCCAACTTCATCGGCAGAAGAATGTCCATTATCATCTGTTGCATCGGCGGAGGTGCCATGATCTACCCATGGGCGTTCGTGCACAACATGTACATCTCCTTTGGTGCTTTCTTCTTGCAATTCTTCGTGCAAGGTGCTTTCGGTGTTGTCCCAGCGCACTTGTCTGAGTTGGCCCACCCCGAGTTCAAGTCTTTCATTGTTGGTGTTGCCTACCAGTTGGGTAACTTGGCCTCTTCTGCATCTTCCACCATTGAGTCCCAGTTGGGCTCTCAGCTTCTCACCACCAACAAGGAGGGCAAGAAGATCGACAACTACGGATTGGTGATGGCTCTTTTCGTCGCCGCTGTGTTCGTGTACAACTTGATTGTCACCTTCTTGGGTCCAGAGAACAGAAACATCAAGGGCGACATTGAGAAGAGACACGAGGTGAAGGAATTTATGGAGGACTCCAAGTTCTCTGTGGAGAAGTACGAGGAGGTGCAGTCCTCGCAGGAGAACTCCAGCAGTGCTAACGAAAACAAGTAATGGTTAGGTATATACGGATAATCAATCGTGAAATGAAAATAAAGAATGTAGATGCCAATAAATTTAGAGATTCATCGCCTTCACCTACTAAGCTGCTCATGCGAAACCTGTTCAACAATAAATACACTACAACTTCTCGGCAGGCACCGGTCTGCCGATGGTGGTCACGTCGTCGTAGATCAACGTGGTGACGAAATCAGAGTACTTCTCGCCCAACGCCTCGGGCTTGAAGTAGTTGTACGCAGCCTTGAACTTGTTTCCTGCCTTGGCGCCCTTGGCCAACTTCAGGTACTCCTCCTCCAACAACTTGCCCACGTAAGCCTTGTCAATGAGCTTGCCGGCGTCGGTGTGAGCGCCATGGGTAACCCACTGCCAGAGCTGGGTTCTGGACACCTCGGCGGTGGCTGCGTCCTCCATCAAGTAGTTGATTGGAACACATCCGACGTTACGCAACCACGCCTCGATGTACGACAAGCCAATGATACAGTTTGTTCTGATACCTTGCTCTGTGATCTTGGCGTCGGGCACAAATGGACTCAACAAGTCTCTGGCGGTGACCGGGGTGTATGGCTTTCTTGGAGGCACATTGATCTGGTTGGGGCCCTTCATGTGCTCGTTGAACACCTTCAACACAACCGGCACCAACGCAGGGTGAGCGACCCAGCACGAGTCGCAGCCAGCCATGACCTCTCTCAACTTATCCTTGGCCACGTTCTCCAAAGCAGCTCTGTTTCTCTGCTCGTCGTCCTTGATAGGAATCTGCGCAGCCATTCCGCCCAAGGCGTGCACCTGTCTCTTGTGGCACGTGTGCACCAAGAGCTTGACGTATGAGGCCATGAACGGAGCAGTCATGGTCACCTGGGATCTGTCGGGCAAGATGAACTCCGAGTGGTTTCTCAACGACTTGATGTACGAGAAGATGTAGTCCCATCTGCCGCAGTTCAAGCCGCCAATGTGCTGTCTCAACTGGTAGATGATCTCGTCCATCTGGAACGCAGCAGGCAAGGTCTCGATCAACACAGACCCTCTGATGGTGCCTCTGGGCAACCCAACGTAGTCCTGCGCCTGGTTGAAGATGTCGTTCCACAACTTGGCCTCCAAGTGGTGCTCCATCTTGGGCAAGTAGAAGTATGGCCCGAACCCACGTGCGAGCGTCTCCTTGGCGTTGTTGTAGAAGTAGATGGCAAAGTCAAAGATGCCTCCCGACACAGGCTCGCCGTCCACCAACACGTGCTTCTCGTCCAAGTGCCAGCCTCTGGGTCTGACAATCAACGTGGGGATGTGTCTGCCCTTGTCCAAGTTCAACTTGTACAGCTTCCCGTTGGAGGAGAAGGACAAGTTTCTGCGCACACCGTCGTACAAGTTGATCTGGCCGTCCACCAAGTTGGCCCAGGCTGGCGTCAACGAGTCCTCAAAGTCGGCCATGTAGGTGGCCACGCCGGAGTTGAGCGCGTTGATCACCATCTTACGGTCGGTAGGCCCCGTGATCTCGACTCTTCTGTCCTGCAACCCAGGAGCCAAAGGTGGACCAGTCCAGGTGGGGTCCTCCCTGATGTATTCGGTCTCAGGCAAGAAATCAGGCAAGACGCCCGAGTCTCTCAATTTCTGCTGCTCCTTTCTGTTGGCCAACAACTTCTTTCTCTGGCCCTGGAAGTTACGGTGCAAAGTGGCCACCAACGCTAAGGCCTCAGGGCTGAAGATGTGTTTGGCCTCAGATGGGATAGGCCCCAAGATCTGAACGCCTTGAACTTTCAGTGCAACTGTTGGGAATGGAGAAGACATTTTTTTGGTTTTGATTTCCGTCAGAAACTAAAAAAAATTGGGTGGGAGATAAGGGGGGTCCGGGGTATTTATAGGGTTTGGGTTTAGAGCATGCTACCCCAGATTCTCGTTCCAGCGGATGTTTGCGGCGATCGGAGTCAGGCCGAAGTCAGCTCTTAACTATGGGGAGGTACGGGTTTCGCGACTGTCGGCCCCGAGGAAAAGTGAGAGAAGTCGGGCGAAGGGAGGTGGGAACCCTCTCGGATACGCGGCAAACTCCGAGGCTCCCCACGACGACGGGGGACTTGTGTGCAGGTCGATAATGGCCATTTGCAGGTGATTGTGTTCATATAGAAGGTACAAGTATATCGGGGTTGAGTTGATTTAGAGTTCTGTTTGAATTTTGATATGTATCTTGTGACCATTCGAGGTCATCTTCGTTTTTTTTGCGAGAAAAAACTCCCTCTGAGTGGTGTCTATGGATGGGTGCAACACTCATTAGAGGTCAGAACACTTGCTAAATATGGGTAACATATTATTATCTGTGACTCCGAATTATCACTGCTGACTTCGAACCTCTTTTCAAATGGAGAGGAAAGTACGATTCTCAAAAGTTTGAATTTATTATACTAAAGTTTTCATTCGTCTCTTTGTGGACCTTTTCCTGTAATTTCAGATTCACCATTACTACTGAGCACTTACATGGTCAAAATCGACAGGATGCTTTTGCAACTTTTTTAAACGTCCGATAAACTTAGGATCTTAGCCTTGAAGACTTCTTAAGTGTCATTTTCCCAAATTTCCGCCCGAGACTGGTTATCACATTCATAACCCTAGCACCTAGCACATGTCGGTAGAGCCAAGATCCTGCAGAATGTTCCCATCAGAGTCAACTGGATAACCATACTTATCCGATCCATACCGACAACTCCTATCTCTTCAATTTCCAAACTTCATATCTCTTCAATCTCCACTTCTTCTACGCTTCATGCTTGATTAATTCATATTAAGCTATTTTTAGGCCTTGGCCCACTTGATGCCCTCCTCGGATGGGGTGATGATTCCCTTCATGGCTGGAACATAGTTGATTCTGTGGTAAGAGTTGATGTTCTTTCTCAACACAAACTGGTAGCAGGTGGCACCGGATTGTCTGGAGGTGATGGTGGACGAAGCCAAGAAGTACTCCCAGATCTTGAACCACTTGATGCCGTACTTGTTGACAACCTTGTCCTTGTTACCCATCCAGTTTCTGTACCATCTCCACAAAGTGGCGGAGTAAGAAACACCGATGTTGTCGACAGTGACAATCTCGAAACCAGCGGTCTCCAAGGCGCTCACAACGAAAGCCAATGGGGTGGAAGCATCAGCACCAGGGAAAATGTACTTGTTCATGAACAAACCCCACACCAAGTCCTCGTATTGCCACGACTTTCTCAAGCCAGCGTACTGCAAGAAGAAAATACCGTCGTCTTCCAAAGCGTCGTAGACCTGCAGCAAGAAAGCACCAAATCTTCTGATACCAACGTGCTCGGCCATCTCAAGACATGTGATCTTGTCGTACTTACCGTTGTCCTTGCCAGACTTAGGAGAGTCTCTGTAGTCGCAGCACACAATCTTGGACTGCGAAGACTCAACGCCGTACTTAGTCAACAACTCAGTTCCCCACTTGGTCTGGTTTCTACCCAAGGTAACACCGGTGATGTTGGCGCCAAATTGGGAAGAGCCAAAAGTGGTCCAGGTACCCCAGCCACAGCCCAAGTCCAACACGTGGTCACCCTTCTTCAACTGGATCTTCTCAGCAACGACGTTCAACTTGTTGTCCTGCAATTCCTCCAAGGTCTCCTCCTTGGTGATGTCAGAGATACAGCCGGAGGTGTAGATCATACGAGGGCCCAAGAACCACGTGTAGAAGTCGTCGCCCCTGTCGTAGTGGTCTCTCACCTGCTCCTCGTCCTGGGACTTGGAGTGCATAATCACCTCTGGGATCATGCCCAAGAGGAAGAAACGGAAAAGAGACAAGGTGAAGCGGAACGTGCACCAGTCGTGTCTGTACTCCAAGATGTCCAACGCGTCGCCCTTGAAAGTAACCTTACCGTCGAAGTACAACTCGTGGAAGGTCTCCATTGGAATCTTGGTGCCCTGGCCATTGTTGGAGGTCTCGTACTTGGCCTTCAATTCGTCGGTGTGGAACTCCAAGTAGTGAGAGATTGGCTTTCCTGGCAACTTGACCTTCTCGTTGATTCTTGGAGAGAAGCTAGACGCGAGAGTCCAGTAGGCCATCAAGATTGGGAGAGCGAAAAGCAAAAACAAAAACACCCACGTCTTGAACCCCAAGCCCAACTTGTAAGTGACGGCATAAGGGATCAAGGTCAACAAGGCAATCAAAGCAGTATTACTGAAGTGCTTTGAGCCAGGTCCATCAGCAGGCAATGGAGCGTTATTGATGGTAGGCAGATCAGTGACCAAGATGCCACATTTGTCTGAAGCTTTTGGCTGTTGAGGAGCCTTTGGCGTCTCGATGAAAGTCACGTTATCCAACATGGCGAAAATTTCAATCAATTGATAATTTCGTCGAGGAAGATCACAACTTAAAGAGAAAAAAAAGTCAAGGTTGAAGTGGAAAAATCGCGGCGGGTCCCCCAAGCCGCGTGGGCGTGTGTGCACTACCCCATATTGGCAGAAATGATCCCATTGATTGTTGCAGGAAGGTTGCCAAAAATAATATAAAAGGGGGCAAATCCGCACTTACTTTTTATTTGTTTTTTTAGAAATTTATTAGTATTTCCAAAAAATCACCCGTGTTGGCTCTTTTGCTGGGCCTTTTGCGCTGCAAGGCGGACGTGTTCAGACCCGCGAGAGCCTGGACGCAGGAGTTTGCCGACGTTCCTGAAACGTTAGTATTTGCACGGCGATTTGCGCGCTCTGCAGACAATGCGTTGATATGGTGGGCAATGGGAGAGTCTTATCTACTGATATGCCCAATGAGACAAGGATCCCATGAATGGGGAATTTAAAAAACAGAAAAAATGAGTTGCAGTTGCAGAGTCCTGATTTTCTCCTATTGGCAAAATATGCACTTTTCCATTCACTTTCTGTCACTGCAGATGTGCCAGTGGCTCAGTGTCGCGAGCAATGCTATTTATACGAAATTCTCATCCGCCACGAAGCCCAGGGAATGTTGCAACGGAACAATTGGCAATTTGATCCGGAACTGGTCGACTCCCGTTGAGTTTGTGTTGAAGGAGATCTTGACTTTGGACAAACTCTCGGAACGGAAAAACCCAACAAAGTCACCCGGAGCCGTGAATGGGACTTTCCACAGTTGGGTTGAAATTGTCGATTTGGGGCCAGAAAATTATATAGGAGACACGTAATTTTCGCTCGCTCAGTGGATGGATTCTGTATGCTCCAGTCTCACTCATTTGGCTGCGAACTGCAGAGGAGATATATCTACAATGGAGGAGCATGAGAAAAAGTAAAGTGGAATTGATTTTCGAAATTCTTTTTCTCTGGTGATCCAAAGAGCTCAATATGATATTGAATTTTATTCATTTCAGTGCTTACTTGCAAACTGTGGTGGGTAGACTATGGGTGGCATGCACGTGACTTTTGATCACGTGATCCAAGAAATCAGCTTTCACCCACCAACACCCACTTCAAGAATGAAATTGTAATCATAGAATCTGTTTGGATCGACAGGACCCTCAAGTATTCTGTTAGCGTTCTCTTGCACAGCTTTGTTCTTTGTCCAACCGCCCTTCCCTTCCTTTTGCTCCACCCCATCACGTGACTGCATCCCGATTAGTACTTATCAACAACCACGCCAACTCCACTCAACTCCACGATGGGCTCGTCTAACGGCAAAGACGTCGTCCTCATCGACTCGGACTCAGACCTGGAGCTCCAGCATGTCTCCAAACGGCAGCGGATCTCGGCAACCAAGCCGATTGCTCCGTTCACAAAGCCATTCATGCAAGACTCGGAGTCAGAGAAACTGGTGCTGCCAGAACCCTCGAATGCAACTGGAAACGGTAACAGATCAGCCAGCGAGACCGACTTGGCTGAGTTGGCCAACGGAAACACCGAAGTCGCGTCTCTGTCTCTGTCAAACTCGAGCGTTGACTCGTCCGATTTAGATGAGATCACCGGGGCAGATATGGCTAAGCCAGGAGAGAACGGCGACAACAAGGCATCTGCAAACGCGATGCAGCGCACGATCTACGAGACGAGAAAGTTCTTGAAAACCCAGGGGATCATGGCGTTCCTACAAGAATACTTGCCAGCCACAGCGCTGAGTGAGAACATAATAGAGCTCATAGTGAAGCTCGGCTTCTTCCCGCGGAACATCCCGCCGTTGGCCCAGGGCGAGAACTTGCTCCAGCTAATCAAACTTTTGCATTTGGCCATGAAGAGAGTGCGCCAGCTTAGAGCTCGTTTGGATAACTTCTATACCATAGACCATGTTTTAGAGAAGCTTCGAACATCGAAGAAGATCTTGGTGATTACGGGCGCGGGCATTTCAACGAGCTTGGGGATCCCAGATTTCCGTTCGTCCAAGGGTTTCTACTCCAGGATCTCCAACTTGGGTTTGTCTGACCCACAGGAAGTATTTGACTTGGAGATCTTCCACACCGACCCTGGCATCTTCTACTCGATCGCTCACATGATTTTGCCGCCAGACAACGTGTATGCGCCGCTCCACAAGTTCATCAAATTGCTCCAGGACAAAAACAAGCTCTTGAGAAATTACACCCAGAATATCGATAACTTGGAGGCCAACGCAGGCATAGACTACGAGAAGATGATCCAATGCCACGGCTCCTTTGCGTTTGCAACGTGTGTCACGTGCGGCTACCAGGTGAAGGGCGATGTGATTTATCCCACCATGAGAAAGAAGGAGATTGCCTACTGCCCGAAATGTGCTCCTGCCAGAAAGAAGCTCTTGCGGAAAGAAGACACGTACGTTGCCGAGAGCTACGGGGTGATCAAACCGAACATCACGTTCTTCGGCGAGGCGCTCCCGTCTCTATTCCACAACAACATCAACCACGACTTGAGAGAGACCGACCTCATTATCAGTATAGGCACGTCCTTGAAAGTTGCACCTGTGGCAGATATAGTGGACAAGGTGCCGGCAGACGTGCCGCAGATTCTCATCAACAGAGACCCGATCCACCACTGCAATTTTGACGTCAGTCTTTTGGGCTACTGCGACGATGTGGTGAGCTACTTGTGCAGCAAACTAGGGTCAGAGTGGGACATCGACCATGATGACTACAAGGAGCTATTGGGCGACGGCACAAACTTGCAGGCGGAAGCCACGAAGGAAAAGGGAGTGTATAATATTCGCAACGTGCAGAGGGAGCAGAAGTTGGCGTCGATGCCTCCGCTGGTCATGGAGGAGCCCGACTTGGTTGTGCTTGAGCCCTCACTTAATTAGCAATGGGAACAGGAAGAAGGAGGAGCAAATGGCAGAAAGAAGATGTAGAAACTCATGGTAATATTCGTTTTTTCTTCTTTCAATTTTCAATTTTCACTCTACTTTTTTCATTCATTCTCACTTTTTTTCTGCTTATCTTCATTTTTTTCTGGTGATGTTCACCATACCTACTACACGTCTCTTCTCCATCTCTCCTGCAGAGGAAAAACCACATCTGAAGCTGCCAACATGCACAGATTCCCCATAGCTCGACTACTCAGACCGAGCCGAACGTGTCTAGCACATAAGAGTCATGTGCCAATTCGATTCTCGTCATCAAAACCCCCGATGTTCACTCTAGATATGGATCTTGCTGCACTGCCCAATGACACTGAGCACACCAACAAAGCAGAGGAGACTAGCCCAGATACAAAGCAAAATGAGACCGACGATCTCAGCGATATACTTTCAGACTTTGAATTCGAGCCTCAGGGAACTGAAAGCTCGGAGTTGGACAGAATATTCGCAGATTTGGCTAAGGGCCCCAAAGTTGAGCACACTGAAGATGGATTCTCAAGAGTGACCTTGGACAAAACAGACGAGGAGGTTGGGCAGGGAAATCCAGACATTATCAATGAAGAGAAACGTCTTTTCGAGAACATTTTCGACACTTACGCTCGCGAGGAAAGAGAGCCATTGAACTCCAGCAAACTAGAATCAGAAGTCCTCTGGAACTTGCAGCAGTCCTTCACAAACCCAGGTCGGAAAGTCCACGAGAGACCTGTTGTGCATGAGCGGTTATCTCAGAACGCCATAAGAAAGTGTTTGGACAAGGCCAAGGCTGCTATAGGGCCCACGCTAGACCACATCTCATCACTCTCCACACAAGGTGAAGTTGTGCAGTTTTTGCAGGACGTTTTGCATAGGTACGATGCCAAAGAGTACGACGAGGAGAGCTTTTACTTGCACAAGCATAATCTGGAGTCTATGAGTAGATTCATGGCCCGCGCAGACAAGCAGTTTCAAAAAGCAGAAGAGGTGCTGGCTCAAACACCACAGCAGCCGTATTTGCACGAGTACGTGATGCCTGTGGTCTTCAACCACGCGGTGAAGTTGCTCAGTAACAAATTTTACAATGGGCAGTTGGCGCTTTCACTTTTCAACTCGCTCAAGAAGGACTTGAACTTGTATACGGTCATGTGCAACCAGGACACGTACAACGAGATGCTCAAGGTGTACTGGGTGTTCATGGGCCGCTCCAGTCTCTGCGAGATCGAGTTGTTGTTTGTGGAAATGACCAATAATGGATTCCAAGGCGACATGACCACGTTTGCCATACTCAAGGAACTCTTGGGAGACTACCATACCATGAGAATGGGGAAGTCCCTATATAACCCTGGCGGAGAGCCGATTTGGTCGCTTGAGGATGAGAAGAGAGCGACCAAACTAGGAGAGAAGTTGCGGGTGTTGGCCAAGCACTTGAGAAACACAAAAGCATAGATGTACATAGACCCAATAGCATAAGGAGGAGAATATAAGGGGAATAAGAGAAATGTGAAATGAATGATGGAAATGCAAAAATTATTTGGACATTCCAGTGAGACACGCATGTGCCTGTTTTTTTATAACCTCCTTTTTGTTTTCTGGTTCTCGGAATTAGTCCCAATGTGGACTTCTCTCTCTGTTCCACTGTGGGAGTGTCTCACCATTTCGCAGCCACATGCTTAGTAATTACTGAGGCTCACCACGGCAGATCAACAACTACATAAACCAAAAAATCTCACCAAAAAAAGAGGAAAAAAAACTGACCATTTGCAAACTATCCTCTCTTTAGTCCCTTCCACCATGCCTGGCCTTCACGATTCCATTCTTTTCGAGCCCATCAAAGTCGGCCACGCCAGATTATCCAACCGGATGTTTTTCGCACCCAGCACCAGGTTCAGAGTGTTACCAGACGGAACACCCTCAGACTTGAACTTGGAGTATTACGATAAAAGATCAAGGTATTCTGGATCTCTATTGGTCGCCGAGGGAACTTCCGTCAGCGATAAGTTTGGTCTGCATGCTTTCCCCAGTGTTGTTCCAGGGATCTATGAGAGATCCCATATTGAGGCATGGAGAAAGATCACCGATAGGGTTCACGCCAACGAGTCGTATATCTCATTGCAATTGTTTGCTGCTGGCCGAATTGCAGTTGCCGAAGGCGCCAAGAAGAACGGAAGGCCGATATATGCTGTGCTGCCCATTTTCCATAGTGAGGAGGCAGAATTAGCAGCCAAGAAGAGCCAGGTGGAAATCCACGAGTTGACATTGGAGGAGATCCAAGAACTCAAAAGGGATTTTATTCAAGCCGCTGAAAACGCCGTAGAAGCCGGATTTGACTTTGTGGAGATCCACGGGGCTAATGGCTACCTCTTGGACCAATTTAATGGACACCTGAGCAACCAGCGCACAGACCAGTACGGCGGACTGATCGAGAACCGCGCCAGAATCATTTTGGAGCTAGTGGATGAAATCTCAGAGAAAATTGGTGCAGACAAGGTCGGGTTGCGGATCTCGCCTTGGAGCAGGTTCCAGGGTCTTTTGGCAGAGGACGAGCCAGTATCTCCGGTAGCGCAGTTTGGGTATTTGCTTGGGGAGCTACAGAAACGCGCTGGAAGAGGC
The DNA here is from genome assembly GCA_030566815.1 of Sungouiella suratensis. Taxonomy (NCBI): domain Eukaryota; kingdom Fungi; phylum Ascomycota; class Pichiomycetes; order Serinales; family Metschnikowiaceae; genus Sungouiella; species Sungouiella suratensis. Next base: position 1,063,933 of record JAKUAV010000001.1, on the reverse strand, counting down.
AGAGAAATTGCCTATGTATCTGTGGTAGAGCCTCGATGGAACGGCACTGCGTTTGGTACCAATGACTTCATCTATAGTGTATGGAAAGGTGTGGTTTTGAGGGCTGGTGGATACGCCGACGACAAGCCTGAGTTCTCGAGTGCGGTGGCCGATGCTTCTCGCGGGAACACGTTGATTGGATTTTCGAGGCATTACATTGCCAATCCGGACTTGGTGGACAGATTGGCCAAGGGTGCTGAGTTGACTCACTATGAGAGAGACACTTTCTACATCGGCAGTAACTGGGGGTACAACACGTTCAAGACACATGGAGAGACCGTTGAGTATGACGAGGAGAGTGAGAGGAAGAGATTTCCGCAGGCCATTGCGTGATTTTCAAAAGGGAAGTGGGGATTCAAGGGGCCGGTAGTATTTATGTGGTGGTGAGAAGCAGAACATGAAAGTGTACCCAATTGAAAAGATATAGATACAGTGACGATGAGAAAAGTAGTGTAATGGTTTTTAATTGCTAAACATATTAGGCTCTTGATTTTCGGTTTCTACTTTCTTCTTTTTTTGGCGTTGTCGAGGGTCATATTCTCGTGGTATTCTCCCTCACATAATTTCGCAGCCAATTGTGCCTCACAATAGTTAAGGACTCTTCTTCGTGTACCCAACGAATCTTGAGTGCAAAGCTCTCCATCAACAAAGTAGTCGACTCTTTAATCGAGCTTCCATCTCAATCAACAATAATTGTATTTTCAACTGATCAGTTGTTCAACTCCCAACTCTACCTCCACATAAATCTATGCTGCCTATTGCTTCCCTACAATTGTGGTGTACGGGTGCACCACCTCCGCATTCAGGGAACCACTTACTCTGCTACCACACAACAACAGAACAACAACTTCCAAAACCAACTAGAGCAACAACATGTCGGAATTCACAGAGTCTTACATGGGCCAGAGCCGAGGGCAGAACAGCGAGCTGGCTGCGCCCGTCTCAATCAACCGCAATGTGCCAAACATCAACGTCAGACAGGACTCTGGCCTGCCGGTCAATGCAGAGCTTCTCAGTCGGTCTTTCGACATCAAGAAGCAATTGTCTCAGTCTTTCCATGGCGGAGGAGTCCAGGGAGGTGTTTCCAAGCCACACTCGAGGAGAAATTCGGCGTACCACGTGAAACTGGAGCCTGACGAGGACGAAGACGAGCAGGGAAACGAAAGGAAACGTCGCGATAATATCAACGAGAGAATTCAGGATTTGCTTGGCTTGATACCGCCAGAGTATTTCCAGGATAACGGGAAAGACGTCAATGTTACAGGGTACGAGGAGTCAATGGCTAAAAGCACTGGAACCAAGGATGGGAAACCCAACAAGGGCCAGGTGTTGTCTAAGTCTGTGGAGTACATCCAGGCGCTACAGAATAAGATTGACGAGAACAACAGAAAGGAGGTGGAATTGCAGCTCAAATTGAAGACTTTGCAGATGAAGCAGCAGGGAAAGACCAATGTGCCCATTCTGGCTGGATCCACGAGCGCTGAGTTGGCTTTGGGCGAGATTGGCGTCGGACCACATGCAGAGAAGTACTTCAAGGATGTGTTGTTGGGCGTGAGCGACCGCAGGACATGAGCAGAGAAGAGTAGAGAGGAGCAGAGAAGTTGAGTGACTCAAATCTGACTTTATTGACGGTTACAGTGGAAGCTGATGAATTTTGATATCAGATGGCGACAGCTGCGAGTGTACTTCACTCAAAGCTTCTTACAGCCGCCGAAATACTTCCTTGGGATTCTCTTTTCGATCCTTTACTGTTGAAGTGTGTGCTATTTATCTGTCTATGTGGTGCCTGACCGTTTCTTCCTCCCCACGCGCTCCCGCTCGTCCGCATACTCCTCGAGCTTGTATGCGGGCAAATACGACTCCCCGACTTTCAAGAACAAGTTGCGCTCGGTGTTGTCGATGCCCCCGAGCGAGGTGTACCCTTGGTCATAGAGACTGCAGTACGGCACGTTACATGCTAGGAGAAAATCCCAGATGTCTACGTAATGCCAGTGCAAGATCGGGTGGATCCGCAAGAACTTGGGCCAGTTGTGATCTGTCTCCTGCTCGTACTTCAACTGCAGTCCGTACGGGTCTGCATACCTGATGCCCACCACAATCACCTTCACGTTTGGATTGACTTTGCTGAGGTAGTGCTCAAACCCTTCCTTCAAGGACGACTTGATGGTGATTGGGTTCAAGTGGTACTCTTTTGTTGACAGCTCAATAAAGTCAGACACTTCGGAGAACGGCACCTCTGAGTTGATGTAGATGGAATCGAGCTTGTAGTCCTTGGGTAGGAGATTGAGCTTAGGGTTCGACACAGACTCAGATGAGAACTTCATGTGGATAGATGCCATGAGTAGAACAAGCATGACAAGACAGTCCTTTCCACCGTTGTATGACAATGCTATTTCCTCGATGCTAATTAGTTAGTATCATGTGATCCACAGACCAGACAGAAAAGTAGGAAAGACTAGAAACCAATTTAATGTTTATGGCTTGATCCTCTTCTGTTCCCTGGTCAGATTCCTATTTCACATACCTGTGGTTTTCTAGCGCCGTGTTGAGCACCTCCAACGACTTCTTGACTTTCTCCTTCACTATTTGTCTGCGGTGCTGCCGAACAACATAAGGAGGGTCTCTTTCAGCTTCAAAAAGTTTGTCATTCAAGAAGTTTTGCACTAGATGATATGCATCTTCGCATTTGGCGAGAAATCGGCATTGCTCGTCGTGTTGTGACTGAGACATTTTGTGGATAATTGGAAATCTGGAGAACCTCATGACTCTGGGGCAAGTCCTGGTCGGCTCCGGCTGTGTGCAGTCCGCACATATGATTTGTATCAACAATAGGTTTAGAATTTGAGGGAGAAAATGCTGAAAATTTTTATGGAAGTGAAAATTTGTGATATATGAGATCTCTGTAATCCTTGGCTATTCTTTAGAGTTCTTGGTCTGCATTCTTTTTGTGCATTCTTCCCTATGACCTTTACGCCTCTGCCTTGAAGAGCATCTGCAAGAAGTACTCCCGCGAGTCCTTATCCCAAAACCACCAGTAGTTCTCCGACATTTCGTCTCCCTCGAGCTTATCTATTGTTTTCAGGGTGGGGAACGCAAATGCAATGTTCTCGTAGGGCTCAGCACTGATCACCAAGTACTGGAACTTGCTCGGGTCGAGATCGTCCTCATCCTCGTATTCGAGTTTGTCTCTGAGCAAAAAAGACTTGGACACGTTTTGATTTTTCGTCGAGAGCTCGTAGTATGACATTAGTCTGAAGTATGGCTCTTTCACCGTTATCTTGGGCAACTGGAGCTGGATCAAAATACCTGTTCGGAGCGATTCCGGGTCTCTCACTTTGGTCACCTTGTATGCTGGCTTGCCGATTTTCGTCCAGTACCGTTTCTCCACCTCCGACAAGCCAGGTGAGTTTTGCAGTTTTGGGTTGAGCTTCTCATCTAGCACCCGGCGCTTCTCCAAGTTCATGGTGTGCTTTCTGCCGCCCAAATGCGATATGTACGACGCCTCGTTGGTGTGTGTGGTCAAGCAGAGGCGACATTCTAGTAGACCCAAGTGGTTTCTGAATACATATGGGTCGTTATCTAGATCTAGCACCTGGGTTGTGAGGAGCTCCTTAATTCTTCTTTTGGTTTGAACATTTGCCTCGTGCTTGTCTGCGATCCCGCCCGCTCCTTTCTTTGAGTTGACTCTGTCGGAGTAATCCATGGTGTGGAGATGAGATGTGGTAGCTGATAAGTGATGAAGGTGCACGGGTGCGATACCTGAGACAGCAGGAGCAGTAGGAAATATAGTAAGAGAAAGAGTCACAATCTAAAGAAAAAAGATTTTGAGTTTTTCTTTTGGAGTTTTGAAAATTGAAGAACAACAACTTTTCTGACTTAAAGTTGGGGATCTTTTTCTTTCTCAGTTGCTTCTTTGGTGTGTCCAGTTCCTTGGGCTGTTTCTCAGTTTCGGTATTTTGGGTGCGAAAATACGTTCAGGTGCAAATACAGAAGGCCGTGGGTAAATTCAACAAAGACACCGAAAACAAGACAATTAGGAAAATTGGGAAATACAGAACTGCTGCAAAGTTACGGAGAAGCAAAACTGAAATAATAAATCCCAAATTTCCATACCCACCCCCATTCACATTGTTCAGGTGGTCCCCATGAGCGGTACGGGTTTACACGTCTGGCCCTCGATTTGTCCTAAACAGGAAAGTGCGTTCAAGTCTTTCATCACCACTAACCTCCCATTGACACACACCACACACTCTCCCTGGGAAAAATGGAATCTCCTCAGAACTTGGGCGATACCACGGCCAATTCAATCTCCAACCAGCTCAGCGGAACCCACTTGAACCGCTCGAAGTTGGGTGTGAAATCCCAACATGGCGCCACGCCCATTTCCGTCAGCTCGGCGCTGTACCTGGGCCAGAAATTCATTCAGCTCGACGTGAAGATAGAGAAGACGACGAGAACAACCCCGATATTGCGCAGGGTCCAGGACTCCTACGTGAACGTGTCCCAGATGCTCGAGGTGTTGGTCCTCCTATCATTGATAACCTCCGAGCAAGTGGACGCATACTTGGGCAACGAGGTGTTTTCAAGCACTCAGTACATGCCCCAGAGCGGGTTGCACACTACTCCGCTTTACAACGACTTCAGAACACACGAGGTGTCGCAAATACGTGGGCTCTGGATACCATTCGACAAAGCAGTGGCTATCGCGGTCAATTTCGACTTGTACGACTTGGTCAAGCGGCTCTTCTTGGTGGACGTGCACGACTACGAGAAGCTCCCAAAAGTGGAGCCAACTGCATCGGACTCGGCCAAAAGACCGAACGCTGATGACTTGGACGCCTTGAACGCTGACTCTCCATCCAAGAAACGGAAAATCAATGGGTTCGCCGGAAACTCAAGCAGTGACATTGTCAGAACAGCGGCAGCGAATAACTCAAATACCCCATACACGTTGCCCGCATTGACTTTCGCGGAAAAGGACACCGAACTTGTGGCGGAGGTGAAACAGAAGTTCAGCGAGATATTCAAAAACGACGCGAAAGACTCGCCGCTGTTTTCGAAGAAAGATGTCCAGATGCACTTCAAGCCCATCTTTGACAAATTGCCTGCGACCACGAAGAATTACGTTTCGGTCTTGGACGTTCCTTTGGACCTGTTGGGGAAAACAGCTCTTCATTACGCGTCAACCTTGGCCTCCGTTGACTTGGTCTCCAGTTTCATTGACCTTGCGATCTGCTCCCCAATCAGAGGCGACAACAAGGGCGAGTCTGCGTTGCTTTCCACGATACAAGTGACCAACGCTATGGAAAAGGGCAACTTTTTGGAGATGCTCCTGGGCTGGTTGTGGCCGAACCTATATCTTTTCGACAACAAACACAACTCTGTTTTGCATTTCTTGGTCACGCTGGCATTGAAGAACTACAAGAGCTCCAAGTTCTACTTTGACAAGATCTTGGAGTGGTCAATATCCAATCCGAACAAAGAGAAGAGCTTACAGGCATTGAGCAGCAAGGTCGTCAATGCACAAGAAACACAAAGCGGGAATACGGCGCTTCACTTGGCTGGCGAAAACGAGCTCAAATGGTTCATCTTCATTCTTCTCGAGTTGAAGGGAGATGTCAACTTGGCCAACAACACGGGCGTGAAACCTATAGATTTCGAGAGTGTCAAGCAAGTACAGGAGTTGAGAGCAGCATACCACAAAAACCCCACATCACCCACCGTTGTCCAGACGCTTTTATCGGAGCTTGACTCCACCAGCGAAAGCGACGAGTACACCATACAACTTGTGAAGACAGGACTGGAGTTTTTGGATAAGGTCGCAGAGCATGGTGAAGTGGGCGATATGGAGAAAGTCGAAGACAATGTGAAGTCCGAGGAGCTCACGCCCACGAGCGAAGTGTCCAGCTCGTCTTTGCTCTCCAACAAGATATTCAAGTCTATCCAGGATCTTCTAGGAAACACAAACGAGGAGTACGAAAAAGTGATACATCAGAAAAAAGCAGAAATCAACAATCTCAACAAGGAGCTTCGAGACGCCACAATCATCACGGCCAATAATAGATTCATCTCCAAGAAGATCACGGAGCGGATCTCTCTAGTGGACACAATGAAATTGCAAATGACAAACATCAACGACAAACTACAGATGCTCAAGAAGGACCAACTGAACAACACCGAAGACGAGGGCTTGTTCAATGACGATCTAGATGACTCTGCGCTCAAATTTGATGCTGACGAGCCGTTCATTATTCGACCTATTTACGAGAAGCTAGAGAAGAATGAGCCGGTGGAGCCAACGCCAGAGCTTTTGCAATCACTCCCCAGCACCGATTTGTTGAAAGCCAGGCTCAAGGCATACCAGGAAGTGAATGTTAACCTTCAGAGTGAGCTAGAGAGCTTGCTTGACTACAGTGCGTTGACCGCCAAGTTCAAGAAGGTGGTGAGCTACTGTACTGGAGTGGACATTAACGAGGTGGACGAGCTTTTGGATGGCTTACTAGAGGCCGTGGAGGGCCAGCAGTGATGTGTCATTCGTGATTATCATGTATTATGAGCATTAAACATTTCCTAACGAGCCATGCAATTTTCTTTTCCTGAGTGGAGCATTTTCAGTGGAGCACAGTAGTTTGATCCTAGACCAATCCCTCATAGGTATTGAGGGAGTTCACGAGCGACGGGTCTGCTTTCACTAGCCTCTTCATGTCGTTGATATCGATGTAGTCCGAGTCTTTGTCCTTATCTATCAACAGGAACAACTTAGCAGCCCTTAGCTCTGGGGTCTTCTCGTCCTCGGGCAAGGTCACCATTGGCCCGATCATCTTGTATATGGCTGTGATCACCGCTAGCGTATCCAGATAGTATACCTTGCCATCTCTGTCTAGGTCATATAGGCGGAAGGTGAACTCGACTTTTTGGTTCAAATCCCCACGCGCCGTGAGCGAGAGCGCTATTATGAATTCTTTGAAATCGATGTATTTCGAGTTATCCGTATCGAAAATGCGGAATAAATAGTGGCAGTAGTCGTGGGGCTCGCCGAAGGGGAAGAATTGCTTGAACACTTTAGCAAACTCTTCTTCCGATAGTTGGCCCGAGGGACAATCGCGTAGAAACCCTTTGTACCATTGCTGCAATTCTCGTTTGTCGAATAGAGTACGGTCACGGAGCTGCTTGATCTCGTCCTTCGAGAGTTTTGAAACCGCTTTCCCCATAATTCCGGTGTGGGTCTATCTTTAGCAATAGTGAAATTAGTATAGTGAGGCAGACCGTACAGGGTGCGCGCACGACCTACAGTTGACTAGGTGCGAAATTTGGGGTCCATCGGGATTCCAGATCACCATTACTCATCCTCCCCCCACAAAAATGTTGAAGCGGTCCACCAGACAATTTTCAGTGGCCCAGAGAGCTTACTTGAACTTTGGAAAGCCACAGAATCCTTCATACAACGAGTTGGCGTCCAGAATCGAGCCCATCAAGAGATCCGGCGAGTCCATAGACGTCAAGAGGGCCAGGTTGACCTACCAGGCCAGAAAAAGAGGGATCTTGGAGTCTGACTTGTTGTTGTCACGTTTTGCCAAAAAGCATTTGCACAACTTGTCCATGGAGCAGTTGGACGAGTTCGACTCGTTGTTGGACGAGGCTGACTGGGACATCTACTACTGGGCTTCCGGCAACTACGAGGTGACGCCGTTGCCGGACAAATGGAAGGACTCGGAGATTTTGAAGTTGTTGCAGGCAGACACTCAGAACAACAAGGGCGAGATCTTGCGCATGCCCGACTTGCACTAACATGTACATAGAAATGGATACCAGGTAGAGTATGGTGGTAGAAGGAAGAGCAGAGAGACGTGAAGGAGGAAAGTTCCCATGTGCTAAAAATCGTTTTCTTTGTCTTCTTAATTTTGTTTTCATTTCAATCATTTTTTTGTTTTTTTCCTTTTTCCATCCCTGTCATTCTTGCCTCTCTTGGTCTTTATCGGTGAACCTGCACCATACTTATTGGCTATCTCAAGCCCCACAGTATTACTACACTAACTACACTTACTACCCCCAAATATGGTCTCGGTTGATTCTATCCCGGAGTCGTTGAAGTCAGACAGAAACATCACGCCTTACATCTCGCGTGCACTGGAATTGGCCACAGTCAACCCCGTCGTCTCCTATTACTGCAAGATATATGTGCTAGACCATATACTCTCTAACAAGCTCCACACAACCAGCCCAGAAGCAGAGAAATTCACGGTGGAGCTCTTGGACGACACTGAGCTGATCAAAAACTCAACGGAAAACGAAGATGTCGCTGCAGTTTTGGCCGACAGGCAGTTATCTGTCAACTTGGTGTTTGCCTTTGCATTCAGGCTATTCACACTGGGGCTCGAGGACTTGTCTCACTACGACGGAACAAATAAGGTCCAGTTGGCACAGAAATTGAGGGCGACCATAAATTTCTTGTCGGTGCTTCAGGTTTTCTACTCTGGTGGCGACGAAGGTATCGACTTCAGTAAAACCTCAGGTGGGAAGTGTGCCACCAAGGAGGAGTTCGAGGTGTTTGTCAAGGAGAAATTGAAGACCGTGAAGTACCAATTGAGTCGCTTGATAAAGGACGAGATTCCGTTGGCAGGTGAGGAAGAGGAGTTGGCAGCTCTAGAGACGGAAACACCAGAGGTAGGAGGATTGGAAGAGGAAACGGAAGCTCCAAGCGACGAGAGCTCACCGTTTCCCTCTGCACCTACCGAACTCAAAGACCTCGGGGGATCCCCTCTGTTGCCATCTGTACCACCAACCGCTAAGTCGCCATCTTCAGATGACAATCCGTTCAACTTGCCTGGAGCACCCAAGTTTGATCCGGCATCAGACGGATCTGACGACGACACAGGAGATGTGAAGCTCCCTGGAGCACCCAAGTTCTTGCCTGACGATGATATCTCGCACATCAACAAGAAACTGTCCATTCATGTGTTCCCACCAGAAAGCACACCAAGGGCAACATCGCCACCAGTTAAACCGGCGACATCAAGAAAGGCAAGCCATGCGGAGAGCCATTCTCACAAGCCAATCACAAAGGAGTCCTTGGCAGAAATTATCGACACCACGGAGCAGATTGCCCAGATCCAGAAACATGCAAAGTTTGCCATTTCTGCACTTAACTATGAGGACTTGGAGACGGCGGAGAAGGAGTTGAGTAAGAGCTTGGAGATATTGCAGCTCGTCAAGAAACACAGCGGGAACTGAAGAAAAACGCAGTGGAAATCAAAAAAAAATCTAATTTGTAGAGTTTGGATCTGGTTAATAATCTTGGTGGTGCTTTCTCGTGTTGTGTGTTGTGTATTTGCTTTTTTGGTGTTGCAGCCATACACTAAATACAAGTTCGCGCACTGAGTTTGTGGCCATTTTGCAACTACTACTTCCACCACCCCAATAAACTCCACCAGCGGAAAAAAAATGCAAATCTTGAAACCTGCAGAACGCCCCGCTGTAAGCGCGTGGGCACAGAAACTCGAGCCCAAGTTCTCTGAGAGTGAAAAGGCAGAAATTAAATCCCAGCCTGCGCCCACAACCACTTCCACCGTGCTCAAAAAGCGTAAGAGGAAGATCCACCCAGCAAGGACCCAACATAACAATAACCACCATAGAAAGTCTCGTCCAGTGTCACAAAAGCAGAACATCAATGTTTCTGAGCACACCGACCCGGACCAGATCTTTTGGTACTGGCCCATCTGGCCCGAAATGGAAATGGGCCCTGACTCTATAGTGGAGAGCACGGCACCCAGCCCCAGAAGCCCACTTGACCCCGCGAGCTCGAAAGTGCTCCAGCCGTGGTCACCAAGCTTCATCTCGAGAAGATCACCCAAATTCGTCCTTGCGGAGTCGCAGCTTGCCGACCTTGTGGTGAGGCAGTTGGCTTACTACTTCAGCCGTGACAACCTACTTAAGGATGTGCATTTCCGCAGGATGTTCAGTCCAAAAGACGGCACAGTGGCGCTCTCGGAGATGATCAAGTTCTCGAAGATGAAGGGTTTGCTCGGCAGAGACGTGGCCAAATTGGTGGAGATCGCCAGACTGTGTGACTTTGTGGAACTATTTGAGGATTCAGAGGACATCACCAAATCTCGGGTGCGTGTGCCAGACTGGGAGACCTGGATCCGGGGGTTGAACACAAGGTGGTGAGAGCCCTAAGAAACTTCTTATTGTTGTTCTTCCGTTCCTACCCGTACCTTGCAAGCAAAGCGTTCTTCTTCTTCTCCAGGGCCTGTTTCTTCTTCTCCTCGTTCTCCCGGTTCTTCAACATCATAAGCGTCGGACTCGCTTCCACACTGAGCCCCAATTCGACGGGCACCGTGTCGTCGACCTGAGCATACGGGTCGCTCATGCTCGCGAGCTGCTTCTGGAAAATCTCCTTCTGTTTCTTCTCCTCATACTGCTTGTTCTGCTCCCACGCAAACTTCTGCATCTGCCGCAACTCCGTCACGTCCTTGCTCTCCTTGACAAACTCGCTGTCTGAGTTGGTGATCGCCGCCGTCAGGTCCTGCCCAAGCCGGATCTTGCCTCCTTCGTTGCCGTTGATAGCTAGAATATACGCAGGCACATCTCTCCTGTCTCTGATCAGTTTTTCTAGCGGGTCTTCTTTCAAGTTCACTCGGAGGTCCTTTCTCTGAAGTCCTAGCTCATTCAATTCGAGCTCGTAGTCCGTGTCGTCACTATCGTTGTTGTCCTCTTCCACCTGTGTCTTCTTCTTGATGGTGTTCCATTTTTCTAGGATCTCGTCCCAGTCCTCCAGCGTTGTGCCGTGCCAGCGGTCTCTCTTCGCCGAGTAGTCGCCGTCCTGCCGGATTTCGTGTCCGTCAACCCGAACATACTCGTCCTTGATGCCTGTTCCTGCTGAAGGTATGCTGTGGTCAGTGGGCTCGGAGTTTGGGTGTTTCCGGTGGTGCGCTAGCAGATCATCGTTGTCGGATGATTTCTTGCCTGTTTTGAAGTACCAGGGGACGCTCTGGATGTACTTTGGGAGGTACTGGTTATCCTTTGGTGGCATGGTTGAGGTGAAATGTGGAGACTGCGAATCTGTACATTGCGAATCTATGGAGGAAGAGGAAAGACAGAGAAGAGACAGTGAGAAAGGATGTATTTTGACGAACACAAAGAAAGTGAATAATCGTTCTGAAATCTGAAATAAATGAAATCATCTGTGTTAATCCTCCTTTACTTTTTTTTCTTCTTTTTTCCTCTACACTCTCTCGTCTCTATGTCTATGTTACAATGCTAGAATCCGGCCCACTCATCGTCTGAGTCTGCGGACTTGTCTGAGGCAACCACGCCCCACGTTTGGAGTCTCTCGTCTTCCGTCACCTCCGACTTGATTTTCTCTCTCAACGCTCGGTTTTTCGCTGTGGCGGCCATTTTCTCAAAGGGCTCGATCAATTTGGCAATTGGGGTCTCTTTGATGATTTTCGCCTTGAGCTTCTCGGCCTCGTCTTCTGAGAGTTGCTTCTTTCCAGATTTTTCAGTCTCCTCTTTATCCTCACCTTCATCTTTGTCATCTTCTTCATCGTCCTCGCTTTCGCTCTCGCTCTCGTCCTCCTGACTGTCCTCTCTGAGATCTTTGAAAATCACATACTCTATCTCATCGAGGTAGATGTCGCACACATGGTAAGCTAGCGATTGTGGGAACTTTGGGTCGTCTCTCAATGGGAATTCTTGCAAAACCTCCAAAAAGCTCTCGATGTCTTCATTCTTCCAGTTGTCCCCTTGCAAACGGAACAAACTGTGTCTCAACACTCTTCTCACCAACATCAAGTACTTGTCTATTCTCCACTTATCAATCGTGGGCCATTCTTTGGCAATGATGGCCCAAAACGCACGCTGGAAGTTGGGCAAGTTGGGCTTGGTGACCACCTGAGAGAAGAGCTCACCCAAGTTTCCGGCCAAATTCTGTTGTGGAATGGGTTTGTCACAGTACCACATTGAGAAATATAAACCTCTCCATAGTTTTTCCATTTCGAGAAGGTCCAATTTTTTCAGCGCCTTGGACTTGAGGAAATTCTTCAAGGCTGTGAATGCGGCATTTCTGGTGGCTGCATCATTGTGAGCCAATTTTCTGACGAAATTTGTCGTCTCTTTTGCCATTTTGGGATGGGTGTAGAATCACAGAAATCGATGGCCTGGAAAATTTGGGGCATCGATAACGCGGTGTATGCAGGTGCACATACAGACCCAGGTATCTGTAGTTCAAGAAGCATAAGAGAAAATATGAGATCAAGAAGAAAAAGGTCTTTGATTGTTTGAAAAGGATTTAAGATTGGGGAAATAAAGAATCTGGTCCAATTGGATTTGACTCATTAAGGGATCTTGGGGATTAGTCTTGATCTCTGGCAACAGACAACGAAATGCCAGGAAATGATCATCAGGAGATCTCTTTGAATGTCATCAACAAGTCTTCTAGACAATGATTGAGTGTGTAACTTCAAATATCCCCAAGTTGACGGATATCAACGCCTTTCCCCATCACTTATAGTAAAACTTCAGATTTCAGTTCCAGTTCCCGGTTACAGCAGCTCCAAACAGTTTATATTACCGGATACATAACATTCAAGCGCCCCCTCTATGAATTAAACAATCAAGGATCTGATTGGGATGTGCAACAACTTGACAACGTAGCCAACAACACCCATCATGACGAAACCAACACCAACAGCTCTGATGATCTGGAAGTATTCTGGAAGTTAGTATATGGCTTGCAATTTGGAGTTCAGTGACCAGAGCTTGAGTGAGCATAAATTCGGTGAAAACAATTCATGTTTTCGTGTCCCACTGCTTGTATCAGTGGAATTGGAATCTGTCACTGAAAGTTGACTTAATTTCTCGAGTACATACCTTTCTTGGTTGGCTTTTGACACTTTCTGACGAAAGCGCTACCGTCTTTGAAAAATTCCACAGGAACCTCAGCGATTTTCTCCAAACCTTCAGCCATTTTGAGATATATGTAAGTTGGTGGTGAGATTCACTGGGCGAAAAAGTGGAGGTGTCCACTACGCGGTGAACTGGGCCGCGCACGACTTTGCTGGTGATAAGCAGATCGGTGAATCAGAGTATAGTTGGAGACAGATTTTTGGCAGAATAATTATTGTTTTGTGACTGAGAGTGGTATTCACAGACTCAGACGACCATGAAAATTTCTGTATAGTTTTATTTTGGAATGTTTCTGTTTGGCGGGCTTTCTTGGTGGTGTAAAGCTTGCACTCTGAGTCTAACATATTTTAGCTGCGAAATTCTCTCCAGTTCCAACATGCAAAAGTGGTCAAGTGAGCAGAAAGAGCAAAAAGAGCAATATTCATCAGAAAATACCAAATCTCAATCACTGAAATTAAATAAAGATTCGATCATTTTTGTGACTCTCTTTTTCTTGAATCTTCCCGTTTCTTCCTTTTCTTCCCTCTTCAGTTCTACAGCTACACTTCCTTTCCATTTCTGATCCCATGCTATTACGACATAATCCCCAAGAACCCTTCCTCGTCTTCATCCATTTGCTCAATTGTTTGGCTGTTTTGAACTTCCAAGTACCTTGCCTGCTGTGTTTCCGCCCACTGGTCGAGTCTCTCCCTCATACTCTCGTCCAAAGACCATTTTCTGATCAATGGCTTAATCTGGCCCAACTTGCCTGTGGTTCCCTTCTTGTTTATAAAGTTTTTCATGCTTTTGGTATAAAGAGCTCTGATTTTCGAAACTTTATCGGTAGTTGCTGCTCTGTTGAACGATTCTGGCGAGCCACTGTGCTTGTGGTGTTCCTTTCTTAGGGCACTCAAAAGAACATATGTCTGTTCATCCAGCGGAGACTCCTCGGCCAAATTCAAATACGTCTGGTAGACTCTGACGGAGAAGCCTGGAGAACTTTCCTGGTAACATTTCCACAACTCGTGCAAAAGTCTCGATCTCTGATTGGTTAAGTCGGCCACAAACTTCAAGTATCCCTCATAGTCAAAGTCCGCAGACTTCTGGGCTTCACTTAGGGCCTCTGCGAAGTCGCTTTCGTCTGCTGGCTGCGGAACTGTCGTTGCTGTTTCCTTGATGAAGTACTGGAGCGCACGTAGCTGGGAGAATCTGGTGGTGAGTTCACTCCACCGGAAGAGCTGGTCCCAGAAATGCTTGGACTCGCTCAAGTTTATGTCGTAGTGCTCCTGGAAAGCGTTCAAGTACGCCATGCTGGAGATATACTCCTTATTGTAGATCATAGAGACAACTATAGTGCGGAGTGTCTCCAAGTCTGGATATAGTGGATCACCCACCACCGGTTTCTGGAACTTGCTTGAAAAGCTGCCGTTTTTCGCGATTCCCCAGTTCTGCTCAACTAACTTGGTGAGCTGGCCGACATTTTTGGAGTACGCCATCGACAGAAACATCACTTTGAGCAAGTTGACGTCAAACACCACTTTCCCCGAGGACAGCAGCAGTTGCTGGTGCGTCACGTAGTCGTTGAACAACTCAAGCCAGCTCCGTTCCGATTTCAACCGGGACTGCCGGGGGTTGACCTCTACTTCGTATAGCTCCGTGGGCTCAACCTTCCAGAGCGACAGTAGACCTCCTCCGTACACCTTAAACTTGAGAAGCCACAAATTCTGGGTCATGTGCTGGTTATGCTGTCCGTCCGGGTAATGCTGCTCTAGCCGCTGGAACCATTTCGACGCCAAGTCGAGTTTCCCGTTGTTGACTTCCAACGAGATCAAGTTCTCGTAGTCCTTGGAGTTTAGCTGGAACTTAGTGGTCGACAAGTTCCGCCGGCTGTGCGAGTACAAGTGCTGCGAATCTCCATAGAGCAAGTTCCCATAGATCGTTCTCACTTTCTCTCGGAGCTCACGTGCGTGTGCCATCCCCGACAGGGTGTGGACGCTGTTCTTGTGCATCAGCATGGAAGTAGCAGCTTTTGTAATGAGGCCGATCTGGTGCTCGACGATCGCGCCCAAAACATACGAGAGTTCGCTGTGGGAAAGCACCGACTGCCACGTGGCGTCTGCGGTGTTGCTGGTCCATTTGGCCAACACACGCGCCAAGTTGTCGAAGCTCTTGTTGTGGATGAGTGTGGTGATTTCTCGCTTGACCAAGTCGGCCTCTGTGGGCTGCGGCGTGTAGGTGGATGCAAAATGTGTCAGAGCAAGCCCATTCAAGAATACCTGCGAGTTTGTAGCGGCAGGAGAGGCCCACTTCTTGTGTTTGGTCGAGGTTTTAACTTTTGGTTCCTCATAAGTATGCGAAATGGAAACAGGCACGGTTTGCGCTGCCGACGAGGATTTTCTGCAGATCGAAAGCGGCGGCCACTTCCTGAGCCTGGGGATATTTGCAGACGAGATCATCTGCTTCTGAAAAATTTGGGTATTGTGTGGTTTCTATTGGAGGTGTAAATTCTGAAAATTCTAACGCTCACGCTAGAGTGAGAGAGTAGGTGGGTAGCCTACATGCACTACCAGCCATTTGTCTAGAGATTCATATACTCCATCTAACTTCATTGAATTCATAATAATTTAGAGCTTGGACGTCCCGAAGTCAAGCGTGGTAGGCCCGCCCGAAAGGTTGATGGCGTTGAAAATGGCAACGTCCGCCAATCCTTGCTCGTGGTGGCCGCCATCCACCATCTTCTGAATAGATGCCTTGGTGCCCTTGATGGGCCACTGGTCGTTGGAGTTGATGTCCTGCCCTAACTCCACGCAGTACTCGTGGCCTGACTTGAGGTCTGGAAGCACTTTGCTGACAAACCCGAGGTTCAAGGCATCCTGTGCCGAGAAGATCTCGCCCGTGAGAGAGTACTGGTACATCAACGACTTGTTGTTCACCAAGTTGGTCATTCTTTGCAACGAGCCCATATCTGCGACAAGTCCAATTTTGATTTCTCTGATGGAGAACTTGGTGCCCTCCACAGCGACTCTGATCGAGCACGCTGAGGCGATATCCAAGGCCAACCCGTACGAGACACCGTTCAACAACGCAATTGTAGGCGTGTGCATTTTCGCGGGAAACGCAATGGCTTCTTGGAAGTCGATGATGTGCTTGAAGAGATGCTCTTTCCGGGCCCTCAATGGCCAGTCCTCTGTGCCTGCCATCAACAGCATGCCAGCTTTCAAATTGAGCCCAGAAGAGAAGGCTTTCTCCACTGCCGACGAGATCAAGATGATATTGGTGTCTGGGTCGTTGTCCAATGCCGTCAAGATCTCCAAGTAGTTTCTCCAGTCCTCCTCGGCGTAGGCATTCAAGGTCTTTGGGTTGTTGTACTGAACATTGATGAAACCTGGCTCGATCTCGGTGACGATCCACTTCAGGTACTTGGAGAAGTAGTCAGCTTTGAAACCCATGGCAATTTGAATATATCGGTGACTGTGTCGGTGGAAATAGAGGATGTGAGCTAGTTTATCAACCAGGTGTTCAACCCCGCAAATGTTCCGAGGTCCTTCGCGACTTCACATGTGTGCACACCAAATGAGAGATGTCAATGGCAGTAATGAGATGTGGGAATGCGAGCATGAAAAAGCGGCAGAGCAAATTTTGAAAAAATTTGCAAGATTTCGGCAAATGGAAAAAAAACGTTAGACAGTGTACTTGCCTGTGGGCGCCAAGTTGTCGTCTTTGTCAGCAAGTTCGAGACCCTCGAGCATTTTCTGCCTTATCATCCGGTTGGCTTCCTGCACTGCGTTCTCTGTTAGACCCTCTATAAGTAGGTACAACCGTGGAGGTGCAGGAACCTCTTTCCCACCAACCTTCACTGTAGTCGGCACTTTTGTGTTTGGTGGGTAGAACTGGCCCTTGTTGGTGATCGATGTCGAAGTCGCTTCGATAATCTCAGACAAACTCTCGCGATTGACCACGGTCCACCTTGCTTTCTGAGGCAAATCATTGATTGTGACTCGGGAGTGGAACTTGCACTTATCGGGCCCAGCTGTTTCCTCTGCACGGCCTTCGATAACTTTGAATTCAGGCAAGTCAATAGAAGGAGCCAGACTCGCCTCTCTGCTTTCTGTTTTTGGTGTAGAGCTCTTGACTTCCTTCGCTTCCACTCCATGGACTTTCCGGTCCACCAGCTGGTGACTATTTCTCAACTCGTCAAGCTTACTCAACCCATTGCCACCAAAACCAAACCTGAACTTTTCCTTGCCGTCTTTGACTTTCCCCAAGAACTTCTCGCTGATTTTCACAAGCCTAGGGTCAATTTCGTCTTCCGGCACTTTGCTGAGTCTCAATGCCTTCACCAAATCGGTAATAGAGCGTTCTTGCTCCGACGAGACAAACGTTATCGCTGTTCCTGTGTTTCCTGCTCTTCCAGTTCGTCCAACTCGATGAACGTAGTCCTCCATGTGATTTGGCGGGTCGTAGTTCACAACCAAACCCAATCCTTTCACGTCTAGACCCCTGGCTGCAATTGATGTGGCTATAAGCACGTCTATACCGCTTCCCTCTGCTGAAAACTCCTTGATTGCGTGTTTTCTGTCGATCTGGTCCTTTCCTCCGTGAATGGTTAAACTCGAGATATTCTTCTTTAAAAGTTTCACAAGCATTTTGTCTGCGGAGTCCTGTTTCTCCACGAATACCAACTTCTTAACATCTGGGAACTCCGCCAACACGTCGACTAGCTTCTCGAATTTCTCATTTTCCAACTTTTCACCCTCCACAGACTCTGACCGCTCGAAATACTCAACCACCTGTGTAATTTCTGGAGGCACCACACTGATGCCACCAACGACAATCTCAACGGGATCCTTGAGCGTCAACTTCGCCAATGATTCCAACTTCCTTGCAAAAGTCGCCGAGAACAATATGCTTTGTTTGTCTGGTCTGATCTGCGAGAAGATTTTGGTCACCTGTGGGCCAAACCCAAAGTCAAACATCCGGTCGGCTTCATCCAACACGACGTACGTGACTCTTTTCAAATTGCATATGCGGCCATTGTTCGCTGCCAACAAATCGATGAGTCTTCCCGGCGTAGAAACCACTATTTGCGAACCTTTCTTCAATTCTGCGATCTGAGGTTCTATGGACGAGCCTCCATAGCAACAACACGCCGAGATGTTCAATCTCTTCGTAAAATTCGTCACCTGCTTGTATATTTGTAGGGCCAATTCCCTGGTGGGCGATAGAAGCACTGCAATAGGCCCGTCTCCTGGAGCTAGAGGTGGCTGGTCCTGAATATGCTTGAGGAGAGGAAGTACATACGCCAACGTCTTTCCCGAGCCCGTCCGGGCGATTCCCAACACGTCCCGGCCCGACATGATCGCCGGAAGAGCCTGACACTGGATTGGTGTGGGTTTGCGGTAGTTCAACTTGTCCTCCATGATGGACATGACGAAAGCTGACAACCCCAACTGGGAGAAACTCCAAACTGGTTTTGGGCACATGTGGCCTGTCACTTTGATTCCGTCGAGCTCGAGACGCATCGCAGCCACGTCCTCGTCAGTCAAACTTTGGAGTGATTGTGGTTCAGTGTAGAAATCCTTCCTGAATGGCAAGTAGTTCACCTGGTCATGGTCGATTTCCTTGAGATCCTTGCCCTGTTGCAAACTTTTGATCTTCCTGTTGAGCTCGTCGTCGCCACTTTCATAGTTTTCCTCCTCATCCTCCAGATCCAAGGTCTTCTGTTCTTTGCTCCCCGATGTATCTGTATGGGCCAGTATTTCCTCGTCAAGGTTCTCCAAGAACGCATCCAAAGCATCCACGTCGTCTTCCTTGAAGTCTGTTTTCGCCTTGGCCACCACTGGTTTCTTGAACACGCGCTCACTGGCCACAGTCTCGTCTTCTTCCTCAAACAAGACCCTCTTCGGTGGTGCCACAACTTTCTTGCTGACTTTCGGTAGACTCGCAAACAAATTCTTCACCACAGGTTTCAGGGCTGTAGATGGAGCCTGTCGCTTTTGTTTCCATGCCTGGAGCTTTCTTTGTCGCTCATCTAGCTCGTGGCTTTCCTCTTTTTGCAGCTGCCAATTCTGTTTCTTGCGCTTCCACTCCTCGAGCTTTCTCTGCCGCTCGATTTTGCGCTTCTCATCCTCAGAAACGATTGGAGCGTCACCTGCTTTAATTTCTGGCTCGGGGGTCGGTTCACTCTGCTTGAGTTTCCATTTCGCTAACTGTTCCTGACGCCGCTTGAGTTTGTCAGCTTTGGACAATTCTGCCTCCATGTTAGTTAATCAATGTTAGCAATAGGTAGACCCGGGTCTGAAAATCTATCTGTTTTTGTTTTTTTTGAGTCTCGATTGAGTTGTATAATGCACACCTTCTGCTCTTTGTTGTAGTATGGTATTATCGTATCTTCGCGATGTCCTATCTAATGCTAGTATACAAAACCTATATCTATGTCAGATCACGGGCTCCAAAAACTTCCAATGAAACTAATTTTCGGACCCACAAATTCTGTAAATTCTTTATAATGCTGTGGTCACCGTGACCGTCTGGGAATTTATCAAGATCACCGGCGGCAAATTGTCGAGCCAGATTGCAAGTCCATTGGTGTAGTCAAAGGACTCTTCGTCATGTAAATGGGTGCCAATAGCTGGCGCAGGCAAAGTCGAGAAAATGACTGCGGTTTCGTCCTTTGGCGAGTTGATCTTCATGAGCTCATTCAAAATCACATGCTGGCCCTTTGCAGGCAAATCGTTGAATGTCAAGCCCTTGAGCTCTTGCAGAAGTTGCTTGTATGTGATCTTCTCCGACTTCTCACTTTTGGTCTTTGCCTTGGAGGTGTCCAGTTCATTTTCCTTTGGAGACGAGTCGTCGTCGTCGTTGATGAAGTGAGAATGGTCAATTCCGTCGTTGGTGATAATTGGAGACCGGATGTTGGCACCCGAGTCCACAGCCAAGTCAAAGTAGCCTGGCTCTTTCTTGAGAGGCTTGAGGGTCACGCCAGAATTCTCGAGTCTCAGCTGGATCTTCTCAAGTTTGGCAAATCTGGTGTCCTCTTGCTCTTCCGAAGTGTCTTCCGAGTTCAGCAAATCCTTATCATTATGTGCTTCTGCCGCAACGATCTCATCATCTTTATCACCTTCCTCGCCGTCTTCCACAAATGTGATGGACGGCTTGTTATCCGTGTCATCATCATTATCCTCGCCGTCTTCGTCGTCCTCGTCGTCTCTCACTTTCAGCTCTGGGATCTTAACAGCCAGGAAGTTCGGACGAAGATTGGACCGTGACGACCGCACAGATAACTGGTCAGACGAGGTGTTCTTCAAACTGCCCAAGTATTTGGCTTTGAGAGTCGGGTTCATGGTCTGGTTCAGGGCCGATTTGGAGGACTGAGGTGCTCTGTTTTGCACAGCTGCGGGGATTCTCGTTGGTGGAGGAGTTGGTGTGGCAGCCTGTGGAGGTTCCGATATGTTGAGACTCGAGGCATCACTGTCTATGCCACTGTTTCCAATATCTCTTTCACTCTCACTGTCACTGCTGGACGAGTCGTCGTAGTTGAAGAATTTGTCTCCACCCTGAGCGTTCATGTTCAAGGAGAGGGAGAGACCCTGGCCGTGGAGATTGGAGAGTGTGTACCTTCTGTTCTTGAGAGACTTGCCCACACTCTGGAGCTCGCTCGGGCTGCGCGCCGTGAGGTTGATTGGGTCAAACTTGCGGTCTTCGTTGATGCTGATGGCCTTCGACTTACCCAGGTCCACGCTTCTCTTTTTGGCAGCACGCTGTTTCTCAAAAGTCTTCAAGGTTTTTCTCGCTTCCACCAAATTGGTCCACCACTGATCCTCCTCCAAAATGTCCGAGTAAGCCTGAAACTGTGACTTGTTCTCCGGCGTGACGTTGTAGCCCTTGACCAAATAGTTATATGAGCTCAAGGACCCATCGTCGAAACATACAATCTTGAGTTCCGCGACAATTCTAAGCGACTCCAACAAGTCACTGAGTCTTCGTTTCTCCTCCTCCTCTTCTGATTTCGTCTCGACAAATGCAATAATTCTCAATGTGTAGCCGTTTTTCTTCCACTCGTCAACGGTAGACAAGATGTAGCCCAACTGCAAGATCAAAGTGTAAGTATCGAAGTTCGTCGACAAAACAGACTTGCCGTCGTCCAACAAGCAGATCGACGACATTTGGATGGGGTATAAGTCAATGTACTTGCACTTTGAGTTCTTCTGTCTGAGACTCTCTTTGAACCATTTTCCCTCATATACGGGCACTTCAAAGTTCCTGAAGTTGGCTGCTACCGCCACCGTAGCCTGCATAATCACCAAGTCCTCAACTATTTGCACCCACTGGTTGATCGAGACCTTCTGTTCCTTTCTGCAGTCGTCAGTGGGCAAATGCAAGTCCAGACCATTCAAATCCCGGGGTAGAAGCGGGAGACCGACGCCGCGCTTATGGAAATCGTAGAAGCCAATGACTGTGATGTTAGGTTTCATGCCTCCCAACCCAGATCCCAAGAACACATTCCGCACTCCCCAAGGAAGCGAAGGCCCAATGGCGATCTGCACAAATGCCTTAATTTTGGCCAAGTCACGAAGTTTCACCCACGCGTTCTTCTGTTTTTGAACCTCCTTAAATGACAGGACATTAAATTCCAGCGAGAGTGCCTTACTCCCGCTTTCCTGTGCATCGTCTTTGAGTAAGACCACATGACCCAAAATGTAGAGGCCGCCTTTCTTCAAATGGTTGCAAAAGCCAATCAAATTCCAAGAGGTTCGTGGGTCATCGCACAAAAGTAAGATTTGCGGCCGCCAGTACTTCACACTCATCTGTAGTTTCAACCTAAGCAAGTACTTCCGAACCTGGTGGTATATGAGCAATTGGGAAATGTCACCAAACTTCAGCGGCGGCGTGGAGTAGTGAATCATCAAAATGAGGAAAATCAAGCAGATGATCACAGAGGTGGCCGACACACCGTCAACCAAGTACATAGCCAATACTGAGACCAACCCACCGGTGAACGCTGTTTGCGAGCTGAAGTACTTGAAGCTTGGTCTGAAGTTGGGCGCAGACCCGACTTTCAACAAGAAACACGCCAAGTTCGTCACCAAAAAGGTCATGAGAAATGCCATGGTGATGAATGTTGCGATCTGGTTGATATCGGCGAACAAGAACACCTGAGCCAAGAACCACGTGAACACAATACTGTAAATCTCTGCTTTCCTCTTTTCTCCAGGTGATTTTCTCGCCAAAGAGAAAACCGAAAGGCCCGGGATGATCTTGTCGTCTGCTATAGCATTGAGCATGGATGCAGCACCTACCACCCCCATAATCACCGAGAACAAAGATGTCGAGACCTCTCCCAAAATGATCACGAGCCCATTCAAATTCACCGACTGGATGATCTTGATATCCTTGTGTAATAGCGTTCTGGGCGTGGATGCACCAAGACTGACTATCACAAGCAAGTACAATATGAAACTTGCCAATAGGCCCTTGAGAGTTCCCTGCGGGATAGATTTTGACGGGTTTTTAAGTTCCCCAGACATGGAAGCACCGGCGAAGATTCCTGCTGTGGCCGGGAAGAAAATCCCAAACAAGTTCTTGAACGTTTCAGCCACCCCAGGTGGCTGCACGGACCCAGCAGCACCAGAGGTGAAGTGTGGCCACAAATTTTCTTGAATTGTCTCCCAGCAGATCCCAGTATACTTGAGATCGTCCAATGGAGGCGCCAAGGGGTAGCCCGGCCTTGCAAAGATGGCAGAAACTGGAATACTGAGTGTGCTGACGGTGAGAATGACAAAAAGCCAGAAAGCTGTCTTGGAAACAAGCGAGGAGCCCACCATGGCTACCCCGGTACAGAAAGCAAGCAAGATCGTCGAGTACAAGACCTGCCAGACGTAAGAAACAGGCAATACCGCCATGATGTCGCCGTCCACTTTCCCGAAGTTGACCAAGAGAGGCTCGATGAAACCCACCACGTTCAACGACGCATTCAAGATCTGGCCAATGAAAAAAATGATTCCGATGGCCCCGCCGAACTCAGGCCCCAAGGATCGGGAGATCATATAGTACGCGCCGCCGCCCTTCACTGTTCCATTGGTGGATATGGCACTAACAGAAAGCACCGTCAAGATATCTATCACGTAGGACATGACCAAGAGCAAGATCGTGCCCATGATGCCCATCTGGCCAATGATGAAGCCGAATCTCAAGAACATCAAGATGGACAAGACATTTAGCGACGTGGGGAGGAACACACCCTCGAAGGTGTCTAGTTTGGCCTTTGGCTTAGCAACACTGGCGATTCTGACTGATTTCTTTTTAGGTTTGACATTTGTAGGTTTTGAGTATGCCGGTAGAAGCGGCGTTGACTCCGACATCAAGAAAGTTTTATGGAATTTTTGTCTCTTGTGGACTTGACTTGTGGTGGTCAATGTAGACTGTTGATCTGGTAGTTGATCTGTAATGTATGGAAGTGCATAGATGCGCAGAATGGTTGCGATAGTGCGGGCAGAGATGATAAGAGGAGCCGAGAAAACAAGCGGGCCAATAGGCGATGCAATAGATAAAGGATAGATTTGCTGAATTGGGAAAGAACTAAGAAGACACAGGATACGAGAATGGGGAAATTTCATAAAATTGAATAAGTGTTTGTTTTTGCTTTAGTTGATGCTTTTTTGATTATGGGAATTGGTTTTTAGATGGGAGGGCAGAGCAAACTGCGAAAGTGAGAAAAGTGAAATTGGCCTGAGATTTTCAGTGAGGAAATTTGGACTCACCGAGAATATGGAATTAGCCAGATACAAAAAAGAAACAGAAACAGAAACAGAAACAAAGTAAAAAAAAATTTCGATGCACAATGGCTCACTGGATCTCCTTCGGACCTCACATTATCGACATTTGCCTCCCAAATAAAACTAGACATCTAAATTTTTCCATCCTTATTTGCTCAAGTGGCACTTTTGCTTGCACCACTTAGTCTCACCATTCCAAAATGACTGCGAAAAAAAGTTCCATCGAATATCCAATCCACAACCAAATATCATCCTCAGCATAACCCCCCAACAGTGCCCCCAACATTGACCCACAACCACGATATTTTAAATTCTAGATTTCTCTTTCAGCATGACCTTGGCTTCACGGATCGTATACGACCGTTTGTTGTAGTCCGAGATAGGAGATGGCTGATCCAGAACAGTGATGAGCGCAGATTAGTGCTGCTATCGCCGAATCTCGCTTGCCAAAGTCAGTCCACCTGCAAGGGCCCAACCAGACACAGCCACGCCCGCCATTGACACGGGAAACGCGTGATCAGCGCGAGAACTAAAGTATTCTTACCTCGTTTTTTTTTTTTTCTTCTGTGGTTTGGGGATTACATTTGAGCTGGTGATTGCACCCAAGGATTTTGGGGCCATTCTATTTTCGCAAGAACCACACAAATAAGATTCGAGTTAGAAGGAAATATTATAGTATAAAGTAAAATTCAGTATTTTGATTTTCACGATGATGATACTCCCAATTCAGTCTCGTCTTTTTCCCTCCACTTTCAATTATCTCCCTTGGTTCTTTTTCTCCCTGTTCTGTCCAGACTGCGTAATCGCATACTTGACCACCCAATGTGAATATGCAACTCGCCACTGACCAAAATAAAAACTGCTAACTGGAACCTCAACAATTTCACATGTTGCTCGAATCACCGGCGCCAATCTCCGTCGTAAAGATCTGGAAGTGGTATACGCTCTATACGAACAGCCAAATTATGTAACCCTATCATCTGTATATTATCTGTACATTGTGTATATATATTCCCAGTAATTCGCACCCAAGTGACCCAAAACTTACCCACAGAAAAGCCAGAACAGCCAGAAAAGCTGGAAAAGCCAGAAAAACTCTCGCCGCCTCTCCATACAGTCACGAAAAACTGCACAACATCTCACATCTCACATTAATACATATTACATCTCACACCCACCGGATTAATTACCAGATCAAATTTCCAGGAAAAAATTCCAAAACATTTCTTTTCTGAGCATAATTTCAAATTTTCCGCCACATCAAAAGCAATCCTAGCTCTTGGAAATGTTCAGACTCATCGCCTCCAATACCCAGTCCGGGTTCAGGCCTGTGATTCTTCGAAAAGTCAGAAATAATGCCCTGGGCTTGAAGTTGCCTGCCAACTCCGTCGACTTCGACAAGACGCCCATCCAGTTCCGCAGCAACTCGTCGGCGCCCGTGGCAAAGGCCGACCGCTACTTCTCCAAGGCGAAAATGGACCCTTTGCTCTCCGAAGCCATTTCGGCTCTGGGAAACTCCGCCAAACTCAACAGATTCGAGGAGTTGTTGGTCACTGCCAACCAGACAAACCCTCTGCACAAGAACTCGCTGCACAAGCAGTATTTCGAGACGATCAAGTTCTTGTTCAACATGATCAAAGACGACAGTGTCAAGGACTACATGTCGAGGAACAATGTGTTCCAGTACGCCAACTTGCTCAACAACTCTGTGTACCAGAACAGAACCCTGCGGTTGTCCGGGTCCAGAAACAGAGACAGCGACCAGTACCAGAACAACACGTTGCACAACGATGTGATGCTCAAGACTGCCATTTTGGATCTCGCCGACAACATTGTCAACGGCCACTTCAAGTCCATCTTGGACGCGCCAACCTTGCGTGTGCTCTTGTTGGCCATGTTCCAGTTCAAGATGTACCCCGAGATGATCTCGTTGTGGGAGTCTGGGGTCAACGACGACCAGGTCAGTGCCATCTACTTGAAGCAGAACATCTTGTCGGTGATCTTGCCAGTCACCTACGACGAGCACAGATTTGACTACGAGCAGGTTTTGCAGATCTACGAGCTCAACACCAAGGACTCCGACGTGGTCAACTACGAGCTTTTGGGAACCATGGGCAAGATCGCCATTCGTGCTGGCGACTACGCCAGAGGTCTTGACTGCTTGGAGACTCTCTTGCACGTATATGAGCAGAACCAGAAAACCAACCGCAAGATGGTGTTGAGGTCGTTGTCGGAGTTGCACTTGACGTTCATTGGCTCATGTAAGGACATCACCATTGCTCGTCATTTCTTCGACAAAGTCGTCGAGGGAGATTTGCCCTACCAGGTTTTGCTCAAGGCTCCACACGTGCAGTCTCTCTTTGAGAACTGCGTGGAGGTCGGCGAGCCTCTCGAGTCAATCTTGTACTTCTGGAAGGTCACAGTGGGCCACTACAACGGCGAGCACAACGACAAGCTGAACTTGAACTCTCGGTACGCCATCTTGAACAACGCTTTCTTCTCGGTGTTATTCCGCTTATACCCACGTCTCACCGAGGAGTCGTACTCGAAGTTGAAGGAGGTGATTGCCATCTACGCCAACATCAAGCCAATCGACGAGTTCTTCCTCAACACCGTGATCAGCAACTACAACTGGAACGACAAGGTTGTGTTTGAGCAGTTGATCGAGAACTACTTCACGCACAACGTGAGCAGGACGCCTGTGTCGTACCGTGTGATTCTCAAGAAAATTGGCGAGATCAAGGAGTACTCCAACCCGGAGATTTTGGCTCAGTGGAACCAGTCCTTGGCACACTTGGATGCAAACAAGTACTCGTACATTCCAATTGCAGACTGGGCCTCGTTGCGTGACGCCACCATCATGTCTCCATTCAAGGAGCAGAGGGAGGATTTCTACCTTGCTGTGTTGAACGCATACAAGAATTATCATCAGGATGAAAGAGCGTGTCTTCGGTTTGTCAAGTACTGGTTGAACAGAGAGGAGCATGTGGGTGCAGTGTCGCGTATATCTTTGGAGGCCAACCCAACGTTCGACTTTGACGTTGAAGTTCCGTCTTTCCGCAGATTGCGTGAGAACGTCGACTACAAGCAAGTGACAGCTTCTTTGTTCAAGTAATGGGTGCAAAACAGCAAGAAGGGACACCCAGACAAAAAAAGAAAATGAAAAGGAAATTGGAGAGAAAAACAAGACAGAGCATTGGAGTGAAGACCCAATAATTCATGCATCTGATCTTGAAATCAAATTTCGTTGAGTTTTCATTTTTCTTTATCATCAGTGTGGGTTGGAATCGGGACCATAATAATGTATATAGGAATCGGAGACCATATAGTGTTATGCAGTAGAGGCTGTATCTGCCATACAAACTACCTTGGGAGATCTACATACTTCTTTTCCAGAACCAATGGGATCCTGTGCGTCCAAAGACACTTCAGCGGTCAATTCGGCGCCTCCGAAGCAGCATCCAAGATCTCAACAGAAAAATTCGAAAGCTGGTCAAGTTTTGGGCGGAGGAAGTGAAAGTTCCCAAACCACAAAGGAAGCTGCAGCCAGGGCGGCGGAACTTCGGTACCAGAACCACCAGGACCAAATGAAAAACAGCCAGGCGAAGTTGAAAGCCATGGAGAAGATATCAAAGAAAGAAAAAGGTCTAGCTTAGGAAATTGGACAAGTTCACTGGGGACACTAGAAAAGGTGGATGTATCTGGAATATAGACACGATAGAGGGGGTGATGAAGCTGTAGGAGAAGTGAATAGAGCAATGAAAATAAAACGGAAGGTGCAGAACTGGCAAGAATGGATATACTTTCCAAAAATTTTGATCAGTTGAATTGACTGTTCTTGGTGTCTTATATATTAAGCCTTAAGTATGCTCGAACCAAGAGAACATCAACATTTAAACCCGGAATACCAGAAAGCTCAAATGAGTTTACAAAAGTGAACATGACTCTCCGTTTCAGATAATTTGAGTGCTTTTTTTTTCTAAATTTTTTTTTAAATTAACTTCTTCAGTCCACTGTCAGTTCCCTCCACTGGTGGCCTGCATGCACAGTTAAACATCTACACCCAAACTACTACCCACCTACTCACCGACCACCATGGAATCCGGAGCAAAAATCCCGTTGTCACACACGTTGTGGTCGCCACACGACACAGTGAAAGATGCAGCAGAATTGCTAGGGATAACTCTCCCCGATGACGCCGCCAAAAACTTGGCCATGGACGTCGAGTACAGAATCCACGAGATCTTGGAAACCGCCATCAAGTTCATGCGCCACTCGAAACGCCGCCTTTTGACCACTTCAGACATCAACCACGCCTTGAAAGTGCTCAATATCGAGCCGCTTTTCGGCTACGACCAGAGCCAGCCCTTGGTTTTCAAAGAAGCTCTTTTCGGTGCTGGGGGCCAGACACTATACTACATTGACGATAACGAGATCGAGTTTGAGAAGTTGATCAACCAGGAGCTCCCCAAGGTTCCACGCCAAACGACTTTCACCGCTCACTGGTTGGCGATTGAGGGTGTTCAGCCCATGATCCCTCAGAATCCTTTGGCATCTGAAATCAAGAACTTGCCGCCAATAGTGAGGGGCGCCACGTCATCGGTGTTGAGCAACGATGTGTTGAGCAGCAGTAGTGCAGGCAATGTTGTGGGTGAGGACGCCAAGGACGGCGTGGCGGCACAGAAGAAGAAGAATGGCGACAAGGATGTGGAGGTGAAGCCTTTGGTGAAACATGTGCTCTCAAAGGAACTCAAACTTTACTTCGACAAAGTGGTGGAGGTGCTCGTACTGACAGCACCAGAGAAGGAATCTCTCCGCGAGGCGGCATTGCTGTCGTTGCGCACAGACCCCGGTTTGCACCAGCTTGTTCCTTACTTCATCCAGTTTGTTGCTGAGCAGATCACAAACCACCTACGCAACATCGACTTCTTGATCACCATGCTCGACGTGATCTCGGCGCTCTACGACAACAAAACCATCTTTTTGGCGCCATACGTGCACGCGTTGATGCCATGTATTCTTACACTTTTGTTGGCCAAGAGAATTGGTACGCCCACGAAAGAAGCTGCCGACGATGAGGCGGTATTGGAGCTTTTGAAGGGACAATTTGCAGTGAGAGAGTTTGCCTCTGTGCTTCTAGAGCACGTGATCAACGCATATGGCTCGTCGTATTCTACGCTCAAACCCAGAGTCACCAGAACTTTGCTTAGGGCTTTGTTGGACTCTTCCAAACCGATTGGAACCCACTATGGTGCCTTGCTTGGTCTCGAGAAACTCGGCCCGGAAGTCATCAAGCTTGTTTTGGTGGGCAACTTGAAGTTGTGGCATAAACTGGTGATTGAGAATAGCGACAAGTCGCCTATAGAGAAGCAATTGCTTGAGGACAAGGTGATTGAGGCGCTCGACAAACTCAAGGTGGACGTGGAGAAGTCGGAGTCCGATATGGACGTGGATGAGGAGGTCAGCGAGGAAATACAGAGTAAATTGAAGGAGAGAATCGGAGAGCCCTTGGCTGAACTTGTGTTGAAGCAGAAAGACGCTCTGAAGATATGTGGCGGTATGTTTTTCGGCGAGCTGAGCGTTTAAAAGAACTCAGTGAATTGAAATTTTGGGAGACTTTGAAGTTTGGGCCGTCGCATCACTGGCTGGAAAAAATGCTTGTATAATTAGTTATGTAAAATAGATGCTGTATGCTACTTCCTGGAGTACTTTCTGGTGGCGGGCCTCGGCACCGACAGAAGAAGCCGGTCGTAGTCCGAATCCAGGTCTGTGTCTGTGTGGACGTGAACTGTGTCTGCTAAGTGTGATATGACAATTGACTGTGAAGGTTGCGTGCTTTGTGAATTTTGTTTGAGTTGTGAGTCTGTGAAGGTGATATGCAGCTTGGATGCCAACAGGACCATGTCAGTAGTGGACTTGGAGTCAATGAACGTGTTCTGCTTGCTGTCATCAGCAGCACTATCCAATATGTTCAGCCCTTTCCCTTGTTTCCGTGTATCTATCGGAGACTTGTTCTGGTTCTTTCTTCTCACCAATTTTCGTGACTTGAATATGCCCAGGTCGCTCTTCGAGGGCGGCAGACCGTTGAGATGTGATCTGAAGAAGGGAGAGTTGCTCAATGTGATCGGCTCACCTGGTTTCCCTCTTTGGATAGACAGTGGCATGACAGGAGAAGAAGTCACAGCGAACTGAGGCGAACTCTCAGCATTGGAAGACCGTGAGAATAGATTAGGTGCGTTGTCAGACAGTTCTCGAACTGGCGAAGACGTGATGTTCACCAACGCATCCGGAGGAGCCAATTTCGCCAACTTCTCCTGGACTGAACTGCCCTTGGCTGCTGGTTTGGCAAACCCCTGGTCCCGTTCGACAACTGGAGTCTCAAAGATTTGCTGCTGCATGTCCACCACACGCACATTCGACGGTGTAGCCAAAACCTGTGATTTGGGTGGGGGCAAGAGCGTGGCGTTGGACATGCTGTGTGATTTCTTGATAGGGGTGGCCCCAACTTGAGTGATTTGAGATAGAGCGGCAGAAGAGGCCACTGACTTGATACGTCTGGCGTCTCCGAACAAGAACAGTTTGGACTTCTTGGCTTCCTCGGGCTCGTTGTTGGTAACAGACATGTCCACCTGTCTCCGCTTGAGATTTCTCAGGCCGAGGTTGGACTTGGACCTCTTGAGAGAAAATGCAGGCTCAAGTTCGGATCCAGTGGTTGCGGCTCGGCTCAAGAATGGTTTTTGGTGTGGAGAAAGCAAGACTTTGGCGAACCTGGAGGTTTTCTTGGGCACTTCCTCAGTATCGTCCACTGTGGGCACAGACTCCATCTCGGTCGACTCTGGCTGCTTCAGCTTCAGCTTTTGTTTCTTTGCTTTCGGGATCTTGAGTTTCGGCCTCAGCTCCTTCACTTTCTGTATGATGAAAGACACAATGTGCGGAAGCTGATTATTGAAGAAGGGCACGAGAACGTATGCCAAAAAGCCATACATGAGCCCGTCTTTCTCGCCCTTGACACGACCCAAAAGCGTTTCCCAGATCCCCATTTGGTCCACCAACGCAATAAGCGAGGTGTATAGCGTCAACTCATCCACTGACTTGTTGGCTGGTTTTTCTGGAGACTGTGCAAATTCCTGAATACCTATCCCCAAGAAAGTGGGCACAATTTTCTTCTTGTTTCCCCTCCGACGCACCAAAGACTGTTTCTGGTTCTTCGAGGCCATCTTGGCTTGCTTCTTGGGCATTTCCGTCAAGAATTGCTCCTCGTCTATGGGCCAGCATAACATGAGCTCCATCAACACCAAAATCTGCAAGTGCGCCTCTCTGATTTTGAGGTCCAATACCAATTTTCGTATAAGTTCCTCATTTGAGCTGCTGCTTAAGTGCTTGCTAACGAAATTCTCTCGGTTTTCTGCTTCGTACTTGGTAGAACTAGAAGTTGGTTTCTGAGTCTGTAAATTGAGGGCTTTGTCGAGACCGAAATTGCCATTGTACCTTTCCTCGAGCTGTTCTGTGGTCAAATATACAGAAAGCAAATTGGATTTCATCACGTTGCGGTCGTTCCCACACATAATCTTGAATCTTGCGAGTGCAGTTTTGGGGAAATACGAAAGTGGAGTGGTGAGCGAGTATAATGTGTTGTAATACCTCGACAAGAGAAAGTTCAAAGGATTGGCTTCACTCTGTGGAGATATCATGAATTTCTCCGCTTTGGGAGGCGCCAACTGTGCCACTGGTGGTTTCATGCTGAACAGTACAAGTCTCTCCGATTTGGAGACGTCCACAATGGGTTCGTACAGCCATTTGCGGATGATATCTGAGGAGCCACCAAAACTGAGAAGCTCTTCTTCATAGTTATCATTTTCATCGCCAATTTGCGGAATACTCTCGGGGTCTCTGCCCATATCTATAATGCAGAACGCGTTCCCAGATCTTGCAAGATAAGCGTACTCCAGAAAGTTGCCAAGCTCGTCAAATTGCTTCACTATGTAGTTTGAGCACCCCTTCAATGTCTGAGCTGTTTCTGGCCGCAAAATCACGGTCTTTTTGTGGGAAATGGCGCGTGGAGTGAATTCACAGATACTTTGGTGTGGTACCGGATGTAGGAGCTTGATGCGCAACTTGGAGTGGTCTATGCTATTTGTCACTTCAAAGGTGCTCGGTAGACCTTCCAGAGCCGACTGGCCGTTTTCAATTTTATTATAGTTCATTACTCATGGGAATTATTGTGGAGCTTTTGGTTGTAGATGAGACAGTGACAATTACAACTCCAAGCGCGCCTGTTAAGTATGCACACCAAGATCTACACTCTACATTCTCACGTCTCCAATGTGTCAGCACCAAATCCTGTATCAAATGTCTAGCCAGTCGTGGTCGGCGATGTCGGTGATTGTGGGACGCTCTGAGATCTCTCTGTTGAGAATTTGCCGCACCAAATCAAGCGATGGCTCGCTCACTATGAACGGCACCCTCAAGTCACCTTCCATGATCTCGTCCACGTTGTAGAAGGGGTTTTCCTTGTATATCATCGTGTAGAGCAAGATGCCCAACGCCCAAATATCCTGCGGCTTTCCCTCGTACTTTTCTCCACGCAAGACCTCGGGAGAAGCGTAATCTATGGTGCCCACGAACACATCGAATGGCCCCAGTTTGACGTAGCCAGCGCTGCCGAAATCAATGAGCTTGATAACGCCAAACTCGTTGACGATGATGTTCTCGTCCTTGATGTCGCGATGCACAATCCCGTGCTTGTGCAAATGGTATATAGCCAGGACCACCTGCTTGAAAATAAGCTGGCAGTCTAGTTCGCTCATATCCTTTTTCACCTCGATGTAGTCGAACAAATCGATCGCCGGGGGATTACCAAAGATGGGAGTTTCCAAGTAATAGTAGTTGGGGTCCTCGAAGTAGTCCACGATTCTCATGATGTTAGGGTGTGGTTCGTTGTTGAGCGTGGCCATGACCTGGATCTCCGATGGAATAGTGCCCAACCTACGGTCCCGCACCCAAGTGTCCACCAAAATCCTCTGCTTGTCAATGCACTTGATCATGATTTTATACGCGGGGTCGTATTTGTGCTCTGCCAAAACCACTTTCCCGTATGCTCCCTCGCCCATTTTCTTCAACACCTTAAACTCGTCGAATTTCTTGCTCCTCTTCTTTGCTCCAATCACCGACGGCCAGTACTTCGAGTTCTCGGCCTGTCTGGCCAACTCCTCATTCTCGATAGCCAATATCTCCTCCTCCGAAAACTTCTCGTAGTGCTTTGCGTTCGAGTCTCTGTGGCCATTCGACACTGGAGGCACCAACAGATCGTCATCGACGTTCGCCTGGTCGCTGGTGGATGCTGATCTTTTCGAAACAGATCTCGAGAATAAACTGTCGTCCTGCGAGAAAGTCGGGTCTGCAATGTAAGTCACCGGAACCGCAAAAGTGTTGGCTTTCTTTGGTCTCCGCAAACTGCTGTGTCGACTCACATCTGGACTTCCTGAGCCGCACTCCAAAAGTTCAGATTCATTTTTGGGGAACAATTTGAGTTGCGAGGGCAAGTCCACCTTGCTGGAGGATCCTGAGCTGGCACGTGTCTTGTGTAGCAGATTGCCACTTCCCTTCAAGTTCAAAGACGACGCACTTGAAAGCTTGCCCAACTGCTTGGAGATGTTCTTGTTGGTGTGTCTTGAGTACGTGACCCACAACACGAAAACATCTGGCAGAATGACACGGAGCTGGACATCTATGTAGAGCGCTTTCCCGTCGCCATGTAGACCATCGATTCCTCTGGACTTGACAAATCTCTCATCGGGAGAAATGTTATCGTGGCTGGTGTGCTTTGTGTATGCGTGATACTTCCTGAAAAAGTGCTCCGGAAGTACAAGTCCAGGGACGATGGTGGTGGGCTCGTTTTGGTCGGCTAGACCACGCTTCAAGATGTCTGTGAAGCCCGGGATAATGTTGTTGATGCTCTTGTCGATGATATGATCTGAAGACACACCAAACAAGTTCTTGGCAATGGCCTTGTTGCACGATAGGACATTGAATGTCTGGAAATCCACCACAAACATGCCCGCAATATATGGCATCAGATGGATCTTGATTTTCACCTCGAGCTTGCCTTCATCTTTCTCCAAGGGGTAAGACGTGAGTGCACATGGAATGTTGTCGTCGCCGTTGAGCTGAACCGTGTAGTACCTCTTTCTGTTGATGAGTTCGCTGTCGTGAACATCCACTGAAATCTTTGAGAAGTTCTCGACCTCGGTGTTCAAGTCAGTCGCTAGAGACTCGGACAAGACGCTCAATTGGGTAATTCCGCTCGCGTCGAGTTTCGTGATGAGTTTTCCCGCAATCTCGTCCACGTTGGTGATCACATATTTCAGGTCAGGGTATGTGGCTATATCTCTCAGCACAACCACATCAAAAGCATCACACGTGATCTGCTCAAAGGTGAAAATCACTAGCCCCTGTCTTCTTTTCGCCCAAATCGAAGTCCAGGCAAAATCGCCTTCTGCCTGCCTCGAGATGGCAATAATTTCTCCTGCAAATATGATATCCTTGTTGGCCTTGGCTCTGTCCAGACTAGACGTTGAGATACGGCTCAAGCGCTCCGTGACAAAGTTTCGAAACTGCGGAGCTATGAGATCCATCAACGTCAAGTTTCTGATTGTGTTCTTCAGCACTCCAAACATGAGACATGCCAAATCGTTAGCTGCTTTGAAATTCCACGGGTACTCAGACTCCACGGTCACCACGGACTGCGGAGAAGCGTGTTTGCCCGAGGAAATTGCATGGAATGGTCTGTTTCCAGACGCAGTTGCTGCCTGGGGCTGTTGCATGGTGTCTAGAAGACTGAGCGCTGCTGAAGATGCATAATTGACAGAATAGTTGGACGCAGGTGAAGCACCGACAACAGCAGACACTGGGGACACAGAGAGGTCCCAGGGAGACGCCAGCGCGTTGGGAATTTCCACAAAGGGCGTCGCGAGCGCATAGAGCATCTTCGTTTTCAAGATGTTTTGCTTCTTCTTGGAGTCCTCCTCATTGGAGGAAAGAGACAAGTCGTGGAGGGTGGAAGCGATGTCCAGATTGTGCGAGATGATGGTCAGATCCTTTTCTAGTAGTTCAATGATGTCTTTCAAGTCATCGGACAAGATCTGGTCTGCGGGCTGGATACTCTCCTCTGCGAACTCTGCAGATTCATCAAACGAGTTCCTGGACGCCGGCAAGCTGTCTGCGCGGCTGATTTTCGGCCTGAAGAAAGCTGAGAGTGCTGCCGAGGAGGCATTCAGCCGTGCCTTGAACTTATCCAAGTGGTCGCTGCTGTCTGTGCGCAGAAGAGTCTTGGCTAGCAACAGGCGATTGTGGGGTCTCTTCTTGGCGCCCTCGAACGGCTGGCTGGCCAATTTCGGCAGCGAATTCTGCTCGTCGTCGCTGTTGTTCGTATCCTCGTTCATCGTCTTGAACCAGTCCGGCCGGTCGTTCAAAATCTCCAACAGTCTTTTTAAGACATTGAGGCGGAGAGCCAACGAGTTCGGCGACAAGTGCGCGTAGGAATATGCGTGCGAGTTCTCTATGGGGAATAGTAGCACCTCTGCGATCTTGGGGAGGTGTGTTTGGACCTGTGGCCGGTGGGATGTGGAGGATGCGGTGGTGGGCGCTGTGGATGGCGCGGTGGTGGTGATGTAAGGCAAGTCTCTTGCAGACTGCGGTTTCTTCTCTTCGTCGTCATCGCCAAAGAAGAAAGACGGCTGTGTGGCTCGTGGGGAATGCATGAATATATGAATTTTTAGTGGGTTTTCCGGTCCTTTGGTGGTACTTCCTGTGGTCTTGTTGAGTATCTCAGTGAAGAGTACAGTGGTACTCGGAGTTTCCGCGAGAGGCCGAGCAATATGGAATTCTAGACTCTAGATCTGAATTTGTGTTGGTTCGCCAGTACTTCAGACACAGTTCTATTGAAAGACAAACTTTCGCTTGGGGAGTGATGGGAAGGTGGTAGTAAAGATCTGCCTTGGAATCCGTGCTGGCAGTTGTATGCCGTCCACGAGGGGTTCAGGCACAAGGGAAGGAAATGTGAAATGGGTGGAGAAGGCTGGGAGTAGGTGCTCACTATTGGGGTGAAAAGTCTGAAAACTTGTCAGTGGGAAACTCCATTCGGGGTCCGGGCTATTATTTATACATCAACAGTGACTTTTTCCGAAAAAAATTTTTGTCTCTATTCCTTTTGCTACCACTTGCATTGTACGGCTGGAGTTTGCAACTGGGCTTGTCTGCAGTGCCAGGGTTCTTCTGAACAAGAGAACCCCACCAACAAAAGAGTGCAAATCTCAAATTGTGAGTTCCTGGATTCCGTCCTCGGCGTCGGCCACCAGCTCCATGCTCTGGTCGATGCTCTGGTTGTGCCTGAAAGACCCAACAAACGGCGTGTCTCCCAAGCCATATAGCACTGCAGGTGTAGGTCTCGAAGGAGAGGCCAAGTTGAGCGCAGACGCCACCGGAGTGCCTGTGCCGGAGTTCTCGTACGTGGGAGGACTCAACGCACGCACATCGTCGTAAGTCGGCGGCACCTCGTCGTCCCAGGCGATTCCTAGCCCTGATCTCTCCGTCACATTCACCTTGAACTGCATACGGAGCACTCGGGCTGCTCCGGTGGGAACACCAACGGAGCCCACGGTGCTGGACACGGATCCGACCGAGGTGACGGGCGTCAAGCCTTCGCCACGTGGACCTGTTTTCTGCTGCTGCACGACCTCCTCGGCGACGATCACCTCCACCACCAAAATGTGCGAGACGTAGATTCCCAACTCGGGATCCTCAATGTCACACGAGACAGTGGCCTCGTTGAGCATTCCTTGAGTTTCGTCGTGGCGAGAGTCCGTAGACGACTTGGAGGTCACGTGCTGCCGGAGACCCGTAGAGCATTCAAGTGCTATGATATCGGCCACGAGCTCAATCTGGCCCTTCCCAGTGAAATCAGACTTCCAGCCAGACTTGACGTCGCCATGTGCAACCACGCGCAACTCGTCCAAGAAGAGCTCGTTTTGAGGCGTGTTGGCGGTCTGCAAGGGCGACGCGCCTCTGGAGCTCGCGGCGTTCGAGGAAGCGCGCCGTCTCAGTGCATCACTGGGTCTATTGGATCTGCCACCAACAGCACCAGCACCAGCACCAGCACCAGCAGCACCAGTAGTTCCAGTGGCACCAGTGGCACCAGCACCTCCGTGCTCGTTACTGGTAGCAGTTCCTCTGTTATCTCCGCTGTGGATCGAGTTATCTCCGCCGAAATCCTCATCGAAATGAACAGCCTCGTCCACTGGTCTATTGGTGGGGACATCCTCCTCTTCCTCAATAATATCCTGATTTCCTGTAATGGCAGGACCAGCCGAGGGCAGAGTAGCCGCCGCGACTATTTGCTCGGCCCTGGTTCCGGCAGTAGAAACTGGAGGCGGGCCGTAGAACATCAGGGTCTGCACTGTAGAGTGGTGCAAGCCCAGATTCCTGCTTGGACCCTCGTGGCCGTTCGATGCAGGCAGTCCCAGCTTCAAGGACTTGTAGAGTTGTTGTTTGCGGTGAGACTCCTCGATTGCCTTCAATTTCGGGTCGTGGTGTGCGCATGCATGTGCTCTCACTTGGGTGTGCTCTTCTAGTTTCCACAGTAGCTTCCGCATGCGCCAGCGCCGGTCGCCCTTGGAGTTCACGACGTTGTCCATGCGTAGCTCGATCGGGAATGTCGACTTTGGGTAGATCACATTGGGAAGAACCGCGCTGGCAGTCACCTCTGTTGGTGGGAACACTCTCTGGGAGTTTCTATCTGGGCCCCTGAGTATAGACCGCAGGATGTTGACTGGAACCACCAACGACACCTCCTTTCCGCCGCCAGAGGCCACGGCAACCAACTCGTACTTCACATACGAGTGCGAGTGGTTTCCCCCGAGTTTGGTGGTGGCTGCCAACAGACCAGGGATCAAATGTGAAAATGGGTAGGCGTGGGACCCGACCTGGAACGGGACAGACCCCAGCAACGCGTCCCAGCGGGCCAACGTGTTCTCACGCGTCAAGCACTTGTCGCACGACCCAATATTGCTCAGAGACACGACGAATGGCTTGGAATAATGCATGGTCTGCACCAACAGCAAAACCACCAGGTCCATCTCGACTTCTGGGGATACCAGCGAGACCGCAGAGGATACAGGCGAGAGCGCAGCTTCCAGAGACCGGCTGGAGACCGGCTCAATGGTTTCTTTCGGTGTGCCCGACAAGATCTCGAGCTTCAATACGCCTGAAATGATAGACCCTGTGGATTCGTGTGGCTGGCCATACAAAACGACCGGAGGCGACTCCAAATCAATGTGCAAGGCAAACCGGGGCACGGACTTCGACGTGCGCTTGTGCAACGACGAATTCAGCGACACCGGCGTGAGCCCCGGGCGGGGGCTTTTCTCGGAGTGGTGATTTAGCACTCGGGACAAAAGCGACATGTGAATGTGGAAATTTGAATGGAATGAACGGTGTGAATGTGAGATATGAAGTTTGGAGATTTGTCAGGTGCGAATTCTGGCGAGAATTTCGTTGTTTTTCTCGTAATTTCTCTGGGTTGTAGCGATGATGTGATTAGTGTGGGGCAACTGAGATGAGCAAGAGATATTGCTTAATTAGCGGGACAATTGGGATGCAAAAAGTCCACCAAACGAAATGAATATGTCTCTGAAAATTAAAAAAGTATGTGTCTTCCCAGAATTTCAAAGGGTTTTCTTCCTCCTTTTAAACAGTGTATTAAGCACGCTTACAGGAACGCGGATTCGTCTTTTTTTTTTTTATTATTTGGCTTCCTCCCCAACCGGCGCACCGGTTTCTATGGTGTTCATTGCGCTCCTCCAACCAGACTGAAATTCACAGGGAGGCCGATAATAGTTCCCAGAATTGCTTTTTCTGAAAAAAAAATAAAGTTGGTTTGAGAAGAAGACGATAATGAACTTTTTTGCTTTGTCAGTCTGGCGTTCCCATCAGCTTTTTGTGTGTTCTTCGGTCTCACGTTTTGTGGCTCGCAAACCCCAGCTTTTTGTCTCAGATGATGCGCTTCACAAGGCGATGTCGTTATCTCCAGTAATGGAATTAACTCAGCGCAACAAAGTGGTGATGAAGAAAATGAGAAGGAGTGGAATTTTGAAGAAACTCTCAGATGGGATTTCTCAACTTTTTTTTTTACTTTTGTCTAACTAAATGTAGAGGTTTGGCAGTGAGCTTTATCTCCGGGTTCAGAGACATACAAGCCACAATTCGCAGACCAGGATGAGATGAGCATGTCAGACAGGGTAAGACAAACCCTGATTTTTTTGTTGAAAGTGACGAAATGAAGACAAAAAAATATTGGATCTGATTTTGAATGAATCCTGAAAGTTGATGACAGTTGTACTTGTCGAAGATTTCTCTGAATGTGTGTTCTGGAGAAGTGCCCATCGATAGGTATAAGTGAAGGTCCAATGAGTGCAAGGAAAGACATTGAAGATATGGCGGCCAAGCAGGCAAATTTTGCATTTCAAAGCTTTAATGTAGATGATTCTCATCATATTGCTTTTGGTGAATCACTGTCTCTGAAATTTTCTTCGTGGTGCTTCACAATAATTGTGAGTCCTTGGTTGCAAATTTTAACTATGTGAACTCTAAACTGTGCGAATCTTAACTATGTGACATCCTAACTATGTGAGATTTCCAGGCCCTTGTCAGATACAGATTAAGACAAAGACAAAAACCAAGCTAGACCATAATTCCACAGACAAAAACAAAAACTCAAATCAAATTTCAGGCATTTCTCGCTATTTTGTAGTTTCTTTTCTTTCCTTTTCTTTTTTCTTCCCGTCACTCCCTCTCCTCCCTGCTCTTCACCTACTACTCTTCATTTACTACTCTTGCACACAGCGCGCACACTAACTATACAACCATGTCGAAGTTCCACCTCGTGCTAGATAATGGCTCGTACAGCATCAAGGCCGGCTTGTCGAACCAGAAGGAGCCGCTTGTCGTTCAGAACTCCCTAGCCAAGGCAAAAGACGGCGTGGTCTACATTGGAAACGACTATCTTTCGCATACCAACTTGTACCTGGGCATAAACTTCAAGAGGCCACACGATCAGGGCCATTTGATTCTGTGGGAGACGGAGAAACCCATCTGGGATTACACTTTCGATAAGCTTTCTCCCAAGAAGGAATTGGACCCGCTGGATACCCATTTGACCCTCACAGAGACGCCGT
The DNA here is from genome assembly GCA_030566815.1 of Sungouiella suratensis. Taxonomy (NCBI): domain Eukaryota; kingdom Fungi; phylum Ascomycota; class Pichiomycetes; order Serinales; family Metschnikowiaceae; genus Sungouiella; species Sungouiella suratensis. The sequence goes on along the minus strand of JAKUAV010000001.1, from coordinate 1,024,005 downwards.
TCCAGCTTCCGCAGTTATCGATGAACACAGACTTGATAGTCTTCGAGGAATATGGGTTTGGTGAATATTACAGGTGCGTGCCGCTGCTGTTGGTTCCCTGGGCGCAGGATCTGCTGCCGTCGGACTTCTCTCTAGTGATCGACTGCGGTTTCGATGCCATTCACGTCACTCCCATAATATACCAGCGAGCATACTGGAAAGGAGTGAGGAAGTTGCCCATTGGAGGCAAACAGCTCAACGGCCTACTCAAGGAAATGATTTCTTTCCGCCACTACGACATCTCAGATGAGCCCTTGCTTATAAATACCGTCAAAGAAAAGACTATGTTCGTGGCAGACAATTTCCCCGAGGCACTCAAAAGAAAAGCCGAGGCACGATGCGAATTCGTTCTTCCTGACTTCAAAAATACAGTCACGGGCTACGTCAGACAGGGCCTGGACCCTTTGCCCGAGGACTCGCAGACAATTCAGCTATATGACGAGAGATTCACGGTGCCCGAGTCGTTTTTCCATCCGGAGATCATGTTGGACCACAATGCGCTCTCCAGCAACCCGATAATCCAAAACGCCAAGTTTAAAAACATCACAGACTTGGTGGTGGACTCGATCATGGCGTGTCCCGACGTGGCCAGACCGGTGCTTCTGGCCAATATCCATTTCGTGGGAGGAACAGCCAACTTGCCCAATTTCAAGGACAGATTGGTCTACGAGCTCGAGAAGGAATTACCTGTGAACTGGACAGTTCGCGTATTAGAAGAGAAATACGATTTGGATAAAGTTTCCTGGCACGGTGGGAAGGTATTGCTGAACGATGAGATAATAAAGGAAGTGACTATCACCAAGCAGGAATACTTCGAGCACGGCTCCAACTGGTGCCAGAAACAATTTGGATTCAGAAATTTCAACTAACAGTGCTGAAATTGGTGTTCTGGAATTGTCTATTCATGCTAATGCTAGTGGAGTTGTACCAAGTGGTTGAAGGTCAAGTATCTGCTGAACAAGATCCAGCCATACCTGAACCAGACCATCTGCGAGAAGTGTCCGTATGCCATTGCCGCGTACGACACACTCAACATGTTCAAGTCGGAGTAGATCTTCACCTGGGATAAATGGCTGGTGTGGAAGTGGTTGAAGAAACTGACATTGACGTTGATTTTCAAGAGATTGCTGAAGACAAATTTCAGCAACAAGTCGAAGAACAACTCAACATTGGTCAAGACTGTGAAGGAGTACTTCTCCCAGAAGTTCAAGCTCTTCAAAACGTACAACCGGACCTTCTCGTTGCTCCCCACATGAGTACGGAAATACTCCTTTGTGCCATAGTACAAACTAATGTGGTTCGCGTGGTTGGACACTCCGTGCTCGTCGAAAGTGATCACTGTGGTGTTGTTTGAAGTGTGGCCAATGATTTGAGCCAAGCTTTGCAGGATGTCCTGAGCACTCCACTCCACATCCATGCCGTCTTTATAGTTATCTAGAATAATGACATCCTGCTCGGCGATCCCAATGATTCTCGCTGAGTTTCTGAGCTCCTGTGATCTGATATCGCCAAACGACTCGTGCACTGCGTCTCCACGTGAGAAACACACCAAATGAACGTGGTTCCCGTGCTTGGGTTTGGTGATCTCCACCAAAGATGGAGAGAAGAACATCACCTCATCGTCCGGGTGGCCAATGACGAAGTAGACGGAGCTGTTGCGTATTGGGAGAGGCGTGGGCGATGTGATTGAGTTGTAAGCGTAATTGGGTCTTGTGAAGTGGCTCGTTTGGATCTGCTGGTTGTGAAATTTCATGGAGATCTGTGGGATGGCAGTGGATAGCAAGATCCACACAGCAAAAGAGAGGAAAATGGTTTTGGCAACGTAAGTATGTAGAGCTAGCATTTTGGGTGGTAGTTGTGATTTTGAAAATTTGAAAAGTGGGAAAAAACCGGTGAACAGTGTGGCTATTTTCACAGCCATACCCAAAGTAGCATACAACGTGGACAGGTTGGGTGCAGTACAGGCCAACAAACCAAGGTTGGGGAAACAACCTCTGGGAACTGTATTTCAAGTGACAAAAAGATTGAGCAAACGATGTAATTTTTCGATTAAACGGACTCAAGATATTGGTTTTTGCAGTTCTGAAATTAATTCGTTGTAGCTTCCCACTAAATCTTGTGGATGCTGGTCGCTTATCAGTATTGGTGTGGCCGCATGCACTTACAGGACTGTGCACCAACAATATCAGTGAGTGAGCAGAAGACAGAGCTACACAAGGAAGAGGGAAGGAAAAAAAAAAAAAAGAAGGGGGCGTTCCAAAAAGGAGTCTGCTCAGTGGTTTCGGGAAATGTGCAAAAGATTTCACTGAATATGAATTATAGAGGTATTGTCTTTCCTAGTTTAAGTGCTTCACCTGCTTTGGCCAATTGACCTGGGGTCTATGGTGTAAGACAAAGAGAAAGACCAAAAGTTGTGAGAATTAGTGTTTGTGATTTTTTGATCCTGGCATTGAATTGAGCTGCTCATGAACGAGACTGAAAATTTTCAAATTAATTGAGCTTAATTGAGCTTTCCCATCGTTTTCTTATTTTTTTCCCTGTCACCTTGCACCCTTTTCTCTCATACCAATTTTCGCAGCAATTGCAGTTAGATTATATAAGGTAGCCAAGTCAACTCCACACACACCAATATTTGACTTCAAACTGCAGTTCACTTCGATTTTGACTGCACCTCTTCTTTGTTTATCTCCACATTGTCATTTTAAACTCTACCTGAAATTTTCTTGACAATTGACTATACTTCTTTCCTCTATCTTACTGCTTCATTATCTCCTTCTGCTTCCTTTCCTACTGCTCCCTTTCCTACTGCTCCCTTTCCTTCTGCTTCCTTTCCTACTGCTTCCTCAAGAAAGTATACCCTGTGTACCACTCCATGTCCAACTTTGTCTCGTTCTTATCCCACCCAAGCTCTTTCTCCATGGAAGACACGAAGAAATCCAAAAACTCAGCATCCTGGCCGGTCTTGTCTCTGAAATTGTGGAACGAGCTGTATGTGGAGAGATAGTTTCTGAAATCCATCAAGGTGATTTTTTCTCTCTTCAACTGCAAATCCTGATCAGAGTACTTCTTGGCTCCGTCCGATGTGGGAATGTACTTGTTGATCTTCACGTCCTTGAACAAACTGTATGGGATATGCTTATCTGTTTCCACCAAAAAGTTCTGCAAGATAAATCTCCCTGGCTGCTCCCAGTGTGGCCCCAAGTACTGTGGATCGTGGTACACGAGCTTTCGGTACAATTGCATGGCGGCATCCTTGATCTCCAATTTGGACCTGGACTTATCGTAGGGCCCATCAAAGTCCACAATTACAGGATCCACATAGTACCAATATGCCAAAACGCCACCTGGCTTCAACTGTCTAGCCGCCGAAGCGAAAAACGCATCGTAGTCGCTAAACCAGTGGATACACTCAGCACAGGCAATCAAATCAAAGGATTCTGGAGGTGCCTCGAAGTCCTCCACTGCGGAAACCTGGAAGCTTATTCTGGACTCATCCTCGATCCCCAACTCCTTGAGTCTTTGTGCCTTCAACTTGTTGGCTCCCTCGATCATCAGCGGCGACAAATCCAAGCCTGTCACTTTATCTGAGATGTTGAGAAGGGGAAAAGTAGCCACTCCAGTTCCGCAGCCCAAATCTATGGTATTTGAGAATTTTTCTTTGCCGGCATAATCAACAAGCAACTTGTAGAAGGATGGAGGATAGTGAGGCCTGAAAGAATTGTAGTTCAAGGATCTGAACCCCGATTTGGCAAAAGTAGTCATAAAGAAAGTGGTTGACAGTGACAGGTGACGTGCAGGTACGAGTGTGGGGAGAAATAGTGCGAGAAGTGGAGACTGGGGAAATGGAAAAGGAGGTAGAAAAGTGGGAAAAGAAGATGGAAATTTGGAAAAAAGGGGAAAAATGTATGTTTGGGAATGGATGGAGAATGATTTGAAAATGTTAAAGGTGGATATTTACAGGGGGGTTGCATTGATTTGTGTGGTCTTTCTCAGATCTGGTTCGGAGTTTCTCGGTCATTTAAATTTCGCACTGAAAAAGTCAAATGGCATGAACCTCAGAAAATGACAAAAAAGAGGGAATACACGAAGAAGAAAAAAATTGAACTGGAAAAAATAAAATGTAATTTTTGCTTACTAGATGAGAGTGAACTTGAATAGTATAGTCATCAGGAGTATCCTTTCTTTTGATCTTTTCCTGGCTGGATATAAGTGTCCATATCTGACCTGAATAATTGTCACTGAGACACTTCCTAGTATCAGACTTGTCCTACTACAATTTATTCTTCGAGGCTTATGTTCCACATTTCCTGGTTGTATTATTTTCTTGAAAGCCCTCTTAAAATTTTTCTGTAACATCCAAGAATATCTCCAGGTCACCTTTCCTGCGGCCATTGTGCATAACCACTTCATCTCCGTCTAATTAAATCAGTCCTTAGTTCCATCATCTCCCCACTTGTTTGTGTCCTCCGTACCGGAGAAATTATCACTTACTGCGAATCATGATATCATTATGCATCAGAATTTCAATAAGCCCAGCCAAACTCTGATAAAAAAAATAAGTGAAGAATTATCAGCTCTTCTCCTACGATCTCAATAATCTATCTCCCCAACTTTCTTCCCTATTCTTCTCTATTTTCTGTGTGGGCTTGGTGGCCTGCGTTATCGTCTCTTATCTTATCACCCACTGGAAATCTCATCTTATCTGTGTCCACTGGAACCTGGACGGATTTTCTGAGAATGCAGTTGTTGGCGGAGGTTCCCGAACGGGAAATGGTTCCGCTCGGTCGTGCCCACTCTGCGGTCCGTATTCTCAGGAATTTCGGGTCCGCGTTTCCTGTTTCGGGGTGTATTTGCGCCTACACTCACACGAGAATATCCTGATCCAGACAAGTATTCACTGTGGCGAGGGGAGATCAGATAAAGTAGGCGAGATCAAACGCGGTGGCTTTTCCCAGTTGCGCTTCGAGGTATAATCTAAGCGACACACCATAAACCAAGTCTATCAGCCCAAGATTTTCAGGACTCATGCCAACTATCTATGACTTTGTGCAGCCCTGCAAAAAGCTGTGCGGCGTTATCTTATCGACAGATATAACCCAGACAATTCCGGCAAAGTGAAAAAAAAATCAGAAAGGAAAAAAAAAAGCAGCTCGACACCGATAGTCTTAAAAGGAGCATCTACAATTCTCAATTCCAAAAAATCTTTTCAAACTTTTCAAACTTTTTCTGACTTTCATTTTATCATGACTGACAAATCTACCTCTGAGACTGAGGTCAGAGAGGAGTCCTCATATGACGACATCGAGCACGGAATCGGGCCCCAGATCACACAAAAGGATTTGGTCGTCGATGGCGACATCGCCTTGTCGAAAAAAATGTTCCTCATCAATAATGCCTTGGACGACATTGGGTTCACCTGGTACCACTTTAAGCTTTTCTGCATCGCAGGGTTTGGCTACTCTGCAGATTCGCAGCTAGAAATGATCCAGAGTTCTGTCAAGACCGTGGTCGACAGACAATTCAACCAGGACTACCCTGTTGCCACCGAGATGTTTTACGTCGGCTTGATCTTGGGGTCTGTGTTCTGGGGGTTTGGCGGCGACATTATTGGCCGGAAAACGGCGTTCAATTACTCGTTGCTTTTGGCTGCAAGTTTTGGGTTTGTGGCCGGCGGAATGAACTCTTACCCCACATACTGTCTTTTTATGGCACTCAGTGCGTTCTGCGCAGGCGGTAACATCGCTTTGGACGTCACGGTGTTCTTGGAATTCTCGCCTTCCAAGTATTCGTGGATCACCACTTTCATGGCTGCGTGGTGGGGAGTGGGGATGACCATTGCTACTGTGGTGGCCTGGGCGTTCATTCCAAACTACTCCTGTGAGTCTTCTGACGACTGTCCCTCTTCGAAAAATAGAGGGTGGCGTTATTGCTGGTACACGAACTCGGCGATCGTCATGGTGTGTGCTTTGGCTCGGTTGTTCGTGTTGAAGTTGGACGAGACACCCAAGTACTTGGTTTCCAACGGGAAGGACGAGGAGGCCGTGGAGGCACTCCGGAAAATCGCAGAGAAGTACAACAAACCATTCACGTTGACCGTGGAGCAGCTCAACGAGTGCGGTGAAGTCTCGGATGCCAGATACTTCGAGCAACACGGATACACCATCAAGTCAGTGTGGCACTCGACGAAAGAGCACTGCAAGGTGTTGTACCTGAACAAGACCGTTGCCTACTCCTCGTCGTTGATCTTCCTTTCGTGGTTCATCATCGGGGTGGCTTACTCCACCTTCTACAACTTCTTGTACATCTACATTGCCTTGCATGGAGGCAACACTGGCTCGACGTCGTACATCACATACAGAAACTCGGTGATTGCCAACTTCGTGGGCATTTTCGGGCCCATGGCTGCAGCCTACCTCGTCACGTTCCGCAGAATCGGAAGAAAGGGCACCATGACCATCGGAGCCCTTAGTGCCATGGCCATTTTGTTTGGGTACACCACAGTGAGGACTCTGGCCGGCGATGCTGGGTTTGGCGGAGCAACCTACTTCACCGTGAACATCTACTACGGTGTGTTGTACGCATACACACCCGAGGTGTTCCCTGCTGTGGCCAGAACCACCGGGGGAGCTTTGGCGTTGGTGGCTGCGCGTGTTTCCGGCTCATTGGCACCTGTGATCTATTATTATGGCGCCAACTCAGGCTCGGCCGTTCCGATCTGGGTGTGCGGTGGTCTCATTGGTTGCCTTGGCTTTATCTCCTTGTTGCTCCCGTTCGAGCCAACGAAGAAGAGATCTGTGTAAGGATCCGTGTAAGGATCCGTGTAGAGATGCGTGTAAACTATAGTGACTTAATAAATGACGTGATAAATGGATGTGCCATCACCAGTTGAAGGAAAAGGCACCCACGTCGTCCATGCGGTCACTGAGTCTCTCATCCTCGGACGCAAATGCGTCCTGCTCATTGAGAAAGGGAACAAGACCAAGAGATCCGTCGGCGACAAACTCGTTGTTGAGAATTTCATCGTTGTAGTTCATCTTGAACGGATCAAATTTGAGAATATCCTCAAACCCTTGCTCGGCGTGATCGCTGGTGAAATTGGACGGACTGAGGTCGGGCAATGGCTCCTCGTTCTTGATATAGCTGTCTGCACCGTTGAACTCGCTTCCTCCAGATCCAGACCCTCTGAGTCCATTCAGACTATTCTCATTCACTCCATTGCTGCTACCGAACAGACTGATAGAGGGAGGAGCAGGTATTGGGTGGCTTGACTCCAAAGTCGGGACATTCTGTGTGAATGCTTGTCTCGGGTCTGCTCTGTCTCTTTGAGCGTAGATCTGGTCCCGTGGAACCTTCTTGAACGGCTGGTTGTATATGATCTGTTTCCTAAGCAGGTTGTTCCCGTTCTTGTTGGCGACATTCAAGCCCAAAATGCTCCATATGGCAAACTCAAGGAGCATCAGCGAGTATTTGGTCAACCCGCCTGGAATTTCTTTCTCGGTCTCCAACTTGAACGAGACGAGCGTGTCCAAGAGCAACTGCTTCAGGTTCTGATGAAGCGGGCCGCCCTTTATATAGTCCAAGGACCCTTTAGCCACCAAGAGCGAGAACCTCGCCTGTTCTCTGGGAATATTGAGAGGAATAGGTAAAAGAAACGAGCTCTGCGCCAGACTCTTCAACACTTGTAAGATCTGTATGGACGATTGCTGGATCATCGTCATGCTGGACACCACAGTGGTCACGTCTCTCTGGCCAAGAGTAAGTTGCTCTTTTGCAGACATCCCGACATTGTGGTGGTACCCATATTTGGAGATGATGGGCAAGTAGATCAAGATTTTGGCGTGATAGTAGAGAAAGATCAACGTCTGCTGCTGCTTGGAATAGATGCTCCAGTTGGTTGAGTCGCTCCCTCCATTCAATTTGTTGTTGGTGTTGTCTCTCAAAGAAAAGCCATTCACATCAATGTCGAACTTCAATTCGGACGGTAACTCTCTTCTCCAGCAGTCCAATATTCTGTCCTTCTCAATAGCCTTGGCCTGCACATCGTAGCCGCCTGATCTTGAGAAGATCGAGTCCAAGATGTTTCCCAACACTTTGCAGTATTGCATAGTGGTGAGTGCTATCTTGGAGACTTTTCCGAAAATGGTCAACTTCGTGTTGTTGACCACTAAGATGTTCTCGTTGTCTCTCTCACTATCGTCGTCGCTAGCTCCGCTGAAGGGCAACGCACACTCGATCTCGTGATCCTTCAAAAGTCTGGGAATCCCCAAGCCCAAGGAGGAGTATGTGTCTAGGCAGTAGATGCACCAGAACAAGATACGACGCTCTCCCTGCATGAAGTTCTGCAAGTGAACGTTATTCATGTCCTTGCTGAGGCCCAAAACGGCCGCCGGACATCTGTGGAGTCTCAATTGTTGGGCCATAGTGACCACCCTGCTTCTCAACTCGTAACAGGTGGTGAGGTCGCCCACAGTCAAGCAGTACTGTAGAGCCAACGCCAAAAGCTGCAAGGACTGGATTGTGCAGTACTTTGTCAAGCTGCAGTTGGGCTTGATGAACTCGTGGATCAACTTATCAAAGTGTTGGAGTAGTGTCAAGTACCTGGAAACTTCTGCTGGGTCTTTTGACTCCATGATGGAGAATTTCTTGGATAGAAGCGCAAGCGAGACGATCAAGACCATAATCCCGCCCAATTTCTCGATCAGCTCATATGATTCCTCCGGGTTTGAGTTCTGCAAGATTGAGGACTGTGAGTTTTCCATGAGCTCTGATAACTTCACATAGTTCTTCAAGAACAGGTTCCGACTCAAGATCGGCAAGATGTTCCCCCAGTTCTGGAAATACACCGTCATCAACTGGTCGAGCTCGATTTTCGCCGGGAGCTGCAAGAGCCCAAGAAACTCCACCGCCTCATTTTGGGTCAATTTGGCTGTTGGTCTGTCCATGACAAGCAGGAGCAAAGACGCGTGCGCCATGTTGTACTCGCCCAGCGTCCTCCCCGACACATTTGAGTTGTCCTTGAGCGACGCAATTGCATTTGCAGTAATGATCGCTGGCTTCAGTCCGTACCCATATACCTGACACACTCTGGCCAATAAGGTCGGGATGAAGAGCGTCTCCTCGGTACTTCGTGGGATGGAGGCCGCCACCAAGCTCGTCAATGTGCGTGACTTGATCTCCTCGTCCGCCTGGAGACTCTCGGAAGTGCCTTTCTTCTGCATCTGCTCAATGGCCGTGGCTGCTGCAAATGCCCCCGGTGCAGGCTTCAGTTCCTTATTCAGAAACCCATTGTACCGCTGCAGGTACTCTCTGTGACTGAAAGGAGAATCTCCCGCACTGAGCAAGCTGTTGGTGTCGTCGTCGTCGTCGCTGAACACAGATCCTGCCAAAGATACATTTGCACCTTCGTCGTAGATGGACCCCGCCACGGACACGGGCCGGTCGTGGAACGCATGTGGGTTAGAGCAGCACGCACAGCCGTCGTCGTGCTGGTGCGTATGGAGCACGGAGTCGGCCACGGTGTCCAAATGGTCGGACTCCAGGTTACTGTGAGGATTTGAGGAGTCCGCTGAGTTCTGCGGGTCCGGGCTGACCAGCGCGTTGAACTGGCCCTTCTTGACATTGAGAGCAATCTGCTCATCACGTAGATCCAACAAGCCTTGCAATTTCGTGTTTTCTAGCTCGAGCTGTCGCACCCTTTCTTCGAGTGTCTCTGTGTATCCCTTGGGGAACGCTCTCCGCAGTAGTTTGTCCGAGACAATGCACTTGATGCCCACAGAGGCACACGAGGAGCACGCCGGTAGTTTCCCGTCACATTTCTGCTTCTTGGCTCGGCACCTATCGCAAGCTTGAGCAGTTCTGGCTGATCCCAGACCAGGTGCCAATATTGTCTTCTTGCTGTTGCCCTCTGGCTTCTGTCTGTTCATTTTCTTCTTTGTAGAAGGTTGTAGTAAGGGATCCAGTGCCTGGACGGAATTTGGAGACGTTATCTCCGTTTTGATGAGATCCGATTGGAGCATGGGTGAGTCACTGCGAACGGAGGTCTGGTTTGATGAATATATGGAGTATTGGCGTGGAAAAAAAATGGCTTGGTATGGTTATCGAGGCCAAAGAGTCCAGATTTCCGGTTTAATTTGAAAGAATATTGCGTTTCGGTGGTGTTTGTTTGGGGGTGTAATTAACAAATCTGGGGTTGAAGACTCACATGAGGTTTATGCGCAGGAGCCAATGACATGAGCCATGGAGATACTTGAAAGAGCCAATCAGATAGAAATTTTTGAGGAAAGGAAGTTAAAGAAAATTCGAGAAAAATAAAAAGAGAGCGAATCAGACAGAATTGTGTGGTTGCAATATAAATTGCAGTGCTTTCGTGGATTTCTCCCCGGTGTTTTATTCAAGTGTATATGTAGTGTGCGCAGAATTGAAGTGGGTGCGAGTAGTGGGTGTGGATTTGCGTCTGTGATTGTCTGTATGGCTCGACTCAACTTGGGCACAGCATCAACGAAGTCACGAGACAGAGCGTGGTCAACATGCACGCCATCCCCATGGCAAGAAGACAATCCTTGGACCCCGGAGCGAAAATGGCAAGTGAAACTGCTGCCCCCAACCACGCTTTACTGAAGGACAAGACAATGCCAGACTGGGACATGGTCTGGGCCCATTTTGCAGTCAAGTTCTCCTCCTCGACCAACTGGCGGAACGCCTCATCGAGGATCTCCTCGTCGTAGAAATATTTAGACGCCAACGCATTGGCGATCTGGTCAAACGGCAAAACATAGAATATGGTCATGGCTGCCAAAGCCAACCCGACCCTTAGTAAAGTATGGGGGATGGGACGTTTGGGTGGATGTTCAGTGCAGTGCAAACAGACGGGGGTATCGTTTTTTTCCAAATCCATTGAGCTGAATTAAATTGAAATAGCTGAAGTAAATTGAGAAAGCTGGATTGAGTTGGCAAGTGAAATGAAAATTTGCCAATTGTGGGATTCCCGGCTGGGCCTGGCCCTTATATATGTCTTGTCTCAAACAATGATGCATGATGCGGAATAGGAAACATCTGGAGTGGCACTCTCAGTTTCTGACACGTTGTGGAATTATCCACCAGCACTGAGGGAAAAGGAAAAGAAATGGAAAATTTTTATATTTGAGGATTTTTAGGGTTGAATGAAAATCACATAGGCACGAAAACCCTCTTCTCTTCCGATGGTATTTATTCCCATTCACTTTCCCTCTTGCTTTTGCCTGAACCCTTATTGTGTGTCTTTGTGCGCAAGCCACCAAAATTCGCAGCCGATGCACCACAAGAGATTTGTAGTTTTACATAGCGGCGGGAAGTTGCAGCTTCTGGATTTGGAGAATTCTAGTTCCATTTTTTTTTTCTTATCTAACTCTCCAAATCTCATTATTTCTGCATTCACAAAATTCATCTGACCAATCTCTCTCTTTGGAGGCTCTGGAATTTACGGGCAAGATGTGGGTTCCAGTCGGGGAAAAAATTTCACAGGTCCATGCAAACTCGTGGAACGGAAATCCGCCAGGTTTCAGAATCGCCTCAGAACGCTTAGAAAAACTTGAAACAAATGTGACGATGAAACATTCGCAGAAAAAAAAGTACAATAGTAACAGAGAAAAAAGTGTGTGTGCTGATCCCTTGTTTCAGGTTGACCCTAAGCCTGATTTTTTTGACCACTATTTTATTTTCTAAGGTTTGATTTTCCCTGGGAGTTCATGCACCTCCGATCGGTTTCCTCTTTCGTATCTGGCTCAATTTCTTATTTCTGTAAACAGATAAGAAATCTGTCGCTTCCGGAGGGTTTTTTTCTCCTGCAGAGAACCCCAAGTGGCAGCTAATTTGGCGCATCTGCCACACTGGAAATTTCCTAAAAGAATAAATGCCATCGAAGAGGAAGATCCCCGTGGTGCAAGTCACCAGACAACTCAGACAGAGAACCGGGAAAGCTGTTAATGCTGGTTCATTTGCAATTGTGAAAAATGCTAAAAAAAGTATAAAAACAGAGGAACTCGCCCCCATCTCCCCACGCGTCTCTGATCTGGAGAATCTGGTTTCTCCATCCAAATCGTTCACACCATTAACAGAACCCGTCACTCCAGATGCCCCGAAGGTGAAAGTGGAAATCAGCGAGGAGGTGGAAGTTGAGGCAAACCAGGTGAAGTTGGAGACAAAGTCGAAATATTTCGAGAAATTCGACCAGGACGCATTCATCGCCCAGATGGATACGGCGATTCTGAAAGTCAAGGCAGAGATCAAGAAAGAGGAGCAGGAGGACGTAAAAGTCGCTGAAACTTCAAAAACTTTGTTTGTTGAACAAACCGAGACTATTGAGAAAATGAAAGTCGAGTCCATCGAGTCTTCGCCCGCGAAAGTCAGCAAAAGGTCTGGGTTCCCCACCAACTGGTTTCCTCCAGCCCTGCCCTCGGACTTTTCGGAAAAGCACCCAAAAAATTGGCAGAAAATTTACAATTCCGTGGTGGAGATGCGGAAGTTGATTGTGACTCCCGTCGACAGCATGGGGTGCGAGAGAATGCCCGATACCATCACCCCCCAGTTATCGCAGGACGATGCCAAACTGTACAGATTCCAGCTTCTCATCTCGTTGATGCTCTCTGCGCAAACCAAGGACGAAACGAATTTCCTGGCCATGACCAGATTGACCAATCACTTCAAAGAAAAAGGATTTGGCGGGTTGTGTTTGGAGGCGTGTTTGGCTGCCACCGAGGCGGAAATCGACGAGTGTGTCAAGCAGGTTGGGTTCCACCGCAGAAAAGCGCACTTCATCAAGAAAACATGTGAGATCATCAAAGACACGTTCGACGGAGATATTCCCAAGACGATCGAGGAGATTGTGACGTTTCCCGGAGTTGGGCCGAAAATGGGTCATTTGCTCTTGCAGAATGGCTGGGGAGTCAATCTGGGGATTGGCATAGATGTTCATTTACACAGGTTGGCCCAAATGTGGGGGTGGGCGCCCAAATCAGATAAACCGGAAAAGACAAGAATGGCCCTCGAGGACTGGTTGCCCAAGAAATACTGGGCAGACATAAACCCTTTGCTTGTTGGGTTTGGCCAGACGGTTTGTGCGCCTCGAGCCTCCAATTGCGACATTTGCCATTTGGCTTCGGCGGGCTTGTGCAAGGGAGTCAACCGGAAGTTGGCAAGGACAGAATTGAACGAGAAGCGGATCTTGAAGTTGCAAAAACTGCGGGGCGACTTGACGAAGTTGATTGAGATGAAATTAGCGGAGGCCCTGAAGATGTAGTGAAGGGAAGGGAAGAAAAGGAATAGAGAAAGAGACGAGAAGAGAAAAAAAGAAAAAGAGAAAAACATTAGAGACGTGGAGGACGAATTATGACATGAACAGAAAAGAAAAGAAAAGGAAAAAAAGAAAAAAAAAATATTAGAGATGCTAGACATTGGAACAGGTGGGATCTGTGTATATATACTCCCAGGTTGGTTTACGGTATTTATTGTTAAGATTGATTTAGCGAGCAAGGTGTAGGAGGGGTCAAGCAAAGAACTGAAAAAGAAGAGAAGGAACACAAAGGAAGCGATATTATCTCAACTGGACTTTCCCATATTTTTTTGTTTCTTGTTCTTCTTTATCCGTGGATCATGTCCCCTCCACTTATTCTGGTTCCGAGCTCGGCCTAAAGTGTGGGTGCGAATTCTCCTTGCAGCCAAATGGATTATAGGGGAGACAGACAAAGAGAGATATCATACAGAGAACACTTGGTGCTTTATTGGAAAAAAGGAAACAGAAAAAATTGAAAGTAGATGAGCAAATGACAACTCATAGTGTATTCTTTGATTATTTCATTATGAGACTTTTCTTGATCTCCATCTCCTTTTCCTCTTCCCTGTTTCTCTTTCTCCAGATTGTACCTGCACTTCTCGGTGTTTAGGGTACCCGCAATCACCGGCAATTACTACACTCAATATAATCCACACCTTCGATCTTTTTCCCGACAAAACCTAAAATTCCACTCATTACATGATTTCACCTCGAACTCTAATACGAGAATTCCACATATCCCACAGAAATCTCACTGGGAAGTTCGTGAAAACTCCCCTCCCGTCTCCTGCAATATATCCCCACACCAATGTGAGACCACCTCCAGACTTCGACGCTTGCAAGTTTCGTGAGTGGATCAACTTCTCCAGCTCGGGAAAGTTGCCTATTCTGGTCATGTCTTTCAACTTGCTAAGTCAACATTACGTGTGGAAGAAGGTTTATGAGTGCATGGACCAGAAGTACCTAGATTGGGCACACTACAGGTTTCCCTTGATTAACGAGACAATTGCTCAGTTCAAGTGCGACATCATGTGTTTCCAGGAGTTGGAGTGCTCGGTCTACGTGAATTCTTGGGCCCAGCACTTCCCTGTCGAGAACTACAGGCTGTTCTATGTGAGGAAACCCAATCCTGCTTATTGGGGGAACAAACCGTCGGAGTACATGGACGGAGTTGGTATTTTCATCAACAAGGACAGATTTGATGTTTTGGAGTATCAGGAGGTCAATTTCAGTCTGTACATACAGAAACATAGAGACAAGTTTGATGTCACTGAGGATTTCAGAAATAGACTAGCACCCCGCAACACAGTGGCGGTAATTTTGAAATTGAAGGACAAGAAGACTCAGGAAACGGTCTACGTGGCAAACACACATTTGTACTGGCTGCCGAAATTCAACGACGTCAAATTGTTGCAGACGAAGATTCTTCTAAATCAGTTGCGAAAATTCATAGGAGACGAAAAAGACCCAAACGTGATTCTATGTGGAGACCTCAATTCCACCCCGGACCTGCTAGTATACACTCTCCTAGACCATGGGAGTGTTGATATTGGCACTGCAGAGGAGTTCCACGGAATTGACTATGGAAGTCAGTTGGATGGAGAAATGATTGCAAACCACAGATTGAGCAGCCCGTTCCACTTGAGTCCAGCATACGGTGCACTTTTAGACGCTGAAAATAGGGAGAAGTTGGACTACACGACTCACACAAAGGATTACACGGCAATCTTGGATCACATCTGGTTCAGTTCCTCGAGATTTTCTGTTTCCAAAGTGTTGGGGAAAGTCCAGGATGAATATACTCAGGGAACACAGGGATTCCCAGATAAGCAGTTTCCATCTGACCATATTCCGTTGGTCTCAGAATTGGTGTACAATTGAAGGAATGGGGAACTTAGACAAAAGAGAAACTGAAAATTTGTGAGCATATTTGTTTCTTATTTTTTGAGGTTCCTGGTGATTTCTTCAAGTTGCAAATAATTGCATGTTCAGCCACTTCTGCGAATCTGGTTGGACGTTCTCTGCAGGATATTACAAAGTACTGGTCAAGGACAAAGAGAGGAAACACCTACTAAAATGATAATTGGGAAAAGATGAAAGTCTCAAAAACTTAAATTTTGATCTGAGAATGAAAACTTTTCCCGTCCAAACTTGATATCCCAGTCATTTTGTCTTGATTTACTTACACTGCTCATGACTGATCTGGAAATGTGGGTGAGACTATATCCAGTCCAGATCACCACACCAAGAAAGCACGAACTGGGACTTTTCTAGAAAAAAACAAGAAAGTTCAAATTGAGATAGTCGAAACCCATCAGAAAATTCTTTCATATCCCCAATTAACTAACATCCTCTTCTGGCTCCACACCTTCTCTGTCCTTCTCCAGAGGTCGTGCGTCGCGCAAATTCTGGCTCAGAAAAACACCCTTCACAACGTCCAGTTACACTTACCACAGGCATATATCTACAGCACGGCAATTCTCATAGAAAAATTGCAGAATCTCATCCTTCGCACCTGCAGCTTTCGCAATTTCCAAAAGCCAAAGGCAGATTCATGTTGCTAAGTTCCAATAACTTGCCCCAACCTCAAATCGAACCACACAGCTACCAGCAGCCGCCAAACTCGCTTGCCAACACTACTAGGGCGTCCAGCCGCCAGAAATCACTCTTCATAGCTTTATGAACTCCACACACAAATTCCAGCAGCAGCCCGGATTGCCATCGCAACAGATTTTGCTCCAGCAGGTGCAGCAGCCCCAGCAGCAGCCTCAGCAGGGCCAGCAGGGCCAGCAGGGACAATTCGGCCAGGATGCCATGTTTCAGGAGTCCTTCTACCAGCGCGGGCCAGGATTTCCTCCACAATTCCAGCAGGGCCAGAATCAGCCCCAGAATCAGCAGGATCAGGTCCACAATCAACAGCAACAACAACAACAGCAGCAGCAGCAGCCCCTAGGTCAATTTGCCGCTCAGAGCCAGCATTTCGGCCAGCACCCCAACCTGCAGAAGTTTGTTGGGCAGAATATCTTGCAGCAGCAGCAACAGCAGCAACAGCAGCAACAGCAGCCTGGGAATCTGGCCATTCAGATCGCAGCGTCTGCACAGGGCTACCAGGCACCAGTCAAGGTCAACTCCATCAATGTTGAAGACCCCTCGCTGGTCTACTGGCAGCACCAGGTGCAGTTGTGCCAGTTGCTGCGCAGCGAGGACCTCCCGCACTTCTACGCCAGGCAATATGCCCAAAACTCAAGAAAGAGCAAGAACCCATACAGCGACCTGAAGTCCGTGACGTTGGTGGACGCGACCAAGACCGTGGTGGCTGCGTTGGAGGAGCAGGAGAAGCAGCAGAACGCGGCCCAGGCATCAGCAGCCTTGATGCGCAACAAGAAGGTGGACTTGGAGGAAGACGAGGAGCACCGCATGATGGCCAGGACGCAGGGGAAGCAGTTGTGGTGCCATTTGGACCTCAGCGGTCAGGGTCTTTTGAATATCCTGCCCAAGTTGTTCCAGTACGACTTTTTGGAGTCTCTCTACTTGAACAACAATAAGCTCACCAGCGTGCCACCGATCATATCCAAGTTGCGCGGTTTACGTGTGCTCGACTTGTCTCACAACAGGATCTCCGAGGTTCTGGGCGACTTGGGGTTGTGCTACAACTTGCGCTTCTTATATTTGTTTGACAACAATATCAAGTCCTTGCCCAGTGACTTCCGCAATTTGATCGAGTTGCTCTTCTTGGGAATTGAAGGAAATCCAATCGACTTGAAACAGGCGAACTTGTTGGCCGAGCACGGCACCAAAGCGCTCATCCGGTACTTCAGAGATCTGGAGCCAGCATTCCCTGAGCCCAAGCCCAGAAAATGGCTTTTGTTGGAGGATGACGGCGAGATCATTGATCCCGTGACCAACCCAGCGATTTACAATGATGACTTCTTGAACACAAGTGCGTCCGAGAGTTTCACGTTGATGACATACAACACGTTGTGCCAGCACTACGCCACGACGAAATTGTACAAGTACACGCCCTCGTGGGCGCTTGACTGGAACTTCCGGAGAAATGCATTGAAGGACGAGATCACCAGGTTGGGCACAGACGTTATATGCTTGCAAGAAGTGGAAACAAGAACTTTCTACGATTTCTGGGTTCCCACCATGGAGGCTATAGGATATAGTGGTTATTTCTTCAGCAAGACCAGATCCAAGACTATGAGCGAAGTCGAGTCCAAGAAGGTCGACGGATGCGCCACCTTCTACCGCACGCTGATGTTTAAGTTGGTGCAGAAACAGCACTTGGAGTATAACACGGTGTGCATGGGATCTGACCGGTATAAGAAGACCAAGGACTTGTTCAACAGATTCATGAACAAGGATCACATTGCCTTGATCACATACCTACAGCACATCGAGACCGGGGAGAAGATTGTGGTGGTGAACACACATTTGCATTGGGACCCAGCGTTCAACGATGTCAAGGCATTGCAGGTTGGCATTCTCTTGGAGGAGATGCAGGGAATCATCAAGAAGTTCCTTCACACAAACAGCATTGACGAGGTGAAGAACGCCTCGATGATCATTTGCGGCGATTTTAACTCCACCAAGAAGAGTGCAGTGTACCAATTGTTTGCTACCGGAGCTGTCTCCAAGCACGAGGACTTGGAAGGCAGAGACTACGGCCGGTTCACCGACGAAGGGTTCCACCACAACTTCAAGTTGAAGTCCGTGTACGATCACATTGCATCTGACTTCCCATTCTCCAACTTCACTCCAACGTTCACCAACGAAATCGACTACGTGTGGTACTCAACAGGAACTTTGCAAGTCAAGGGCTTGTTGGGCAAAGCGGACGAGGAGTACTTTGCACACCAGGTGGGTATTCCAAGTGCGCATTTCCCCTCGGACCACATTCCGTTGGTGACGAAGTTCCAGATCCGCAAGAAGGGCCACGGTGCCGGCAACAAGAAGGCCGACTTCAAGCCCGACTTCAAGACCGGGTCGCTGAGGAAGACATAGGGTGAAGGGGAAGGAACGAAGAAGAGAAGAATTGAGGGAGAGAAGACTTGAGGGAGAGAATGTCGAGTGTCTGAGTTTCTGCGAGTTGCAACTAGGAAATGTATATTTCCCAGTTGCGTGTATTTTAGCTTAGCTTCTAATAGCATAGTATTGACATCAGGTGCGCGCACCACGAGGTAGACCGAAGTTGGGAGAAGCAGAGAGGGAAGAGAAGAGAAAAAAAAGTAGAAGTTAAAAGAAGACAATCTTCAAAATACAAACCAGATGTCAAATCTTAGACTTTTCAGACTTTTTCAACTTTCTTTTCCCTCTGCCTCCTATATCTAACTTCTCACTATTGTCACTCACAGATCTATTGTCAAGGCTCGCAACTCCGACAATTACTCCGGTTGACACGTCCAATTAGTCATCTCACCAACCAGTGTCAATTGGATCCAACAAGAAGGAATTTCAATTCTTCAAATTTCTTCAAACTTATTCAAATTTCTTCAAGCTTCTTTCAACTTATCCAAACTTTTCAAGCTTCTCCACATGTCGCTTCTCATACCCACCAAGACTGACTGGTTGGACGCACACGGAGCCCCAGGAGCCGAGGAGCTCTACGAGCAACAACTTGCAAATTTGAGAAAGGAAAACCCAAGCGAGTTCAAATGGGACTTCGAGGTCGTTCCGGGCTTTTTCGCCCAGCTGGACCCATCCACCGACGACTTGGAGTTCAGGTACACCGAGGCCAACTTGGGCAGACTCAAGCTGTGGAGAGACATCGAGAGCGAGCTCCAGCAACTCAACGACAACTCCGACGACAATGTCTCGTACAAACTCATTCTCTGTGCACGCCACGGACAAGGGTACCACAATGTCGTGGTGGAGAAGTACTCGTTGGAGGCGTGGCATGCCAAGTGGGGAGCGTTGGGCACGGACGGCGAGCTTGACTATGGCCCAGATGCCATGTTGACGGATTTGGGTATCAACCAAGGCAAAGAGAACAGACAGGTGTGGGCGCAGGAGATTGAGGAGCACGGAGCACCTATCCCGCTGAAGTTCTACGTGTCTCCGCTCCAGAGATCGCTGTGGACGTGTGTTTACACGTGGGAAGGGTTGAGGCCCAACCACATCAAGCCGGTGGTGACGGAGAGTTTGAGAGAAACCATTGGCAAGGACATGTGCAACCAGAGACTGCTGAAGACTGTGATTCTGGAGAGATTCGGGAAGCACGACTTTGTGTTTGAGCCTGGTTTTGAAGAGGAGGATGTTTTCCACGGGAAGCTCCAGGAAACGGCCATGGACCATGCGGTTCGGACCAACAAGTTCTGCCAGGCGCTCTTCGAGGAAGACTGGGACGAGGAGCTGGGGAAAGTCAATAAGAACGAAGCCAGAAAGCACTCGTTTGTGGCCACAACCTCGCACGCGGGGACCATCCGGTCGTTCATCTTGGTGTTTGGCCACAGAAGGTTCACAGTGAGCACCGGAGGCATGGTTCCAATAGTGGTGAAGGCCACAAGAAGGGTGGAGTAGAAAAGATAGACAAAACGATAGACAAAGAGTTGGACAAGATTGGAGGTTTGACGAGGATTTTAGATTGTTAGAAATAAAAGTAACTGATTTTGAAGATTTGAACTGGATGTGTGGATGAAGAGTAGGTGTGTCAATGGCTGGTGAATATGTACTTGCAGCCACTACTGAATCTTTGAATTAAGGCAAGTAGAATGAATGAAATCCAATTGATTATAATTGTCCCTGTTATAATGTAAAAATGCATTTCAAAGGTTAACTCAGACTATGTTGTGTTGTATAGTGTCAAGGTTAGTGGTTCATTACTGTCACAATCAGAAATATAAGCAAGCTTGAACAAATAATTGTAGATGAGAAGACAAAACCATTTCATTAAACTCCTCTAAAATTTTTAAATCTCTTTCTTGCACTCACACTATGTTTGGCTCTGAAAACATAGATAGTATGAAAATCCACACACTTCTGATTTTCCACTATTCTCCCCTCTCAATCGTCCATTGAAGTTATTGAATTTCTTTCTTGCTGATCACAGGCGGAAGCGCAAATTTCCCACACATAAACGAACTGGAATTCCAGAAAAAAAATGTCTTGGGTGTTTCTATTTCCCATTGTCTCCCACATCCATCAAATCTTTTCGCTCTTACACTTTCCCGTCTGGGCCACAGATAAGCATTCTGCACTGAAATTGAGATAACGCAGCCAAGTTTTTCGCAACTTTTCAGATTGCGAATAAACAAAGCAGAGGATAAAGAATTATGGGAGACACCAGAAAGTTGAAATTGAAAGTATGTGAATTTCCAGTTTTTGTTCAGACACTCTCTTTTTTGCTTTCTCTTTTTCTATTTCCTTCTTATTTGCTTTCTCTTTTTCGTTTCTTCTTTCCTACAGTAGTTCAACCTCAATTATTATTACTGCTGGTGGTTCTATTACTTGGATCTGATGTGGTAGATCTCGCTTTCCTGGACAATTGGCTCCTTCTTGGTGTTCTCCTCCTCGGTGCTCACATCCTCCAAGTCCTGAGTAATGGTACCGTTACCCATGGTGGAGATGTCGTAGCCGTGATCCTTCAAGTACTCCACGAAACGCTTGTCCTCAATGTTGATGGAGTCCTGCGAGATGGAAGGAGCAAAGAAAAGCGCAAGGAAAGCAGAGAAGAGACACATGGCAGACGACACGTAGAAAGCAGTGGTGATGCCGCTGTCGGAGTCGGCGCCACCGTTGTTTCTCAAAATGATGGGGAAAATGTAAGTTCCCACAAACGCACCAATCTTACCGGTGGCAGCAGCAATGCCGTAGTACTGGCCTCTGATTGGAGTAGCACACGACTTGGCAGCCAAAATACCAGAGTTGTTACCCGGGCCAAACTCACCCAAGGTGATGAAGATACCGTACACCACAGTGAAGGCAGCAATGTGGTGCTTCAAGGTGGAGTAGGCGGCGGTCATGGCAAAACCAACAATGGCCTGCAAAATCAAGCCGACACCAATGGTCAATCTGGGACCCAAGTAGTCACATGCGTAGCCGCCCAAGAACGAGCCGGGAATGTAGAACAAGTTGAACACAACGTTCCAGCCCCAGGACTTGTAGATGTTGGAGTCTGGCAAGATCACCGACAAGATGTACGACGAGTAGAGCGAGAAGGAGTAGGTGCAGAAGTCGTACACGAACCAAATGATCGAGACGGTGGCCAATCTGAACCAGTAGAACTTGATGACAAGCCAGAAGGGGAACTTCTTGACGGACTTCATGTGCAACTTCTCGTAGGCGTCGGAGTTTTTCATCTTTCTTCTCATGAAGAACAAAGAGAGGGGTGGGAAAACACCAAGACCCAAGGTGAGTCTCCAGATGACGGTCAAGTGCTTCTCGGAGAAGATCCACAACAAGACAAGAGGCACAAACGACGAAATCACGAAACCAGCGTCGATCGAGAAGTTTGTGAACCAGCAGAAGTATCTGTTTCTTCTTCCCTCGGGCAACTGGTTGGCGAACTCAGAGGCAATGACGGACGAAGTAGGGTACTCGGCACCAATGGCCACACCCAAGAAGAATCTGACGGTGGTGATGGCCGTGAACAAGCCCTCGGTGGTGGAGCTCCACGTGGCCACCGCACAGAGCAACGTGAAGAAGATAAGCATGACGTTGGCGAAAAGCATGCCGCCCTTTCTGGCGTAGTGGTCCGAGATGTACCCGAACCCCAACTGGCCCAAAACGGTACCTGCAAACGCAATCGACGAGATGTTGGAGATAGCCGCCGAGTCCGTGTAGGCGGTGCCGTAGAGCAAGGACAAACACGTGGTGACGGTGGAGATGGAGTTGTTGACGTAGCCGTCGGAGAACAACCCGGCGCCGGAGATGAACGCAGGCCAGCAGTTCTTCATCTTGACCTTTCTGTCGATCTTCTCCTCCTCGGTCTCCTCCTTTTTAGATTTGAACGTGTTGAAGCATGTTTCACTTGGGAGACGCATAAGTCCGCCAAAGAAGAGCTCCTTGAACGAGTGGGGCAAGTCTCTGGTAGCCATGACAGGTGACAGGTGACAGGTGACGGGGGAGCTTTGGTGTCAAAAATGTGTCAAGGGATTTCTCGGCAGGGATTGCGCTGAGGAGAAACTTGAAGAAACAAAAAAACAAAAAATTTATCTGGCGTCCCAGGCCAGGGTTACGTGCTCCTCTTTATATACTTTTTATCAGCAAAACCTGCCTCGTGGAAATCTGTATGTGACACGGTGCCGCACGGGCCATGTGCACGCTGAATTATTGGGTTTTGGCCTGTGCCGAGCCAATGTGCATGCCATTTTTCCATTTTGTGCAAGCCCATTTTTATTTACTACTGCCAGGTTCGTTATCTTGTTATCTTCGGAGAGATAAGCCCAAGAGGGGCAAAGGTGCCATGCCGAGGCAGATAAGGGAACGCAAAATACAGGTGGAAGAAATTCTGACAAGGCTCCGGCAAGTGTCAGAAAAAAAATAGGCTGCCTCAAAGTTCCTAATTTTTCGGTGGGCAATTTTTCCGGGGCCTTTTCGGGGTCGTGGTTAATAGAAACGTGGGTGCTTTTTTTACTGTAAACGGCGACTTTTTTTCTCGCACTTTCCATTCAAATGCGGCCATTGCTCATGTGCTTTTTGTGCACTTTGTGCACCCGGGGTTGTGCGCACCCAATTAGCCAGAGAACAATGGCTAATGAAAAACACGGATGTGCTTTTATTTTTCAATTTTATTTTCGACATTTGACTTTATTTTTGCTCTGACTGGTGCCCGCTAATTTGAAATGGCCCAATTTGTCTGTTGGTGCTAATTCTCCACGTGCTATACCTGCCAAGACCGTAAATGCCTGTCACCGAATGTTCGGCAAACGAACACTAAAAAAGTTCCTGGTGTTTCGTTTTCTTTTCTTTTTTCTTTTTTGCAATCTCGAGGCCTCGTTTACCAAGTCGATCTGGACATTGCAGAGTCCAGTGCTCGTGTTCATATCTTGGATTCTCTGATCTCCATAGTGTGTGCGTGTTTGCGTGTATCGCCAGCCAAAGCCACAAACACGCCGCTTGGCCCGCCAAAATGTAGAATTACCTAAAATTAAGGCCACACGGGATGCAATTAATTAACAGTCCCCCACGAGCCACGAGTGGTGATTGAGAGCCCGGACACGGTCGCTAGACTGCAAGTGAACCACAAACAGATCTAGATTCAGCATAAGAGAGAAAAGCAATAAATCCACATACCTTGACTTTTGGTGTTGTCCTGGAAAGTTTCACGACATTCCCACCTCCAATCTTGCCCACTTTGGGTCTTCTTATCAGATACTGCGAAAAGTCGGAGGAACCGAAAAGATAAGAAACCGGGAAAACCCGCTGGGTCGGAATGGGAAAGTTTGGACCGGGGAATTGCTAAAAACTAGCCGGGAGCCGTTTCTTGAATTCGGAAACACTCGTTATTGAATTGGGAACCTCTCCGTTTTGGATCTTGAATGTGTTGACTGCAAATAGTTTCCTCGCTTACTTTCCATATTTTTTCAATAGGATTTTCAACGGTTTTCCACTCAAATCGGCAATATAGTAGATCAAAGATTATCCAAAAAAAGCAACATCCTCTCTTTTTAAATTTCGTACAGTTACATAAACTTCTTTTTCTTTCTTGAAATTATCTACTTCTTCCTGTCTTCCCTTCTTCCCTTCTTCCCATCCTATTTACCTCATACTATTGTCTCTAGTTCCACTCCACCATGTACTGCAAGGAGTCGCCGGCCTTGAATGGCACAACCTTCACTTCGCCGTTGCCCAACATCTCAGGAACAACATTTTCCCTCTTCACCAACGAAACCGTGTCCTTGCACACCACATCCTCATCAGAAATCCCGTAGAACCCTCTGCCATTGTCATTGACGAACTTCTTCAAGTTCTCTAGCTTGCCAGCGCCCTCAAACACCTCGGCCAAGTAGCCCAAGGCATGCGATTGCGTGTACACGCCAGCACAAACACCGACGTGTCTTGCCTTGCCCTCGATCGGGTGTGGGGCCGAGTCGGAGCCGAAGAAGAAGTATTTCTCGCCCAGAGTGGCTGCATCGACCAACGCACGCATGTCCTCGGGCAACTTCGCCACTGGCTTACAGAAGTTGACGGGATTACCCGCCCAGGAGTCGATGGTAAGTGAGAGATGGTGTGCAGTGATGGTTGCAGCCACTTTCGAGCTTGGATTCTCGGCATGGAGCTTTCTGATGGTCTCGATGGCCGTTTTGGTCGTGCAGTGTTCCAAGATGATCTTCAAGTTTGGGAAATCCTGGGACAATTTGAGCAAAGCAGGCAAGAAAAGCGGCTCAGCATTGAGAACATGGATATCCTCGCCTTTTGCTGGTGGCCGTTCGCCGTGAAGATTGAGAACCAAGTTGTTTTCTTCCAAGGCCTTGAAAATCTGATAAAAGCTCGAGAAGTCGTTGGGGTCCACGCCTGCAGTGGAGTTGGTGGTCACTCCGGCCGGGTAACATTTGACACCATGGATAGCCTTCTGTTTAGCAGCTTCATGAATAAGTTCTGGGGTCAAGTCCTTGCACAAGTAGAGACTCATTAAGAAAGTCGTCTGGGGTGCCAACTTCTGGAGCTTCTCCTTGTACTCCACAACCCTGTCGATGGTGGTGATTGGCGGCACTAGGTTGGGCATGATGTAAGCTATGGACACACCGCCTTCTCTGATGGTTGGAGTGACGAGTTCCATCATCTTGCCCTCACGGAGGTGCACGTGCATGTCTGCGGTGATACCCAAGTCGATTTTGGTCATTTTGAGGAGATTCTGGGATTTTCAAGTGGAGGATTTGGTTGAAAATTCAGTGACTTTTTCAGATAAGCCCAGTGTGCAGTGAGAGATGGGGAAGTTAGAAAAACTAAAATGAATATAAAAATGAAAATAAAAATAAAAATGAAAATTAAAACGAAAAAGAAGAGATAAGTTTTATTTGCCAGTTTTATGAACATTTTCAGTTTCTCTTTTTTTTTTTTCTTCTCTTTCCTTTTCTTTCCTTATCATCTTTAGCTTGCTTATCTGGAGCTGTTTAGGTGCGAATTTATTGGCCAGAAAAGGACTGGTTGCAACTGTAGAAAGACTGTAGAGAAAGGAGACAGGAGCAAAGAAAAACTATAAAAGGATTGGAAATCCCACTTTTATTCTGTAAATACCTGCAGGCCCCGGCAGCTATAATTATCAATCAATTTGGCCAGCGGGAAGAACTTCGGGTAACTGGATCTCTCGCTCAACGCAATAAGCAAGTCGTACACATTATAGGTGTCTGGCTCTATGTAAGGAAGCCAAAGCGTGAGAATGCCCCCATAGTCAAACTTGCGAAGAGAAACGCCCAAGACAGAGACTGTAGTTAGTAAAAAATACCAAAGAAGAAAAATAAAAAGGAAGTAATTAAAAGAAAAAGAAAATCAACGTAATGTTCTCTTTGTCTCTTCTCTTTAATCTAGTTTTTCCCATTTCTCTCATACACACTTTGTGGCTGGAGTGGCTGCTGGTACTGGTTGGTGACAATCACATTGCACATCTCCCTGAACAGTTTCTTCTGGTCATACGGAATGACAATCTCAACACGTGATTTTCCTACCCAGAACCCATTGCTCGGATCTGGGAACGCACCCAACTTCATCAAGTGCACGGGGATATCCCACGCTTGGATGTTGGCCATTCTCTGCACTTGCAACTTTGTCTCCAAAACCTCAACCAAGAGCAACTCCTCCGCTCCTTCCCACCAGCACCACTTGTCGTATAGGACGTGGTCGTGCGAAGCAGAATTGGCAATGTGGTTCCAGAACTTGTAGGAGACGCTCTCGTCGTGGGTGGAGATGGACTGGATGGGAGTTGGAGCGTCCCAGTGGGCGAAGGAAGGTTGTGGTGGGTTCTCGCTGGGGATGAAAGGGTCGAGCAGGGGAGCAGGGAAATATGGTTGAGCAGGTGAAAATGGTGGGACTGTTGGATCTGGCTGATTGGGCTGATCTGATAAGTTCTGGTGGCTCGAGAAGTTTTCAGAGTAGAACGAGTTCATGGTGGAGTAATTGTGTGGAGTAGGTAAATGGAAATGGGTGCAAATGCGCACAGAGAGAAATTGGTGGGTGAGAAAGTGAGAGAGATGGAAAGAAAAGGGGCGAGTGAGTTGGGAAAAATCAGAGGAAATTGGAAGTGGAAATGTGATATGGGAAACAAAGGCTGACTATTGTTTTGGAATATTAATTTAAATTAAAATTTTTTCTGACGTTTTCCTGACTTCAATGGGACCTTTCTCTGTTCCCCATAGTTAACACAATACAGTACACACCCACTATAGTGAACACTCAAGAGGGCACCATAGAACTTATAAATAATGGTGAAAATTGGTGAAAGGAAAAATAAAAAAAAAGGTTCTTCAACACCCAATCAGAAATTGTTTCTCTTCGACTTATCATTTTCTGTTCTCTTATATTTTCTACCTTCCCCGTCTCTATCTCTTCCTCCAGTCTCTCCACCTAGTCTCATCTCTACACTGTACACTACCATATCCAACCATGAGCTCCATATTTCTCCCCCACCTCAGAACCGGCTGGCACGTGGACCAAGCAATTCTATCTGAAGATGAAAGACTCGTGATTATCCGATTTGGAAGGGACTACGACCGTCTGTGCATGATCATGGACGAGATCTTGTATGGAATAGCAGAGAAGGTTAAAAACTTTGCCCTGATCTA
The DNA here is from genome assembly GCA_030566815.1 of Sungouiella suratensis. NCBI lineage: Eukaryota > Fungi > Ascomycota > Pichiomycetes > Serinales > Metschnikowiaceae > Sungouiella > Sungouiella suratensis. The sequence goes on along the minus strand of JAKUAV010000001.1, from coordinate 996,939 downwards.
CATCTGTGACATTGAGCAGGTCCCTGACTTCAACGAGATGTACGAGCTCTACGATCCATGCACGGTGATGTTTTTCTGGCGGAACAAACACATGATGTGTGATTTTGGCACGGGGAACAACAACAAGTTGAACTTCCCCATAGACAACAAGCAGGACATGATAGATATTGTGGAGACCATCTACCGGGGGGCTATCAAGGGCAAAGGGTTGGTGGTGAGCCCCAAGGACTACAGCAGCGTGAGAACGCGATGAGTTTGGTGGTGGTTTCGTGTTTCTACGGCCAGTTCCGGTGGATCTACAGCGAAAAGAGGCAAAACTGTTCATTTCGGTAAGCAAGCACCGCCAAAATCCACTTTTTTTACTCCTGGACCTCGTTCTGCGCATAGAAGAAGTTCACGCCCAACAACTTCGAGTCGCCGCCGTGCTTCTTGATCCAGTCCCGCACGCCAGAGCCTGGTGTTCCAGTGCCCCACGTAGGTCTATCTGGAGGAGCCACCAAGTTCGCCCGTGGGTCCTGCTTATACAACAAAAACACGTATCTGTGCTTCTTGGTCTTCTCTGGAGGGCCTGGGCCAACGTATGGAACGATTTCGTTGCCCTTGGACAAGTCCAAGATGGTCAGCAAGGAGTCCTGCAGTTCCAGGTTGTTTGCGTTCAAGGACAAGTCGGTGACGATCCAATGGCAGTACTCCGACCATTTGTGGTCCCAGTTGGCGGGTGCGTCGGGGTCGGTGAGCACCAAAGTGAACTTATCCTCCTGCTCAACCGTCAATTCCTGCTCCTGGCTGGACGAGTTCAAGGTGAACTGGATGGTTGGTTTTTCCTGGGTTTCGGCCACTTTCAAGGTGTTCCCCATGGTCACAATGACATTGGGGCTATACTCGATGGTCAACAAGCCGTGGGTATCGAACTTATCCACGACTTCAGGCACAATCTTGTGTTTGGTGTAGGCTTCATCCAACAGCTGGGAAATTGTCATCAAGTTCATTTTGGGCACTTTTAGAGCGGCTTTTGGGGCGAGGTTTGTGAGTTTTTTGGGCAAGTGGCGAGAAAAAACGGGAAGTGTTCGCTGTAGAGTGAACATCAAACCGATTGCTAGCCGGACTTAGTAATGTGAGGGGATGACGTAAATGGTGAGATGTGCCAGTGGTTTTATAGTGAGAGTGTGCACGCAATCTCAATTCCGAATAACCCCGAACAGCAAGAAATGGGAAGATCTGGGACGGAAAAAAAAAGGAAAGAAGGAAAGAAGGAAAGGTGAAGATGAACCAGAAATTGAACTTAAATGTTTTTTGGAGTTCATTGATCTCATGAGATTTCTGTTTTATTTTTTTTTTGCTTGTTTGGTTTTTCTGATTGTCCATTGCTTTCTTATTTTTGGTTCATCCTCAATTGTGGAGGCACCCTCTGGCTCATAATACATTGCGCATTATACAAGTTCATTCGTAACAAAAATTCATAGTAATACAGTTTTTTCTGGGGAAGAACCTCAGTGGAGGAAAAAAACACAACAGTGGGAAATTCATCAATGTGAGCTTGAAAATCATTTTTTGCTCTTCTCATTTTTCTTTCTCCTTATTCATTCCAATTGCCCTTATTGTCTTGCTCTGGATCTTCTCTGTCCATTTCCCCAGGTGCGAATTCCTGCAATGGAACATAACAGATATATTCAGCTAAGCCAAATGCAAAAAAGATGAAAGAAGAAAAATCACCGGAAAATACATCCAAAAAAGAGAAAAAGGTCCTCCTCTCTTTGCCCTCCTTTTCTTGCCCACCTCTTTTCTGCCCTCCACTGAAGTTCTCGCCCTTCTCGTCAATTTATCTTTTCCATCATCCTCGTCCTCGTCCTCACTTCTTAGTAATTCCCAGCGTACCCAGAATACGTCTCAAAAGTATACCCGTCCTTCTTCTCCTCCTTCTTCAACTCAAGCTGCTCCTCCTCTTTAATTCCCTCGGGCAAGGAACCCTCCCCCTGAGCGTTCTGTGTCACTCTGTCCACCAAATGGCCCGGCTGCTTTTGTCCTGCGCCCGGCACTTGGCTGGATCCCGGAACACTCGGCCCCTGAATGCTTCCAGGAAGACTCTGATTGGGCAAACTGGAGCCCCTGAGCTGCTGCGCGTGCATGGGCAGCTGGTGGATGAGGTGTGCGTTTGGTGAGTTCACGTAGCTGCCTGTTCTGGACTGCGGAGGAAATGTCTTCTTGGGTTTCTCCTCCTCACGTGGCACCACATCAATCAAGAAGTCAAACATGTCCAGTTTCGTGAGCGCAGCGGCTATGTCTGACTTCTGCAACGTTCTTCTCTTGTTCTCCTCGGCATGAATCCATGCTCTCATGGTCAACTCTGTGATGAACACGTCACACCCCTTTGCAAACAAGATGGGAGCCTCCGCACTGATCATGCGCACGTCCTCGTCTGTTTTCATCACCTTCTTGATCCGCGCAAGCGGCAACTGGTGGTTCTTGAAGTCGTGCTCGTCGTGCTCAATCGAGTTGATCGTTTCCTGCCAGTACTGCATCATCATGTCCCGGTTTTTCCCGACGAGCCCCTGGCCGACGTTGGCAAAAACTCCCCCTGGTTGTCCTTGCTGTTGTTGTTGTGCTACCGCGGCGTCTGCTGCTGCTTGTGCTGCTAAAAGTTCCTCTTCGTCCACCACGGGCCTGTGGGTGGGGACTGCATCCTGTGGCGGCTGTTGTTCGTACTGTGGGGCGTCTATGCCGTTTCCTTGTTCCTGGTTTAGATGCGATAACTCCTCGTCATCCAAGTACCCGCCGTTGTATTCCATGGTGTGGGTTCTGTGTGTGTGTGGAAAATTGTAGGTCTTGTTTGTGTTCAAGTGCGGTGAAGCTGTTCACGTGATCTGGTGGTAGAAAGGTGAAGTTGGTAGCAAGAGGGAAGAGTTTATTAGCTCCTCCAGAATTTTTTTTTCTTTATGTATAGCAGATGTGTTAATGTAAATGAGTTGTGGAGTGCACGAGAGAATCTCGAGTGAATTTAATATGTTGGGTGCAGTACCCGGACGCCGATATGATCCAAAACTCGGAGGTCGTGTCGTGCCCAACTCAGCCGTTTGTGAGTCAGCGGGGGGGAACAAGAAATCCGATGAAAAGGAAGGAAAAAAAGTGGAAAGGAAAACTTTGAAAATAAAAATCTCTGGAACTCAATATTTCATACTCCATTCAAAAAATTTCATGTTCCCTCTTCATTTTCTTCCCACTGTTTTTGCAACCTTTTCGCATTACCTGCAGGCCGAACTCGGACTAGATCTTCCAGGTTCTTCTGAGTCTGAGATTCTCATACTTTCTCGTTGGTCCGGTCATTCCCAAGGCCAATGGGTGATAGACGTAGAAGCCGTAGATGATGCAGAATAAAACCCCGGCGAAAACCGGGTACTTCACGTACTTGTGCGCTCTTCTGGCCACAAAGTACTCGAGCACGAACCCAGACACGAAAATGGCAAAGTAGAGCGCCGGGACGTAGTGGTGCAAGTAGGTCACCCGCCCCATAATAACGAAGGGCAAGTAGTGTAAGAACCATCCGGCCAATGGTAGAATTCCCGCCAGCAAGATGAACCCCCACTCTTCACCGTAAATCTGCAAATCCACAGATTGTCTCTGCCAGCGAAGGAAAGCCACAACAAGAGTTATAGCCGCCAAGGGAATACACGCCGTACTGAAGAAAGTCACGAACGGGTGGCCAATCAAAAAGTAGCGCAAATCTTTCGAGCTCCAGCTGCCCATACGCAAGCCAGTTCTTAAAATCGGCCACTCCCACCAACTCAGCGCCAAGTTGTCGAAATGGTCTGGGTCCGGCACCAACGCGTTGTTCAGCGCCATCATGCCGTAGTTAAGCAAGATGAACTCCTTCCAGAACTTCGGTTTGGGTGGCACGTAGGTTGAGTTTGGCGACTCCAACGCATCGTTGACGTGGTCCTCGATGTTCCACCACGTGCTCTTGTCTTTAGCCAAGAATGTCTTCTTGCACACAACCTCGCCCTGTTGGAACCCCCAGGCTGGGTACGAGTACCCGGTCGTGGCCAAGTAACACCCGAGCAGTTTATGTCTGAGTCTGAAATTGGTCAGCACAGGATGCACAACTTCCGGGTCCTCGCCCTGGAATTCTGGCGACGGAGAAATGTCCTGTGTTTGGATCTCAATCACCCAGTCGTCGTACTCGTCCACATTGTCGATGGATCCGTAACCTGTGGCCTCATACTGAGACTTCAGCACGTGCGCTGCAATTGGGTGTGAATGGAGGAAAGCGCCCGTTTGCTTGTGAGACAACCTCAAGGTGTCTCCGTCTTTAAGTAAAGTTTTGTAATCAAGCACATTTTCAGGGTGTTCCTCGTCGTACTCTAGGGTTGCATATCTGTGCTCGTTCACCATAGCGTCCACGCCAAACTCCACCAAAAACTCATTATTGGTATCCTTGAACCCGTAGGTGGTCACCTGCTGCTGCCCGGATCCCTCCGGGTACTTTTGGGAGTGTGAGTGGAGCAAATTTGGGGATAAACCCTGAGACCTCAAAGTGACAAGAGAACCGAACGCCACGTTTCTGGGTCCGTTCTTTAAGGTGTTGCCATCAAGAGAGGCCTGCATGAGAGTTGAAATGGACCCATCTCCTGGGCCAGATTTGCTCAATGTGGCGAAATGTACCTTGAATGCAGAAACATAGATAATTTCGGGAATCACGATAAGTGTGAGGATGCGCACGGCCCAGTGGGTCAAGTACGTCAGCCACGTGATCTTGAACTTCCTCTGTGGCGGCAAACTGGCCTGGAAGTACCTCACAGCCAAGTCATACACGGTATACATGCCTGCCAAAATGGTGACGAACAACCCGACCCATTTCACCAGACAAACGCATCCAATGGAGAAGCCTGTGTATGCCAACCACAAAATACCTCTTTTAGAAAGTAAAAGATTATCATTTCTGAGCGTGTGGACCTTGACGAGACCAAAAAACGTGGATACCGTGAAAAGCAAAAGCATCAGGTCAAGCAAGATGAATTTGGACAACGTCAACGAGAGCATCTCAAATGCCACCAGCAACGACACGCACCAGACCGTCCATTGACTGAATTTCAACTCCACCGCCGTGTAGTACGCGAGTGGGGTACACAAAATGCCGAAAATGCAATTGAACACTCGCATGAACACAATGTTCTGGTCCGAGGGGAACATGTGCCCGCTCTCGAACTTGAATTTGCCGTCGAACCCGGCCAAGTACCCGGAGAGACCCACCAAGAGTTTTCCCAATGGCGGGTGGACGTCGAAGTAGAACTCGTGCTGGATATAGTAAGAGCCAAACTTGCCGAAATGGGCCTCGTCCCAAACGACTCTTTTGCTTGCTCCAATGCCGTGGAGCCTCACCCAGGCGGAGATAGCGGTTAGCACAAGCGGGTTCACGATCCACACGAAGACCCAGGGCCATTTGGACGCGGATCCCTTCTCGTTTAGCGTTAGCAGAGACGTCTGGTCAATGATGGCCTGCAACTCGCTGTGGTCGTTTTGAAAGTGGGAGTCGGATGCTCGGTCCGAGGTGTCTGTGTTTCTGAGGCGCAATTCGCCCGTCCGGGCCGAGACGCCCGAGCTGTGTGCCCATTCTGCCATGGTGTAGTTGACAAGTTGATGTGGATGTGCAGGAACAGAGGTGGTAGGCCAGGTGTAGGCTGCGGAGGAACAAAAAAAAAAAGAAATATAAAAGGAGGGAAAGTCTATGGTATCTAACATTTATAAAACAGGGGAAAGTGACATTTTCGAGAAAAAAAAAATTTTTATTTTACCTTTCTGGTTATGTCCTTTGGAGTATATGACATTGTGGGCTCCACGTCTCTCTTTTCCTGCACATTGGCGCCAGGGTTCAGGTATACCCAGCCGGCAGTTTGTAGTTGTGAATAGAAATATAATTTTAAATTTCAGAAATTCAGACTCCCAAGCTTCTTGAATGTGCCCATGTTTTCTACTTGTCCATTTCTAGTGCCAGATTTGTCTCTCGTTATCTCTCTGTCTTGGGTGCTCAGACACTATACTCAGCCTCATACTTAAGCCCAGAGCTACCCACGAGGCTACCCAGAAATAAAAAGCAGCAAAAAAAAAATCCATGTGATTGTGATTCTGTAGATTTGATGCATTAGCCGAAGAAACCAGCACCATCCATCACATCTGAGAACTTTTCTACTCTATCTACTTTGACCTACTCCAACTATCTACTGCTGCACACATTCACCCTAGACATGATATCTAGACCTCAAACTTTCGTTATTCGAAGAGGACCAAAAAGAGATTTCACAGATCTCATTGAAAAGTTGGAGTTCACCTTATCTTACCGTTCTTTATACATAATTTACTTCTATTTTTTTCGGATGAGAATGGTAATTGACGTGATTATAGGCGTCACTTACTTTGAGAAAAATACCTTCGAAAATTACCAGAAAAGTGTGTATGAGATACCCTCTGAGGGAGTAGATCATTGGTGACAGCTCTCCTTCTCTATTTTTCTATCTATGTAACTTTTTTCCAGAGTCTCCCTTTTTCCTGAATTCTCAATACCAGAATTTCGCAGCCATTTTGCAGCAGAACAACATATTTGGAAATACCAGAAAGATCAACACAAACACCCCGAATTTCAAATTCCAGAATGATTTTTTTTTGTTTGCTTCTCCAGTCTCCCCAAGCTACACACACTTATCAATATCGTCTATTCTATAAATAATTTTGCAGACGTCCTCGGTGAGGAAATGAACCCATATATAACGTTAATCGTAGAAAATAAAATGTCGCCGAAAAGCACAGAGACAAGCTCAATGTGCCAATTTTTTTTTTTGTTTCCATCATTCAGTCAATTATCCAAGAAATGCAAAGACAATCGAGAGAACGATCATGAAGGAAGGTGTCTTGAAGCCAGATGCCAGGCCTTGGTATGAAGTGACACTGGCGGTGGCATATGAGCCCGAAGACACAGTAGAGACACTTGAGTAAGTGCCAGAATTGTTGGAGCCAGAGCCAGAGCCAGAGCCGGAACCAGAACCGGAACCAGAAGTGTTGGAACCAGAGCCAGTATTAGAACCTGAGCCAGATCCACTGCCTGATCCTGACCCTGTGTTAGAGCCCGATCCATTGTTAGAGCCAGATCCTGAACCGTTCCCGTTTCCTGAATTGTTGCCAGAACCAGATCCAGTGTTCGAACCTGAGCCATTGTTACCTGATCCTGAACCATTGTTACCTGAGCCAGAGCCATTTCCAGATCCAGAACCGTTGGAGCCTGAACCTGATCCAGATCCCGAACCAGAGCCACTTCCATTTCCATTTCCGTTGCCTGATCCAGAACCTGATCCGTTACTTCCAGATCCTGATCCAGAACCTGATCCAGATCCAGATCCAGAACCATTGTTGCCGGAACCTGATCCTGATCCTGAGCCTGAGCCTGACCCATTATTGCCGGAGCCATTGTTGCCAGACCCAGATCCAGATCCATTACCAGAACCGTTTCCAGATCCAGAACCGTTTCCAGAGCCAGAACCGTTTCCAGAGCCAGAACCGTTACCGTTGTTTCCAGATCCACCATTGTTGCCGGACCCAGAACCACCGTTGTTACCTGATCCATTGCCGTTATTACCAGATCCATTGTTTCCAGATCCATTATTTCCAGATCCATTGCCGTTGTTTCCACCGTTTCCACCGTTTCCACCGTTTCCACCGTTTCCACCGTTTCCACCGTTTCCAATATTGCCATTATTGCCATTTCCACCATTATTACCGTTGTTACCACCATTGCCGTTGTTTCCGTTTCCAGATCCACCGTTTGTTGGGGTGGCTGTGCCGGATGACAGTGGGGAGCTTGGCTGCTGTGTGACGGTGACAGTGTCGGTGACCTGAGGCACGCCAGTATTGGTAGCAGTATTGTCAGTGTTACCATTACCGTTGGTGTCAGTGTTACCGTTGGTGTTGGTGTTGGTGTTACCGTTGGTGTTGGTGTTGGTGTTGGTGTTACCGTTGGTGTTACCGTTGGTGTTACCGTTGGTGTTGCCAGTGGAGGTGCTGGACAAGTTGTGGTCTGTTGGAGAAGCAGTGTTGGTGGTGTCTGAGGACTTGCCGCCAGTAGATGGACCAGCAGTGTTGGTGTTGCCACCAGTGTTGGTGTTGCCACCAGTGTTGGTGTTGCCACCAGTGTTGGAACCAGTACTAGAGCCAGTGTTGACATCACTCTTCGTACCAGTGTTGGTGTCAGTGTTGGTGTCAGTGTTGGTGTCAGTGTTGGTGTCAGTGTTGGTGTTGGTGTTTGTTTCGCCAGTTGCTCCAGTATCAGTGGAAGTCTCAGATGTCTCCGAGCCAGAAGTAGAGCCCGAAGTGGTGTCATGGTTAGTGACACCAGAGGTCTCAGTATCGACTGTGCCAGTACTGGAAGATCCAGAAGTGGAAGACCCAGAAACTGAAGAGCCCGAGGAAGAAGATCCAGAAGTGGAAGATCCAACGCTTGTCTTGGAGTCTGTGCCAGTGTTGGTGTCAGTAACATCAGTCGTGTCTGTGACAATTGTAGTGGACGAGACAGACTTAGAGTCAGTGGAGCTAAGGCTCAGTGAAACCACAGAGGAGTTTCCAAAGTGGAAGGATGAGAGCGACTCGGCCAGGCTCAGCGAAGAAATCTCAGAAGAGCTGGTGGCAGAAGACGACACAGCGCTTGAAGAGGAGTCCGTGACTGAAGCAGAGTCAGACGAAGCAGCAGATGACTCGGAAGAAGATCCAGATGACAGGGAACCAGATGAACTGGAGTCAGTGACTGAGATTCCAGATGAAGTCTCAAAAGATGAAGAGCCAGATGTGACTGAAGAGTCAGAGGACTCGGATGAAGACTCAGATGAGGAAGCTCCCGACGAGGTCTGAGAAGAAATCAAAGACGAGGTGTCGGATGTAGTCTCAAAGGAACTCGAGGTGTCAGAAGACTCGGAGGAAATCAGAGAAGAGATCTCCGATGAAGTCTCAGAAGACAATGCAGACGAGCCCAGTGTAGACTCAGACGAAGACTCAGATGATGTCAAAGATGAAGTCAAAGATGAAGAGTCAGACGAGCTTGCGGAGGAAGCATCAGATGAGGTCTCAGATGAAATGGTCTCAGATGCCGAGGAATTGTCAGATGACTGTGAAACCTCAGAAGACACTGAGGAAGCTTCAGACGAGGTCTCAGAAGAAGTGTCCGAGGTGACTGGGACTGAAGACTCTGAAGAAACCTCTGAAATCAGCGAAGAGTCAGAAGTTGTCAAAGAAGACTCAGAAGATGCGCTGTCAGATGAGCTGCCAGATGACTCAGACGCCGAGCTGTCAGTCGCTGAGCTGACAGACGACTCGGAAGTCAGAGATTCAGATGACTCAGATGTGACAGACAACGAGCTTGACTCGGAGGTGATTCCCAGAGATGAGCTTGGAGGCTCGCTGGTGGAAGACTCGGAGTCAGAAGCAGAAGTGATCGACTCAGAAGAGCTGAACTCGCTTCCTGAAGTAGACTCGCTTTCGGATGAGCCAGTTGAGCTGAAGTCTGAGGTGATTGAAGAACTGATGTCGGTCAAGGAAGAAGACTCAGTGCTCGAGTTAGACGATGACTCGGATGTCTCAGAAACCTCAGAGGAAACAGTCTCGGATGAAATGTCCGAAGTAATCGAAACCGAAGATGTCTCAGAGTCGGAAGACTCAGGTGTCTCAGAGTCGGAAGACTCTGAAGAGGACTCGGAAGTGATCGACTCGGAGGACTCGGAGGTGGTTGACGCAACGGACGAGTCGGAAGATGACTCAACAGATGAGGCGGATGACTCCAGTGTAGACACAGACTCAGTATAAGACGACTCGGAGGTGATCAGGTCTGAGCTGATCTCAGAATCACTGGACACCAGAGATGACTCGATCGCTGAGGATGAGTCAGATGTCACGAAGTCCGAAGACGACTCAGCGGTGCTGGAGATCACGGAAGATTCGGATGTGACCAGCGCTGACAGCGAGTCAGACGACTCGGTGGAGCTTGACTCAGACGATGAGCCGGATGTGATCAACGATGACTCGGACGATGACTCGGATGTGATCAACGATGACTCAGAGTCAGATGTGACAACCGAGGAGGACGAGTCGGAAGTAATCAGTTCCGAGGTCAAGTCGGAACTAGACAGGGCCGACGAGGACTCGGTGGTGGACAATTCCGAGGACGCATCAGACGTGATTTCCGAGGATGACTCGGACGAAGAAGACTCAGTCACAGATGACTCGTCAGAAGTCAACAGCGAAGAAGCCTCAGTGCTTGAACTTTCAAATGAACTCGAACTCTCAATGGAGCTAGAACTCTCAGTGGAGCTCGAACTGACAATTGAGGACAGAGAAATGTCGGTCAGCGACGACAAGTCGGAGCTCTGCACAATGGAGCTCAGGTTCAGCCAGACCCAAGAGCTGAGCGAGGAAACGCTCGACTCGGAACTGGCGGAAGAGCTCTCGGATGACTCAGTCGACAGTGACTCGGAAGTGAGAGTCACCGACGAGGACTCAGACGATGACTCAGACGAGGACACAGATGACTCGGTCGATGAAGCATCAGTCTCAGCAGACGAAGAAGTCTCAGAAGCTGAAGACTCGGCAGTCAGCGAGATATCAGTAGCCGATGACTCAGTAGATGAAGACTCAGTAGCCGAAGACTCGGTAGATGAAGACTCAGTAGATGAAGACTCAGAGGTCTGAGAGACAGACGACTCAAGGCTGGAAGAGTCAGAAGTCGAGGAGGCGCTGGTCTCGCCGGTGAAGTCAGATGAAGACTCAGAAGACTCGGATGAAGACTCAGACGACTCGCTTGAAGACTCACTCGAAGACTCGGTGCTTGAGCTGAAGTCGGAAGACTCAGAAGCACTTGTGGAGCTCACATCGGTGATGATCGGCGGAACACTGGAGTCGGACACGTCTGAAGACTCGGAAGAGTCAGACGCTGAGGTAATCAAGGAGTCAGACGACTCAGTGGCCAGAGACTCGGTCGAGTAATCAGAAGACGACTCCACGGACGACTCCACGGATGACTCAGGAACGTCAACTTCCACTGTCGCAGTCTCGCCCGGAGAAGCAGTGAATGTCTTTGTTATGAGCTCGGTGCCACTAGTATATGTGACTGTGGTGGTAGGCACAGGAACATCAACGACGACAACCACAGTTCCGTTGGTGGTGTAAGTAGAAGACTCGGTGAAGTTTCCAGTCCATGTGGCAGTGGTGAAGGATGTAACTTCAGGCAAGTCGATTTCCACAGTGGCAGTCTCACCAGGTGCAGCAGAGTGGGTCACGGTGGTGAACACAGAGCCAGAAGTGTATGTGACAGTTGTAGTTGGCACAGGAACGTCAACAACTACCACGATAGTGCCGTTGGTAGTGTATGACGAGCTCTCGGTGTAGTTACCCGTCCAAGTACCAGTGGTGAAGGTCACAGACGCAGGAACATCCACTTCCACAGTGGCAGTCTCGCCAGGAGATGCTGTGTATGTTCTAGTGGTGAGCTCCGACCCACTGGTGTAGGTGACTGTCGTTGTAGGAACAGGAATGTTGTCCACCACAATCACAGTGCCGTTTGTCGTGAAAGTCAGGGTCGTTGTGTAGTTACCAGTCCAGGTGGCAGTGGTGAAGGAAGTCACCTCTGGAACATCAATCTCAACAGTAGCTGTGTCTCCAGGTGCCGCAGTGTATGTGACAGTGGTGAACACAGATCCGGAGGTCTTGGTCAAGGTGGTGGTAGGAACAGGCACATTTTCAACCACTACAGCAGTGCCGTTGGTGGTGAAAGTCGATAACTCAGTGAAGTTGCCTGTCCAAGTGCCGGTCGTGTATGACGTGACCTCAGGCAAGTCCACCTCGACAGTAGCGGTCTCTCCGGGAGAAGCAGTGTATGTCACAGTTGTCCAGACCGATCCAGAAGTCTTGGTGATGGTGGTGGTAGGAACAGGAACGTTCTCAACTATCACCACGGTTCCGTTGGTCGTGTACGACGAAGACTCGGTGAACGAGCCTGTCCAGGTGGCCGTGGTGAACGTGATTGACTCTGGAACGTCCACCTCAACGGTGGCAGTGTTTCCGGGAGAAGCAGTGAACGTCTTGGTGGTGAGTTCGGATCCACTGGTGTAAGTCACAGTCGTTGTAGGAACTGGGATGTTCTCAACGACAACCACAGTGCCATTGGTGGTGAAAATCGAGGAGTCGGTGTAGTTTCCTGTCCATGTTCCAGTAGTAAAAGAAGTAACTTCAGGGTAGTCAACTTCCACTGTTGCTGTGTCGCCAGGTGCAGCAGTATAAGTGATGGTCGTGAATACTGAGCCAGACGTCTTTGTGAGTGTCGTTGTGGGCACAGGGACGTCTTCAACAACCACAACGGTTCCGTTCTGCGTGAAAGTCGACAACAGCGTAGAATTGCCGGTCCACGTACCTGTGGTGTACAGAGTGACCTCAGGAAGGTCCACTTCAACGGTAGCAGTATCGCCTGGAGATGCAGTGTGAGTGACAGTAGCCAAAACAGATCCGGAGGTCTTGGTGATGGTTGTGGTAGGAACAGGAATGTTCTCGACAATCACAATTGTTCCGTTGGTGGTGAAAGACGAACTCTCAGTGTAGTTGCCTGTCCAGGTGGCAGTAGTAAACGAAATGGAGGCAGGAACATCCACCTCGACTGTTGCAGTCTCGCCTGGAGATCCAGAGATGGTTCTCGTAGTGAGTTCAGACCCGCTAGTGTACGTGACAGTGGTGGTAGGTACAGGCACATCCACAAGGACAACCACAGTGCCATTGGTGGTGTATGTGGTCAGTTCCGTGAAGTTGCCTGTCCATGTGCCCGTAGTGAACGATGTCACCTCAGGAACATCGACTTCCACTGTGGCAGTTTCACCTGGAGCAGCTGTGTATGTGACAGTAGTGAACACCGAGCCAGTAGACTTGGTGAGCGTCGTAGTTGGCACTGGAACATCAACAACCACCACAACAGTGCCGTTGGTGGTGTATGTGGACTCCAGAGTCAGATTGCCTGTCCAAGTGGCAGTAGTGTACAGGGTAACCTCAGGCAAGTCCACCTCGACGGTTGCTGTCTCGCCAGGAGGAGCAGTGTGGGTCACGGTGGTCCAGACCGAGCCAGAGGTGTATGTGACGGTCGTGGTAGGAACAGGAACGTTCTCAACAATGACCACGGTTCCATTTGTCGTGAAAGACGAGGACTCCGTATAGTTGCCCGTCCATGTTCCGGTAGTGAAGGAAATGGACGCAGGAACGTCAACTTCAACTGTAGCTGTGTCACCTGGCGAAGCTGTGTGTGTGATTGTAGTGATGACCGAGCCACTGGTGTATGTGACAGTAGTAGTTGGCACAGGAATGTTCTCAACCACAACCACAGTGCCGTTGGTGGTGAAAGTCAGAGACTCGGTGAAACTTCCAGTCCAGGTGCCAGTAGTAAATGAAGTTACCTCAGGCAAGTCAACCTCCACGGTAGCGGTGTCTCCTGGTGCTGCTGTGTATGTCACAGTAGTGAAAACAGAGCCAGAAGTTTTTGTCACGGTTGTGGTAGGCACAGGGACGTCCTCAACAACCACAACAGTTCCGTTTTGAGTGAAAGTCGTAAGCAGAGTCGAGTTACCCGTCCAGGTGGCCGTGGTGTGTGAAGTAATCTCGGGCAAGTCAACTTCGACAGTGGCAGTATCGCCTGGAGAAGCAGTATAGGTAACAGTAGCCAAAACCGATCCAGAAGTCTTGGTGATGGTCGTGGTAGGAACTGGAATGTTCTCAACAACGACAATCGTGCCGTTTGCAGTGTACGAGGAAGACTCGGTGAAGTTGCCTGTCCAAGTAGCAGTTGTGAACGAGTAAGATGGAGGAACATCGATTTCCACTGTTGCTGTGTTTCCAGGAGAAGCAGTGAACGTCTTGGTGGTAAGCTCAGACCCACTGGTGTACGTGACAGTCGTAGTTGGCACTGGGATGTTCTCCACAATGATGACTGTGCCATTGGTAGTGAAAGTTGAAGATTCAGTGAAGTTACCTGTCCAAGTACCGGTGGTAAACGAAGTAACCTCAGGGTAGTCAACTTCCACTGTGGCTGTGTCACCGGGAGAGGCAGTATATGTGACAGTGGTGAAAATAGAGCCAGAAGTCTTTGTGATGGTCGTGGTAGGCACAGGAACATCCACAACGACAACGACAGTGCCATTCTGGGTGTAAGTAGACGACAAAGTCAGATTGCCAGTCCAGGTTTCAGTTGTGAATGAAGTCACCTCTGGCAAATCCACCTCAACAGTTGCAGTTTCACCCGGCAGTGCTGTGTGGGTGATTGTCTGCCATACTGACCCAGAAGTGTAAGTCACTGTGGTGGTAGGAACAGGGATGTTCTCAACAATGACAACAGTTCCGTTGACCGTGTACGAGAAAGACTCAGTGAAGGAGCCTGTCCAGGTATTGGTTGTGAAGGAAATCGAAGCAGGAACGTCAACCTCAACTGTGGCTGTCTGACCAGGAGAAGCAGTGTGAGTAATAGTTGTGATGGCCAGTCCACTGGTGTAAGTAACAGTTGTAGTTGGCACAGGCACATCAACAACAATCACCACTGTGCCGTTGGTCGTGTATGTGGTCAGCTCGGTGAAGTTTCCTGTCCATGTTCCAGTGGTGAACGAGGTCACTTCTGGGTAGTCGACTTCAACAGTGGCGGTCTCACCAGGTGCAGCGGTGTATGTCACAGTCGTGAACACAGACCCTGAGGTCTTCGTCACGGTGGTGGTAGGGACAGGAACGTCAGCAACCACAACGACCGTGCCGTTTTGTGTGAAAGTCGACAACGACGTGAAGTTGCCTGTCCAGGTCTCGGTGGTGTACAGAGTGACTTCAGGCAAGTCAACTTCAACAGTTGCAGTTTGTCCTGGTGGAGCAGTGTGAGTGACAGTGGTCCAGACCGAGCCGGAAGTGTATGTGACTGTTGTGGTTGGTACTGGAACATTCTCCACGATGACGATTGTTCCGTCAGTAGTGTATGATGACGACTCGGTGAAATTTCCAGTCCAGGTGGCAGTGGTGAACAGAATGGAAGCAGGAACATCGACCTCAACGGTTGCAGTCTGGCCAGGTGGGGCGGTATGCGTGATTGTGGTAATGGCTGATCCACTGGTGTATGTCACTGTAGTTGTAGGAACAGGAATGTTCTCCACGATGACAATTGTGCCGTTGGTGGTGAAAGTCAGAGACTCGGTGTAATTCCCAGTCCAAGTACCAGTGGTAAACGATGTAACTTCCGGATAGTCAACCACGACCGTTGCTGTGTCGCCAGGCGCGGCAGTGTAAGTGTATGTGGTGAAGACAGACCCAGAAGTCTTTGTCAAAGTAGTTGTAGGCACTGGAACGTCAACGACAACAACCACGGTTCCGTTTTGGGTGAATGTCGAAAGCAGAGTCGAGTTGCCCGTCCAAGTACCAGTAGTGAAAGAAGTCACCTCAGGTAAGTCCACCTCCACCGTTGCAGTCTCTCCAGGAGAAGCTGTATAAGTAACAGTTGCTAAAACCGACCCAGAAGTCTTGGTGATAGTGGTGGTTGGTACAGGAACATCAACAACCACGACAATTGTACCGTTGGTGGTGTATGAAGAGCTCTCGGTGAAGTTGCCCGTCCAGGTTCCCGTAGTGAAAGTAACAGACGCAGGAACGTCAACTTCAACGGTGGCTGTTCCACCTGGAGCGGCGGTGTATGTGACAGTAGAAATTGCAGAGCCTCCAGTCTTGGTCACTGTGGTAGTTGGCACAGGCTCATCCACAACAACGACAACAGTGCCGTCTGTGGTGAAAGTCGAGGTTTCAGTGTAATTTCCAGTCCAGGTACCCGTGGTGAAGGAAGTCACTTCGGGAACATCAACTTCGACGGTGGCCGTGTCACCAGGCGAGGCAGTGAATGTCTTGGTGGTGAAGATTGAGCCGGTCGATTTTGTGAGTGTAGTTGTAGGAACAGGAACATCAGCAACCACGATAACAGTACCATTTTGAGTGAAAGTCGACAACAGAGTGGAGTTTCCCGTCCATGTCTCGGTGGTGTATGAAGTAACCTCTGGAAGGTCAACT
Source organism: Sungouiella suratensis (assembly GCA_030566815.1). NCBI lineage: Eukaryota > Fungi > Ascomycota > Pichiomycetes > Serinales > Metschnikowiaceae > Sungouiella > Sungouiella suratensis. The sequence goes on along the minus strand of JAKUAV010000001.1, from coordinate 980,856 downwards.
TCAACGGTTGCAGTTTCACCAGGTGGAGCCGTATGTGTTACAGTGGTCAACACAGACCCAGAGGTCTTGGTCAAAGTGGTTGTAGGCACAGGAACGTTCTCCACGATCACAATCGTACCGTCAGTAGTGAACGAGGAACTCTCAGTATAGTTACCCGTCCAAGTGGCAGTAGTGAACGAAATCGAGGCAGGAACATCGACCTCAACAGTTGCAGTCTGGCCTGGTGGTGCTGTATGGGTAACAGTGGTGATCACCGAGCCACTGGTGTATGTCACAGTCGTAGTTGGCACTGGGATATTCTCCACAATGACCACAGTTCCGTTGGTGGTGAAGGTCGAGGATTCCGTAAAGTTACCTGTCCACGTACCAGTAGTAAACGATGTGACTTCTGGGTAGTCGACTTCCACCGTGGCAGTTCCTCCTGGAGAGGCAGTGTATGTCACAGTTGTGAACACTGACCCAGAGGTTCTCGTCAAGGTGGTAGTTGGCACAGGCACATCGACAACCACCACCACAGTACCATTAGTAGTGTAAGTAGAGGACAGCGTCGAGTTCCCGGTCCATGTGGCAGTAGTGAAAGAAGTCACCTCAGGTAAGTCAACTTCGACAGTGGCAGTCTCGCCCGGCGACACAGAGTGGGTCACCGTAGTCAAGACTGAACCAGAAGTTTTGGTGATCGTGGTGGTTGGCACCGGAACATCAACGACAACCACAATTGTGCCGTCGGTCGTGTATGAGGAGGATTCGGTGTAGTTACCAGTCCAAGTAGCGGTGGTGAACGAGTAGGATGGAGGAACATCCACTTCGACGGTAGCAGTTTCTCCAGGAGAAGCACTGATGGTCTTGGTGGTGATGACAGACCCTCCAGTCTTCGTCACCGTGGTTGTTGGCACAGGAACATTGTCCACGACCACAATTGTGCCGTTGGCAGTGAAAGTCAGCGTCGTTGTGAAGTTTCCTGTCCAGGTACCCGTAGTGAACGAAGTGACCTCTGGAACATCCACTTCCACGGTGGCTGTGTTGCCCGGAGAAGCCGTGAATGTCTTTGTGGTGAAAACAGAGCCGGTGGATCTGGTCAAGGTGGTTGTAGGAACAGGAACATCCACTACCACAACGACAGTGCCGTTCTGCGTGAATGTCGACAACAGCGTGGAATTGCCTGTCCAGGTGGCCGTAGTCAAGGAAGTAACCTCAGGTAAATCGACCTCAACAGTGGCGGTTTGGCCAGGCGGAGCGGTATGTGTCACAGTGGTCAAGACAGACCCGGAAGTCTTGGAGATTGTTGTGGTTGGAACAGGAACATTCTCAACAATGACAATCGTCCCATCTGTGGTGTAAGACGAGGACTCGGTGAAGTTGCCTGTCCAAGTGACAGTGGAGAAACTGATGGACGCAGGAACGTCGACTTCAACGGTGGCAGTGTCACCTGGAGGAGCCGTGTGTGTGATTGTGGTGATGACAGATCCTCCGGTCTTGGTCACGGTGGTTGTGGGCACAGGAACATCGACCACGACCACAACAGTACCATTAGTAGTGTATGTGGTCAGCTCGGTGAAGTTCCCGGTCCATGTGCCTGTTGTAAACGAAGTAACCTCGGGTAAGTCCACCTCGACTGTGGCTGTTTCACCAGGAGACGCAGAATGGGTGATGGTCTGCCACACAGAGCCGTAAGTCCTGGTGTATGTGGTTGTAGGCACAGGAACGTCCACAACAACGACCACAGTTCCGTTTTGAGTGAAAGTCGAGAGCAGAGTCGTGCTGCCTGTCCAGGTGGCAGTAGTGAACAGAGTCACTTCTGGAAGGTCAACCTCCACGGTAGCAGTTTGGCCAGGGGAAGCTGTGTGAGTAATTGTGGTCAAAACAGATCCAGAAGTCCTTGTCAAAGTAGTTGTTGGCACTGGAACATCGACAACTATCACCACAGTTCCGTTGGTGGTGAAAGTGGAAGATTGCGTGGAGTTTCCTGTCCAGGTAGCAGTGGTGAAGGAAGTAACTTCAGGTAAGTCAACCTCCACGGTAGCAGTCTGGCCGGGAGACACAGTATGGGTGATAGTCTGCAAGACGGACCCAGAAGTTTTCGTGATGGTGGTGGTGGGAATAGGAACATCCACCACAACCACCACTGTGCCGTTGGTGGTGTACAAAGAAGTCTCGGTGATACTTCCAGTCCATGTTCCAGTGGTGAAAGACGTCACCTGAGGCAAGTCAACTTCCACGGTGGCAGTCTCGCCTGGAGAGGCAGAGTGGGTGATAGTTTGAAGCACTGACCCGTATGTTCTCGTGTAGGTGGTAGTAGGCACTGGAACATCCACTATCACCACAATTGTGCCGTTTCTGGTGGACGTGGACAACAGTGTGGTGCTGCCTGTCCAGGTGCCAGTAGTGTAGGTTGTAACTTCTGGAAGATCGACTTCCACAGTGGCGGTTTGACCAGGAGAAGCGGAATGGGTGATTGTCTGCAAAACAGATCCTGAAGTTCTTGTCAAGGTCGTGGTTGGAACAGGGACATCCACAATGACCACAATTGTTCCGTCCTGCGTCGAAGTCGAAAGCAGAGTCGAGTTACCCGTCCAGGTAGCAGTGGTGTAAGTAGTCACCTCAGGCAAGTCCACTTCAACGGTGGCAGTTTGGCCAGGCAGAGCCGAGTGGGTGATTGTCTGCAAGACAGTTCCGGACGTTCTGGTGAAGGTTGTAGTGGGCACAGGAACATCGGCGACAATCACCACAGTGCCATTTGTGGTGGCAGAGGACAACAGCGTCGAGTTGCCTGTCCATGTGGCAGTGGTATAAGAAGTGATGTATGGAACATCCACCTCAACCGTTGCAGTCTGGCCTGGAGGTGCAGTGTGGGTCGTGGTCAGCACAGAAGACACCCCGCCGGTCTTTGTGATAGTGGTAGTAGGCACAGGAACGTCCACCACAATGACAACGGTTCCGTCGGTGGTGTATGACGTCAGCAGCGTGGTGTTGCCCGTCCAGGTGGCAGTGGTGAAGGTGACAGAGGCAGGAACGTCGATTTCCACGACCGCAGTGCCGCCTGGAGCAGCGGTATGTGTGGTGGTGGAGATCACTGAGCCCGAGGTGACAATGGTGGTTCTGGTGGGCACAGGAACATTGATCAGCTCGATGATGGTTCCGTTGACGGTCAACAAGCTGGTCAGAGTGGTGTTGCCTGTCCACGTGACCACGGTAGTTGAAGACGAGAAGGGAACATCGACCTCGACGACTGCTGTACCGCCTGGAGTGGTGGTGGTGGTCTTGGTGACAAAGATAGACCCAGAAGTGACGGTCGTGGTTCTGGTAGGTACAGGAACGTTGATGGACTCGATCAAAGTACCGTTGACAGTCAAGGTCTGTGTCTGGGTGTTTCCATTGGTCCACGTGACTGTGGTTGTGCTGGAGGAGTACGGAACGTCAACTTCAACAACTGCAGTTCCACCGGGAGCAGCAGAAGAGGTCTTGACCACAGGAACAGAGCCAGTGGTGACAGTAGTAGTTCTGGTTGGCACAGGAACGTTGATCAGTTCAATCAAGGTTCCGTTCACAGTCAAGGTCTGGGTCTGCGTGTTTGCGTTTGTCCAGGTGACCACAGTCGTGGAGGAAGAGTAAGGCACGTCAACTTCCACGACGGCAGTTCCACCGGGAGCAGCAGAAGAGGTCTTGATGCCAGATGCAGAACCAGTCACAGTGGTCGTTCTGGTTGGAACAGGCACATTGATCAGCTGGATCACAGTTCCGTTGACAGTGATATAGGTGGTCTGGGAGTTCCCGTTCGTCCAGGTGACCGTGGTGGTGCTTGACGAATAAGGAACATCCACTTCCACCACAGCAGTTCCACCTGGCGCAGCAGTCAGGGTCTTCACCCCAGCAGTAGACCCAGTCACAGTGGTGGTTCTTGTGGGAACTGGAACATTAATGGACTGGATGATGGTGCCGTCAACTGTCACCAAGGTAGTCTGGGAGTTGGCGTTGGTCCAGGTGACCGTGGTGGTGCTTGACGAATAAGGTACATCCACCTCGACGACAGCCGTACCTCCAGGTGCGGCAGTCAGGGTTTTGATCCCAGCAGTAGATCCAGTGACTGTTGTAGTTCTCGTAGGCACAGGAACGTTGATGGACTGGATAATTGTGCCGTCCACAGTGACATAAGTGGTCTGTGTTCCTGCTGCTGTCCACGTGACGACAGTAGTGGAAGACGAATATGGAACGTCAACTTCAACCACAGCCGTGCCTCCAGGTGCAGCAGTACTGGTTTTGATGCCAGAAGTAGAGCCAGTTATGGTGGTAGTTCTGGTTGGCACTGGAACGTTGATCAGCTGGATGACAGTGCCGTCTTTGGTCACATACGTCGTCTGTGTGTTTGCATTCGACCACGTGACAACAGTCGTCAGAGAAGAGTACGGAACGTCAATCTCCACCACTGCAGTTCCTCCAGGTGCAGCCGAGGTTGTTCTGGTTGCACCCACAGTGCCGGTGGTGACCACGGTGGTTCTTGTAGGCACAGGAACGTTGATGGACTCAATGACCGTGCCGCCCACAGTGACATACGTGGTTTGCGTGTTGGCGTTCGACCAGGTCACCACGGTTGTACTGGAGGAATATGGAACATCCACCTCAACAACAGCCGTGCCTCCAGGAGCAGCCGTCAGCGTCTTGATACCTGCAGTGCTGCCAGTGACAGTGATGGTTCTGGTAGGAACAGGCACATTGATCGACTGGATGACAGTTCCGCCAGTGGTGATGTAGACTGTTTGTGTTCCTGCAGCTGTCCATGTCACCACTGTAGTTGAAGAAGAGTAAGGCACGTCAACTTCGACAACAGCAGTTCCGCCAGGTGCGGCAGTCAGAGTCTTGATCCCAGCAGTAGACCCAGTCACAGTCGTTGTTCTCGTGGGAACAGGAACATTAATGGACTGGATGATAGTGCCGTCAATGGTCACTAGCGTGGTCTGGGACCCTGCGTTTGTCCACGTGACTGTGGTAGTCAGAGAAGAGTACGGCACGTCAACTTCAACTACGGCTGTTCCTCCCGGAGCAGCAGTGCTGGTTTTAATGCCAGAAGTAGAACCAGTAATAGTGGTTGTTCTGGTGGGTACAGGAACATTGACCGACTGCACCACCGTACCACCCGAGGTGATCAAGGTGGTCAGCGAGCCGCCATTGGTCCACGTGACCGTCGTGCTGGTGGTGGTGTAAGGAACATCAACTTCAACCAAGGCTGTCCCGCCAATCAGCGTGGTGTATGTCTTGGTCACCAAAGATGTGCCAGTGTACACTGTAGTGGTGCGCGTAGGAATGGGAACCGCTACATCCTGCACCACAGTGCCGCCAGAAGTGTATGTTCTCAAGCTGGTGGTCAGGCCTGTCCATGTGGAGGTGACTGTTGTGCTCAGCTGGGGCACCTCGATGATCACCACGCGGACTCCGCTCGAATCGGTCAGCGACAGTGTGCCTGTGGTCAGCTGGGTCCAGGTGGAGGTGGTGCTGGTGATGGACCGCGGAACAATGATCTGGATGGTGTCGGTGCTGACGCCCGTGGCCGTGCTGACCGTGGGCGCCACAATGGTGTCGTCGGTGATGGTGGTGAACGCCAACGCCTTGGTGGATCCGGTGTACGTGGGGTCGGTGTTGGTGTATGGCGAAAAGCCCCTGGTGTACAGCTGTGCTGCGAAACACGACGTGGCCGACTGGTCGTACTTCATGTACACGCCGAACCGACTGTAGATGGTGTACGCGGAGATGTACGGTCTGTAGCCAGCAGGCATGTTGGTGTATGTGGCGGTGACCACAGTGGAGCTACACGTATAGGTAATGGAGCCGCTGCTGACGGTGGACAACGCCTGCTTTGGGAAGTACCAGTCGTTGATGTCCTTGGTGAAGTACGCGCCGACGTTGGAGCAGTCGAAGTATCCGTATCCAGGCTGCAGTGTCATGGTGAGCGTGCCGGACGTGGTGGCTGTACGGCAGATGGGTCCGAGGTAGTTGTTCTGACTTCTGTACGACTTGACGAAGTATCTCAGCGAAACGGCTCCGCGGTCCGCCACTCCGTTGAAGTAGTAGGCTCCCGCAGTGAAGGTCACGCTCGTGGAGATCTGGTTGGTGCCGTCATTCCAAGTCACGGTGTTGGCACCGGCGACCCAATGGGCGGCGGCGTCCAAGTCAATGGCGGTGTACGAGCCGCCTGCACCGAATGTGATGGGCACAGAGAGCGTACCGGTGGCGGACCCGACAGTAGCAATTGATGCCAGCGCCGTACATGTGATCTGGGAGTACGACAACAAGTTCTCACCAGAGGCCCACGTACACGTCGCGTAGGTATTTGTGCCGTCGGTCAACAAGAAGGTGGACGCCGAGGACGTGAACTTGAAGACGTATGGCATGTTCAAGTAGAAGGTGTCGCCTGGATTGATCTTGGTGGAGTCCATGGTCCACGCCAAGGTGGCGGTCCATTGGACAGTTTCGGGCCACGAATTTTCCGTGGGACTTGTGATGGAGTTGATGGCGGTGAACACGCCGTTCACTTGCGCAGATAGAGCCGTGGAAATGTACCATAAGAATGGCACGATCCAGGAGATCTGCATTTTGGGGAGGGTACTTTTTCAAAGATTCGATAACAATCGAGCATCGGCGGGGACAGAACAATAAATATCGATGAGCCAGGGCATATTGTCAGCAGCGTCATTTCTCTGCACGTTTGCAACATCACTCGGGCGCCTCGCGTCTAAATAGGCTTCCACGCATGTGTTCTGGCACATAAATACGCACGCAAATTAAGATTTTGCTAGGTCACCACTCACTGGTGCATAACCAACCACAGAAAAATTTTAGGTTTGTCGAGACGCCAGATGGTCGGTGGTTTGTTCCGGCTCAGGCGAGGCTCGGTTATCGTGATCACTTACGAATTTTGCGAAATACTGCTGATTTGCTAAGGTCCTGTGTATTTGGGGGTTTCCCATTGCCTCTGCACAATACTGCGCGCTCCGCTGTTTACGACAAGGTCTCAGAAAATTTTCTAATTTCGTGCGTCTCGGGCGTGAGCCAACATTTTTACGGCCAAATTGCGCTGTCACTTGGGAAGGAATAGATCCATGAATAAAACTTGGTGGCGCTTTTTTCCAACACATTTGCCATATTTTCCACCCATTTTCCCTCGCTATACCCCAACTTCTTAGTCCCCCAGCCGTTCCCCAGTTAAACTCGAACCCTGTAAAATAAGGTTATGCATGCGCGCCTATAATGCAAAGCCCTCTCTGGTTTTTCCTGTCTGGCAACTGAGGCGTCCCACAAAGTACATGGAAATTTCCCACTGGCGAAACCTGCCCGCTTGGGCATTTGCGAGAGATTGTGGCTTGTGTGTGAGCCGAGCTTATCTTCAAAATTAGCTTTGGGTTTTGGAATTGGGTGGGTGCGAGATTTGCATAGGGTTAGTAAACTAAACTGAGATAAATGCTTGCTACGGGACTAAATAGTCTTGGATCCAGGGGGTTTTCCCACACTTTCTCCCCGGCTCACTTGCCACACACTCGATCTGTTGCGGAGATGTAAAGGCGATGTCATTTCGATTCCCTCTCGCCCTTTGCATGGCCAGCACCGCGGACTATTGCAATTATCCTGTGGTACGTATACGTCGGGGATAACGTGGCCGTGCAGAGAAGGCGTGAGATCCGGCCCGCAAATAGTGACAAATGGGGCAATAGCACATTCCGGAAACTAGCTTTGTGCCAGAGCGCCATGCACTGGTTCGGCAAATTTAGACTTTTCCTTGTGGTGGTGCAGGCTGTGCAGCAACACTTTTTCCCTGGTTATTTTTTTTTCGCACTGGTTATTCGCAGACTGTCAAAAGGGTTACACTGTTCTACTGGGGGCACACAACTCATAAGGGGAATTGACAAGGGGCAGTCACGGCGACCAGAAAAACTTATGTTGTTGGTCCAGGTTTAGTCGTTGGGGTGTTTTTCTATTTTATTGCTTTTTCACTTTTTATAGTAATCCGGCCACTCGTAAAATCGCCGATTCTTGTGTCCAGGCGCAAGTTTACGAGAAGCTTTTGGCCAGGGTTTCCAGGCGGGCACACCAACGACACCGATATTTTTTTGGATAATTTTTTACGGATATTTACTCTCGGCGTTAAGAAAAATGGCAATGTCCACTTTTTCCTCTTTGCTGACCCCAAAGTCTATTTTACTGATTCTCCTCTTTCTTGCACCCACTCTGATTGTACCACGAGGATCTTGTAAATTGCCGTATCCGTGATTGTCTGAAGATTGCCCCGCCGTTTTCCAAATGCAAGGAATCGCCGCTCTATGCACGCGCTGGGCTGTGAGATGCATGCAATGGTGTGTTCTTCATTTGTGCTCATGCACGGTGGGCTAAACGGGTTCTACCGAGTCAGTAATTTGCATGTGCAGCAACTGTGGAACCACAAAACGAATGGGATTTTCGGGCCAAACTAACAATGGTCGCCTTCAGAAAGCCAAGCAAGACCTCAAATAAGATTTAGCATTCGATTTTCGGCAACACTTACGCCCCGCTTTTTGTCCCTTTGGACCTTTGGCCTGGCCCTTTCCCGGGGCCTTTTTTACTCCACACTACATATTCACCTCATTAGCAACACATGCATGGATCTCTTTCACCACGGCGTTTTGCCAATCGGGAACCGCCTGTATGCGGTGCTAACTATCTGTTTGCCGGTGGCATGTGGAGATTCTGCCATCATTGATTGTCTTTTCATGCGGACCGTATGCATCGCATACTATGTGAGTGACAGACAAGGGAAAAGAAGATAATGTGTGGGGAAGGGCGCCAGAACGGAAGAGGAAATTGGATGCGATTACGAAAAGAAATGAGAATTTCAACTTTTCAGCTTTTGTTTCCTACTTCTTCTACCCACTTTTGACAGGGTCCTCCTCCTGCACTGTTAAGCCTAACATTCCACCCAGCAACTTAACGAGCCCTGGCCGAAACTGGATTACCGACCAATTCGAAGGGAAAACGTGTGTTTTGGGAACACTCTGAACCTACACTCCACCAAAAACTGTGTCTTTCTTGATCTCAAAACTTTTGTATTTCTGGAAAATTACCAACTACTACTTTCGCCTGGACCCTGGCCTCGTAAACGCGCTGCCTCGCAGTGCGCCGGCCACTGCTCGCTTCCATGCGTGGTTCGGCGTTTTCCGCTGTGCCTGGAGTTCCGTTTGGCGTGGTTAGGCACGCTGGAGCGCAACACCAGCCTCAAGGAGAAAAAGAAATTCAATTTCCCGCCGAAACAGAGGCACCGGCCAATCAAAACACAGAATTAGTACTGGCCGTCGATCACAGTAACCGCGTTCCCGCCCACGTAAACGTCGTCACCGCTGTGGATGGTCACTTTGCCTGCTCTGTTGAGTGCTGCACCTTGACTCAAGTAGGACACTCCAGAGTAGCCAAAGGAGTCGCGCAAAAAGGCCGCAGTGGCACCAGAGCCAGATCCGCATACGGGGTCTTCGTTGACGCCGTGGTATGGTGCAAATGTCCGTGTCTCATACCGGTTGTCCTGGTACTTCCCAATAACTTGGAACCCAGAAAGACCCAAGTTCTCAGAGACTTTCGAGATAGCCGCCCAGTCAGGCTTGAGCTCGGACACCTGCTGAGCACTCTCCACCATCACAGTCAACCACACGGGCCCGACATCGTAGATTGCAGCGTCCAAAACTTTCAAACCCAAAGATTTTGCAACCAGGCCCAATTCCTCGGGCGACAAGTCTGTTCTCTTGGCAGAGGGCAACTTGAACCGAATAGAGGGCACTTTGTCGTCTGAGACGTCTAGCTCGACCAACCCGGCCTCACACTGCTGGACGATCTTGCCGTTTTTCGGTGTGATTTTGCCAGCCTCCAAAAGAGCAAAGCACGTGCCCACAGTGGGGTGGCCGGCGAACGGCAACTCCTTTTCCAAGCTGTAGATTCTCACCTTGTAGTCTGCTTTTGGATCTGTGGGCGTTTCGACGAAAGTGGCCTCGGATAAGTTTGTCCATGCGGACATTTCGGACTTTTCGGTGTCCGACAACGAATCTGCGTCGAAAAACACAGCGACCGGGTTCCCCTTATACTTGACGGCGGTGAAAACGTCGACCTGCTTGAACTGTGGCATTTTGAGGTGGTTTGTGTGGAAAGATCAGTGGTAGTTGAAATTTATAAGACCAAGCCTGCAGTCAGATAAGATAAGGCGAAGAATGTAGGAAGGAAAGCCAATTGAAATGTGGACAGAAATCACAAACAGGAATGTTTTTTTTTCTTACTTTTGTTTTTTGGTATTTTCTGACTTTCTCAAGTTCAGATGTCTCCATCCAATTTATATTCTTGGTTTTGGTTGTGACTCAGAGTCTCATAATCGTGAATTTCCAGTTTTTGTGATTAGTCACAGATGTCAATTATTTTGGTGCGGAAAATATATGGCATTGATCCAGTGCGACATATTGGAGGCAGAAATCCTGGGGTGGGCCAAAAAGTGAATATGAAGAGCTCACCGAAAAATGTCCTCAGCACATTTTTTTTTCTTACTAATGTCCGTGACAAATGCAGACAATGGCCAGCGTCACACGGCCACCATCAAAATCTTAAAAAAATAATTACCCTTTTAATTCCGGCCCCAATGTTCGGCCCGACCAAACCGGCCCCATTGTGTATGTTAACTCCACCGCGAATTGGCCCTATGCGCACCGAAAAATAGGCAGAAAAAAGGCAGAAGAAAGGCCCTACGGCCGTAACGAGGCACCAAAGCTGGGGCGCACTGCACACTCCGGCGGCGTTAGCAGGGTCCACGCGGTCCCCAGTGCGCACCAGAATGCCCCATTCGGCCCTAAAACCGGACCCTGATTGTAAGCTTCCCATGCGCATACAAATGTCAGCAACAATTGACATATCAGATAACGAGGTATATAAAGCCGCACCAGACCAAGGTTTTGATTATCCATTCAGTTTTGGCATCTCAAGAGTTTCAGATAACTTGAACTCTATACCAATTTGCATACACCAAGACTTAAAGTCTCCATACTTTCAGTCTCCATACTTTCAGTTCACACTAATCCTCTATCATGGCTGACAAGGTTTCTGACAGCAGCAACAGAAGCAGCATGCAACAGGACGACGTGATCGACTTCAGAGGTCACCAACCACAGGAGGACCAGAACGTGGAGCAGTTGTCGAGAACCCAAACTTTGATCCGCAAGATGACCACGAGGATGTCTTTTTTCAACGAGAAGTTGTCCCACGACAGAAAACACTTGCTGCTCAAGTTTCTCATGGTGTACGCCATCATGGGGTTCTTCATCTTGGGCATTTTCTCCATCTACTGGGGGTCTATGTATAAGCGAGAATTCCGGTCGAAAAACTTGAGGATGTTGGTGGTGATTGAAGACGACACCACAGTCAATGGGATTGCTCCGGCTATAGGAGATGCCATGAAGACGGTTTTGGCCACCACTTCTGCGCAGTCTTTGGGCAAGTGGCTCATCCAGAACACCACGGAGTTCAACGAGGTTGCAAAATCACATGGCAACACCGTCTACGAGGAAATCCAGAGACAGGTGCACCACCAGGAGTACTGGGCGTCTATCTACGTTCCGCAGAACGCTTCTGCAAACTTGTACGAGGCCATTGTCACGGGAAACACAACCTACAACGTTCTGCTCAACTCGGTGGTCGCCTACTACGAGACTGGACGTGACTTCCTCAGTATGGCACAGTACGTCACCCCAAACGTCCAGAAAGTCCAGCTGATGTTCCTCAGACACCAGCAGAACATCACCACGGAGATCTTGCAGGGCGCCGACTACTCGGAAGTATTCGGGAACGAGAATTCGCTCTCGGTGGCTGCAACTCCGCTAGAATGGGTATTTGTGGATGGAAGACCCTTCAGAGACCCTGTTTTGGTTGCTCCTTCGCAGGTCGGGCTCATTTACATGATCATCATCACGTTCTTCGCATTCAACTTCTTCTCCGAGATCCACCAGAGCGTCGCCAAAATGGGCGTCAAGGTCGTCCACTTGGTCTTGTACAGACTCTTGTCCACGGTTGCAAACTTCTTTGTCATGAGTTTCTTCTACAGTTTGGTCACCTTGGCGTTCCAGGTCGACTTCACCCGGACGTTTGGCCACTCGGGCTTCTTGGTGTACTGGATGACCAACTTCTTGACCATGTGGGCGGTCGGAGCCATGAACGAGGCCATGGGAATGCTCTTGATCATGTACTACCCTCCACTAGTCGGTTTCTGGATGTTGTTCTGGGTGATCATTAACATTTCGCCCACCTTCACGCCGTTGGCACTCAGCCCGAAGTTCTTCAGGTACGGTTACGCCATGCCCATCCATGCTTCATACGAGATCACCAAGGTCATCTTCTTCGACACATACAAGGGCGCCTTGGGCCGGAACTACGGCATTTTGGTGGCCTGGGTTGTCTTGGCCAGCATTTTCTTGATCTTGGTGTTCAAGAAATTCGGGAAAACCATGGGTCAGAGGGCAGCAGCACAGAGGGCCCAGATCGAGAAGGAGTTGAATGAGAAGAGAACCAGAGACGAGGAGGAGACGGTGGACTTCAGCCAGTGAGCCAAAAAAAACTAAAAAAAAAAAAGGAAAAAAAACTAAGAAAAGATAAATCTTTTTGAAATCAATTGTGGACTCGATTTCTATTTTTTGATTTCCATTTTTGTTCGTCAACTTACTATCACAATTTATAGATTAATAATAACATTTTTGTTCGTCAACTTACTATCACAATTTATAGATTAATAATAATGAGACACAGAAATTCGCAGCACTATTTTTTTTTAGTTGGCTCCATACTATGTGGTCCTGCACACAACACGTCTGGTATTTACCAAGGTGGATCGATGTTTTGGTGATCTGATAATTTACACGAGAGAAAACCCGTCCACAACAACAAACGAGACTTCAACAGGAGGAAACCAACACTCATCTTAATTTCAGTTCCACCCTTTTTTGCTAATTTTCACTTGCTTTCCCCACCGAAATCATGTCCAATCCGCCTAAGGAAGACATCAGAGGACAGCTCTCGGATATCCAGCGGAAACTCTTCCGAAACAACAAGGACAGGTCCCAAAAGTCCATTGTGCCGCCTGAGGGCACCAAGCCGGTGCGAACGCCGGTCGCGGGGGCCTCGTCGTCGCTCAACAAGAAGCCTTCCAATTCTCAATTGGAAAAATCACAACACGCCCCGAAAAACGGGTTGTTGGTGCCGCACACAGCACAGCTGATGGGCCCAGAGCTGAAGGGCGGCGACATGTCGTTCATGGTCGACTTGAGCGAGAACTTGCTCTTCGAGGCGAGGAAATGGCGGGCAGAAAACTCAAAATTGAAGACGAAATTGAAGGCGCTGTACGACGAGATCGCGCAGTACAAATCGGAGATCGTCTCGCTCACAAATTCGAAACTGCTTGCGTCAAACCAGGAGCTGACTTTGAAGGACAAAAACTGGGAGTTGGAGACGAACGTGTCGGTGTTGAATGAGCAGTTGGAACTGCTCAGATTGGCCAACGAGAAGTTGGTGAAACTGCACAACGAGACAACCCTCCGTGTCCTGTCTCTCCAGAGGGACAACGACGAGTTGCAATTGAAGGCGCTGGAGTTGTCGCTGGACTTGCACCAGGTCCAGGATCTGTACAACAGAGAAGTATCTGAATTCAACGTGAGAATCGAGCACTTGAACGACGAGAACGACGAGTTGCACCAGAAGGTGTCGGAGTTGAATGCGGCACTTGCAAACCCAGCGAAAAACTCGCCTGAGAACGAAAAGTTCGCCAATTTGGACTCACCCATAGATACCACCACAGACGAGCCTCAGGACCTCGACAGCATCTTGCAGGAGACTTCCGAGACGCCCAGACAAGTGGACATTGACCCTACGAACTCGGATTTGATGGTCGAGACGCTCAAGGCCAACTTGGAGCACTCCAACAAGACAATCTCCAAACTCAGAGCAGCACTTGTAAAGTTGAAGCTCGACAGCCCTGCGAAGGAGATTGGCGGTAAAACGCCCAAGGCATTGAAAGTGAGCAAGCACAGGGACTTTGCGCCGCCCGCAGAGCGTGTGTCGACGTACTTCTCCCCATCGAAGAGAAACTCCAAGTTTATCATTTTGAACGACGAAGAGCAAGACAAATCCACCAACTCTAGCCCCTGGCCGCAGGAAGAGCAGTGGGAGGATTTTATTGGCGGAGACATTGGCACTACGCCCTCGAAACCGGCCCGCCGAGTGGTTGACGACATTGAGGATGTGAAAAGCGTCAGTCTGAAGACTTCGAGCGAGAAAAACACCACCAACACTTCATACTTGCCCGATTCGGACTTTTCCGAGGACGAGACCACGTCTGCAATCAGAAATAAGCGCAGGGTCCTTCTGCACGAGCTTCTGCGTGCTGCTGGGCCAATCACCGAGGAGCAAGTCAGAGAATATGCGGAAAGCAACAACTTGGTCTTGCTTCCGCTGGACACATACGCCAAGCTCGAGTATAACGACGTGACGGAGATCCCATTGGACAGACTCATCAGTGTGGTAGGTGACAAGGGCTTCGTGATGCTCAGCAAACAGGAGCACGACGACTTGATCGATGAACAAAACATGCAAGAGAAGCTCAAGGCGAGCGGGTTGGTGACCATTCCTTCGAATGAGCTCGAACAAATCAAGGCAAAGAGCGCAAAGTTCGACAAGCCAGACTACTCGTATCTTTCTGAGAAGTTGCAGGCCACAGGGTACGAGCCCGTCGAAAGCGAGTATTTGAAATCACTCAAGGACAGCGAGGCCAAGTACCAGACGCCCTCTGAGTCGTATTTGCGCACGAAATGCGCTGCTGCGAGTTTGCATCCACTTTCTGAGTCAGATTTCTCCAAATTCAAGACTCTTGAGACTGACCACGAGAAACCGTCAAAAGAGTACCTCACAGCCAAAGCCAATGAGCTTGGTCTAATCTTGTCTTCCTCAAAACTCTATGACGAGTTGGTGGAGAAGGCCAACAACCCATCCTTGGGCCACATCACCGAAAAAGGTGAGTCTATGGGATACACAGTGATACCCAAGGAAGAACATGCCCAACTTGTCAAGCCAGACATCGATTCGATCTCTGCGCATGCTCAGAAGTTGAAATACGCAATTATACCCTCCTCCGAACACGAATCCTTACGTTCTTTGGCCAATAAACCCACCCTAGAGCATTTGGCAGAAAAGCTGAAGGTGCATGGCCACAAATTGTTATCTCAAGCCGAGTATGAGCAATTAGCGAAGCCTTCACTTGAAGATTTGCAAAAGAGATCCACCGAGCTCGACCACAAGTTGGTAAGTGTGGCTGAATTCGCCGAGTTGAGCAAATTGGCGCAATCTCCAAGTATCGACCATATCAGGGAGAAAGCCAAGGGTCATAAGGTCATTCCCGATGAGGAGTACACCAAGCTTCAGCGCCTCGCAACATCCCCAACGCTTTCAGAGGTTCAGAAACACGCCGAGAAGCACAATCTCGTGACACTTGGCTCGTCGGAGTACACCGACCTTTACAACCAAGCAAACGACCCCAGCACTGAGCATTTGGCGCTGAAGGCGGCAGAGAAGTCGCTTGAGGTAGTCAAGAAGTCGGAATATGACACTTTGAAAGCCCTTGCCGAGAATCCCGAGCTCGAGCACATCAAAACTAAGGCTAGCGATAAAGGGTACACTGTGTTGTCAAATGAAGATCTCGAGAAGCAGAAATCGGAGTCTGATAAGCAACAGAGTGAGCTCAAACAGCACAAAGAGCAACTCAAGGAGCTTCAGGCACTGGTTCACACACCATCAGTTGAGTACTTACGTGAAAAGGCCCAGGAACAGAAATTACAATTGCTCCTGGCCGAAGAGCACCAGGCACTTCTTGCTAATGCTGAAACTCCACTGGTTGAGCATTTGAAACTGAAGGCTGCTGCACACGACCATGTGATCCTCTCCAAATCGGACTTGCTGAAGTTGGAGGAGCCACAATTGGATGACTTGAAAGCCCACGCTGCGAAACACGAACAGTCCATTATTCCACTCGCTGACTTGGACTTACTCAAAAGACAAGCCAGTGAGCCAACGGTGGAGGAACTCGCAGAAAAAGCAGAGAAACTTGATCAGAAATTGGTGGGCAAGTCGGAGCTCGAGAAATTGCAGAAATCCGCAGATGAGCCCGAGCTTGACCACATGAAAGCCGTTTCTTCCAAACTCGGATACTCCATTGTTGCCGACAAAGACTTGAGTGAGTTGAAAACCTTGGCTCACGAGCCATCCGTGAACCACATCAGTGCTAAAGCTGCTTCTCTTGGCATGGCTGCGATTTCAATCAAGGAACACAAGAAATTGGTGGCCTTAGCTGAAACCCCAGACATCCAGCACCTCACGCAGAAGGCAGCCACGCATAAGCATCTCGTTGTTCCTCAAGAGAATTACAATGAACTCAAAACTTTGGCTGAAAAGCCCTCGGTGGACCATTTACGTGAGAAGGCGAAGAACTTGGGTCATGTCCTCATTTCCGATGAAGACCATCAAAATCCATCTGCACAGTACTTGGAAGAGAAAGCCAAGGCCCAAAATCTCGTTTTGCTTTCCTCCGATGATCACAAATCCTTGAAAGCACAAGTTGAATCACCTTCAGAGGAACATATCCGTGAAAAGGCATCCGGCTTGAAATTGGCAGTGATTCCAGAAACTGAACATGAATCTTTGCTCAAATTCAGGGACCTGCCTTCAGTTGAGCATATCACCAAATTTGCTAAGTCGAACGGTCTTGTTGCCGTCCCAGAGACCGAGTATGAAACTCTCAAAAAGGAAGCTAACTCGCCTTCCGAGAAGAGCGTCATTGCCAAAGCTTTGGGATTGGGACTCACCGCAGTTGCAGCCTCGGAATTTGCTCTGTTGAAGAGATTGGCCACCAAACCTACCATTCTGGAAATCTCTCTGGCCGCAAAAAGCAACCATCACATTGTGGTGCCAGTCTCGGATTACGACAGTATGAAGAAGTTGGCATACAGTCCTTCTGTGGACGATGTCAAGGCGCAAAGCGAGAAATTGAACTATGTTGCTGTTCCAAAGTCTGAGTATGACGCCACCACGAAACTTGCCAATGAGCCGGACCTCGAGCACATTGTCAGTGCTGCCAAGAAACACGGAAGCGTGGTTATTCCAAAGTCAGAGTACGAAGCAACTTCAAAACTCGCCAACGACCCATCTGTGGAGCACTTGACAACACAGGCCTCGAAATTGGGCTATGGAGTCAAACCAAAGAAGGAACTCGAGGATTTGGAGAAGCTCGCACATTCTCCATCGGCTGAGCATGTTAAATTAGTGGCTGGCAAGATCAACCATACCATTGTCCCCGATGAAGAATTCAAGAGCTTGAAGTCCTTGGCCGAACAGCCACTGCTTGAGCATTTGCAAAAATCTGCCAAAAGTCACGGGCATGTGGTCACTCCATCAGAGGAGCTTGAGCAGCTCAGAAAATTGGCTAACTCTCCAGATCTCGAGCACATCAGGGCCAAGGCTGGTTCTTATGACCATGTGATCATTCCCGTGGAAGAACACAAGACTCTCACAGGTCTCGCCCATACTCCAGACATTCAGCGTATACAGAAAGTGGCCAAGACACACAATCTCCGGACAATCGACGAGAAGGAACTTGAGAACCTCCACGGATTGGCCAACTCTCCAGACTTGACTCACGTGAAGAAACACGCTGAGAAGTTGGGCCACGAAACAATCGAAAAGGCCGAATTGCTCAAGTTGAAGAGAACGGTTGAAGATCCTACGCTCGATTTCCTCACTCACCACGTTGCCTCTCATGGATATGTGGCCATTCCAACTGCCGAATTGGACAACCATCTCAAATTGGAGGAAAGAGCCAAAAACATGAAACTCGTGCCTGAAGAAGAGTACGAGAGATTGACTCACATTTCTGAAGAGCCACTGCTCGACTTTTTGAAGGAGAAGGCTGCACAATACGACTCTGAGATTGTTGAGCTGAAGGAATTGCAAGAGTTGAAGCAGGTTTCCACAAAGCCAAGCGTCGATTTCTTGACCAAAAGTGCAGACTCTCAGGGGTTCAAGTTGGTGCAGCAGCAAGAGTATGAAGCGTTGGCTGCAACTTCTGAGAATCCATCAGACGATTTCTTGACCAAACACGCAAACAGCAGAAAGTTGGCGGTGATTCCAGACTCCGAGTTGAACTCGCTCAGAAGTCGTCTTGAGAAACCAGATTTGGCCTACGTTAAGGAGAAGAGTATTTCTCACGGCCACTCGATTTTGCCGGAAACAGAGTACAAGTCTCTCTTGAGCCAGATCGAGAGTCCAGATGTTACCTACTTGGAAAAGAAAGCAGCAGAGAGGAACTTGAAGGTTGTGGCTGAAAAGGACTACAAGGATTTGCTCTCCACCGTCGAGTCTCCAGATATCGACTTCCTCGAGAAGAAAGCAGACGAAAAACAGCTCAAACTTGTGCCTGTGGCCGAACTCACTAAACTCACCGAAACTTTAGAAAGTCCAAGTGCTGATTACTTGAAGGAGAAGGCTTCAGCACAGAATTTCGCGCTCATCGACAATGCGGAGCTCGCAGCTTTGCAAGGCACAATTGCTGCGCCACCCCGGGACTTTTTGGAGAAGCACTCAACCTCTGCCGGCTTGGAACTCATTGACAGAGACAACCTCCAAGAACTTCAGGAGTACAAGAAGAAACTGGTATCTGAACTTGCATCTGAAAATGGCCAGGTTGCTGTCAGCGAGAGTGAGTACCGCGAATTGCAGGAATTGCAGGAGAAGGTTACGAAACCCTCGCTTAAATTCTTAGGCGAGCAGGCCAGCGCACTAGGGTGCATAGTGGTGTCCGAAAAGGAACATAATTCCATTTTGAAACTGTCGCAGGACCCATCGCTCGACCACATAACGGAAAAGGCCAAAGCACATGACCATGTTGTCATTCCACTTTCTGCTCACGAGAAGTTGATCGAACCTTTGGATCTGAAGATCAAGGAAGCTGGTCTAGTTGGAATTCCAAAGGAAGAACACGAGAAATTGTTGTCGCTGTTGGATTCGCCAGGCTTGGATTATCTTACCGAGAAAGCCGCACAACAGGACCATCTGTTGATCTCCACCAAAGACTTGCAATCATTGCAAACCAAAGCAGACGAGTCTCTCGAGTCCAGGGCCAGTGTTGCTGGCATGATTGTTGTGCCAAAAGCAGAGTACGACGATCTCCAGACCAAGAGTTCCCAATTGATAGATGTCCAAAAGAGAGTCGACCAACCTTCGTTGGATTACCTCACCGAGTCTGCCGACAAACACAGCCACCTTGTGGTGCCCCGTCTGGAATACGAGCTGCTCAAGAAGAGCCTGGAGGAGACCATCTTCGATAAGGCGTCCAGTTTGTCTATGATTGCGGTCCCTGTGGCTGAGTTCGATATTTTGAAGAAGAGCTCGGAGAAATCGCTAGAGAGCAGAGCCAAGGAAGCAAACAAGGTGTTGTGTGACCCTACGGAGCTCGAGCAATTGAGAAAGGAATCCACTGCTCCAAGTATAGACAAGATCACCGATGTTGCTGCAACAAACGGCCTCACTGTGATCGAATCCAAGGAGTTGGACCTTTTGAGAACGGAAGCACAGAAACCCTTGGAAACGAAAGCTGCTGCCGCGGGCGTGGCGTTGTTGCCTGTTGCTGAGTATAAGAAGCTCAAGGAGATTCTGGAGCACCCAAGTGCAGAGTTCATATCTGCCAGTGCTGCCCAGAATAACCAGGTTGTGGTGGACAAGAAACAATATGACGAGATGAAACAGAAGTTGGATGTTCCCCTCGAGGAGCAGGCCACGGAATCTGGCCTTGTTTTGCTTCCTGTCGCCGAGTTTGCAGACATGCACTCCAGAGCCAGAGAGCCTACAGTTGACCAATTGCAAGAACACGCCAGTGCTCTCGGCATGGGCGTCATTTCCACCGCTGAGCTCAATGACCTCAGGTCGAATGCCAGCAGAACTTTGAGCGACCATTTGCAAGGAACAAACTTGAAAACTGTGGATACAGAGGAGTACAACGCTTTGCTTCTCAAGGCCAACAAGCCTTCCATCGAGCACATCACCGCTGTGGCTGAGAAAAACGGCCTCACTGTGGTGCCTCAAGAGGAACTTGCCCTGCTCCAACAGAACGCATCTGAAACTTTGGAGAGCAAGGCGCAAACTCAAGGTTTGGTGTTGATCGATGCTGACGAGCTCAAGGAGTTACGTGAGCTGCACGAGAAGCCCTCCGAGTCACATTTGAAGGAGAAAGCATTGGCTGCAGGGCTCGCTGTTGTTGGTGTGAGCGAGTTGAGTGAGCTTCAGCATTACAGTCAAAAGGATATCGCTGAAGTTGCAAAGGAGAAGGGATACGTTGCCGTGGAGGAAACTCAACACCAGCAGCTTCTCTCTGACCTTGCAAGTGCACAAAAGAAAGCAATCTCTCTCGATGACTCTGAGGGATTGGATTTGGTCAAGGACAAGCTCAGAGACAAGGGCTTTGAGGTCATCTCCAAGGACAAGTACGCATTCATGACTTCATCATTGGAGACCGAGTCCACCGACAAGATCACCGAGGCTGCACATAAGAAGGGCTTGTTTGTCTTTGCCAAAGACCTGCCAACGCAAAATGACTTGGAGAGCATGGCCAACATTCTCGAGAACTCGGGCTACAATGTCACCGACAAGCACAACCTCCTGGCTGACTTTGCCGATGCCGAGGACTCGTTTGCTTTGAATTCCGAGGAGTTGACCAAGAGCGCTGAGAGATTGGGCATGGTCACTTTAGACAAGACGTCATACGATGAGTTGGTGGCCAAGTCCAGTGCGCCACAGGACCAAGAGACAATCGCGAAGGTCTGTGCTCCGCTCTCCTTATCGGTATTGCCAATTGCCGAGCTCACCAAACTCAAACAGAGCTTGGCCGAGAAGGACTCGGTGATACACAACTTGAAGAACACCCAGCCCGAGTCGAATGTCACCCAGGACTCCATCATCCAGAAACTGAGAGAGTTGGGGCTCATCACGCTCAGCAAGAACGAGTACCAGCAGCTCAAGGACCAGAAGACCGAGGAGTACGGCACAGTGGTGACCGAGAGCGATTTGAGAGCCAGAGCAAGCGACTTGGGACTCTCGGTGGTCAGTGCATCCGACTTGAACGCCTTGAAACGCTCCTCACTTGCATTTGACGACGAGAAGTTGTTCAGACAGGCCGCCAAGAAGTTCGGCTGGCTCTGTATTCCCGAGACAGCATTTGTGCCCACCACGGTGTCGAGACAACCCGAGCCAGACAAGGTGACGGTTGTGCCCACGTCCTACTACAACAAGTTGTACCAGAGTGACAGCTTGAACATCGAGAAGGTCACCGACGACATCTTCAGACAACACGCGCAAAAGAGAGGCTACGTGCCCGAGATTGCCGCAGCCGAGTTGAAGACTCCAATGGTTCCACCAGACGCAGATTTCGATTCTGTGGATCTCCTGCCTGTTTCTGTGGGCCGCGGAACACCAATCATGGCCTCCGGTGCTATTCCAAAGTCCCAGTCCATGAACTCGCACCTTTCTGCCCAGACAAAGCAGGGCAGTCTCTTGGACTCGCTCACCGGGTTGTCGATTGCAACGAACATCTCGTTCACAGACAAGACCATGATCCCCGCGATCACCCAGGTGGTCATTGGCGAGTACTTGTTCAAGTACTACAGGAAGTTGGGTCCGTTCAGTTCGATCTCTGCAGACCGTCACGAGCGATACTTCTGGGTGCATCCGTACTCGTTGACGCTCTACTGGCTGTCGCTGAACCCAGTGTTGGCCAACCCAGCAGACGTGAAAACCAAAGCTGTTTCCATCTTGAGCGTGGAGAGTGTGGACGACAACAACCCGCTCCCTACAGGCCTATACCACAAGTCCATTGTGATCCACTCGCAGTCCAAGACGGTCAAGTTCACGTGTCCAACCAGACAAAGACACAATGTTTGGTATAATGCATTGCGGTACTTGGTGAACCGGAGCATCAACGAGCTCGACTTTGGACGTGGAGCCAATGCCACTTACTCGGTGAAGTCCAACACCAACTTGGCTGAGGACGAGGACTTGGACAGCGTGCCAGACTTGAACTTCGAGGTGAGCACCAGACATGCATTCCCAAGGTCCTCGACGATTCTGCGCAGTCCGTCCAGTCGGTTTGGGTCAATCAAGAGAGCAGAGAAGTGAGGGAGAAAAAAGACATGAAGGAAAGAACGAAACACGGTCGAAGGTTTGAAAAATAATGAAAAAAAAAAAATTTCAAATAATCAGCAAGTGATGTAGCGCACAAACCTAGTTCAAATAAGCATAGGACATAAAAGTTCATGGGTCCAGTTACACTGACACACAGATTCCATCAAAATAATTACCAACACCCAATTTATACCCTTTCTCCTCTTTTCAATAACGCTCTTCCCCCTTTCTACACTTTCCTCTTCCAAAACAGTGGTATCATTGTATCATCACTACACACATTGTGAACTAAACAGCCTCAGCTCGCCCCCTTACTTCGCAGCCAACAACTGGGTGAACTCCTGGATGTCGATCTCGCCGTCGTTGTTGGTGTCGGCCTCCTTGATCATCTGGTCCACGTCAGCATCAGACAACTTCTCGCCAATTGAGGTCAAGACGTGTCTCAACTCAGCAGCACTGATCTTGCCATCTCCGTTTCTGTCAAACACCTTGAACGCCTCGGCGATCTCCGCCTCGGAATCCGTGTCCTTCATCTTTCTCGCCATCATCGTCAAAAACTCAGGGAAGTCAATGGAGCCGTCGGAGTTGATGTCAACTTCGTTGATCATATCGGTCAACTCAGACTCCGAAGGGTTCTGGCCCAACGATCTCATGACTGTGCCCAATTCCTTGGTGGTGATTTTTCCATCGCTGTCCTTGTCAAACAAGGAGAAAGCCTCCTTGAACTCGGCGATTTGCTCTTCTGATAACTTCTCGGCCTGGGTGTCAGTAGGGGGTCAATTGATCCAGGGAAGGAGGTGAAATTAGGGAAATCAATGAGTCGGCTTTTTGAATGGATTCGTGAAGTTCCCTGTTTTCCAATTTTATTCCTCCAAAAGCTGTAACATACCATTGTTGTAGTTTGTGATTGGGAAAAGTTTGCTGTTGACGTTTCGATTTGAGTCGCACTCGGTGACCCGTACTGCAGACAAGGTGGACACGGTGCTGCGCAAATGTATGACATGTGGGCCATGAGGCAAATTAATACACCGTCATATTAATTACATGGTGCAAGCCAGCACTTTCAATTTGATATAATTTATACCCAAACACATACACCCTCCTGACAATTTTTCCCCCATGACCCGTTGCTCTGAGTGTCTAGTGGTGGGCCACCGTGGTTTCAAGGCCAGGTATACTGAGAACACCATAACTGGGTTCACCAAATGCTTCGAGACCGGCGCAACCATGTTCGAAACAGACACATGGACCACCTTGGACGAGGTGTTGGTTATCTCGCACGACGTCAACACCAAAAGAATCTTCTGCGATGAGGACGGTAATGAGGCCGACTATAACATATTGCAGTCATACTACTCGCAGTTGAAGGATCTCCGCACAATCCAGTCTGGCGAGAGGATGTTGACGTTCAAAGGGTTGCTCACGTGGTTTGTCGAGTACGTCAAGCGTTACGGCGAGGACGACTCGGAGCACAGAATCATGCTTGACATCAAGAACGCAAACCCTCCAAAGATTTTGCAGCTTATCGTCCGGGACATGCTAGAAGTGCACGACGACTTGGCCTGGTGGTTCCCAAGGATCCAGCTCGGTGTGTGGAACTTAAGGTTTGTCAAGTACCTCAATCAGGATCTGTACTTCCAGGAGAAGTTGGGTGCTACTGTGCCCCAGAACGGGTACAGACAATTTGACGTTTTGCACATTTCGGGCAGCTGGCAGGACTCCATGACGTATTTGGCATACAACGAGTATCTTGCGGCAATCCGCAGCGAGAAGTTCAAGATTTTCGTCACTGGTGTCTCGTTGATCTACATCACCACCTGGTCCACGGATTTCGTCACGAAATTCTTACCGGCGGCGAAAAAGCAGGATCTCAAGTTGTTCACGTGGACCATCAACAACCTAGCACAACTAGAATACTTCTGCAATCTCTGCCACACGGCGCAGATCAGAGAGTACGGAGTGATCAGTGACTGGCCAGACAAGATGATCGACCACCTCAACGACATTGATGTTTCCAACGAGAAGGTCGAACACAAGCCTTTGATTTCCACACAGGAGGTCGCGATCCCTTGGTCGTTCAAGTTTTCTCATTGCTTGTTCCTGACATTCATGTACTTTGCAGGAGTGAGACTTGGTCTTGGAGACCACTCGCAGTTCTCCACACCTGTAGACCCACACGAGATCATCATGTTCAAAGCGAAATGGTTTCAGAAGGTCTTTGCGTTTCTACAGCACCAGGGAATTTTTTAGATATATAGAAGATGTCGGTACGCATATTGAGTGTTCAAGTGAGTAGACTCTACACTATGGGTCTGGTCTGGTCTGGTATATATGAGATGCGACCAACCCACTATCTAAATTGCAACTACACCATATCCGCTCCACCACTGCATTCATAATGTTCAGCTCGTTGCTACCCAAACCCAAACATGCTACACATGAGACCATACGTGTGATACTACCGACTGGCCAGTCGCACTCGGATGTGCTCATGCCTAAAGCCATAACATCAGCGCAGCCATCGCTACGACCAGAGGACCAGCTAGCGCTACTCAAAACCAGTGACAAACCGGAAGACTACTCGAGAACAATTGTCCAGATCACGGGAAATGCTGCTGCACTGCAAACGTCATATGAAGATACCATTCCCTTGAAGGAAAGGTACCCTAATCTCAAGCACCATTTCCCCAGGTACACATTGGCAAATTGCCCGGATGACAGTCTAGCCGAGTGCTTGGAGCAGACACGAGAGGTTATCAACAAATTGGTAGCACAGGCAAATGGAGAGGAGGAAAAGACTGAGGATGTCACCATGATGGAACTCACTCCAGATGGACTCACCGAGGAGAGAGGAAGAACAGTGGAAATTAGAAACTACCAGGAGGATCCGATGCTTCCTCCAAAGTTCAAGCTCAGAAAGAATCGACACAAGAACCCATCGCCGCCTCCTCCGATTCTCAAAGCTGCTCCAACGAAGCAGATTACCAAGGAGACCAAAGATTACTGGAAGATTCCATCAGCAGTGTCGAACTGGAAGAATAATCAGGGGTTTGCAATTTCTTTGGGGAAGAGAGTATCTGCGGCCAGCGGAGGAAGTATTGACTCTGGTGCTGCGCTCAATGTGGCCAAGTTCGGTGAATTGTCTCTGGCCTTGGAGGATGCAGATAAGCAAGCAAGGGAAGAGATTAGTATAAGAAACGAGCAGAGGAAAGCTGCAGCGCTCAAATTGCAAATGGAGAAGAAAGACCAGCTAGAGGCTCTCGTCAATAGGTCTAGGTCTGACTTAAAGAGGTCAGCTACTGGTGGCTACAATGCTAGCAAAAGATCTAGAAGAGACTAGTTAGTTTAAATGTATAGACGATTTACTTCTTATTCTTGCGTCCCTTGGCTCGAGCTTTGTCTCCGCCTTCATACAAAGATCTGTCGAACTCGCTCTGCGCAGTAGAGTTCACCCATTGTAAAACTCTCGTGACCTGGTTCTGGGCAACTTTGTCCGTCAATGTATCCTGCAATTGATCCTGGAGTTTGCCCAAGTCGGCGAGAGATCCTGTCTTTATGGTCTCCTCGGTGGTCTTCTGTCTCTTATTGGCAACATGCGCCGTGCGTCTGTGTGGACGCTTTCTGGTGGTGAGGTCCTCGTCGCTTTCCTCGCCCTCTGTTGAGGCGGGTGCACTTGTCTTGAGTTCCTCAATCTTAGAATTCACCGCAACGATGTGCAGTTCAATCTCTGTCTCTTCCTTGGGAAGCTTGTCGAGCCACAAAGCCTTTCTTCTTGCAGTGATGCTCGTGATGATCCCGTCTTTCACTCTGATCACTTCTTTCCGCAACTGCGACTCCCGCTTACCCCAAGGGTTGAGCCATTTGACGAGTCTCTCGATATCCTCTGCCTGATCGAGGTATCTCCACTGCGAGCCTGAAATAAGTGTCTCTGGAGACTCCTCAATGAACTTTCTCTGCATAGGAAGCAACTCGCTCACCTCAAACTCCTTTGGAATACCACCTACTTTGTCAATGACCTCCGTGGTGCCATTAACAGAGATGGAGTCTGCGCCAAATTGCACGTTGAATTTCTCCGCCCCCAGTACAAACGACTTGGGCAAATTCTTGAAGTTCATTGCCTTGAGAGAAGCACCTCCGTCTCCCGAATCGTTTGACTCGTCAGAAGCTTCTCCCTCAGCAGCATCATTGAGCTTGGATCTCTCAATTGCAGCCTGTTTGTTCATTGCCATGAGCTTGACCACAGTGTCTGAATCAACCTTGAGATTGGCCGCAACATCTGTCACTGCTGGGCCCTGAATCCAGAGTTTGCCCATAAGGTAGGTTTCCTCCTGAATTTCGTCCTTGTCGTCCTTATCGTCTTCAAGGTCATTTGTTTCTGCATCGGGTTCCTCATCTTCCTCCTCCTCTCTGTTGAAGTGAAGGTTTGGAAGACCATTGTTTTCAAACCACCAATATCTGTTATAGAAACGATCCTTACCCAAAAGTCTTATACGTTGACAGTCCATTTCGGTAAGCTTCATCTCCACAGATTTCTTGGCATCTCTCAATTCCTTGACTTTCTCGATGGCCTCGTCTCTCTCAGTCCAAAGTTTCTGAAACTCTTCGTCTTTCTCGGCGAGCAGCTTTTCTGCCTCGGACATCTCGTAGCCTTTAACATTGAGACGAGTCTTCCTCTTACTTGCGGCACTGGCATCTTTGGAATTACCTGAAGCTTCGACAAAGGCCTCGTGGATAGCGGTGTGGACTTTGTTTGCTGCATCGACCGCGCTTTTCAAATCCTTCAAGGTATCGAGTCTTGTCCTTCTCAAGGTAATACATGAATCAAGCGACTCGTCAATGTAACTTCTGACGAGCGAGCCATTCACCAAGAGAGTTGTCAAAATGTGAAGTGCCTGCAATCTCAAATTGATTCCCATGTTTTCGTAAAATTCATTGAGGACAGTGGAGGGAGTTGCTGGAGTGATCAGCTTGGGCGCGAGAGTCTTGTTGACCCTGTTGATAATTGACTGGTATTCTGGCACGTAGTCCACAATGGAAAGAGCGCCCAAAAGAATTGTTTGCCAATTGCCGTCTTTGAAGTTTCTTTTGCGAAGTCTTTCGTGCCATGGTGTACCTCTGTAGTTCATGACCGAGTGAGCGTTGTGCTCGGCATCCTCCTCTTCCTCTTCTTCTTCTTCTTCGTCCTCGTTTTCTGCTTCGGATTTCACCTCCTCATCTTCTTTTTTCACCTGCGACGTTCCGTTTTCAGACTCAGACTCGGACTTGATTTTCTGTCCATTAGATTGAGGCGACTTTGTACCATTTGCAGACTCATTATCGGAGGCATCATCCTCGCTCTTTAATGTCTTACTCTCATGCTCGCTATCTGACCCTCTCTCATCCTGCAACTCTTCCTCTTCACCCTTTGGCTTGCTGTCAATGAAGGAAAGTTCAGATGGCAAGTTCACTCTCAACCCGAAAATGTCATCAGTATCTGGATCGTACTTCTTTCCCGGTAAGTCGTTAGACACAATGCCACTAAGCACAGCGCACCAAATCTCGTCTAGCAATTCGCAGCGTCCCAAATTGTTGTACTGCTCAGCATTCCAACTCATGGCGATAATGAAATCATCAAAGGTGAAAGTGTCCAACTGCAAAATAGAGTGGTAGATATTGAGGAAAGCCCAGCACTCGAGAGCCTCTTGCACGCTATCGAGAGACTTGGAATGCAAAGTGGAGATGTATTCCTCATTTTCTGTGATTTTGGAGGCCAATTGTCCCGCAGCCTCTGTCTGACTAGAGTCTAACTCATTCCTAAGCTCTGCCACTTCATTGTTTAATGTTTCCAATGCATTTTCGTTAATCTGTTGAGCACTCTTTGGTAAAAGTAGCTCTGATGGCGTGGGCTTGGAGTTCTGGAGGTCAAACGTCAACTTCAAATCGTCGACAATTGTTCTCTTCGACGGCTGAAATGAAGACAAAGTCGCCTGGTCGTTTGCCTCGAGTTCCCTCAGCACCGCGTCGGGCAAATGATGAAGTGCAAATCTTTGTCTCGGATCATTCTTGTTTGAGAACTTCAAAGTCCCGTCATCCTCAAACGAATCGTCCAAATTACCTGCGGCAGCCGCTGCTTTGAGCGTGGCCTTCTTTTTAAGTGAAGTTCGTTGTTTCTTGCCCTTCGAGGGTTCTGGTGTCTCGGATCCTGCCTCTTGGTTCAACAATGCTGGATCGTCTTCATACAATATCTCTCCGCTTGGAGTAGACAGCTCGAAATGTTTCACCGAGTCCGGATACGTCTGTGGAATTCTGTACTTCTTGGCGTATTTTTCTTTCACCACCCAAGGCGCGCCGACTTTGTGCGACCTGGTCACTGTGAGTTTGATGAACGTCTTGATCAACCACTTTGTGAAATGGTTTCTGTCTCTGGTGATTTGCTGGTTTGTTGCAATAATCTGCTGGCCCTCATTCACCGTCAGCACAAGATATTTCGTGTCCGATGGATTGCTGTACTGGACCTTCTCTCTGATGATACCTTTCTGCTTGATGGTGGACATGTAAGTGGGCGTGCGGTCCTCGGGTTCCGGACCATTGTGATTGTTCGAGTTGGTGAAAATGGCCTTCTTGACGTAGATCTCCTCTCCAGGAAAGTAATCGTTCTTGAAAACCAGATACACTTTGTCCACCAATTGGTCCAACCTCGTGATCCTGTTGAACTGTAGGAATCGGAGGATATGCTCTCTGAGAGCCTCTGGGAAGTTCTTTTCCACATCCTTGATCTCCTTCTGCTCAGAACTGTGAGCCTCAAAGAATGTCAAGCAAGAGTTGCCTGTGATTTCACACACGAATTTCCGTCTGTGGTAGTAATCCATACGGACAAGATAGTCTTCGTAGGTTGTGAACCATTCTTTTGTCTCAGGAATGACATAAATCTCTGTGGACAAATCAGCTGGGATGGACGGGGGTCGGATTAACGTCACTTGTTTTCTTTTGTATAAGACCATTGTGTTTGAAATCGACTTGTCTCAGGTTTGGTAACAAGATCAGCTAATATGGAGAAATCTGATATGCTGGCGAAGATGAGTAGATTGATTGTCTTTGAAAAGTATTCCCCAAGTGTAGCAAATGAAAATTTGTTCCAAAGACTTGGTTTCGAAAATAAGAAAAAATAATAAAATAACAGGTGAAAGGGGAGACAGAGGAAAAAAATGCCGGTATGGCTAAGTGTATGCACTCGCATAATTCGGCCTCGCTTTCGATGATTTGGCTGCAACACTTGCGTAAACCGATCGCGTCTAAATTTATCTAGAATCTCGAATTTGAGGTGAGATTGGGGAGAAAGTGAAGGGTAATTTACGGAAAACTCAAATTCCTACAAAAGTTTTTGTTGCCGTATGTATATAGTGTACACTCATAAGCAACGCCATTCGTTCCAAGCGATCGTGCGGAAATATATCATATATTCGATTTGTGCGCGAACGGTCAATGTTTATAGGGTTTATTGTCACTGGTGCACGGGTGTTTGCGGTGGGACATACGGGTCCAGCTTGTGAGCAACACATGAGTGGCTGGCCCATATGGAGAAAAAATGAAAATACACCAAAAGGGAGAAATTTCAGCGAACTTGGTATTTCAAATCTGTGATCAACACAATTATCGATAAATCCTTAATCTTTTTCCCAAGTTCCCCATTGGTCAAGTGTGTTCTTCTGCTCGCTTACTTGGCCCGATGTAGAAATTTTGGCAGGTCAAGGGCGATCACCAGAGAGTTACCGGGATTTTGATAATTTTGCGATCAAGTCTTCACTGGCTTCAGTCACATGGACGTATAATTAGTGCCGGGCACACACGGCGGAAAAGTTTGCCGTTCTCAATATGCGAATTGCTATGGCTTGTCGTCGTCGGTCCCAATTAGGCAGCGATATCCGCAGTATACCATCTACTCTGACGTATGCCGGCAAGTTTCAACTGGAAGATATAAAAGACAGAGATCCCGTGGAAATCGCCAGAAAACATCTCAATTATTTACATTTCCCCACTCCATCATGTCTCCCGTTCCCGACACTTTCAAAGGTTTTGCCGTCGACACCAAGGAAAACTGGAACAAGCCAAAGTTGGTGTCTTATCAGCGTAAAGCGATCCAGCCAACTGATGTGGTGATCAAGAACATCTGTTGCGGACTTTGCGGCACCGACATCCACACCACGCAAGAGAACTGGGGCCCAATGAAGAGACCCGACTCGGTTGTGGGCCACGAGATCATCGGAACTGTCATTGCAGTTGGCGATGACGTCAAGTCCATCAAGGTCGGCGACAGGGTCGGAGTTGGTGCTGCTGCCAACTCCTGTGGTGACTGTGGCAGATGTTCGGATGACAACGAGCAGTACTGCAAGCACGGCGTGAGCACGTACAATGCTGTCGACTCGTTCTCGGACGATTATGTGACCCAGGGTGGATACTCATCGCACTCCATTGCCAATGAGCAGTTTGTGTTCCCTATCCCCGATGAGATCGACTCTGTCTCTGCTGCGCCATTGATGTGTGCTGGCTTGACTGTCTACTCTCCATTGGTGAGAAACATCGCTCACTTGAAGAAGAAGCCAGTCATTGCTGTCATTGGTATTGGTGGTTTGGGGCACTTGGCCCTTCAGTTCGCCAAAGCTTTGGGTGCTGAGGTGTACGCTTTCTCCAGAACTTCCAACAAGAAGCAGGAGGCCCTCGACTTCGGTGCCGACGAGTTTGTCGCTACCCAAGAAGCCGAAAACTGGGACGAGACATGCCACGACAAGTTCGACTTGATCTTGAACTGTGCCTCCAGAGTGGAAGGTTTTGTCTTGGACAAGTACTTGAGCTGCTTGAAAGTCGACGGCAGATTTGTCTCTGTTGGCTTGCCACCAGTCAAGGACAGCTTTGAGTTGAACCCATTCTCCTTCTTGAGCAATGGTGGTTCTTTTGGATCCTCTCTTTTGGGGTCCAAGACCGAGGCTTTGGACATGTTGAAGTTGGCGGCCGAAAAGGGCGTCAAGCCAATGGTTGAGGAGATCCCAATCAGTGAGACTGCTTGTGAGGAAGCATTAACGAGATGTAACGATGGAGATGTTAGATATAGATTCGTGTTCACGAACTACGAGGAGGCGTTTGCCTGAGTATAGAGTAATAGATTATTTATGGTGTGAGCAGGTCGTGGGAAAAGTCGGGTTGTTACTCAAAGAAATGAATTGCAATTGTGAATATCCTAGTCTGGACTTTTTTCTTTTTTTCAGAGAGTTTGTCTGTTTCTACTTTGGTTTCTGTCTTTTCATGTTAATGCTGCGAAAATGGCTGCAATGAGAAGATGTAAACCCCACGCCAAAATTCCATTTAAGTATGAACTCAAGCGAAAAGTACCACAAAACAACTAATTTGACAGACTTTTAATCTTCATAAACTTTTCACTCAATTTTTCTACCTCCATATTCAAATTTCCAGCAGTCTCCATTTCTCTACCTTGCCATGGGCTTGTCCTGCAGTGAGAGAGCAAAAAAATCTACAAATGAGAAGTCAATAGAGTAAGCTGCTTCCACAGTCAAATGCTTCTGCTCCACAAAACCTTGCTTCCCCGCCAGGGAGCGAGACTTCTTGCTGCTTCAGCTTCCAGAAACTTCCAGCAGGGTCTGCCGATCCTCAATAAGGAAGATATCACATCGCCGCTGGACTTGGCCAAAGAATCCAAGCTCCCTAAAGTCGAACATGACCTTAAGATCAACCCACGCCCGGCCAAGATGAAAAACCCATTCCTTTCAGACCACAAGATCGAAAATGATCCAACGTATAAGATGTCCGGCATCGCACAGAGTGTCGGCCAAGCAATCATCAAACTCTTCAACATCGACATGGATAAGTCCAGGGCTGGGCCGGTGGCTGGATCCTACTACTTTGGTGAGTGCAAAAAACAGGGCATGTTCTACCCAAATGAGCCACTTTCGGATACCGCCAAGTTCTACTACGAGACTTTGGGACTACCCCAAAGTTTTTCCCAGTGGTTTCAGATCACTGCTTTGCATTACTGGATTCTCTCTGTGAGAATGAGAGCCATGCCTTTCAAATACGGCAGAAACTATCAACAGAAGTTGGTGGACAGAATCTTTAGAGACATGGAATTGAGAATGTCTGGGGAGTTGGGGATCAGCTCAAACAGAATCATCGAGACATACTTGAAAGACTACCACACCCAGCTTTTGGGCTGTGTTTTGTCATACGACGAAGGGTTGATGACTGACGACATTACATTGGCTGCTGCAATCTGGAGAAACATTTTCAACGGTAACCCAAACGCAGACATGAGACATATCGAGTCTATGGTTGGTTACGTCAGACAACAGTTATATGTTCTCAACAAGATGAGCGACCGTGAGTTCGGGTTCGGCAAGTTCAAATTTGTGCCTCCAGACCAGGTTGTCAAGCCCTTGACCAAAGATCAAGAGCAAAAATTGAGACAGGCAGCCAAGGAAGACTTTGCCCTGAAGACTTTGCCCTCGCAGAGATCCAGTCTCTCCTTAGACGAGTAATGTACATAGTATGCTGAATGACAATATATATATTTGCGATATCAAAACTAAATCACGAAGAGACACCACATGTGTCTACCTGATAGGCAGAATGCAAAACTACCGATTTTGGCACTTACAACTTCGAAGGAGACCCGACAGTCCAGTCCTCACCGAAAGGAGCACGGATCATCACATTCATGATGGCGTAGTCATCACCCTCCTTAGCGTCTGGTGAGTTCTTGGAGCCCAACATGATGTCCTCGTAGAAGTGGAAACCAAAACGGTTGTAAATAGGAATATTGTTTGGAGACGAGCTCTCCAAGTATGCAATAGCCTGGGAGCCTGGAACGTCAATGTACTTGTTGAACATGTACTCGAAGATGAGTCTGACGTTACCCTTGCCACGAGCACTGGCCACAGAGCCCAAGTACACCAAGGTGTACACGTCTCTGTCCTTAAATCTGACATCGGTGGACAAGATTCTCTCGCAGGTGTCGTGCAAGAGAGGCAACATGCCCTTGAAGATCTTGTGGCGGCCTTCCTCGCCGGAAACCTCCCAGAGCTTATGGTAGCCAGCCTCCATCAAGTTGGCAAAGCTGTCCAAGCCATCGTGAACAGAGGATGGCAAAGACCAGATGGCGACAGTCTCGAACTCCTCAGCGGTCTCGCCGATTCCAAGACAGAGACCCTTGGCGATGTGCTGCTTGAGGTAACATTCGTAGACAGTGTAGTCGACTTTCTTCTTGTGGTCAGGATCAGAGACGTGGTTTGTCAATAATTTGGCCAAAGAGTCGGTTTCAAAAGACTTCAACAAAGTGACGGCGGCTTTGTGAACGTCAGCATTGGTCAAGACTTTGACTCTGGAAAAGTCCTTCTGATTATTTGCAACTGGTGTAGTAGACATTTTGGAGTTTTGGTAATTGGATGCGAAAGCGAAAGCTCAATTAGAAAGATAAGACAAATTTATATTGGTAGCTCAACTTAACGAACATATCCTTTTGGAACGACAAAGACTGAAAGATCTATTGTGATACAGGGAAATTTTCAAATATAAATATTGATTTCGAACAGGGTTCCAGTGCACAGCGTGATAGGGATGAATATATAATACAGGTGTGCATCGCGGGATAGAAGGTTGATGGCAGTGACAAGACCTAAAAAAGAAGGTGAAACCGGCCCGTTACCGCGGTATCGTGCGTGGTGCAGAACCCGCTTATCGACTCGCTCTAAGAAGCAAGTGCACACCAGGCCGCCATCTCCGCTCGCAGGGTTTGTACAGGTTAACGGTAGAGCTAGCCCGACGGAATCTCGCCGTGGCCCTGGGTGGGTACATAATTTTGGGATTATCCTTATTGGCCCTGGATTGCTTCAAACAGGGGGAAACTTCCAGATTTCTCAAATCATATATAAGCCTTTCCATTCTTCTCTCGTTGGCCGCAAATTCTGGCTCTACTTTTTTTTTCTCACATTTCTCACTCTTTTCGCACGGCTCTGGAATTCGTAAATTCTCCGCTCCCAAATTCCTTCTGGCCAGGATTGGCACCCATTACAAATACGACCCATTTTTCATATTTGCAAATTCTTTACAGTTCCAATATCCTACACTCCACGACTCTAGTTTCGTTGTGTCATTACTACTTCTTGCCCTTTTTCTTCTTCTTCTTGTTCTTGCTCGAACTGGCTGCTGGGGCTGCCTGTGGTGCAGGACTGGCCTCCACTGCTCCCTGATGACCTCCAGACTTCTTCTTTAATTCCTTCTTGGAAGGCTTGTAGTACGACCGGAGTTTGTAAGGCAACCATCTTTCCTTGTCCAAGTCTTTCTCTGCGTCAAAATCGCTTTCCGGCTTGAAGAACTTGTGCTTGGAGAACTTTGGCTTGTGTGCTTTCTTCTTGACCTTGTACTCTGGCTGCTTGACGGCCTTCTTGGTGCTTGCCACAACTGGAACGTACACCAACTTCTCGACATCAACATTCAACAAATCCTCGACTTCGGCGTCGGCCTCGAGCTCCTCAACGGGCAATAATCCGTCAGCGCTGGAGTTGAGCAAACTGCTCACGACATTGGAGGGCTTTGCAGAGCTTAACAGCTGAAGTAATTCTTTAGACTCTTCGTCGAAGTTCACCGTCAGAAGCTTCACAGCAACAGCAAGAACAAAGTCGTACAAACCCTCGTTGGACCTCAACTGCTCAGCACTGTAGCTCTTCAAGTTTGCGATCAATGCACTGTACAACTCGTTCAACTTCTTGGCGCTATTAGTGAGCTCGTACAATTCGATGAGCACTTTGAAGACACTTCCGTGCAAGGTCTCAGAGTTTGAGGCAAGCTCAAGGGCCACGATTCTCTCCAAGACCAATAAGGACTGTTCATATTTGCCAGTATTGGAGTTTGCAGCCACTAGAAGCAAGGATGCAGCAACAAGGATATCCGTGACCTCGTTCTTCTCTAGCTCAGAGTTTGCGTATTTCAACAATTTTCTGCTCACCGAAGAGTTCTGCTCGGCGTCTTCCAAGTCCTCGAATGTGATGTTCAACTTGAGGAGAACCTTGTACAACAAAAGTGTTCTGTCGCCCTTGGACTCCTCACCAAACTGCTTCACAAACCTGTTGCTTAAGTATGTGGATGTTTTGGACACCGTGTTTGCCTGATAGGACAAGAGCAAGTGGTTCTTCAACAACACCTTGTACTGCGAGTCAGTCAACTTCAGTCTCAAGTGGTGTAGGTTGTAGTGGAAGTTCAATTCTCTGCTTGCATAGTTGACGTTCTCAGAAACTGGCTTGATTGCCGAGAAGTTGTTCTTGAAGATAAGCTGGAGCATTAGATCTGCGGTGTCGGCCAAATCCAAGTTCTCCAAGGACTTAAGAGCCTGCTCCTCACGGCCCGTCACCTGGTAGATGTATGCAATGGTGAGCTTGATGGGCGAAGACTCGAGCGCCAAGTCAACTGGGTCCGAGTCCATGTTCTGCGACTCACAGAGCGCCAACGCTGAGCTCAACAAGTCCAAACTGCCTGAGAAGTTGCCCTTGGCCAACTCGATGAGCGCATTGTTGAAGAGAATGTCGTAAGACTCATCTTCGTTGGTGACCGAGGTCGTAGGGGCCTGACTGGCGTTGTTTTTAAACACGAGCTGCGACAAGATGGCTCTCTCGTTGCATGCCAAATCAACCGGGCTGTCGATTGGGTTGGAGGCGATAAGCTCGTGGTATAACAGCAAAGCGGTGGCAACATCGCCGGTCTGGTAGCTGCTCTGTGCCTTGACGTGTTTCAATGCTCTCAACAAGACATCGCTCAAGCCAGGCGTGGAGACAGTGGACTCGTACACTTCGTTTAAGAGCCCAGTCTTGCCTGTCTTGTAGTACACATACGCTTTCTCCAAAGGAAACTCTTTGTGGATGTCAGCGGGGACCTCATTTATGAGATGAAGCGCCTTGTAGTATTTGTCTGTATTGATCAAAGAGACAAGACAGTTGTGAAAAGCTTCCAAGTCCTGGAAGTTCTTGATCTTGGATAAGTAGTGATAAGACACTTCGTAGATGGCCTCGTGATCACTCAAATCCTGTGCTGAGCTCACGTTGAGGCCCTTGAAGGCATCAATCACCGAGCTGGACATGGTTATTACCGATTTCGTGTATCCCTGTGGAGATTAGTAGTTGAGGTGTTGGACAATTTTTTCAGTTGCATGCACTACAACTGGCGAGCACCACCATAGATCTGATAATAAGAGGTGTGAAGAAAGACTGGATTAATAATTCACAAAAAGAAGAAAAGGAACTCTATACTGTTTTTCAACGCAGAGAGACTACAACTTCTGAAATTTCCATTTATACTTTTTTTTCGTTCCAGGTATTATGCGTGAGAAAGCGGCCGTGACAATGGCCAGCGTTCGTAAAAAGAGGGTATCAAATCAAAAACGAGAGAAGTGAAGGTTTAGGTATGCCGGCCGGTCTAGTTCGAGAGAATCTTGAACTTGTTCTTTGCAATGAGGTGGGCCTTGCCCTTGTTGATGCCAACCGACATCGAGCGCTTCCGTCTCATCACCTCGCGCAGTTTTGCAACCAAACGATGCTCCACATCATCGTCCTCACCTTCCATGGTCAGGTACAAGATTTTCTTCATGGCGTTGCGCGGAGGCGTGATGAAGCTGGGCAACTGGTTGAACTTGTGCACCGTGCGGGACTCGTTGTTGTAGTTCTTGGGCTGGTACACATGGCCTAGTTTCTGCGGCCCAGACCCAAACAAGGCGTCGGAGGCAAGGTAGCCTGGGAACTCAGAGATTGACAAGTTCGACAATGGCTTTCTGTGTGTGCGAGGCACCTGCGACAAGGACTTGCCCTTTGGCTGTAAGATGTTCTCCTTGTCGTCACTGACCTCCTCTGCATCGTGGAGCTGACGCTTGTGGTACTTTGCATGCTCCTCTGGCTTATCCTCGTAGATCTGGAAACCTGGCTGCTTCATCTGGCGGCTAGGCGTCATCGAAACGCTCAACTTGGGGAGCTTCACCGGCAGCACCTGGTAGAAAGGGTTTCTTGCTGGCGTCGAAGACTTGGACTTGTTGGGAGACGAGCTCCTCGAATTGAAGAGACTGTCTCTCTTGGGCGACAACGGTCTAATTGGGGAGGACATGGTGGTGAATTTGCTAAGAAATCGACAAGCCTCACAAATTGAACGGAGCAGGCAATGTTATTTTATACAGACGTGCCTGGTTGGGGCCAGGCTTTTGGGTCATGTACAGAATCAGGTTGGTTTCGCGGTCAGCCACGCTTCACTTTCGCGGCCATTGTACGCGCACCCACCGTGACTGACGAGGCCAGCGAAATGGGTATGAATGGGGAAGAAATGGGTGAACTGAGTTTGTGAATGTCTTTGGAACGGTTCAAGTTTTTCATTTTTTTGGTCTGTGCCATATTCTATCCGCGTCGTTACCACTTTGTCCTGACCTCTCCTCTTGTGGTTGGGCCTGTGTAGCACGCTTCCCCGGTTGCTCTGTGCGCGCACATCATGCAAGGATTTTGCACCCACCGTGTAACCTGAATGTCGCAGTCCACAGCGGCCACACTTAGCTGAGAGCAGACGGGATTACTATTTTTGCACAATTGCCTGAAAAGTCCAAAATCTATATTTGCACAGTCCCGAATTTCTCGTACACTATTTTATTTTTGTATTTTCAGCTACCCTCTGTAGAATTTGTTCTCGACAAATGGGAGTTTGGTCACCTTGCCTGGCCTCAACTTACCTCTGAGCTCGATTTGCACCTCGGACCCAATCTTCACTTTTTTGTCGATGTAGGATTGCGCAACGTTCAGCCCCAAGGTCGGAGACAAGGAGCCCGAGGTGATGTGTCCAACTTGGTTTCCCTCAGAGTCAAGGATCTTGGCTCCAGTTCTGGGTGCTGGACCCTTGGACACCACACCAATACGACGGGTCTTCACGAGCGACTTGTTGTTCAACTGCTCCAAGATCTTCGAGCTGCCGTTAAATCCAGCATCTGCAGATCTTCTAGTCTTTGGAATCAACCAAGCCAAGGATGCCTCAACTGGTGTGATGTCCTCGTTCAATTCGTTTCCATAGAGACACATGCCAGCCTCCAATCTCAACGAGTCTCTGGCAGCCAAACCAATTGGCTTGACCAATTCCGGGTACTCGTCAATGAGAGTCTCGAAAAACTCCCTGGCCTGCTTGGACTCGGCCTCAGTGGTGGATGGGATCGACAACTCAAATCCGTCTTCTCCAGTGTACCCAGTTCTCGAGAGGTGAATGTCTGAGTCGACCAAACTGTTCAATTTCACAAATTGGGTGTGGCCGAAAGTGATCTGGGGCAATTTCTCGCTTGTGAATTTCTGCAACAACTCAGCAGCACCAGGCCCCTGAATAGCCAACAAGGTGCCCTCGAAAGTCTCGTGGTTCACACCGTTGAAAGCTTGCAATTCCTTGTTGATGAACGCCAAGTCCTTGTCTCTGCATCCGGCATTGGTCACCATGTAGAACTTGTCCTCCCCGTGTTTGGTGATGATGGTGTCGTCAATGATTCCACCTTCATTGTTAAGTAGGACAGATAAGCTGGAGGTGAAGGGAGCGAGCTGAGACAAGTCAATTGGGGTGATTTTCTGTAAGAAAGCAACGGCATCGGGCCCCTCGAACCTGTGCTGCAACATGTGACTGACATCAAACAAACCGACTTTTTCACGGACCCAGTGGTGGGACTCAATGTGAGATTGATCCTTGTACATTATAGGCATTTCGAAGCCAGCGTAGGGCACGAACTTGGCGCCATACTTGACATGGCTGTCGAACAAGGGAGTTTTCTTCAACGCAGGCGTGGAGTAGAATCTGCGGAGCATTTTGAAAAGGGACAAAAAGATGTGGTGGCAGAGATCTGCCTGGGTCTTGGGTGCTTATATAGATAGGGCCATGTGAATGTGACTCTGCGATGTGACTCCGATGACTCCACAGGGAGTCGCGGTCAGAGACAATGGAGAAGATATGGGACACACAAAGTCAAAATGATAGTTGTTTATGAAAATTACACAAGGTTTGAGAGATATATAGAAATGGAGACTCTTCGTTCACAAAAGTCACACAAGTAGCTTGTGGTAAGTTGATCTTTCTTTGTGCTGAAGGTTCTACCACCTACCTCGATTTTGCAGCCGAAGATCTACACCTGAACACTCAAACATATTGTAGCCTATCACTATATAGGAACCAATCTATACACCGCTCCAAACAACCATATAGACCAACAATGTCAAAATGGAGTATATGGTCAAACCACCGAGAGAGTAGCCCAAGATTCTCAGCCAGTCGTCTCTTCCAGCCAAATGCGAATCACACAAGCAGGAAGAGTTCACACATCTCAAGACCCACAAGACGAGACAGACGTTGACCACCCACAAACCCGGGAAAGCAATTCCCATCCATAAGTTGTACTTTGCAATGTGGAACCAATCAGTGTAGAAGTTGCACAGTTGACATTTCCATTTGGCACTGGTGTCAAGCAGGCCACACGCAGCCAACTCAAGAGGCGTAGACAACGAGAGCATGGCAAGTGGAATGTAGAAAGTTGGGGAAATTCGAAATATAGAATGATTGAATGAAGCCGTTTTCCTTGCCATTTATGTTATTTGCTTGTTTCTGCTTGACTGCCAAATGGTTTCTGCGGTGTGTGGACTGAAGTGCCATTACATTGCCTATTTGGTGCGCAATGGTCTCCAGACAGACCAAACCAGTGTCCAACAAGCAATACACAAAAGTGAAGCTAAAGTATGGGAAAAAATCGCAGGGAAGCAATTAAGTCAGCAGTCTGGATCACCAGACAATACCAATTTCTTTATTGGGTTCCGTTTCTTTACACTGTCCTATAGCCTTCTGTAGTGCCCTCCATATGCATAACTCAGTGTACCGCGTCCCATCTACTCATCACTGATCCACCAATGCGCCGGCCCAATGTCTGCATTTGACCTCGACAAAATCACAGAATCGCTA
This sequence comes from Sungouiella suratensis, assembly GCA_030566815.1. Classification (NCBI taxonomy): domain Eukaryota; kingdom Fungi; phylum Ascomycota; class Pichiomycetes; order Serinales; family Metschnikowiaceae; genus Sungouiella; species Sungouiella suratensis. Next base: position 940,632 of record JAKUAV010000001.1, on the reverse strand, counting down.
CGATCGCTGAAGATCAAGAACAGAAACGATGCTCTCAATCTTTTGGCGGGACTCTCGGCGTCCAAATTGAAACTCAGCGCCCGGCAGTTGACTGTGCTTACTAGTGGGCTACTACAACTGATCGAGATCGAAAAGGCTGTGTACGCAAACAATTCCTCGAATCCTGTTGTGTCCAGACTCTCAATTGCTCTGACTTTCCTCAGAGACTTGGTCGAGGAAGAATTGAAGAATCACAGGAAACTACGGTACAAGCACTGGATCTCCATAGTCAACACCATCATCTCCAATTACTTTGCAGACCACCTCAATTCGCCCTTGGAACCTTGCATTGTTGCATTCTCTCAAATCTTGAGAACAGTCATCTCGGAAAATCTGGTCAGAACTCACTTAACGGTGGAGGCATGGCAGAAAGTATACAAGTTCGTCCAGAAGACCATTGATGTGGCCCTTGATGAAAGCCGCAGCACACCGTCAAGCAATGAAACGCTTCTATGCAATATGGTAGAGACGCTCTTGCTTCTCGTTGGCGGCGACACTTCCCTGACATACCTTCCGTTGTACCAAGATCAGGCATATTTCTCACTACTACGACTATGCAAGCGATGCCTCAAGTCTTGCGAGAGAAGAGAGAGTCCTGTGCTTATAGCGTGCTTCAAGCTCATCAACAAGCTTATACCTGCTCTTGCCACCGAGGACGTAAAGTTCTGCCACGAGCTTGTCAAATATGCACTCAAATCCATAATCCAATTTGCATCCACATCCGTCGAGCCACTTTTCATTCAGTTTTGCATATTTCTCAACTTGGAGTCCGTTCATCGATTTTTCAGAATTCTGCATTTGCCACTGTTGACATCTGTGGAGATAAGCTCGGATACTGCCCTGAGTCTGGGAGACTCTTCCAAAATTGGAGAAGATGAGCTGGAAGTGCAATTGTACACGGCTGGAATGCTCATCCAGGCGCTTTTATCACGTTTGATAGCAGCGTCGCAAAGTTTGGGGCCAGAAAACGTGATTGTTCACCGTTCTGCTCATCTGGACTGGTTCAGATTGACAAATGTCTCATACACGTCAAGCAACGGAGGTAATTGGCTACTTCTCACCGGACTTGCCAAGCTAGTTGACTCTTACTTCCGATTGAGGTCAGAACTATCAGACAAGTTCATCGAAAGGTCACTTCAGTCGAGCAAGAACTTCACTTCGTCTACCATTGATGTATATACCAACAAAAGACAGAAAATGAAGGACACAAAAACAAAGCTCTGGGCTGCAGAGACTGCCTTGCAACTTTACATGTCTTTGGCATCGAACAACGAAGAACCAAAAACCAGACTCTGTGGTCTCCAATTGCTTACTGTCCATTTTGAGCTATTTGAAAATCTAACTGAACCCACGGCGGTTGCAAAGACCGCCAATACGAACTCGTCCACATCTTGGAACCTCAATGAGTCCACTATCATGGACTTGAACAATTTCACTTCTGCTGACGGGAAACTAATACCCTGCTTAAGACTTTTGGTCAGACTCATCAGCGAGTCATCAAATGTGTTCTGGGCCCTTGTGTGTGCCCACTCACTACTCAACAGAATTCCGCTCGAGGTGGGGAAAGAGACACAAGCACTCACCAAGCTTTTGCACCAACTCCTAAAGCTACTACTCACTCGAATCAAGGAGCGGACGTATAGTACTGTTGCTACCAGCATCATTTCACAAATAATCCTGCTGCAACTGGATGCGAACGTCGAGATTCTTGTCGACGAAAATCTCAAATCACAATTACTTAACATCATTGAGATGGCTGACTTGGCGGGCCCAGCAACCATCGACGACTCTTCCCTTCAATTGTGGTTTTGCGTGCCTCGAATGCTTCGTGGTGTGATAAACGATGAATCGCTTGCACTCAGTGTTGATCGCTGGTTCAGTTCGAGGTTTTGTGACACTCCACGGGAGTATGGCACAGAAATTCATCTATCAAGGCCAGACGGCAGCCCTGATCCTCTCACCATTGGGAGGACGCTCTTGTGGGTCTCAGGAAAGGATGCAAATGTGTCTACCGCAGCGGAGATTTCGACACCCTGCAGCATGGAGTTCGAGCAGTATCAAACCAACTCAAAAAGTGACTCCAAATTGCAGAGATTGATAGCATTGGAGCAAGACAATTGCTCTAATAATGCCAGACAAACAAGCTGTCCTATATTACTGGCATCACCTTCCGCTTTCAACTCAATCAAAATGAGAATCCAGGAAACTCACACAAACATCATGGGATCTGACATATCGCTCGAGAAGCTATTGGAATGGGCTCTCCTCTTGACCAAGATTGTCGATACTGCTATTCCCGACACTTCGAAAGAGATAAGTGTCCTTCTCACATGTTGCGAAGAGGCATGGAGTATGGTTGCAGATGAGATACAAAGCTCAAAACAATCATTTATGGTGATTGAGAAGGTATTCAAAAGCTCGATCAAGTCAAATACAATGAAGCGAATCTCATTTCCTGTGAGCAGGATTTCGTCACATATTCCAGTTCTTCATAAGCACAGTTCTGCTCTTATGAACGAAGCCGAGTATGATGATTTTGGCTCCTCTAGCCAAATCTTGGAGTCAAGACAAAGCTTTGCGAAGAGCCCATCGCCGGACCCCCAGCCTCTGAACTCGGCTGACTTTTTCATGTTTAAGATCATGTATGGAGACGATTCATTTCAAGAGCACATGAGACAGCTTGAGCTACTCGATTCCCGTTCTCTTTTAGAGGTTTTGAGTTTCTACGTGAAACACTTGAAGGCCACAAACATGATTGAAACCGAAAGTCTGTCTTTGTTTCGCCTCGTGAGGTTGATTGGGGAAGGTCCATTATCTGATCAGCGCTTTGATCGAGACGATCTCACAGTGCAAGTGTCCTGTGAAATCCTAGGAGAGCTCATGCCCATTTGCGGTAATTCCAACGATGGACTCGCTGCAGATTTGCTTGATCTCTTCAAATTCCTAGCACAGTGTGTTTTGAAAGGGTTATTTCTTACCAACTCGAAAGTCTGCAGCTTTTGGAACTTATACTTCTCCATTTCCGGATCGCTCGGAGAATTTGAAATGCTGAGTCTGTTGATGGCAGCGTTTCTTGAAGACTTTGACACATCATCGAATTGCTTCAAAGTGAACCTTTCCAATTCTCTCGCTAAGCATTTGACCATCTTGGATGGACCAGAGCAGATGGACGTTTACAGAGAACTTTTTCTGCGATTTGCAAACCCACAAGCTTCAATTGAGAGATGTGCTGCTTATTGCTCATTCTTCAAAGAGATCACTCAGAGCTCCGAGCTTCTTAAGACCACAGCATTATTCAATTTCATTGAGTGCGCTAAACATCCTTTCTTGAAACCCTACTTGAGGTCGACCATAGCAGGCATGAGCAAGAATCAAAAGTCCAAGGTGTTATTTGTGAATCACAAGTTTGAGCTTCTTAAAAACTGGACCCGATACAATCACAATGTGTTTGAGTACCCGTATGATCTATTCGATTACACAGACTTAAGCTCGTTCTTGTCTGAAAACTATAAAGAGATCACTGCGATCTTGATATCCATGAAATCAACATCACGAACTTCCCTGATGGCGGAGCTCACAAAGATTGCAAAGGTGAAAGGTTCTGACGTGGAAAGCTTGATTTGCGACTCACTAAGCTTAATTGTTCCAATGGCTTACACCTCTGAGGGGATAAGAAACTCAATCTTCAAAGTTTTGACAGAATTGCTCCAAGAGAATTTTAAATTGCATATGAGGCAGAAAATGAACCTAATTATTCTCGAGATTTTGCGATTCACTGATTACAGCGATGAAGGAACATTTGCCAATCTTTTGTCGAGGACAATTAACGGTCACTGCTTCGGATCCAACAGCAGCGTCAACACCACATCGCAATCAGCTGTCTCACCTAACTCGAGTTTTGAGTTGATAAATGTGTTGGTGATGAAGTACTGGAAACTGGAAAGTGCACCCTACTGGTCACATGAGCGATGCTACTTCTTCATAAGACAATTAGGAAGACAATCATCTAGACTGCGATATGGCGAGACCGTCTTCCTGCGCATGATCAAGTATGTACTCAGCTTGAGTAACTTGCCGCTCACTGATGCGAAAGTATTCGAGTTGGTGGTCGATACATGCTTTTGTCACGACTGCAACTTCGAGGACTCAGAGGTGTACAGCATTCTTAGTCTATTCGATGTTTCCTACATCCTCACAGAAACCGGATCGGAATTCATTCAGACGACTTTGAAGATCTTGAATCAGACTTGCCTCTCTCACGGATCATCCAATAGTCTTTCTCTTATTCGACAATTGGAATCAGCATCCGGCAATCTCACAAATTTCCCATCATATTCAAGACTTGTGAGTGCAACGCTAGCACTCTGCGAGAATCGAGCTGTGACGATAAGCTATTCAGATTTTGAGGATTTTCTCAACGATCCGAAGGCAATTTTCTTGATAGAACACAATTTGGACTTGGTCCTTCTGTTGTTTTCTCACTTGCTGAAGTATGCATCGAGAAGTGAAATTAAGAGCTCGAATCAGCAATTGGTGGCGATCTTCATGAGAAATAATCTTACAGCAGCCAATGATGAAATTACAATGTGGATTTCCCTGTATCTATCACATTTCTACTTGTCTGGCTCGCTTGAAAAAGTCGAGGATGTTTTCACAGAAAAGAAGGAATCTTCTATGTTCACCAATGAAGACTACTCCCAAAAATTGCGGGGCATTAATTTCTTTCTCGATTATCTCATGCGTGATCTCGAAAGTTCGGAATACGAGCGAGCAGCATTTGTGGAGACAATTTTGGGGTCGATCTCATGGAAGTACGAAGCTAATCATAGTGAAGTACAGAGGTTCATGAACTATGAGGATGTTTATCCCAAAGTCAGAAAATTTCTTATTCCAATGGACTTCCACTCTTGTATACTCATCAACTCCCCAGAAAGCGAATTTAAGATGACATGCGTCACACTCGAAACATACATTCGAGACTTCTCGTCGTTCATCCTCAATTCTTCATCTGACCAATGGATGAGCCAACTCCTGCTTTCGGTGATACAAGAAATCGCCGCTTACACGAGTCTTGCGTCACTTCTTGTGAGTTACGTGTTGCAGTTTCCAGAATCAGCAGGTGAGTTACTCCCGAATCTTCTCTGCTTCTACATTACCTTGACAGGGAAAGAAGGTGCCAAAAAGGTTGGAAACTTGTTGTCCAGCTACTGGAATCTCTTCAAGAAACCTTACGACCAACGAGCAATTGAGATGATCAAGAACACAGTTCTTTTGGTGAGAGCCGGGGCGAAATTGGAAGTTCTGGTTTTCAAGACGTTCTATGAAGGGCTCAACAAAATGGATTTGAGTAAGATTGTTCACAAGGGTGCATTCCCAAAATCTGCCTTGATGCTACTTGAAGATGCACAAAGTCAAATGCTAAATCAAAAAAACATCAACCAGCAATTGGCTTCGATCTACGAGTCTTTAGATGATGATGATTTGTTCCACGGTTTGCCTGAGGACCCATCCGTGGAAAATGCACTCAAGCTTCTCTCACGCCTCGGCACTTCTGCAGAGAAAGTGAACTATCGTAACGGCCAACTAGACGCATTTGTTTTGTTGAATGGCAAATCAGACGGGCATCAACTTGCATCGTCGTTGGTGGAGGATGGTCAATTGGGATTGTCGAAAGCTCTCGATCAAAATCTTCAGAGAGAGTCCAGCTCCTTTGAGTGGGCGTGGAAACTCAACCTGTGGAATATTCCAGTCTCACAAGAGGGAATCGAGAAACACTCTGTGGCCTATGCCTACTTCAGACAGATACAAGAGTCTCTCGAGTCTCCCGAGAACATCTACAAGCACACCATCTTGAACTTAATGGGAAGCAAAAACTTATCAACTATGCAAGCAAGGAAGTATTTGGAGACCATATCCATTCTCGAGTGTCTGCAATCAATCATCAGAAGCGAGATGTCGGCCCTAAAAACAGAGTCAGCAACCTTCGACAAATTGACTCTGTGGTTCAGCAAATCAGACCCGAGTTATTCGGAGGATCTTTTGAAAGCAAGGCAGATCGCATACAGATTACGTGGCGACAAGATTCAACAGAACCCTTTGCTCAGTTTTGCATCTGACTCAGAATCTCCTCTGGCTTTGAAAGATCTCACCTTACAAGGACTTGCGAGCAGTGTGGGACGGGCGATTGACATACACCGCATAAACAAGCAAGAACAGAAAATGATCAGCTCCACCATCTTACTTGATGAGATTGTGAAGTCCAGTGATTTCCATGAGAAGCAACTCCAGGATGAGCTTTCCAGGTTTTCAAAGTTTTACTTTGCAAAAACATTTTGGGGAAATGGCAAAACGACCACCTCAGTTGCATTTTTGCGTGATGTGATGGAGGGCGGCTCGATTGAATTGCCTTTCGAGAATCTTAGTGTTCATTCCACTCTCGCATCAGCCACTCTTGCAAAATGGCTAGTCGAATCGAGACAGAGCTTGGGAAGTTCAGTTTTTGCACAAATCATCGAGCCCATAAAACCACAACTCGAAGACATCAAGAGCACGAAACAAAAAGGTGAGGTTTTGCATCTTTTAGCTCGTTTTTGTGAGCAGCAATACAAGTCGAAAACACTCGCAGACCAATTGGGTGAAATTGCCAAGAGGGTACACGATAATCGCAAAGAAATTGAAGAAATCAAGACCCACTACAGTCGCACATCAGTTCTGTCGGCTGAAAAGAAATCAGTCCAGAAGTATTACAATCGATTGAAAAGCCGAGCAGCAGCAGAGGAATCTGAGCTCGCGAATTTGAACAGCAAACGGGAATTATTCGCAAGAAATGCAGCCACGTTCTACTTGTCTTCCCTATTGGTAGGAGACGAGTATAGCTCAGACATGGACAATTTCTTTTCTTTGTTCTTGGAGCTTGCAGGAGATGTGGAATTGCAAAGGGACCTAGTTGACGGGTTGCAATCACTCCCGACGTTCAAGCCGCTTTCATGGTGCACTCAACTTCTCTCCAGAATTTCGAATGACGACTCTCAGTTTCAACAATCGGTGCAAACGATGATATTCAGAATCTGCAAAGATCACCCATTCCACCTGTTGTATTACTTAATCTCATTGATCAAACATGAGGAGATTTCGAAAGAGACTTCCAATTTGATGATGTCGGTGAGAGTGGAGGCTGCAAAGCAATTGAGGGAGAAGTTGTTAGCTCATGACCTGGTGTACGCCAACGAAGTGTTGTTACCGGTAGAAAGACTTTCGGACCAGTGCATTCTGTTGAGCGAGTACAAGGGCTCGAAAGGCAAAAAATTAGACCTCGAGAAGTTGAAGATAGGACAATACTGGATGAATGATCTTCTGCACGTCCCTCCGCCTACCTTGGACCTACCTGTCAGCCACAACGGATACGGTCAGGTGCCATACATGGTGAGTGTCTTGCCTAAGGTTTCCATAGCCACGTCTGGTCTCAGTTTACCCAAGATAGCTACCCTCAACTTGTCTGACGGGACACTGCACAAGATGCTTCTCAAACACGGAACTGACGATTTGAGACAAGATGCTACTATGGAGCAAGTGTTCAACAAGGTGAACTACATCTTCAATTTGGACAAAGAAGCGAGAAAACGCAATTTGAGAGTGAGAACATACAAAGCTGTGCCCTTGGGCCCCAAAGCGGGAGTCATCGAGTTTGTATCGAATTCGAAAGCATTGATTGAGGTGATCCGGCCGTACCATCAGAAGCTCGACAAGCTCAAACTGGAGACCGCACGAAGTATGATGAAAGATTGCCAGACGAGTGAAATAAGCGAGAGATTGAAAGTGTACAACGAAATCACAAGCCAGATAGGCCCAGTGCTTCGTCACTACTTCACTGACAATTTCATATCGCCTGATGCGTGGTACCAAAGTCGTCAAATCTACACAAGGGGAATAGCCACCACATCCATGGTGGGCCACATTCTCGGGCTAGGTGATCGTCACTGCAACAACATTTTGCTTGACGAGTTCACGGGCGAGCCAATCCACATCGACTTGGGTGTCGCTTTTGACCAAGGTAAAAGACTCCCAATTCCAGAAACCGTTCCCTTCAGGTTGACACGGGACATAGTGGACGGATTTGGTATAAGTGGCACTAGAGGGTCGTTTGGCAAAGTGTGTGAGCACAGTTTCCGGGTGTTGAGATCCAACAAAGACAGAATCTTATCCATTCTAGATGTCTTGAGATGGGACCCCTTATACTCATGGTCGATCTCACCAATTAGAAAACAGAAACTACAAGATGAGAATGGTGGTATTGGCGCACATGTGCCGCACGAGCATGGATCTGAGGCTGGCGACGCCTTGCTCACCGTGATGAAGAAAATCAATGCAGATGGGTTGAGTGTTGAGGCCACAGTGCTGGAGCTCATACAAGAAGCCACCAGCGTAGAGAACCTCGCTGTGATCTACTGCGGCTGGTGTCCATTTTTTTGAGAAATTGCAGAGGAACGGTATATTGAATAATGCTCTCAACCACTATTTGCACGAATATAGATAAAATGTATTAGAGATACTCAAAAAACTCTGTTTCTCTACTTTATGGTCTGAGCCTGTCCCAATATCGAGGCTACCCCAGATTCAGTACTGCGATGCATTATGGCGCGCGCTCAATTCATATATATGCATACATAAGCACCTACAAGATAATCTGAGAAACCCATATGAATTTCAGGACAATTCCTCTCACGGTGGTTCAGAAACAAAATGGCAGCACTGTCAAAACCATAACAACACCCCTCCGTATTCTGGCGGCCGGGAAGGATACCGTTCGTGTCATTGCTGCGTGCCAGGAAGGTATATTTGAGACGATACTATCGAGGCTCAAGATCAAGCGAGCAAAGACAAATGTGCTGGTGAATAATGAAGACTGGAGCGCAATTGTTGCATCACTAATCTCTGTGGGGCCGGAGAAGGTCGAGTTGCCCGAGAAATTTGACAATTTGACTCTCTCTGGAAAACTCATATCTCTGGAGCAATATGACACTAACGGCGAGCTCAAAGGGGATGAATTGGCCGAAGAAATTCCCCAGTTCGAGCTCAGTATATGCTCTGAGGGCCCCTTGCTGGTGGTTTATGGTTTTTTCAAGTTGGAATTTCAGGCCATGGAGGAGAAGAGCCATACTAAGGACTACGACTTGCTAGAGTGGGTGCAACTTCAGACAAAGATGATTGAGAATTTGCGAGATAGCTTGAAGGAAGCAGAAGAAAGAGCCACAGAGCAAGAGGAAATAGCGAAAGTGAAAGAGGACGAAATCAAGGACATGACCAAAGACTACCGAAGTATACTACATGATCTCCAAGACAGATTCTTCCAGGTCCTTCAGAGCAAGAAGCAAAGAATACGAGAATTGGAAGGGAACGATCACTCCGATTTGGAGTTGCTCAATTTCGAGTATAAGGAACGCAACAGAGACAATTTGAACCACGTGAATATAGAGGATATCATGTTGGAAGGAGCACACCTAGAGCTTGAGAGAAAGAGACCAAGAGTGGCCAAAAAGGGAAACACTAAGACAAAAACAAACTCAGAGACACGTACAAAAGCTACGAAGGCTGAGATTTCCCAGGAAGAGGAAAGCGAACTTGATAAGGAAGAGTCAGATCGTACTGAAAGTGGAGAAAGTGAAGACGAAAATTTTGAAGACGAGGAACTGGATAATAGTGAAAATGACCTCAACGAGGGAGCCACAGAGAATTTCGAGACCGAGGAAACCAAAAATGGCTCTAAAAGTCCATCAGAACCGGATCCGAAAAGAAGGCGTATTGACACCGAAAGCCATGCACAGGCAGTGCCAAATTCGCAGCCAGGGTCGTTTGTGCAGATCAAATCTGAAGTTCCAGATGGGGTCAATGATCTGGCAGCCATACTGCAAAAAATGGAAAATCAGGAAGACTCCGATGCTACAGTATACTCCGAGGATGAAAATGAAGCAAATTCCGGCGAAGAAAATGAAGTGGTTCTAGCGACTGATGGGTCTGAGGCAATTAGTGGGCATTCCGGTGCGGAAGACCAAGACGACACCGACTACGGGTCTGACTGAGGAAAAATCACTTTCAAACTTTTTCAGGAGAGTATTGTTTGATGATTTCAGGAAAATGTCACTCACAAAATCGAGATTCTTGCCCACTCTGTCTGAAAAGTTGACATGACATAATGATGTGTGGAGCTCAATTTTGCCTGTAACCATCGAAATTCCGAGCTCCGCGCAGAGATCAACGAAAAAATTGTGAGGTACAGACACCAACTATTTTTCCTCATCTTCAAGTGACACTCAAATCGCGTGTTGGAGAGCGGAATTTTTGTTTTGGTTCATTTACTTCAGCATCCCGACACTTCCCCATCAACAAGAAGTTTGTCCACACAAGGGAGATCATCTAAGACATTCTGTCACGCTAATTGAGGGACTACACACGTTCACTTAGTCTCGACCACAAGCTGCCACGCTGTCGTGATTTGCATTTGAAATTGCAAAACTCCCTTTTACAGCAACATTTCGTGATTCTTTTGCATACTTTCGCTACTTGAAAGACGTGTTTCCTTGGCAAAACTCCATACCCACCAAGGTCACCCACGCGCTCATTCATCAAACTACTGCAGTTGCATACCCGCCGTGATGTCATACTACGACCAGTTCCAGGGCGTGCCCCAGCAGTATATTGCTCAACCTTACTACCAATACTACGTTGACGAGCAGCCAAATAACCAGGAGTTTCCTCAGCAGATAGATCGCCGGTCTCCATACGAGCTGTTCCTGCAATACCCCAATGAGTTTGCCGGTACTCACGACAACTCGCCCATGGACGGCAGACAGTTGAACGATGTCTACGGGAACGACTCGGGCTCATTCCTTGACGAGCTTTCTCCACTGCAATCCAACCAGAGGTCGCTTTCTTCCAACCCAACTCTTGGCCAGATGCAAGACCCAATCAACCTCGGGTTGGGAGGCATCGCAGATCCAAACATCTCGTTCTCGCAGGCCTCATACATGCCGGGAATGGCCAACATCCTGAGTGCATCTGCCATTCCACACAGCTCGGGCCCAGAACTTCTCTATGCCAACCAATCTCAGCCATCTTTGGTATCTCAGCAGCCAAGCAGCTCTCAGAACGGGCAAGTTGCACCCTCAAGAACTGTATACTTGGGCAATATCCCAAGTGACATTGAGCCCAATGAGTTGTTGGATTATGTGAGAAGCGGCATCTTGGAGAATGTCAAGATTTTACCTTCCAAGAACTGCGCTTTCATTTCTTTCATTGATCTGCAGTCCGCCCTCTTGTTCCACTCCGATTGCATCTTGAAAAAGCTCAACATCAAGGGCCACGACATCAGAATCGGGTGGGGAAAGAACTCCTCCATTTTGCCTGCAGTCATGGAAGCCATCCAAAGAGACGGCGCCACTCGTAACGTCTACTTGGGAAACTTGAACAATCCATCTACAGGCCAGACCATCACCGAGGAGGAATTGAGAGAGGATTTGGCCTCTTACGGAGTTATCGACTGCATCAAAATCATCCCTGAGAAGGGAATTGCATTCATTCATTTCTTATCTATCTTGAGCGCGATCAGATGTGTTTCCAACTTGCCATTGAAGGAGAAGTATTTGGATAAAAAGTGCTTCTACGGTAAGGACAGATGTGCTTTCATCACCAAAACCCAGCAGCACAACGCTGCTCAATACTTGGGATTGGCACCTGGCATGGAACACGTGGTCACCGCTGCTGATAGAGAATTCATTTCGAGCGCTTTAGTGCAACAATCTGCCGCAGCTGCACAGATCGCTACGCAAGCTGGAGGTGCTAACAATTTGGGAAACAGAACTGTTTATTTGGGAAACTTGCATCAAGACTCGTCGGTGGAGGAGATCTGCAATGTTGTCAGAGGCGGACTTTTGCAGAGCATCAGGTTCTTGAAAGAACGTCACGTTTGTTTCATTACGTTCATTGACCCTATCGCAGCTGCTCAGTTCTTTGCAATGTGTCAATTGCACGGATTGACCATTCACAACAGAAGAATCAAAGTTGGTTGGGGAAAACACTCGGGACCTTTGTCGAATGCTTTGTCGTTGGCTGTGTCTAACGGAGCGTCTCGTAACATTTACATTGGTAACATCACCAATTTCGAATATTACAACACGCAAAAGTTGAGGACAGACTTCTCCACTTTCGGCGACATTGAGCAGATCAACTTCCTCGAGGAGAAGAATTGTGCATTCATCAACTTTGTCAACATTGCAAACGCAATCAAGGCAATTGACGGTATCAAGTCTTTCGAGGACTACAAGACATTAAAGATCAACTTTGGTAAGGACAGATGTGGAAACTTGCCAAGACAATTCCAGAATCAAAATTCCATGATCCACACCATGAAAATGCATCAATACGCCAACAACTTGACTTCGCAGACTCCATTGAGTGATGAAGGATCATACTCTGACGCAGAGTTTGCAGACGATAGAGGAAGCCACTAATTATTGTGTTGACATCAGCTTTGAGTTAGATGAGCACTCACTACCTTGACGATTATGACTTGATATTAACTTTTCTTCTCTGTCTATACTATTCCAAACTTCAAGTTTTATTTCACTGGAACATTAAAATATACATTGGCTTACATTTTGGGTAGGATCTTGGTGATGACAATCATGCAAAATGTCAAGACGAAGATGAAAACCATCACTTTTATCATGAAGAACAAACTGATTTTACCCCCAGTTTTCTCATTGAGGTACCCATTCAAGTTCGTTCCCACGCTCTGCATCAAGGTCAGATTCTTCTCCATATTCTCACCAGCAGTTGCAACTAGCTTCAGATCATCCAAAATCTTCGAGGATAATGTAGCAGCCGAGGTCTTCAATGCTGAGGCCAAATCACCTAGATCGTTCATGATATCCTCCTGGAACGTCTCGTGGTAGTTATTCATCTGGTCTGTGGATGCGTTATCTAGAGATGTGGTGGCACCATCTTGCAATAGTCTTTGTCTCAATGAAGCCAAATCCTCAGTTCGTGGCTCTGGGGATATGTCTTCTATCTCCTCTTGAGCAGGGACCTCCTGTTTCACCTCGAAGCTCTCGTTGAACTTTTCTGTGCGTTTCACAGTGGTGTAGAACAACTCGTCGATTCGATTGGACAACAGAAGCAACTGCTCGTGGGTTGTGTAGAACACTTTGCTGTTCTTGTGTGAGTTGAGTGCTCTCAATAGTAGAGGCAAGTCGGACTGCAATTTTGTGAGGGTGAGCAAATCCAACATGGGGTTCAGGGACTCGGACTGGGAGTTTGAAAGCTGATTGACGTCATCCTGGTATTTCTGGGCGATTGCCGCAACTTCTTTGGCAGATAGCTGATCCATGGGAACTTATGGGTGGTAGGAAGTAGATGCAGTAACGATATGAGACAAGCCAGAGGCAACTGACTCAAGTATCTTTTCTCGAAAAATAAAAAAATATTAAAAAGATGAATAATTTAGGAATTGTGACGATAATGGGAGATATTTGTTCTCCGTGATGTAATATCATTGGGTTGACAGGTTCCAAGTTTGGTCGTCCAGGTCATCTTCATTCTGAGGTCTGGCAAGTGAGAGTGGAGATGAGGAAAGGTATAACTTCACCTGGAGATAACAGGAAGAGAGCGCAAGAGATTCACAAAAAAGAAGGTAAACAACAAAATAAAAAGAATCCCACAAAAAGAATGAAATCTGCTTCAGAACACTGAATTTTCACGATCCATCAAGAACCTCCCTGATATTCAGTGCTTCAGCCAGAGATATGTACGCCCCACTACTATCAAACTACGATCGATGGGTCAAGATCGTCGTTAGCGAAAAAGGGCGAGTTTGGTCTGCGGACCACATGACAAAAAGTCTATCGTAACCAAGCAGAATGTTGGAGAAACCCCAATGACAGCAAGATGTAGAAGTGGCCCGTAGAGTAAAAAAAATTTGGGTGAGAGGTTCGCGAAGATATAGCTGTGGCGGGAGGTACGGGTGTATCTGGCTATTAACCATAGCAACTACACGTGAGGGCGTTGTAAACAGCATGAAGATCAGCGACAGGAAGTGGAATTCCTGTGTGGAGCTAAATTTTTCAAGATACGGAATTTGGATGCTGCTAAGCGTTTCATGTCAAACGGCTTTCAAGTTTTTGCACAAACTGAAAAACCCTGCCTTTCAATTGTACATTGTTCCCCACCACTGTAATGGAAGTTTCAATCAAGAACTCCAACCCTGCGGCCGGCCCCGTGTGTGCACACTGGTTGTGCTATTTTTGTTTTGTTTTCGTGCGATTTGTTCGTGTCCGTAACGCCAATCCTCTTGATTTCTCCGCTTATTGATCTGGTCTTGGTCTCGGCGACAACTTCACTTGCTCTCCTTTTGCTATCAAAAAAATTCCCGCTGGTTTTGCTCGGGTTCCCTCATTGCCGATTCTCGCATCAGTTTCAGGGCGAAGCTTCCCGGTTGTGCGATCAATATTAAAGACAGGCACCTGAATAAATTCTCACAATCTCCATTTTCTTCCAAACAATAATTACAATACCCAATAAGATCAACACTCGTTTGTTTGCCAGTCGCTCTTTTTGATCAACAGAAATGCTAGGGTTCATTTATTTGCTGCTACTACTATTCCTTTCATTTGCCAAAGCTGACGACTTCACCGCCTTGGGATGCTTCAAAGAGTCGGACATCCTGTCCTTGTTGCTGAACCAGGGCGAGTACACCTACCAGACCACGTCATACTGTGAAAACTTGTGTGAAGGTGACAAGGTCGCCGCTTTGCTTGACGGGAAATACTGCTACTGTGGTTCCACTGTGCCTCTGACCTCTTTGGAGGTGGACGACAGCAACTGTGACACCGCGTGCCAAGGCTACGGCTCGCAAACTTGCGGAGGCGACGGCTACTTCTACGTGTACGTCAACGAGGACGTTGCGGGCTCCACCATGCTGTCCAATCCTCCGCTGTCGCTGAGCAGCACGTCGTCGCTGTCGTCGCTGGTGCTGACCCGTTCTGCGACCACAAGCTCGATCTCCCTGAGCTCCAGCAAGTCGTCGTCTTCATCTTCGTCATCTTCCTCGTCCTCGTCATCGCTGTCGGCTGAATCATCCTCGACTTCCGCAGACTCCACATCCGCCTCGTCCACCTCTGCGCAGGACCTGGCCACCACGCTTGTTTCCACCGTGACTCTGAACGAGAGCGGCAGCTCAAGCGCGTCTGTGATTGAGGTGACCACGACGGTCGGGTCCCTGTCACTGAGCACGGCAAGTGCCAACAATAAGCTGAGCAGCTCCAGCAGCTCGCTTTCTGGCGGGGCGATTGCCGGTGTGGTGATCGGTGCCTTGGCTGGTGTGGCGATCATTGCCGGTCTCATATTCTTGTTCATTTGGTGGCGCAGAAGACGCCAGGAGGAAGAGGAGAACGACGAGAGCTTCTTCGACAACAAGAAGAACGGCTTTGACTCTGTGGCGCCCAATCCGCTCATGACCCGCGGTACAGGGATGGTGGGCGTGGCTGCTGGAGGCGCCCATGCGCACAACAACTCGAACACGACGAGATCCTATTCGACGAACGAGGATGGGTTCATCATCGAGTCTGGCAACGACAACTACATGCATCAGCCCAACGAGGAGGAGTACGGCCGGCGCAGGCTCTCCAACGGCTCGTTGCCCGATATGGCGAACCGAAATATCACTCCTTTGAAAGTTGTGAACTACTAGTGATACCTACATTGAGAATGAAAGACATATAGTTATGAAGACGAGGAAGATGTAGAGAGAGCCACGGGGAGCTAAAAAAAGGGAAGATGTCATAAATTGCCTTTAGTCAGTCTTGAAAGCAGTTTCCAGAAAAAAGTCAGGTGTAGACAAAAAAAAATTCGTATTCTGGGTTGAACTTTATTGTGTTCAACCATATTCCTTCAAATTCAAGTACTTATTTTGCAACCAGTAGCGGCACTGCATACACTGTAAGACCTACAAGTGACATGATACGACCAACATCAACATGCAAAAATTTTTCGAAGTATGGCGAATGTAGATGGCCACAAACAGCAACAACAAACATAGTGGAATATCCAAAATTGGCGATCTCATTCAGATTCATTGAGTTTGTACACCCTTTTCTAAAGGTGTTTATCACGTGACCAACTCTCACATGACTGCGCTCACCACCTCAGGTCTCAAGCCCTAGCTTCTGTGCCGTTCTGAAAATTTTTCCGCGCTAACCCTGTGCAGCCTTAACCAAAAAAATCTTGAATCTTCTACTTTTCAACTAGTAAAGAATATAATCATGTCTGGATCTGGTGCTTCCGGTAACAAGTTCCGTATGTCTGTATGTACATATCCGTCGTCAAGAATATCACCAGATAATTCGTTCCACATGAGCTGAAGATGAGATGCCTCCCAAGAGGGGATGACCAAGAGTTCGAACAAAACCTGTGACCAGAGGGTGAAACACATCGAGAGAACAAACGAGAGAAAATCTCCAAAGAAAACTATCCATACTTTCCATCGCAGTCTCATTATCCAACAATGCCGTATACTAACAATTCAGTTGGGTTTGCCAGTTGGTGCCGTCGTCAACTGTTGCGACAACTCTGGTGCCAGAAACCTTTACATTTTGGCTGTCAAGGGTTTCGGTGCTAGATTGAACAGATTGCCAGCTGCCTCTGCTGGTGACATGGTCATGGCCACCGTCAAGAAGGGTAAGCCAGAATTGAGAAAGAAGGTTATGCCAGCTATCGTTGTCAGACAATCCAGACCTTGGAGAAGAAAAGACGGTACTTTCTTGTACTTCGAAGATAACGCCGGTGTCATTGTCAACCCTAAGGGTGAGATGAAGGGTTCTGCCATCACTGGTCCAGTTGCCAAGGAGTGTGCTGACTTGTGGCCAAGAATTGCCTCGAACTCTGGTGTTGTTGTCTAAGCATCCTTTGTATATCATACATTAATTCATATTGACGCAGTCGAGCTGTATTGTAGAGTGTCAGATACTGATTTCTGGCTGGTAGCTGTGAATGTGGGGTTAGGAGCTATTTTGTGGTCTACAGCCTCACGAGAGTGCTCTCACTTACATTTAAGATTCCTTTGTCCAAAAGCTGTACTTTTATTTAATTCTTCTCATCGGTCATCGTCAACCTGGACACCTGATCGTCCAATGTGACCTGGTCCCTGTTATCCTCGTTCACTGATCCCTCTACCGTTGGCTGGGGCAATTCGGTGGTGGATGACTGCTTCACTGATCCCTCCGGGCGAGTCACCGTGGAGCTTTGACGCGACGACACAAGATTGTCACCTAGCTGAATGGGGTATGGAGCACTTCCCGGCACCGCTTCGTGGAACTGCTGAGGGAAGTGTGGAATCACATGACTGTATTGAATGACACCGTCATTTTGCACCGGGATGTACTGTCCACTGGAGCGAGGCAGTTTTGGTGCAGTCTGTGGCTGCATGTTAGGCGAAGATGGGAAGTATTGCGCCCCGTTGTTGGGCTTTGGCGAAGGTGGGAAGTACTGTGGCATCGGCTGCGACGTCTGCTGATTTGGCGCACCCGGAGTCAGTTGAGCACCTTCAAATGGGGCCATCTGCGAAACTTGCAGTGCTGGAATCGCGTTGATCGTGAAGAACTGCTGCAGGATGGGGTCGTAGAACTGCTGTGGCTGGGGTGTCACTTGGTTCACGTAGTACTGATAGTTTTGAGGCACACTTTGCTGGGGAGTGGCCTGGCTGTAGTTGGCCTGAACCGGAACATCAATTGGCACCTGTTGAGGCTGCTGCTGGTGTTGCTGGCCGTTTTGCTCGGGCGCAGTCTTCAGCGTAGTGAACGTGGCGTCTCCATTTTGCTCGGCATCATGGAAGGTATCGTCAGCATGTGTATCAATGGGCGTTACAATTGTGCCGTCGCTGTTGATCAAGTTCGACAACTTGGGCGACTGCTGGAATTTCTGCGAGAAGGTCGACGACAAGCGTGGATTTTGTGTAGACGCAACAGACAAGTTGCGCGAATGTGCGTTGGATCTGGCAGACCCGTTGCTCAACATGGGGCTCAATCTGTTCTGAAGCTTGGCACTCCCAGAAACACCAGACTTGGCTGATCTTCCGCCGTTGGACAAGACGCTCAGGGCACGCGACATTTTCTTCTCGAGCAACGCCAGATTGTTGGCCTGCAACTTCTTGCTCATGGCTTTCGCTCTGGCAGTTGGGGACGCAAGAGATGTCAAGGCCTTAATATCATTGTACCACTCAATCATGCTGTTGTATGTGTCGCATCTAAACACCCAGTTGTGGCCTCTGTGGATCAAACCGTTCAGCAGCTTGGAGTACAAGACGAACTTGTAGGCTCCCGACAGCTTCCCGTCGTTCTTAGAGTGTTCGCTCACCAGACAGTGGTCTAAGGACAACGACATCACTGGAGTCTGGTCCTTTCTCCTGTCTGGGGTCTTGAACTCGTGGATGTAGCTGCAGGTCAACACATACCAGCCGCTGGAGTAAGACTTCAAGAACTTGGAGCGTCTCTCCAAAGTTCCCTCTCTCACGGCGACATTCACCAACGAGTCGTAGTGAGGGATGCTCAAGTCGGACAACTTTCTCGCAGGGAATGCAAGGTCGACGAATTTGCCCAGGACCAAATTGTTGGAGATGTTTGAGGACTTGGGCAAGTTTCTGGCGACAAAGGAGTCCCATTCGAAGTTAGGCTCCTTAGCCAAAAAGCCGTTGGTCAAGCTAGGCACCAAGAAGTTGGACACACTGGCATGTTCAGTTTCGACCAACCCGAGAAATATGCGGAGGTAGTTTTGGATCTCCAAAACCACAATGGACTCCAACTTCTCACTGGAAGACTGCAAGTTCTTGTAGGCGTCGTACAAGTAGCTCTCCTCAGACAACTGCCTCCTCAATTGACGCTCCAACTTGAGCTTCACCAAATATGGATCCTTCTTCACGCTGTCCACATCACTCGCAGCGTCGTGGTGGTGGGAGTCGCTGTTTGAAGTCAACAACTCCAAGTGGTTGGCCACATCTGTTGCGTGATTGAACTGGTTGAGCAACGCTCTGGTCTCCGCCATCTCCTTCCCCAAGGAATTCTTGAAGTCGTTCTGCAAGTTCTTAATCTCCTTGATCTTGACAAGCAAATCTTTACGCAAGTCCTCTAATTTCGGAATGGTCACCTGGTTGATTTCCTTCAACGTCTTGTTCCCGTTCTGGATATTCTGCTGGTGGAACTTGGTCAACACAGTGGGGATGTCCTGGAGAGACCCATTTCCAATCGGCAAGAAGTAGTGGTTTATAAGGGAAAGTTCATCCTTGGACGAGTCTTTCTCCAGTTTGCCGTGAGGCCTAGACCCGCTCACAGCCGAGATGGACGATGTAGTGGACCCGACGGCCAGCTGAAGCCTCACTTGTTGTCGCACGATTTCCTCTTGCACCGAAGCGTATTGTTTGAGGTACGAGACCAAGTCCTTGATGATATAGCGGTACGCCTGGAACCTGTTTGCAATGACCTCGGTTGGGTAGTCCTGCTGCGAGGAAAACTGGTTTGGGATGACCACCGAAAGTGGATTGTGGTAGTCCGTCATTTCGGGGGGAATGTAAAAATAAGAACCGGGTAGGTGTGGATTTGTCTTGTGGAGAATGAATAAGTATGATGAGCGCAGTGAAGGGGGTCAGTGAGATGTTCCGGAGAGAAATAAATATTGTCACGATCGCTGGCTCGTAGATCGGTCTTGGATTTTTTTTTCCCTGGAATGATACTGGCTTCAACTTCAGTGGTATGACAAGATACAGGGCCTGCCCAAAGGCTTCGCAGACAATTCGTTGCTTGCGCTCATAAGCAGGATGTGCATAAGATGCCAATGGAGAGAAAGTGTCTCAGAGCGAGTTGAAGGGCGATTTTCGAGGGTAAATTGATTTCTACACCCAGAAATACTTACAGTGAGTTTGGAATCCACAAAACCTACTCCGGCATTCCATCTCAGCAGTGGAATTTCGTCTGGCTCCCCATTCCCAATTAGGCTTAAACAGTGTCGCCGGCTAGATGCACTCCAGCCTCCAGGCCTCGCGCGCAAGTGAAGCCACTGTACAAATGTGAGTGACTCCTCAATGGATGGGGGAACACCTTCTACGAAAAATTTAAGTGGCCATTGAATGTTTGAGTTTTTTGGTCGAGACTTTCGAGTGAATTTTTTTTGGCAAAGCGCACATCTTTCTGTGTGGCTGGAATTTTCAATTTTTCCCTCAGGTGGCCCGGGGTGCGGTGGTGAGGCCCAAATTATCAGTTCGGATTTTGCGGTAGTGAGAGAAAAGACACTCTCGTGCAAGTGCAGGACAAGACCACCACAAGTTACCTTCATCACTGCCCAGGTCACGCTTGCCACCAACAATAGGATCAGCCAAGGATAGAAAAAGGAAAGAAGAGACAATCCTTGCTGTTGTGAAAAATTGAAAATACCTAGAGAGAAGAAACCCGTGCATCTGAGTCTCTCACCGTCACCGGCCCCATTCAGCCACTCACTCCAATAACCACACTCACACAACATGTCTGAGCCATATATAATAAGCGTTCTGTCGGACGAGGAAGACGCCGATGACGACGTGGAAGTGCTTGAGTTCCGCAAACTGACGCAGCAGCTCATCGAGGAGGCACCGCCAAAGATCGTCAAGAAGTTATCTGAGGCCGAGTGCCCCATCTGCTTTGACGAGATCACCAACGCTACAACCACGCTCTGTGGCCACGTCTACTGTTTGAACTGTCTCCAGCGAAGTGTCTCGGCGTCTACTGCCCGAGGCCAGACAAGAGGGCGCAAAGGCGTGGGGCTTTGTCCGATGTGCAGAAAGACTGTTGCGTTTAAAGATGCCATAGTGCTACGGCTCAAGACCGGGCCCTCGGTGGTGCCTCCGGTACTAGATGGAGAGGAGAAGAAAAGTCAGGAAGCAGATGAGGACAGTGGGAGCGAGGATGAAAAACTCATAGACGATTTATTTTAGAGTTTAGGGGGACGTTGGTCTGGAGTGTTTCTGGGAGCATGGGAATATTCTAGATTGGGCCATGTGGTACGGCCATGTATATATGTGTGTGCGCACAGAGATGACATAGTAATGAAGGAAAAGGAAAGGGCCAATGCAAATGGCATAGAACGGGACCGTAGGAAAAAAAAAACGAAAAAGCTCAACAAAGCGGCATGTCTTAGATTCATCTTCTGAAAATTAATTTTTGAATTTCCTTCACTGTTTCCTCTGCTGCTTATCTGTGTCTGTGTTGTGTCCTGCACACCCACCTGCGAGCCCTATAAGTACCCCATATTCCGCCGTCTGTCATTCTCACCAATTATCCACAATGTCCTACTCTCAGTTGCCCGCGCAACCCCCCGCCTACGGCCAGCCCGAGGTGCCCAGAACATCCGGCGACAATATCCCAGATGATTTCAAGTACTCCACGACGGTGGCGTCCTGTGAGTTGCCCATCAGACAGATGTTCCTCAGAAAGGTTTATGCTTTGCTCACAATGCAAATAATGGCCACTTTGGTTGTTGGCTACATCATCAAGCTGAGCCCGGGAGTCCAGAATTGGTGCTTGAACAATATGTGGCTTTTCGTGGTGAGCATGCTCGGGTCCATTGGACTTATGATTGCCACCTACTTCAAGGCTCGCTCTTACCCAATCAACTTGGTGTTGCTCGGTGCTTTCACGCTCTGTGAAGCTTATACCTTAGGTGTGGCGTGTGCCTTGGTTGAAAGCGATATCTTGGTGCAGGCTATCTTGATTACGCTCTTGGTGTTCATTGGTCTTACTGCGTTTGCCTTCCAGACAAAGTACGATTTCGCCAGCTGGCAAGGAGTGCTTGGAATGGGTCTCTGGGCGCTTATTTGCTGGGGATTCGTTATGATGTTCATCCCTGGCCAGTCCAAGGGAATGGAGATGGTGTACTCTGGCTCGGGAGCTGTAGTGTTCAGCGGATACGTGTTGGTGGACACTCAGATGATCATGAAGACGTCATTCCTCGATGACGAGATTCCCGCCACCATCACCTTGTACTTGGACATCGTGAACTTGTTTTTGTTCATTCTCCGCTTCTTGCAGAGCTCTCACGATGACTAGTTTCTAATTAGCTTTTAATCATTTACAATCATGTCGTTAGTGTATGTCTTATGATACATCCCTCTACAAGTATAAACCCTCAAGGTTCTCCTCCACCTTATTCTTGAGCACTCTTTCCTTTGCCACCTTGAAGTCCTCGGCTTTGACCTGCATTCTCCTCTCTCTCAAGGCTAGTAAACCAGCTTCCGTGCACATGGCCTTGATGTCGGCACCAGACAAGTCGTCTTTTGACGTGACAAGCTCATCTAGGTTCACGTCGTCTGCCAAACTCATCTTAGATGTGTGGATCGTCAAGATCTTCTTCTTGGTGTTCGAATCTGGGTTCTCAAACAAGATTTTTCTGTCGATTCTTCCCGGTCTGATCAACGCTGGATCCAAAGACTCAATCTTGTTGGTGGCCATGATCACCTTGATGTCTCCTCTGTCGTCGAAACCATCCAACTGATTCAACAATTCCAACATTGTTCTTTGGATTTCTCTTTCTCCTCCGGATGTGGAGTCGTATCTCTTGGTACCAATAGCATCGATCTCATCTATGAACACAATAGAAGGAGCCAACTCTCCGGCAATCTGGAAAATCTGTCTGCACAATCTAGGACCATCACCAAGATATTTCTGGATTAATTCCGAGCCCACTATTCTCAAGAATGTAGCACTCGTCTGGTTAGCAACTGCCTTGGCCAACAACGTTTTACCCGTTCCTGGAGCACCATATAAAATCACACCCTTTGGAGGCTTGATTCCCATTTCGTCGTATAATTCTGGGTGGGTCAATGGCAATTCCACAGCCTCTTTGATTTCCTGAATCTGCAGTTCCAAACCACCAATATCGGCATACGATTCCGTTGGAGACTTGTCCAATTTCATCACCGACACCATTGGATCGGCATCGTCTTGCAAAACACCAACAATAGACACAGTCTTGTGGTGCAAAAGAACAGAACAGCCCGGTTCCAATAAGCCCTTGTCGACAAATGACAAGATAGACACATAATATTCTGAGCCTGCAGTGCTGGACACAATGGCGTGGTCGTCGTCGATGATCTCCTCCAAAGTTCCAATTGACATCGGGTATCCTCTGAGCTCGTCGACTTTCTCCTTCTCCTCGGCTTGCTTGGCCTCAGTGGGCTGGAACGCTTCCTGGTTGGCGATGAATTCTTCCTCCAACAATAAGTGGTCTTTTATTCTCTCCAACTTCAACAATCTCAATTTACATCTTGTGCTTGGATACACGCTGGGGAGTCTGACTGCTGTGTCTGGGCCCTTTCTTCTCTTCTTTCCGAATTTGGATTCCACCGGTGGCTCGTACTTTGGCTTCTCTTTCTTCTTATCATCTTTCTTCTTGCCAAACTCGCCACCGCCGGGCATACCTGACGCTCCTTGACCCTGAATGTTAGAATTATTCGACTGTCACTGTATTTCTGCTTGTTGTACATACCATTGTGAATGCTTGTGTGAATGCTTTTGCTAATAGTGGTGAGCTATGCGGTTTATGATCGCCACTGGGCGAATGTGTAGCGTGCAGTCCCTCGACAGTAGAATCTACAGTGAACCACCAGCAAGATCTAGGCAGATATAATGAGAAACTTATATTGGAAATCGGGGAAACCAAATTCGGAGGGTCTCAATGTCTACACTCATATTTCAATTTTTCAATTTTGATGTTCTGCTCACTTACTTGCATGCACTTATGTAATCCATATACTATCTCAGCTTGACATCAACACCGGAGTACTTTTCAATCAACGCAACCAATTTCGGCAAGTTGGCGCCAACAATTGTGTCAACCTTCTCTCCGTCCTGGAAAAACAAGATCGTGGGCATGGCGGTGATCCCGTATTCGGCCGCAACATCCTCAGCTCCATCCACGTCCACACGAGCAAACTGAGCCTCTGGCACTCGCTCGGAGATACCGTCAAAGACAGGAGCAATGGCTTTGCATGGTCCGCACCAGGTGGCGTAGAAGTCCACGACGGAGACTTTGTTCTTGTTGCCAATGAAGGTTGCAAATTGGGGCAAGTCTCTGATCTCGGTGACTGGAGCAGAAGACGAGTTGAAACGCACAAATCTTGCTGTGGCTTGGGTAACGGGCAACGATGTTCTGAAAATTGGTGGTCTTGCAAAGGCTTTCAACATTTTGATGGTGGTGGGTGGAAAATGTGGAGACTGAATTGCTGAATAATATTGTATTGGTGTACGGGTGCAGGGACCAGGCACATAGAGATAATGAAGGATGTAGATAGATTGAATAAGCAGATTAAAGGCAGTGAAGAGCGTATGGAATAGAATTCATTATGTTTCTGTTGATATTTTTCTTTTCTCCTTCTTTTTGCCTTTTCCAATTTTGGACCTTTGTGTCGATGCCTCTCCACGTTTAGTGTGATAATAGACATCTCAATGGAGCAGATCAACTTGATGCTAAAATAGCAAATTGAAGCAGTCGCCGAAATTTTTCTTGACTCAAAATTGGAATTTTTCAAACATTACTTTTCCAAAAAAATCCTCATGATTGCCTCTGTAGTATCTCTTGTGGATCTATGTTAGCACATCCACCTGCATGAGGCCTCATCGCACTTCTCAATTTTCAGCCCATCTCAAAATTTGAAAAGACCACACAATGGCCAGAACTACCGCAAAAAGACCCAGCAGGAAAGCAGACGACAAGGTCGTCAAGAAGGCCAAGATCGCGGCCAAGCCAAAAGCCAAGCCAGAGCCAGTGGTCGAGAGCGACAGCTCAGACAGCTCTTCTGAGAACGAGGCTACTGTCTACGAATCTGCAAACGAAGCCAACGAGTCGAGCGAGATCTCCGATTCTTCTGACGAGGAGAAGGACGAGTTGGACGAGTTGGACGACGACGAGATCGCCGTGGACAACAAGGACAGCGACTCTGACTCTGACTCTGACTCTGACTCCGAGTCCGAGGAGAAGTCTAATGATGATCCAAACAAGAAGACCTCAGCAGAGCAGCATGCCGAGCAGAGGAAATTGCTCGCGGAGAGAAAGTTGAAGAGAAAGTCCGGTGTGGAGGTGGAGAGAATCAAGTCGTTGTGGGAGAAATTGAGAGTCAAGAAGCCAACTCCACCTAAGGAAGTCCGTGACAAATTGTCCAACGAGATCTGGGAGTTGTCCAAGGATTGCATCGAGGACTTGGTGTTGAAGCACGACTCGTCGCGTGTGGTGCAGACATTGGTCAAGTACGCCGACACAGAGAAGAGAGACGCCATCGTCAACGCCTTGAAGGGCAACTACTACAAGTTGGCTACCTCTTCCTACGGTAAGTTCTTGTTGGTGAAACTCTTGCACTACGGCTCCAAGGAGTCCCGTGAGGTGATCTTGAACGAGCTCCACGGGAAGTTGCGTAAGCTCATGAGACACAAGGAAGGTGCCTACGTGGTGGAGGACTTGTTCGTTTTATACTCCACTGCTGCTCAGAAACAGCAGATGCTCAGAGAGTTCTGGGGTGCTGAGTATGCTGTGTTCAAGGACTCCGGAAAGGGCAAGACCGTTTTGGAGACCGTCGGCGAGTCTGCCGAGAAGAAGCAGTTGATCTCTGCCAACTTGATCGGAACCATCACTGCCTCTGTGGCCAAGGGCTCCACAGGTTTCCAGATCTTGCACGCAGCCATGAAGGAGTACCTCACGATCTTGGTTGACGATGTCGAGAAGAACGACAAGCAAATCAGAGACTTCATCGAGTTGTTGGCCGAGCAGTTTGCTGAGTTGGTCCACACCCAAGAAGGTTCCGAAGTTGCATCCACACTCATTGCTTTGGCCAACGCCAAGGAGAGAAAAGTCATCATCAGATCGTTGAAAGCACACGGCAAGGAGTTGATCAAGAACGAGTTTGGTAATTCCGTGTTGATCACCTTGTTCTTGGTGGTGGATGACACTGTGTTGGTGCACAAGAGTTTCAGTGCCGAGTTGTTCACACCTGAGCTTGTTCCCGAGCTCATTCCAGGCAAATTCTCAAGAAGACCTCTCTTGTACTTGCTCAATGGCTTGGACCCCAAATATTTCTCCGTTCCTGCCAGAGACCAATTTGCCAAGTACGAGAAATTGGCCTACGCCAAAACTTCCAAGAAGGAACAGCCACAGAGAAGATCCGAGTTGCAGAGCAGAGCTTTGCCTTTGATCTACAAGGCCATTTTGGCCACAACCAAGCCAGACAGCGAGCCTACCTTCAGCAAGCTTATCTCCTCCAACCTTGCTGCGCAATTCATCACTGAACTCATTCTCACACCAACTGATCTCGAGGAGATCAACGACGAGGCCAGACCACAGTTGGTCGACACCATTTTCGAGATCACATTCAACAACGATATCTTGGAAGACCACCACTTGCTCAATAAGGTTCCATTTTTCTCCAGATCCTTGAAGGCATTGATCCAAGGTAATGAGTACAAGTGGGACAACGACAAGAAGAAAGTTGTGGCCACCAAGGAGGCCAAGATCCCATCTGTGGGTACAGAGTTCGCCAAGAAGGCCACCGACGCCGTGTTGGAAGAAAAGCGCTTGAAAGACTGGGTCTCAGGCCAAGGTGCTTTCATTGTTCTCGCCCTCTACGAAGTGTTGGCTATTCTGGACAAGTCCAAGGCCAAGTCCATCACCAAGGCATTGAAGAAACTCAAGGGTGACTTGAAGAAGGACGCGGACAACAAGGGTGCCCAGTTGTTGTTGAAGCTTTTATAGGTTAACGAAAATTCATAGATATTGCATGCTGATTGATTATGTACAAGTTAGTTTCTTGGTTTGATGAACGCAGACTCGATCGGGCTGTCTTGCGACTTCGCCTGAGTGTCTGCTTGAGCCCAAGGGTCGTTCTTGGATCCCGTGGTTGCATCCTTGGGCGCTTTCTTTTCTGCTTCCTTCGTTGCCTCTGCTACCTTTGACTTCTCTGCTTCCTTTGACTTCTGTGCCTCCTGCTCGAACTTCTGATTCTCATCGGCGACTTTCTTCAACTCGGCCTCCAACTTCAAGTTCTGCTCGTACTCGAGCCTCTCCTTCTCCCTGTACCACCGCTCGTCAGCCTGTTGAGCCAACACCTTGATTCTCTGCTGTCTGATCTGGTCGTTGATGAGCTCTTGCACTGTGGGCGCCTCGTTTCTGGTACGACGAAGCCACTGGAGCCACTGAGGAGGCACTGTTTCGAAGTAGTCAGCCTTGAAGATCTTCTCCTCGAACGGCTCTAGCTTCCGCCTTAGTCTCTGCATGTTCCCATCTATGGTGAACTCCCAGTACGTGTTGCCATGGAGATCGTAGCCCACAAAGAATTTCCGGCGAAACGGGATGTCCTTCCTGCTCTGGAACTTGTGGAGCACCCTTTTCCAGTACGGGAACTTCGAAGCTATTGGATCCATGGTGACATGTACTAGCCAGATGGGGTGCGGTGTAGTGCAGGAAATCTATCAGCCACTTGCTCCAACAAGCAATAGCCACCGGGGAAAGCACAAACAACAGGAGACAAAGGTTGCCTCGTGTATCAATTTAGATAATTTTGTCTTGTTTGTCTTAACTATTCTCGCTCGACTCAACTGAACACACTCACATGCCGCGACCTGGCGACTCGGGCCTAAATGCTATTGCACCCGTGCCCATACAAGTGATAGATGGAGCTACAGGGCACACCCACTTCACCGGGGCTTCCCACATAACAGATGTCTTGGTGGGCGAGCATCACCTAATACAAGGCGAAGGAGCTGCCCTGTACGTTGTTTGGTCCATCCGCATTGTAGTGGATGAGGCGCTGTACTCACTGATACTACTCTATAAGAGATACAGTGACATCGAGACATTCCGGCAGAAACTAGTGAAAGAGTACCCTAAGGATAAGTTTCCCGTTCTACCGCCTAAGGACAACTTCAGTGTGCTGCGCATATGGCTCCTGGATCTGTGGCTAGAAACAAGGAGGAAAGGTCTACAGTGGTTTCTCACCAATGTATTGCTCAATCCAAAGTACCAGCACTCGCCCATAATAACGGAGTTTGTGTTGGGCCAAAAAATCAATTGAGCGATTGAGGGCAATCAGAAAGACTCTTGATATATTTCAATGGTTTTCGATAATTTTTTTTATTGAATTTTTGCTGTGTCTTTTTGTCTGGTTCACTACTACAATATTTGATGGGTGACCGGTAACTATCACAGTGCCGCATGTATGATAGGCATGCGACACAAGTGCAGTGAAGTTAAGCTTTCGAGAAGATGGTTGACACGAAAAAAAGAAATTGCTGCGAACTTCGTGACTAACAAACCCCAGGCCAGATTAACTCTTTTCAGCCTGTCGCATTTCCCAGACCGAAACCGGTCATTTGTTATCTGGTTAGTAATTGACCAAGGCTAGACTTGTGCAGGGAAGGATTTGTCAAACAATCCGCGGCTAGACTCACCGCAACTAACGCATATAAAAGTCGCGAGCATCCACCTTCCAATTTATGTTCACACTGAAAAGTAACAGTTTACATATAATACATCAAAACATCAAAAGAATGGTTCACCACAAAGTTACGATCGTCGGCTCCGGTCCTGCCGCTCACACTGCCGCCATTTACTTGGCTCGTGCTGAGGTCAAGCCAACCATGTACGAAGGTATGTTGGCCAACGGTATTGCCGCTGGTGGCCAGTTGACCACCACCACTGACATTGAGAACTTCCCAGGTTTCCCAGAGGGCATCTCCGGTACTGGCTTGATGGACAACATGAGACAGCAGAGTGAGAGATTTGGCACCGAGATCATCACCGAGACCATCTCGAAAGTCGACCTTTCTTCTAGACCATTCAAGTTGTGGACCGAGTGGAACGAGGACGCCGAGCCAATCACCACTGACGCTGTGATCATCGCCACCGGTGCCTCTGCCAAGAGAATGAACATCCCAGGTGAGGACACCTACTGGCAGCAGGGTATCTCCGCATGTGCTGTGTGTGACGGAGCTGTGCCAATTTTCAGAAACAAGCCATTGGCCGTCATTGGTGGAGGTGACTCTGCTTGTGAGGAGGCCTTGTTCTTGACCAAGTATGCTTCCAAGGTCTACTTGCTCGTGAGAAGAGACATCTTGAGAGCTTCTCCAATTATGCAAAAGAGAGCCATGAACCACGAAAAGGTGGAGATTTTGTGGAACACCTCTGCTTTGGAGGCTAAGGGTGACGGCAAGTTGTTGAGCAGTCTCGACATTGTCAACAACAAGACCAAGGAGACCTCCTCTCTTCCGGTGAACGGTTTGTTCTACGCCATTGGACACGTGCCAGCCACCTCTGTGTTTGCCTCCCAATTGGACACCGACGAGACCGGATACATCAAGACCGTTCCAGGCACCGCTCAGACCTCTGTGCCATTTGTGTTTGCTGCTGGTGACGTGCAAGACAAGAAGTACAGACAGGCCATCACCTCTGCTGGTACTGGATGTATGGCTGCCTTGGACTGTCTTGCCAAGTTCGACGAGGAAGAGGAGTGACTAGCTAAGCCTAACTTATAGAGTCACATAGAGTATATAACGACATAGATGCTAAATTGAAAACAGAAAATGGAATTTCGAAGAGTTTGTAGAGATCATAAACTTGACTAACTGAGGGCTCCCTTTTGAAGCCTGCACACATCCGCCTATCGCCTCGCCTTGTGACCTAATCCTATTCTCATACAACCACCAACAATGTCCTTTCGGCAACCTTTTGAAGAAGATTTGGAGGCTGGCGAGTCCCACTCTGTCCACTACTCGGACTACCCCGAATTTGAAACGCTCACGCAGCTCATAGACAACAGTCTATACAACATCAATAATAACTACTTGGTTTCCATAAGGAACCTCCTACAACAGTATGAGCAGGCTCTCAACTCTGGTGCTGGCAACCAGAAGAAACTCTCTGGTGTTTCAAAAAAGATCTCAGAGCTCTCGTCGAGATGCACGGTGGCTTTCAAGGATATCAATGAGTCTACCAAGAAACTCAATTCCTACTTGAATGAGTGTGAGAATAATCATGAGGACGAAGACACGATCAGCTACCTCAAACAAAAGGAGTCGATATCTGTGAATTTGGTAAGGAATAGCTTGAGCCAGTTCCAACGGCTACAGGAGAAATACAACAACTTGCAAAAGCAGTTCGTGGGAGATATCACCAATGACCCTGCACTAGAATCCAGGTCAGAGCCATCCACTGCCAACTCCACCCAACAGCAGATCCAAATAGAGTACGAGCCGGTCAACGCCGAAGAGCTAGAGCAGCAGACTTTGCTTATTGAGGAGAGGGAACGCGAAATACAACAGATCTCCCAGGATACACAAGAGATCAATGAGATCTTCCTGAACTTGCAGGATATTGTTCTGGAGCAACAGTTCCAGATCGACAATATCGAGGATAACATTATGAGCTACCACACTGATGTTCGTGGTGCCGCGAGCGAGTTGAGGAAAGCTGAGCGGTACCAGAAAAGGGCAGGAGGTCGTATGATCTGCTGTCTCTTGATCTTGGTGGGTGTTTTCGGGTCTGTCATTCTTACAAGCTTGATCTTCTAATTAGTTTCTAATGCCATCTATCAGACCTCCCAAATGTTAATGTAGCCGTCGTCGCCAGCAGTAGCCAACACTTCCTCGCCGTTGCTCAACACACACCACGAGACACAGTTCACCTCATAGACACCATGCGAGGACTTGTGCACGCTCTCCACCTCCCACTTGCCGTCTTTCTCGCTGTACACCGCGATCTGGCCATCTGCGCCCGTGGTCGCGATTCTGCCGCTTTGGGCCGACCACGAGACAGAGTATATGGCATATTTATGCACTTCGGGAAGCACGCTCTGTAGTTCCCACTCCATCTCGCTGCTCCGGTGCTTGATCGAGCTGGGAATGCCGTCGATCTTGTTTTCGTCCTCTCCACTGCCAGAGTTGCTCACCCATACCCGTGCTGTCAAGTCGTCAGAGACAGAAACCAACCTAGTTTGGCCTGATGCTTTCTCAGTGTGCTCGAAAGCAGAGCACCAGACCGTTCCCTCGTGTCCATTCAAAATGGCCACGCAAGACCAGTCCTCGTCGTCGTCATCTTGTTTGTATAGTCTTATCGTGTCGTCGTAAGAGGAGCTGGCCAACAAATTAATGTGTGGGTGCCAGATTATGTGCTTGATGTCGTGTTCGTGGTCGCTCAACACGGAGACGCACTCAAACTCCTCCAAAGTCTCCGCGTCTGTCTCCCAGATCCAAATCGTTTTGTCTCTCGAGCACGAGGCCAAGAAGTTCCCGCTCCTGTTCCAAGCTACGGCCTTGACCTCGTTCTCATGTCCCTCAATCAACGCCATGAGATTCCACTCGTTATTTGCGCTCGTCAAAAGATCAGCCTCGCGCTGCTTTCTCGCCTTGATGGCTCTCTCGTCTTCCTCAGCACCGAAGTCTTCTTCGTTATCGAGTAATTCCTCAGGCTCATCTATTCCCCACACCGAGATGGTCGAGTCGAACGAGCCGCTGGCTAGAGCAGGCAAATCGATGAATTCTGACTCGGAGCTGCCAAGAGGCGGTTTGAAACTGACGGTCCTCACGGATCTTTTGTGTGTTTCTTCCAACTTCCCGAGGAGTGGGAAATTTTGTTCTTTGGAGAGCTTGTAGATCTTGCTGGTCTTGTCACTGGAAGCAGTAGCCAAAAGAGGCAATGTCTGGTGCGAGCTGACCGACCAGGCTTTGTCTGTATGCGCCGGGATCGATTTCAATAGCTTCACCATTGTGAATTGTCTGCGTATTCTGTAGATTGTCGATCTAGGTGTATGTCTTCGGACTGTGTGTAGTGTGCGATCTAACGCACTTTCGTTACTAATACTGCGAAAGATTCCGCTATGCATTTACTCGTACTCACTCTCAATCATCCCAAGCTTTTTGCTGAAATGTATGAGAATCCTTTGTGCATCTCTGTTCTCTGCGCACGATAAAATCATTTCCTTGAGGAGCTCCTTTCTCTCAAATCCACATATGAGATCGGCCTTGTGCCCATTGCCAACACCATTGGTCTCCTCCTCGGGCCCAAGCAACTGCTGACAGGTCTCAAATAATTTTGCCTTGAGACCGAGTTCGCAAATTCGCTTCGTGTATGTGATGAGGAAGTCGTGAAAGTCTTTCCGCTCGCCTAAAAGCTCACAGCAAAGAATTCTGTTCTCAAGATGCGAAATCGAGATATTGTTCTCGAGGTTCTCAAATCCTTCCTTCATGATCATGTTCTTTGAGATCTTGTTGAAGTACTTGCCTCTGCCAATTCTGCTCTTCCTCAAAATCTCCTCGTTTGTTTTATGCTCAAGCAATCCCAACACAGATGACTCCTCTTCTTTGCCCAAAATTCTTGCCATTTTGGGCTCAGAAGAGACCTTGTCGTCGGTGATGGAATCCCAGTAGTGCGATCCAAATGCCCACCAGGCTTCAGATACTGTATGCCATGTGCCCAAGTCCATGTTGAAGAGGTAGCCAGATCCATTGGATATAGTCACCAATGGGATTCCGTGAGAGGTGATGCTGCACATGGTGATGTTATCTGCTTTGCTCAAGACATCCTCCTGGAACTTATTGTTCAAGTCCAAAAGCGTCGCAAGAGAAAGGGGAGAACTCAAATGCAATTTTTTCTTTTCCATGTCCCAGACATAGATTTCGGCGAGAGAGGTGACAGCCATGAGGTACTTATTGTGGCTTTCAAGGAATGATATTGGAGAGCCAAGCACAATGGGTGGTAGAAATCTTTTGCCCGAAGCGTGTGAATATGTGATCAACTGGCCGTCTGCTGTGGACACGGCCCAGAAATTTTCTCCCTCTGCGGCAAGCTGAATGTATCTGGGAATGAAATCGCACCATACCTGCTGCTCATTCTTGAAGTATGAGATTCTGGATGGAACGGTCTCGTTTCCTTGGCCGTTCTTGATATCCAAGATGAACGAAGATCCTGAGATTTGTGATGTGAGTCTGAAAGACATGCGTGTTTTGGGGACTGAAAGTCGAACTTTTGAGAATGTGGTGCTTGGATTGACAACCACAGAGCCGATGAATTTGACAGGCTCTAGTTCTCGCTTTGGTTTCTTTGTGGATCCTTCCTCTGAAGCTCTCTGTCTTTTGCCCTCTTTCAGGAGCTCCTCCAGCACAGAGTATGATGGCTTATCAAACTCCATAAGTGACCGAGATTCCCTAGCGCCATTGACAATGGCCTTGGCAGGAGATGCAGACGCGGACGAGGAGCCATTCTGGCCATTTGATACAAGAATAGGTTGAATTCTCTTCTTGCCATCCTTTGTGGTAACTTTTTGTGTTTGAGGTTTTGCCGCAACTTTTGTTGCCTGCTTTTTTGAAGTTTTTGACTCAGGCTCCGCAGTCGTTCTGTTGTTCATGGCTGAACCCAATATATCCTCACCGTCATGAAGATTTTCACTCGCTGCAAGAACCACTGGAGTGATCTCGCCAGCTACTTTTGTTTCCGGTTTTGTGCTCGTCGCATCAGGAAGCACCTCGACAACTTCGTCGTCTTCCTTAGGTTTTTCAATTTCCATGGTGAATGCTTTTTCTAGTTGCAATGCAGAATCCTCATCGAGATAGTCTGCCAGGTTCTTGGAGCGCTTCCCTGCAGAAAGTTCAGTGTCCGATTTCTGATAAAATGGCTTGATGAACTGTTTTTGCGAGTCTTTCAATTTGAGCACGGTGTCTTCCCTGGCTAAATAGCCCAACTCTTGTGGCTCAAACAGAAGCACGCCAATATGGCCATCCAAAGAAACGAATAACAACTTCGTGCTGGACTTGTCCCATGCCAAATCGACAATTGGCTTCGTGACAACGTCGCGCAAGATAAATAATGGGGTGTCCTTCGTCGTGTTCCACACTGCAAGTGTCTTATCCGAACCTGCAGAAGCTACGACGTGAAACAAATTCTGCTTGTCATCTGGCATAAACGGGCTTGGAACATTGCCCTGGAAAATCTGTGGAGCAAATCTGACAACCTCGCAGTCCATCTCGTGGCCTATTAAACTGATTTTGTTGCCCCAGCTGTTGGACCTCGTTAGTAGCGATATAAGTGCAGACAGCTGCTTGCTAGCGTTGGAGACAGTGAAGTATTCTCCATCCGAGGACCATGAAATACGTTTGTAGGCAATTTCCGAGGTCGCGGTGGCGTTGTTGTTCATCAATCTAGATATTCTGGTCAATACCTTAAACTGATACTTTCCCTTGGAGTCATACTGGTATTGGTAGATTGTAACAAAAGTATCATCGCCGATGGTGACGAGATAGTTGTTTGTAGGATCGAAAGCAATGCTTCGCTGAACTGTAACCTTGCCCTCGCCGGTATTGTGAGTAAGCTCCTGGTAATTGTCCTTTTCAGTATCCACGAGGTGAACTTTCCCGTCCTGGGTGCTCCATGCGAAAAGACGGCCATCCGCTGACCATGTACCGTCAAGAATTGCCACACTCTGTTTTTCTGCGATCGCCGGCCACGGAAACAACAACTTGTTGGTGTTGTCTTGGATGTTGGACAAGTATAGCTTGCCACGCAGGTCGCCCAGTACGAACGCGTCTTTATTTGTGGGAGACCACTTGATCAACTTGACGGTATTCTCGTGGATTTTCGTAGTAGCTTGTGGGAATATCAGTCTCAATGCCTCCTCGTTAAGCGACCCAATGTTGACCAAGTCCAGTAATTTCCATATACTGACAACCAGGTCCTTCCCGCCCGTTGCCACATACTCATTGGTAGAGTTGATGTCAATGGTGTGGATTTCGCTGTCGTGTAATTCCTGCGGGAGTATTACGACTTTCATTGTGGGATGAAGTCACACACTTGGCTGTCTTGTTGGAAGTATATCTCGGCTCGAAACCTGCACGTTACATCTTCTTGGTAGCAGGCTGCAAAATGGAAAGTTGGGGAGAAACTTCAGAAACGCAATTTGTTTTGCCGTTTGCGATTATGGGATTGATTTTGCCGAGCTTTTTCCAAGACGTTGTAGATTGATATTCCAATGTTGCGACTCATTGTTTGCGTATTCTTGTTCAGTTCGATGAGACCTGGGTGAGGCTGGGTGAACGTGGAGGAGCCTTGATGGTGATCTGACTAAGTAAATTCTCTCGATTGTCGGTG
Organism: Sungouiella suratensis; assembly: GCA_030566815.1. Taxonomy (NCBI): domain Eukaryota; kingdom Fungi; phylum Ascomycota; class Pichiomycetes; order Serinales; family Metschnikowiaceae; genus Sungouiella; species Sungouiella suratensis. The sequence goes on along the minus strand of JAKUAV010000001.1, from coordinate 905,412 downwards.
TACATAAGAATCAACATTTGTTGTGAATTTGAGAGCTGTAGACTCTTGTAAATTAGAGTGATTTTTAAAATCTCGAATATTCGACTTTTTTGGTCTATGGCTTTCTCACTTACATAATCGCATTTTATAAGGGTCTTGCCTGATAAATTCAAACAGACAAATTTTAAAAAACAACGTCAAAAATTCGAATTGAAGACCGAATAATCCCAGATTTTTAAATTCAGCTACGTTTCAACTTCTTCACCTACACAACTATTCAGTTTCAAAAAATTACCTCATTCTCATTGGAATTTACCCACTCTATTGTACTTCTGGGTTTCTTCCTTCACATAGCCTGCCCAGGGGAGTCTCAAAAAAACATCTCGCCCTCACTAGACTGTGAAACCTAATAATTTAAACTCTGATATTCATAGCTCGATACCAACATGGCAAGCACTGGGGACCACGGGACCGAGCAGTACACTGACTCCAGCTCGGATTTCACCGAATATTGGATCGATCTATTCTTGGGCATAAAGGGAAACGAATACTTCTGCGATATCGATGATGACTACATTCGAGACAGATTCAACCTCACGGGATTGAACCAAGAGGTCAGCAAAATGCCAACGCTAGTTGACATCATCACCGATATGGTTGACATCGAGCTGCAAGCGGAGGAACATAGAGATGCATTGGAGTTGAATGCCAGAATATTATACGGGTTAATTCATGCCAGATACATCTTGACGCAACGTGGGTTGAACAAGATGTTTGAGAAATACAAGAACGGTGATTTTGGATATTGCCCCAGAGTTCACTGCCAATTACATCCGTTGTTGCCTGTCGGATTGAGTGATCAGCCCAGAGTTGATGCCGTTAAGCTATATTGTGCCAAATGCGAGGACTTGTATAACCCAAAGTCGGGCAGACATGCTGTTGTTGATGGTGTTTATTTTGGAACGTCTTTTCCTGCCATGTTCTTTCAGAATTTCCCCCATGCGATCCCAGTGCACAGTAAAGAGACATATGTGCCGAGAGTTTTTGGATTCAAAGTGCACGAGTACTCGAAAGTGGACAGATGGAGGAACTTGCAGAGGGGGAAACTTGTTAAGAGACTTGCGGGTTATGGGGTAGACGTTAATAACACTAGCGGAGGATTTCTAACGGAAGAGTCCAAGGGAACCACCAGCTAAAACTAATACTTTAGTTTGTCACCACTCCATTTGCATAGAAAGCCTAATAGTTGTACCATAGCTCACTAATAAATGTGTCAAAATTGTGAAAAGGGTGATGATTTTAAAATTGAATAATATTGGTGAACTACTCTTTACCTGTATAGCATGTATAACATGCGATCTGAGATTTTTACATAGTTAAGAACCACACATACTTCGGCTTCTCACACAACATGCTCGGAGTAAAACTGCTACCTCGTCTCATACGGAATGCTAGCACTGTGGCTACGGTGGAGACAATTCCCGACTTTGCGCCCGGATCAAGAATCTTCTCCATGATTCAGCCAACTGGAAATATTCACATTGGGAACTACTTGGGTGCCATCAGAAACTGGAAAGAGATTAGCGATAAGACTCCCGAGGGTGTCCAATGCATTTTTGGGACTGCCGATCTTCACTCGCTTACACAAATTCCAAAGGCGCCAACTCTTTTGGAGAACAGGTATGGGGCCATGGCTAGCCTCATAAGTTCAGGTATAGACCCGGACAAATGCATCTTATTCCACCAGTCTAGTGTGCCCGAACACTCCGAGCTATACTGGATCTTCACGTGCCTCACCAGTATGGGCGCTTTGAACAGAATGACCCAGTGGAAGCTGAAGTCGAACATTGACGAGAAACAGAATATCTTCAGTGAGCTGGTCATGGGGAAGACGAAAGCTGGGTTTCTTTTGTATCCTGTTCTACAGGCAGCAGATGTCATGCTCTACAACTCCACACATGTCCCAGTCGGTGACGACCAGAGCCAGCACTTGGAGCTTTGCCGTGGAATAGCATCCACATTCAACCACGTTTACGGGGACTTCTTCACGCTTCCGACAACGATTTTGACGCCCACGAAAAAGATTCTTTCGCTCAGAAACCCGGCAAAGAAAATGTCCAAGTCAGACAAGGACCAGCTGTCGTCCGTGTACTTGACAGACGACGCAGACACCATAGCCAAGAAGTTCCGCAAAGCAGTCACAGATTCCATACAGGGACAATTGACTTTCGACCCCACAAACCGTCCTGGGGTATCGAATCTCATAAACATAATTGCTGGCGTGCAAAACAAGACGATCAGCGAGACAGTGGAGGACTTGTCGTGGATCACCAATCACAAGCAGCTCAAGGACCATGTGACCGAGTTGGTTGTCGAGGAGTTTAAAGACAAGAAAGCCTTGTATGATCAGTTGATCTCAGATAAGGCACATCTTGATAGAATTGCTGCTAAGGGTACAGAGAAGGCCAGACAGATTGCACTGGACAACCTTGAGCAGATCAAGAGAAAGATCGGACTCCTGGCATAAAAGAGGAGAAAAAAAATTGTTGAGCAATTCAAATGAGAAATTGACACCAGACATGTACATAGAAAACTAAGAATATAGAATTCGGTGGTGTTCGTTTTCATCAAAGCTGTAGTGGGTATCAGATCAGTGCGAGGCTTAATCAGCCACACGGAACAAATCACTGATAATCCACAGATTTGTATATGTAAGATAACCAACACGAACCGTAACTCACACTGAATAATTACACATTCTTCTCAATCTCATCTTTCAATTTATTAGCCAAACCGGGAATATTGAACGCATCTCGCAGGCATGAGATGCGTCCCACGGAATGTTACCCAGGTGACAGGAACCAGTATCTCACGCACACTCACCTAAACGCATCGAGCACACTCCCCCGCATGGAATAAAATCAACAAAAATAGAAAAAGAGATAAAAGATAATAATCAGTTGAATGACCTTATTGAGCACACAATGATCATCTACAAAACTTTCCCACATGATGTCCTTCCACTTTTGTCATGTCCAGTGCTCTCGGGTAGATCTTCACTGGCAGGTTGGATGCAAAATTGACCGCGATGATTTTGTTCGCGTCGCGTTGTTTACGTAGGCATACTATGCGAACATTTGAGATAGCCCAAATTACCAGTCAGCGACCTGCGTACTGGAGCAACTGTGGAATAAGTTATTGTTTTTTTTATTCAATCTTTAACTTTATCCTATCAACCACTTTCTTTTCCTCATCCGCTGCACACCATTATCACAATGAGCTCTGATAGTCAACTCTACAGGCGAATGCAGGTGAAAGTGTTATACTCTTTCGACAACAGCCCGACTGTGTTTCTTTCCAGGTCCAAGGGCCAGTACTCGGTGAAAATGGCCCAAATCCCCTTGGAAGACAAGGATGAGTTGTTGACCTTGGGAGCTTTCGACTTGAGGAATTGCGTCCAGCAGATTCTCAAGAGTTCCCCCGAGAATTTCAGGCTCCAGTCCAATGACTACGCGGTATACTATAAGGATATAACCGAGCAACCGGACGAACCGTTTGTGGCGAATGGCGTCATGTCAACCTTGCTCGGAACTCAAAAGCAACACTTGATTCCAGGCCGTGTTTGTCAGAATCTCTCTGCATCGTTCTTGTTTGGCGACAAGGCTGACTCGTCATCATTGACCCTCGAGGTGAGACTCAAACTCCACGTCATTGACAAGGAAGACGAAGAATCCAAGTCTGCTGGTCATGAGATAAACAACATGAGTAATTCTCGCTCATCCATCGCGCTGCAGATGGCTGCAAGGAAACGCAAGACACCTTCGCACTCACACTCAAACGCTGCGATCAAAGCTACGAGGACAAAATCGCTACCGATTTTCTTCACACCTCCTAATCCACAAATTTCAAACATCATCAATGCCGACAGATTGAACGCCGTCCCCAAGCACGACAGCAAGAGCATTCTGGAGCGTTTCAACCTGGCACCTTTTTTGCTGGCCAAAATAATAGACAAGCCTGCGAAGAAAAGAAAACGCTCCATTGTGCCTTCAACGCCCACGGTCCAGACACCTGTCGATGGGTCTCAGCCACAGCGGGCTATGCGCACGAGGTCAATGGTCACGAGTTTCCAGCCTATGATCTCGTCTCCCATCAATGAAGACGCGTTGTCAGAGGGAACTGACGACTCAGAGTACAACGACCAGCATCATGTGATTGATGAGGAGGAAGAAGAGGATGAGCAAATTAATGCGGCCTCGTCGTCTCCAATGGTTGAACTGCACTCATACAAGAGAGCATATTCACCCGTTGTTGCGAGCCGATCCAACTCCTCCGCAGTCATCTCTACAGGTGACAATTTCCAGTCACTTCCCGACCTTGAGGATCTCGACAGTAAGAAAACGCACACGATACCAAGCTCGAGACTTCCGCATGATCACGACCTCACCTGCATTAACAGAAACTGTGCTGCAATTGATTCTGTCACTTGGAGATACTTCGAGACGAAGTTCCACCCTAGTTACCTCAACATTCAGCGAGCAAAGCGTTTTGATAAAAAGCTCTACGATGGTATGTTCGGTCCATTGTGTAACGCGTGCTTTCTATTTTTGAGAAACAAAGGATTCATGAGACCCGCGGCGGTGGTCAAGAAGTACTTGGCGCAACAGAGGTACAAGAAGGACCACAAACTGAAAGAGGAGGTGCCTCAAACGGGACCATCCACGCATTCATCGTCGCCACCCTCAGGCACCATCGCACAAAGTCACAAATTTGCCACCCCAACGCATGCTCCATCTGCCATCAATGAGGCAATCAAGAATAAAAACGGCAGCACGAGCAATAAGGCAACGCCCAACATCATCAGTGGGTTTGGCACTGGCCAAACGCCCACTGGTGCTGATGACTACCAGGATCTCAATGACTTCATGAACCAGCTCAATTCGTTCGGTGGGCCGTTGACCGACATTGACTTGCCCAATGACCTTGGCTCATCCAGACAGGAGTCAACGCCACCAATGATGGCAACCAAGTCGAACACGAGGGTCATCAATTTGTACGAGGATGAGGAAGACAAAGAGAACTGTCCACCCTCCGACAAGCAGAACATGATGGATTTCGAACAAATGATGATCAAATCATTCAGTCTGAAATCCAGTCCTGAGCAAAACGACTGGAGCCAATTTTTTGGAGAGCAGACTCCCAAGGATCAAACTGAGACCCCTGGAGTGAACAAGAATTTGGCTGCACAGGATGACGGCCTTCCACCGCTCAGGACTTTCAGATCCTCACCAGCAAAATTGAACCTACAGAAAACAGCTGTGGTAAACATGCCTTCGTCTCCGCTCCTCACTAATTTTGATCACGGCAAACATCACGCATTGGCGCTCCCAAATGATGGCTCGTCGCCGGATGACAGAGCTACCAGAAATGACACCACCATGTCATACGTCAATCGCAAGTCCAGTCCACACAGCGAGATCTACTTGGACGAGCAAAAGGTCTGAAGCATAGGAAATTAATGTAACGCATAAATAGCATAATTGGAATACGTCAGAATGTCAGTGTAGTATACATTATTATGGTGATGTGAGATGGTGTGTTGTAAGCTTTCCAAATCTGAATTTCTGAAACGAAAAACCACTTGATTGTGTTATTTAGCACTCAGAGATTCATATGAGCAGTCGCGGAGGCCGCTACCGCTGAATTTCTGCTGGATTTTACTCATTTTTAAGATATTAGCAAACCAGCAAAATTTACGCTCAACAGAATTGCCTGGTTAGCTCAATCGGTAGAGCATTTGACTCTTAAACTATATAAGGTCAATCAAAAGGTTGCGGGTTCGAGCCCCGCATCGGGCTCTGTTCGCCTGGTTAGCTCAATCGGTAGAGCATTTGACTCTTAATCTTCATAAGGTCAATCAAAAGGTTGCGGGTTCGAGCCCCGCATCGGGCTTACTTTTTGCTTTTTTAGCTTAGTTAAGTGTCTAGACTAAGCCGTACGGTTGTGTTTGTTCATTATTTCTCAGAGTTGCCAAGATCTCTCTGGTGAAGAATTTTTTGCATTGGAAACCCTGATATTCAAAATAATACCCTGATATTTTCTCAAAATCGTAGTTCTGGATTATCAATCTATATACCCAGAGATTTTTATCCCGAAGTAATTTTCCTCTTTCAGTTGTTTCAGTTTTCTGTAGATCTGTTATCTGCAATGTAACCTGGTTGCACTGCGACCAAAAATCTTGATGCGAATTCCATTGTGACCCACCAACTCATCTACCATGTCGACATTTTCACAATTGCCAGCGTCTGAATACATTGAGTTGTTGGACAAGGCCACCTCGGCCGTCAAGGACAAACTTCTGCCATTTTCTGGCTCGATCGAAAAGCCTCGTGTGCTTATCATCTGCGGATCTGGTCTTGGTGGTATCGCTGACATCTTGCACCAGGAACCAAGATTGGAGATCCCATACGGCGAGATTCCAGGCTTCCAGGTGTCGACTGTTCCTGGCCATGCTGGAAAATTGATCTTTGGTCTTATTGGCGAAAACAAAGTGCCTGTCATTTGCATGGTGGGCCGCTTGCACTTCTACGAGGGCTACACTTTCCAGCAGACAACCTTCCCTGTGAGATTGGCCAAGAGATTGGATGTGAGCACTGTTGTTGTGACCAATGCTGCTGGAGGCGTCAACACCGAATATAAGCCTGGCGACTTGATGATCATCAACGACCATATCAACTTCCCTGGTTTTGCTGGCTACCACCCATTGAGAGGACCTAACTTGGAGGAGTTCGGCCCAAGATTCCAGCCTTTGTCGGACGCATACAACCACAACTTGAGAAAGTTGTTTTTCCAGAGCGCCAAGAAGTTGGGCGTGACCCGTAACATCTACGAGGGAACTTACCTTTTCGCTGCTGGGCCTACTTTCGAGTCTCGTGCCGAGGTGAGAATGATCAGAGCTTTGGGCGGTGATGCAGTGGGCATGTCCACTGTCCCCGAGGTAATTGTTGCTCGTCACTCTGGCATGGAAGTGTTGGCGCTTTCGTTGATCACCAACGCTGGTGTTGGAGAGAAGCCACCCAGTGCGTTTGAGGAGAACCCCAAGCCCTTGGACGACGGCATGGCTTCGCACGACGAAGTGTTGGAGAGTGCCAAGGAAGCGTCTAAGGATGTGCAGAGAATCATGGAGGCCACCGTGAATGCGCTTTAGAAAACTAATTGGAGAACACCTGATGGGGTCCTTGGTATAGACTATTCCACACCAATACAAATAAATACAGATGATAAATTAACTTCGCAAGCAGATACAGTTTCAAAACGTGCTATGATTTGAGCTGAGATGATCACTTCCGTCCCAGAAGAGGCCATGCCATACTATCAACCTCCTACCTTTCTCATTGTAACATGTCTTGACTATACTTTTACTGGTCCACCTCCCCTGCAGACTCCCACTTGCCCTGTAAGTTCTCCTTCCACAAGCTCACCTTGTTGTCGCCGCCAGAAACGGCCAAAATGTTCCCAGACAACGACCACGAGGCTCTCCAGCACACGTCAGGGAACTTCTCCTCCGTCAACAACTGCTTCTGCCACTCCCCGTTGCTATCCTGCGACCAGATGAGTACTGTGCGGTCCTGCGACGCAGAGGCAATGTACGAGCGCACCAACACCGAGGGAGACCAGCTCACGTCTCTCACCCAGTCTGTGTGGCCCTCCAACACTGCTTCCTGGACGTAATTGTTGACAGCAGGGTCGAATCTCCAGATCTTAGCCAAGTTGTCCGAGCCACCCGTGACAAATCTGCGCTGTGCTGGCCCCGTGCTATCCTTGGAGCTGTTCACTGGCGCCCAAGATGCAGAGTTGACACCAATAGCATGAGCATCAAACACAACGTGAGAGGTGTTGCCGTCCTCATTGAAGTCAACAACAGACACTTTTCCGTCCGAGGAGGTGCACAACAACACTGCGCCAAGCTCGTGTGGAGCCCAGGAGACAGAGTTGACGCTGGCCTGGTGAACAACATGCTCAGCAATTATGGACCACAGCTGGGTCTCAGGCTGCTCTTTCCAGATAATTGCCTTCCCGTCGTAGGAGCAAGAAGCCAAAATGGACCCGAACTTGGGATGTGCCCACGCAACCTGCCAAACAGGCCCGTCGTGGCCAATTAACGTCTCCACCAAACGGTAGTTGTCTGTGCCCTCAATCTCGAAGATTTTGATACATTTGTCCAGAGAAGAGGTGGCCAATCTCTTGCCGTAGTAATCTAGCACCGCATCGTGGATCAAGTCCTCGTGAGCATCTGAAATCGTCACCATTGCAATGTGGTTGGTGTATTGACTATTGGACGTGTTAACATTCTGCATACACCCGTGCACCAGAGTTGATCTACACCTGCGATCTCACTCAATTTGCAATCAGTAACGACACCAAGATATGGAGACCGCCAACGAGCCTTTCAATTCGGTGGGGTCACTCTCGAGCGTCTTGGATGCTCAAATCTCAGAAACATCCACGCGAATTGACTCGCTTTTGCAAACAGCGAAAAGTCTCGTGCCGGCCGCAGAATTCGAGGCTCTATCTAAACAGCCTGCGGAAACTAGCCCCACAGAATTTGACGAGGAGAAATTGATCAATGAGCTAGATAAGACGCGATTGGAGCTTTTGATGGATGTACAGAAGTACGACTACATTTCCGGGAAGTACGAAGAGATGATAGGCGAGAGTGAGGAACTCGTCAGAAGTATAGTTGACTACTACGAGGGGGCGGAGGAACGAGACAAGCTGCAGAAGGAGGCCAGCCAAAAATTGCTTCAGCACTACACGGAGGTTATTTTGGGCGAGAAAAACGAGATCTTGAAGTCCAACTGCAAGGAGTTGGAGAAGTCGTATTTGGAAGCAGTGAAGGGTGCGCACGAGACTCTCACGTCAATACTGGAGGCACACGACACGCTACTATCTGAGCAATACAAGAGCGAGTTGAACGAGCTCATCGAGGCTTTGAACAAGTCGCTCAACTCCATGACCAAAAGATAAAATGCATTAGTGGTATTGGGACATCAGTCTTCACTGATATCCACAACCAGATTGGGTCTGGAGTCAGACGTGCTGGACCGCAGCATGCTCACCAGGTCTCTCCCGATGAAGTTATACGCCTTGTTGATATACCGGCGGTTGGGATCGAGCTTGCCGTACTGCTGCCGGATCCTGTCCAAGTTCATCTTCGACCTGTCGAAGTTGAAAACCTGAAGCACAAACGACATCATCTCATAGATGAAGACTATTAGCGCGCGAAGGCCCCAGAACGAGTCGTCCTCGTCTGCGCCTTTTTCAGCTCGGTAGTCCCGTCCGCTCAATTGGAAAATGAGCTTCTGGCGCTCTTCCTCATCTTTGAATACATACCTGAACTTGGTCAGGTGGATGAGCCCGTCGACGATCTCCTCCAACTTCAAATTACATTCCTGATGCAACTTGAACTCAAACTTTTTGGTGTTGCCCTCGAGCTCATTGAGCTTCTTGAGTAGATCTCTGGAACGGAACGCCATACGGTCAATGTTATCTGTAAGATCTCTCATCCGCCCAATCAAAAGCGCAGAGTAGTCCTTGTCAATGATCTGCTTTCGTGCTTCCATATGACTTTTCATGTTGTGCAACTTGACCAACTCCAAGTTGATGTGTTTGAAGTCTTTTTCAATTTGCTCATTTCCTCTTTGATTAGCCCACCGCTTGGACTGTTCCAATGACAAAAGTTCACTGACAACATTGCAGTAGTCAATTCTGGCTTTCTCTGGAGTGTACATCTTGGAGATAATCAGGGAGCAGTCTTCCAAACTCGAGAAGCTTGCACACTTTCTGAGTGGAGGATGTTTCATAATTGAACTGTTCTCCCTTTTTTCATTTCTGAGATATTCCATGGTGTTCAAGCTGGCCTCGTGACCTGTATTCGAGAAGGGAAACGAGTTCCTCCTGTTCAAAGAATGCTTTGCTTGCTTGCAGCTCTGCTCATGAATAGAGCCTGCATCTTTATCACACTCTGGCTTCACAGAAGTCTTGGAGAGCTTCTGAAGCTCTGCATCAAGCAAGGAGATTCCCAGATTGGACTTTGGTTTCGGCTCGTGCCCGTTATTAATATCGGACCAGATCTCCAATTTTTGTGACGAGTTGAGTTTTTTGCCCTGGAGCGCATACCTCATTCTCTCGAGTCTGCCTGCTTTATCGGAATGCGAAGAGACTTCCTGAGTTGAGGCTATTCTGTTTCGCAAACTCACAAACTGGTAGTTTGGATCCTCGACATCATTCAAGTCAGAGCTCGAGTTTTGGTTCAGTCGTGGATGGTGATGTTGATGTAAATGCTGATTATGCTCGTGGTGATGGTGATGGTGGTGGCGGTATTGCAGGTGCCGTGACGTCGATGACAACATATTCTTGCCGTCTTCCTTGGTTACCGGACCGGAGACAGATAAGCCCTGCCAGAGTCTGATCAATGTGTACCCCACCAAATGCTTTCTGACCAACTGGTCAAGGTCTATAGTCTCCACGTCCGATGGCGTGACACTGTCACTAAGTTTCGATGCAATCTTGCTCCTGAGCTTGTTGGACTTCACTTTAGACGGGTCGGAGTAGAAGTTGTCATCGTCCTCTCTCACAATGATGTGGTCTTGCACAGTGTTCTTCACGACATTGGTGAGCTTCTTGAGCTCTTTGGAATAGTATAATTTGTTTCTTCTGTACGCTGAGGCAGACAGCGTGGAGACAGAATTGGAAGGGAATAGCGAGGAGCTTCTGCCGGAGGCAACTGACGGATTGTATCCACTTTCATAAAAGGACGACAGATCCTGCTCGTCGAAGTCGGAGCCGAAAACCCCGAGGTTCTGTTTCGTGCTATCAGAGTTGTACTTCTGATTTGTGTAGTAGAATAGTTTCAGGAGCGTGACTAGGTCAAGCTTTCTTTTCTTCTCGATCTTTACCTGTTTCTGAAACTGACCAATGGAGATCATGAAATTTTCAAAGTCAAATGGATCCTTCGGCACGTCACACCCTCCAAACATTTGCAAGCGCATCTTCACACTAATTGTCAAGCTGACGATGGCCGCAACAGTTTTGGAAGGCAAAACACCTGCTCTGGGATTGGGCTTGATGTTGAAGTGCGGAAGACCAATCAAATTCCACCAATTGTTGATGGCGTCCTCTGTCTTTTGGCATAGAAGACCATCACAGTACCTTGCGTCCAAGAGATCGAAGTAGAACAAACAAGTCTGGATGAGATTGACCAATTCCTTGATTGCAAATTTGATGGGCACCGAGGCATTGTAGACTCTGTACATTTGCCTGAACTTATCCTCAGAGGCATCGGTAACCTTATCTGCAATCAACGAGAGCGACCTGCCGCCACAATTGAGTTTCCTCAAGTTCGAGTTGATTGAGAATATGGACTCCACTGCCCTGGTGTCTCCACCAGGTATAGCTATCAAGTTGAGATTTGACGGTAGAGCCGAGATATTTGTCACCAAGAGAAATTCCGGTGCCACGATCGATTCTTCAGGTGGCTCCTGCCCGGTTTCAGCAGCTATGTCTCGTTTCTTGAAGGTTGCATGATTAAGCATGACCTCATTCAAGTACTCTTGGAACCTCGAAGGGTACTGCTTTGAAGGTTTCTTAATAATTGTGAACTTCACCACTTTCACCTTCAGTTCATGATTTCCATGAAACGCAGAAACAATCGTGCCGATCTTGCGGCTTCTGATCCACTGGTCCACCAAGTATATCTCGAACCCCGAGCACTCGGTTTCCTCGGCCAAGTGGAACTCATTGCTTGCCACGAAATCCTTCTGGAAATACCTCACGGCGTTGAAATCGGGGAATATGTAGGAGATCAACTCATTCCCACTAGCCACAGCGGACTCTGCAGTGTGGGTGGTATTCCCACTGGTTGACTCGGAGTCGTGCGAGGACGGCGGCGGTCTTGGTATTTGGATCCTCACTTTGGACTGGTCTGGAGGGTAGAACCCAGGCCCAAATGCGTACATTGCGCACAGTCAAGCTGATATTTAGCGGGAAGCGGAATTCTAATGTGATTCAGGTATCAGGTAGAGTGTCTATACTTAGTGAGGAATGTGTAGTGACGTGCAGGCCCAGATACACTCTAAGCCTTCTGAGGCTGACAGATGGGATGAGACACTAAGAATATTAACGGTGGAGGGTGGACGAATTTGGGATCGATTTGGCATACGTCAAGATCTGCAAATCTCAACTTTTTGGTTTTCCAGTTTTGAAAGTCCCGGACTTGTTCACTTGGAGAACCGCAATGTCGTCTTCCCGCATTATCGAGGCACCGTCGCGCAGCCATCGTACAATTATCAGTTGAAACGGCCAGCATGAAATTTTGTGTCGCGACTTACTGCTACATGCACCGAGAATTTGGTGGAATTGGTGAAATTTCGTGCGGAATTCGTGCAATTGCTCTAATTGCAACCAGAAAAGCGTCTTTTCCCTCCAAGACCGACTTTCTCGTCTCGTTTTCATCTAATCCTCATCCAAGCCTTGTCCTTATCTCATCGCCCAGCTCAGTGTTCCATTATTGCATGTAATCGTAAAATTAGCTGTGGATCCTCACATAATAACGCAACACTTGCTCTTGATGGACTTCTCCAGCTTGGGAGACATGGACTGTCTGTTTCTCTTCAGTTGGGCATCGTCGTAGTATCCGTTGTCGGCAGAGCCATTGGCATTAGCAATTGAAGGTTCGGCAGCCTGCTGCTTCTGGATTTCCTTTTGCTGTTTCTTCTCAGCACTCACTTGAGCTTCTTTGCGCATGATTTGTCGAACAACATCAACAAATGCCTCGTCCACATTCGTCTTGTACATTGCAGAGGTCTCGTAGAAAGGAACTAGTCCCCACTGCTGTGACACTTTTATACCGTCGTCGATCAGGAGAACACGATCTTCGTTCAAATCACATTTGTTACCAATCAACACCATTGGCACATTCTCGGAATCTTTGATTCTCAACACTTGTTCTCGCAAAGCCAACAATTCTTTCAAGGAGTTCTCGTCTGTCACCGAGTAAACAAGTAGGAAGCCCTTGCCTGACTTGATATATAATTCCCTCATGGCTGTGAACTGAGCAACACCGGCAGTATCTAAGATCTCCAAATCGCAGGCTCTGCCGTCGACCTCGATCTGCTTTCTGTAAGAGTCCTCGATGGTGGGATCATAACTTTCCACGTAAACGCCCTGGACAAATTGCACTGTCACCGAGGATTTACCCACACCACCAGCTCCTAGGACAACAATCTTATAGTCTGAGAATTAGTAAACAAAACGCGAGAAGTGGACTGGAAAAACTCGACAAGAATCGGATTTCTCATAAGTTGCTAAAGCAAAACATACCTCTCATTCTTTGTGTGGATTATGACGGGATTATGGGAAGAGAAGTGACTGGAATGAAAGCGTGAGACTCATGTTTTCAGAAGGCAGGTTTTTCCTGCTTTTCTACCGTCTAAGGTACGCGCACCTGCGTCGCCCAAAAATCACATTGTTACGTTGCATGTCTAAAGAAGCTGAGGGCGGAAGTGAAGAAAAAATTTGAAAATCGGGCTGATCAAGACGCCTTACACAAACGACATTGTGTGTCATTTTAATCGACATAAACTTTCAGAAAATCAGGAAAATCACCGCTCCAGCAACCCACTTCTCGGTGCACTCACATGCCTCATCTAGCGCGGACAGCCTATATTCGACAGGACAGAAGCGCTGGTTCTTTCATGCACAGCATGCAGTAGACAACGACCACAGAAATTCGCTGGAATTCAACCTGGCTTGGGTATTTTTATAAATCCGGCTTAAAAGGGTAAAATGTTTGGAACTGGGCCCAAAGGCGTGATACCGTGAGGGTTGATGGCAACGTGAGACTTTGTGTAGTGCTTCTTGATGTGGTCAAAATCGGTGGTCTCCTTGAATCCGGGAATCTTCCAATACAACAACCTCAACCAGTCATGGATGTATGGGTAGTCGTGTCTGATCATGCGAATATTGCACTTGAAATGCTGGTGGTACACAGGATCGAACCTCACAATTGTGGTGAAGAGCCGCACGTCGGCTTCTGTTAATTGGTTGCCAATTAAAAATTTCTCATTCTTCTCTGCATTCAGTTTCAAGATCTCTTCAACCTTGTCGAGGTGCTCAAACAAGGTGGTCACTTCCTTCTCGTAGACCTCCTGGGATGTCGAGAAGCCAGACTTGTACACACCGTTATTGATGGTGTCATAGACCCAGCCATTGATGTCGTCGATCTTCCCCTGCAAATCCTTGGGGTAGAGATCCACGTCGGCGTACTTGGAGTCCACCAACTCGTCGAACTCGGTGTTGAGCATTCTCAAGATCTCGCTGCTTTCGTTGTTCACAATGGTCTCGTTCTTCTTGTCCCACAATACTGGCACAGTGAACCTGCCCAGGTACTCTGGCTCGGCCTTGTAGTACAATTCCCTGATTCTGCCCAAGTCATACAAGTGATCTGCCGTGCCCAAGGAGTCGTCGTTTTTGGGCAATGTCGCAAGCTCTTCTTTTGTGGGGAACCTCCATCCTTTGTCGTCCATGTGCCAATGAACCACGGACACGGAAATGATCAGCGAAAGTCCCTTCAAAACTCTCGTAATCAAGGTACGATGCGCCCATGGACACGCATAGGACACGTAGAGATGATATCTGTTTGCCTCCGGGGGAAACCTCGAACCTGGGGCTTTGGAGATAAAGTCTCTGAATGTGGAGGCTTGTCTCTTGTAGGCGCCGTCCTTGCCTGCGAATTTCAAGATCTCGAGTTTCTTTAGGTTAGACATGAGTCAATTGAGCAGATTGAAAAGGAAGAAAAGTACTTACCTCGGACATTTGCTGGTGGTTGTGAATATTGTATGGGGTAGCAACTCGGCGGATTGTATGCCTTTATATGGGTGCGAACAATCCTGACAAATAGAGGGCGTGCAGGTTCTCTCTCCTCTTGACACACATTTGACTAATGGCCGAAACAAGTAAGATGACAAATGTGGGAAGTGTGGAGAAGGAAGAAAAAAGTGTAAAGTTTTAGTAAAACATCGGTGGGAATTGGCCGTATTTATACTTTTTTTTGTTTTTGTTTTCTTTTCTTTTTGCTTTTCCCGGTGTCCTGATCTCGTATCAGCATACCGTATTAATTGGAGTATGTGCGCAACGGTCGCAGCTGTCAAATCGAGGAAGGGGTCAAGACAACATGGCGCCACGGTGGCAAAAGTATAAATAGAAGACAAAATCCAGGTAGTTTGAGCTGTCTCATCCAACCAAACTCAACTTTAAATATCTGAAACGCCTTTTAAATGGCTGGATCTGCTGAAACTCGCTTCAGGCCATATGGACCTGCACACACCACCGGTGAACCTCACATCAAGCGGCTCAACGTTTTCGAATTTTGTATTTACCGATAAACAACTCGACAATCCTGAAATTTCACCAAGAAAGATTGTACCAGATGTCCCCGTCGCCGCCAGACACGTCACGTGGCACGGACACAGCCAATTTGAACGCCGTCCACAACCAAAGGTCCAACTACCCATCGGCCTCGCTATCTATTCAGAAACCAGTGCAAACACTCCCACCACCGGCATCTACTTCGGGCAACTCCGTGCCTTACTATAGTCTGACGCCCTCGTCGTACTACCTGTTGGGTGTTGGAAACGTTCTTCACCACAATCCCTCCAAACAACTGTACAATGGCTACTCCTACCAGGACCCGTTCTCCTATCAGATGAACTCGATACCACAACAACAACTCCCACAGCAAAACAACACACAATCGCTCAAACAGTTACAGCAGCCTCAGATGGCGCGCCCACAGCAAAACACACTGGCGCAGCTCCTGTACCAGCCACAGTACCAGAACCAACTACAATCACAGCCCACACCAGCCCAGGCACTACAACTGGCAATCCCACAGAACTCAGATACTCAGCAGTTGGGCCAAATGCAGGTAGCACAGCCGGCGAACCAACAGGGCCAACTTCTGCAGCAGATGCCCGCACAAAATATGACCCACCGCATGCTTTTTCCCAGTGGGCAGTTGCCAGTGACCGGCCAGACGCAACCGCTCACCGCAGAGGATCTGTTTGTTTACTTCAAGGACCTGGCAATTTTCAAGGGCAAAAACACGGCGCGTGGCAAGTACAACGGCAAGATGTTCATTCACTCCAAGCACACCAAGTCGCTTCAGGATGTGCGGGACGCCAAGCTGAAGTCTGGATTCTCGCCCCTAAGCCTGGCGCTGGATCCGAAACCCTACGTCTGCACTTTTGAAGGGTGCAGCTGGTCGTTTGCGAGACAGTCTGATTTGCGCAGACATACCAAGTCACATAAGGAGCCAGGGTTCCACTGTCCGTACTGGAGAACAGACCCCACGTGCCACAGGAATGGAGGATCCTTCAGCCGGCTCGACGTGCTCAAACGGCACTTGCGATTGGTGCACTACGTCAAGGACAAGCAGCAGATCTTCCCCGGGTCAGATCCAGGATGGTGTCGTGCGTGCCAGAAGATGTTTCAGTCGTCAAAGCACTTTATAGACCACTGCGTGGACTGCGCCAATCAGATTTCGCCGGCAGAATGGCGGTCTACCACAGCGAAGAATGACGAGAAGACAGAATAGAGAGGCGCAGATGGGAATTGGGGCAAGCTCACGTTAGTCATGGCTACATCCCACTACTGTTCCAAACACTCAAACAATATTCATTACGTGAACTGAACGCTCTAATGTACAAACGGCCTCAATTACGGCACTCACCAACAAGCTCCAAGAGCCTACTCTGTAGCCTCGGGCTCATCCTCCCTCACCTGGTTGTCGAAGAAATCTAGGATGGCACAGTTAGGGTGGATAATGTATACCGTGCGGCTCAATTGCTGTGCACGCTCGTACTCGTCACCAGGCAAAATATCCTCGTTGACGTTCTGGGTGACGCTCATCAAGATCCTGTCCTTGTCCAATCTCTTCAACACTTTGTACGCCAAAGCTCTCTCGTCGAGATACTCCTGCTCTGTGTGTAAGTCCTCCTCCTTCTGGTGCAAGTACCAGTCGACAATCTCGTCCTTGGTCAAGCCCTCGCCGCCCTCCTGGTCGTTGTCGGACACTTTCTTCACTATGAGGTTCATCATGGCGATGTACTTGTCGTAGGTGATGGTGGCCTTCTGAGCTCTTCTCTGCTGTGTTCTGGCAAAGCCCGTGTTGTCAGTCTCCACCACTTCCTCCTCCATGTCGTGGTCCTCATGCTCCTCGGGCTCCTCGTCGATCTGAATGTCGTCCATCTCCACTCTGATGATCGACAGACGCAACAAGTCGTATGCTTCAGAGACAAAAGTGGGGCTGATCTCCTCGGTACAGTTGGCCCTGGCAATGGCCTCGGACAACCGGATCATCGACTCCAACTGTCTGACGGTGATTCTGTACGAGGACCGGCCGAGGCCCTGGGCGTCGTCGTTTCTCAAGTCCTTGTACTTGGCCACCAAGAAGTCTCTGGCGTCCTTGGTCATCTTAGGCTTGAAGGTCTTGGCGTACTTGATGTAGCGAGACAACTGCTCGGCCGAGTAAGGAGGGTCGATGGCCTCGTCCCGCAACATGTGCAAGTCCACAATGTGCGACGCCAACTGCGTGTCAATTCTCTCGTTGCAGTCGTCCAACACCACGAAGAACAAGTCGAATCTCGACATGATGGGCGCGGTCATGTTCAAGTTGGCACGCAAGCCCATCTTTCTGTTGTAGCGACCACCAATAGGGTTTGCCGCGGCCAAGATCGACGTACGCGCATTCAACGTGGCGTGGATTCCGGCTTTGGCAATGGAGATCGTCTGCTGCTCCATGGCCTCGTGAATGGCCACCTGGTCGGTGATGTCCATCTTGTCGAACTCGTCAATGGCACAGATACCGTTGTCTGCCAACATAAGCGCACCTGCCTCGATGGTGAACTCACCACTTTCCTCGTCCTTCACCACAGCGGCGGTCAAACCAGCAGCAGAGGATGCCTTACCCGAGGTGTAAACTGCTCTGGGCGAAAAGCCACACACGTACTTCAAGAACTGCGACTTGGAAGTCGAGGGGTCGCCAACAACACAGATGTTGATGTCTCCTCTCAAGTTGATGCCGTCCACAGTCTGCTTGTGCACACCTCCCAACAACTGCAACAAGATACCCTTTTTGATGGTATCGTGACCGAACACAGCGGGCGAGATCGACCGCACCAACTTGCTGTACACGTGCTCGTCCTTGACCATTTCCTTGAGCTGTGCCACCTCGGAGTCAGACAACGAGTTCAAGAACACTTCCTGGTGGTTGGGGCCCTGGAACTCAACCTCCTTCTCCGCAGCCTCCGACCCTTCTGCGGCCTTCGAGATGAGCGAGCTCACGTGGCACGCGTAGAAGGCGAGCTTGTATGTGAGATCACGCACCCCGAGCGCCTTGAGCCCCGAGACTCCGGAGTTCAAGTCTGAAGCAGCAGCCCCGCTCTCCTTGATGGACTGTGCCTTCATTCCGGGCAAGCCCAACTGGCTGACGTCGGGGATCACAATCTCTGTGCCTGTGAACTTGCACTTGTCGCCTGGCTTGGCTCTCTCGACGGTTTCTCCACGCAAAATCACATCAAGGGTACGAGGCATGGACCCCGTGGGGATCTCGTTGGAATTCTCCTGAATTCTCACTTTCTGCCAGTCAATGAACTGGGACTTCGCCACGTTCAACGTCCAGTACAGCTGGTTGGGGCACGAGGGACACGCGGTTGGCTCGGTGTACTTGAAGATCTGCTCGATGCCGTCCACCACAGCAGAGCACATGTCACACGTGAACGTTCCCTTATGCAACTCTGGTCTGACCTCGGACGTTCTCGTAACCGTTCCCGAGATCGCCATCAACGAGCCGATCTTGTCTGTGCGGATATCTCTGATTCTGTGGGAGACAGGCAAGTTGAAGAAAGAGATCTGGAACACTCTCTCGTTGGAGTTGGCGCCCGCCGAACTCAGCGCAGAAGACTCGCGGTCCTTGTTCTCGGCGTCGTTGTTGCCCAACAAGTTCATGTACAACAACGAGGGCGCGTATTTGGTGAGTAACTTCCTCAAGCCTTTCAACAAAAATGGGTTGAATCTGTAGTACTGCTCCAAGATGGCCGTGGCCAAAACACCGTTTTCTCTGCCGACCAAGTGCTGGTAGTCCACGTACAACGTGCTGTACTCGAAAACACGCATACTCTCGATTTGCGCCAAGTAGATCTTGCCCAGCCACTCGTCGTCCACTGACTCTTCGTCTATGTACTCCTCGATGAACTGCTCGAAGGACTCTCTGACTTTTTCACCGGTGACATCCACGACTTTGGGAACCTCAACCGTGCTTCTGATAGACGCCGGCATTCTCATTTCCCGCTCTCTGGCCCCGGCTCCTTGCAGGGCATCACTGTAGTTGACATTGGGCTGACTGCTCAGCGGGGAGTTGGCGGATCTCCCCAAGGAAGAGGAGATGTGGGACGAATTGAGTAGTTGCGCCGCGTCAGAAGGAATGCTTCTGGGGGACGACACGAAATTCGACATTTGTGGTGATGTTGAAAAGGTTGAAAAGAGTTGGTGGGAAAAACTGGGAGTAGTGTATGGACAGACGCGTTCAATTTAACAGATTGGGATAAATGTGCGGGCAGGTGCAGGAGGAAGAGGAAGCAGACTAAGGAAGAAGGGCCACCGAAAAAGGCGAAGCCAGAAAAAAAATGAAAAGAATATTGGAAGAATTGGATTTGGACTGCTCTTTTAATAATCAGAATCCATAAGTCTCTTAGGTTTTTTCACTTGATTGAATATATTCTTCGGGTCTCTTGGTTGTCCCTAACTATGGGGACTTGACGGTTCTCAAGTATGGCTTGATCTTGACAAAGTCACCGTACTTGGCCTGTGCGTCCTCGTCAGACACAGAGGGAGGCACAATGACGTCCTCGCCCACGGCCCAGTCAATAGGCGTGACCACTCCGCTGCGGTCGGTCAACTGCAACGAGTCAATCACTCTCAACACCTCGGCGGAGTTTCTGCCCACGGAGGCTGGGTACGTCAACACCAATCTGATCTTCTTCGATGGGTCGATGATGAACACAGATCTGACCGTTGGCACCATCTGGTCCTTCAACTTGTGGAAGTCCTCCTCAGACAACATGTCGTACTTGAAAGCAATCTCCTTCGAAGGGTCCGCAATGATTGGGAAACTAAAAGGTGCACCGCCGGTGACTCCCTCGATGTCCTTGATCCACTCGTTGTGGCTGGCGACGTCCTCGGTGGACAATCCCAAAAGGGTAACGTTACGCTTCTCGAACTCTGGAGCAAGCTTGGAGAACGCACCCAATTCGGTGGTGCAGACCGGCGTGAAGTCCGCAGGGTGCGAGAACAACACGACCCACTTCTTGTTCTTCTCAACAAAGTCGTGGAAGCTGATTTCGCCCTGGGTGGTGTTGGCGGTCCAGTCTGGAGCAACCGAGCCAATTCTAATTCTGGGCTGGGACTTGGGGTCGAAGGTCGAGTTGAATCTGCAGAACAGAACTGGCGCTCTGACGAGTTGTCTGGAGGCAGATAAACGAGCAAATCTGGCAATCATGTCAATTGAGTTTCTGATGAGTGTCTGGTAATTGTCTGTAGTAATCTGTAGTATATCTCAATTAATGCTCTTGCGCAGCACCTGATTCCACGTGATCTACTGCGAAAATATCTGGATTCGTTAACATTTCAATACTGGCACTATGTACAGACATTATTTTTCCGGGAGCATGTTGACATCGATCCAGCCAAGGAAATCGTCGTCCTGGTGGTTGTTGTTGAGCCACCCGTGCAGCTGCTGCTGGAAAAAGTTGTCGAGTTGGTCCGCCATCCCTGGGGCTCCCGGAATGCCTCCATTGTAAGGATAGTTGTTACCCATGGGGAGTCTATTCTCCACCCCTGGGCTCATTTGGGATTCATAGATCATGGGCGTAGCTTGCTGGGATGCCGGTAGGTCGTGTGGCGGATTCTGGGGCTGCTCCAATGCAAAACTGCCGGTTTGAGGTGGGAAGGTGGCTTCTGTGCTTTCTCCCACTGCTGTCAGTGAAGGCAGGTCCAAGTGTGGGTACTTGATCACATCGCGGTCCTTCGTGCTTCCCGTAGCTTCTAGCATGGTCAAGGGAATGCCGTTGATCTCTAAAGGCTTTGTGCTGCCGTTGTTGCTCTCGAGTTTGGCCTGGTTGAGGGCCTGGTCCGTAGGCACCAACGTCGTGATCGTCGTGCCGTTGGGTGTGGTGGTCGTGATGGTCTTGAAATCGTCTTTCGTGATTTGGTTGTAGAACGGAAGCGGCTGCGGCCTCTTGCCCTGTGTCTCCTCGTCCTCGTGCTTGACAGTGTTTCTGTCTGAGTCGTTCTTCATGAGCAAAGTTCTTCTTTTGGCCTCGTGAATGCACCACACGAGGTCGTAGAAGAGCGATGCTGTCAAGTGCGACCGCATGCGGCTGATGATGCTGCCGCTGCCGCTGCCGTTGTCGGAGTCGTCGCTGAAAATCTCAGGGTAAGTGTAGAGCACGATGTTCAAGTTCTCCAATACCTTGGCAGTTCTCGAGATATCGTTCTGGAGTTCCTTCCATGACGAGAGCGTGTTTCTGAAAAGACGATGAACAGTGACAATAGACTGCCTGGCGCTGTCAACGTACTTCTCAATGAGATACCGTGAGAGGTGCAACTTGAAAAGCAAGAACGCAGAGTATGTGATTGCCTGCCTGACGTAGATGGGCAACTCGGTCAAGGAGATCTGGTTGAGGCTCAAGAGCTGCGACGAGATGGTGATGATCCTGGTGGAAGCCAAGTAGGCTGTGCTCACGTACTTGACCTGGTCCTCAATTGGTGTTCCCGGCAAGAACGCAAAGCAGCAGATCATAAGTCTCAAGTACAAGTAGTAGATCTCAATCAGCGAGCCCTCCATGATGTTCAACTTGAACTTCAACCTCTCCAACTCCCGGTCAAGGATATTGAGCGAGGCAGCACGGTTCAGCGGCTCAAGCAAGCCGTCCGATCGCGTCACGGAGATCCCCATCACGTTTACCAACTTGCACTGGAAAATCGACAACGAGATCAAGCACCTGAAGTTGGAAGGGAGCGTGTTGTCGATTCTGGCGTTCTCCAAAAGGTAATCTGTCGTGTTGATGGAAGGAGGCAACCCCAACGCGGACGACCAGAACTGGTCGCAGAAGAACACCGCGAGCCACGATCTCGTGCGCCACAAGTCCAGGTCGGGGCCCAAGTTCGTCTGGGTTCTGCTGAACTCCTGAATGAATTCGCCGCCTCTGTGCAAGCCCAACTGCAAGGAGAGGTTTTTCGCTAGGCCGATAAACCTGTAGGATGTATCGTCCAACACCTTTTCGTTGGGAAGCGGCCAGATGGATAAGATGATGAGGGCCTGTATTACATGCGTCAGGCGCGGAGTGCGGATCCAGCACGTCTCGATGGCCAACTGCTTAATGAGCGAGGCCAAGGACATGTACAAGGTCGGCTCAGGCTCCGAGAGTGATGCAGTCAAGATCACCGTCCAGAACAAGAGCTTAGACTTGATGTACAACTGGGTAGCGCTCTTCAGGGTGAGGATCGGTAGGAACGGCAAGTATTTGGTCATGAAGCGCTCGTGCAATTGGTCGGCCTTCTCGATGGGGAGCCGGACGTCGCCCAAGATGAACTCCGAGTAGATCTGGTTGGTGTACTCCTTCTCAGACTGTGGAGAGAGCTCGCTGCCCAATCTGTTGTCCATGGAGTAAGTGGCTGGTGAGTTGTCTGACAGGTCTGCATGGAGCACCTGGGACAAGTTGGTTGTTGCTGAGGGGCCCATGGCGTCGTTGAGTATGGGCAAGGAAGAATTGAAGTTGGTGCCCATTGGAGGAACCAGATGGACCAGGCTGGCCGCAGGCGGAGTCATGTGGTGGCCCGTGATCTGCTCGATGGCCGAGTTGGGCGTGTTGTGGCCCAGGTATGGCGTGCGGTTCAGAAAGCCCGGGTGGCTGTTGGCGTAGTGTGGAGAGACCTGAGTGTTCCCCTGTTGCACGAAGTTCAAGTTGTGCTGGTTGAGCGCGCGAGTCAACAAGTGCTCGTTCTTGCTCAACATCTCGATCTTCGCCTTGAGCTCCTCCACGTCGCCTATGAGCATCTGGATCTGGGATCCCTTCTTGGGCTTGAACTGCGGGTCGATCTCGCACTTGAGTCCCATCTTGCTGCATCGCGTGCACGGGTTCGGGTAGTTCTCCGACGCGTTGCACTTGATCTTGTGCTGGCGGCAGAAAGTGCAGCTGGTCACGGGTCTCAGTTGTTTGGACGACTGGCTTGAGCTCATCTGTTTGGACATGCTGGCCCCAGAAGTGGAAGCAGCCAGAAGCGTGGGCGACGGGCTCAGCGTCAGCTTTTGCCGTTTCGAATAGTAATCCAGCGGCAAGGACTTTCTCTTGCTGGCAGGCGACGGCGTCTGCATGGCTGTGGGTTTAGGTAGAATCAGCTTCATTCGTGACTTGTCCATAGTGGAGTGGAATTAAGGTGCGGGAAATATGTGCCGGGCAGAAATGTGTGTGGGTGGGGGTCGAGACTTTTCAAAGTTCGGTAAATATCTTTTGCTTGTTCTTTTTCTTTTGCTTTGTGCTTCTTCCCTTGTGGCAGCGATGCCTGAATATGTGCTTTCTGTGTTCTGACTTATTGCTGAATCGGATCCGACTGCGGAATTTTAACTTGTCAAAATTGTCGAGTTTCAATAATTGATGGTAATGACAGGGACTAGTTTGTCAATGTGGCCGAGGTGGAGACAAATGGTAATTGTGAAAAACCCATGAACTGGGTATATTTACTATGGTGTAAAGTTTAAAAAATTTTCTGAACAATTCTTGGGGAGCCACTTTCTGACGAAAATGTTAGTTACCCGGACTGATGCAATAGATAATTTTGTTCATGCAGTGACTCACTACCGTTTCTGGCTGAAGCCGCATGACCGCCCTGTCTGATCGTTTAGATAAAAATTCAGGTCGTTTATTTATTTCTTTTTACCAAGATTTTTTCATGGCAATTTTTCAAATGGCCATTGTCTGTGGAAGTCCGCTACATTTTGCCGTTGAACTTTCTTCAATGATTCATCCTGGTCCTGGCTTTATGGTATGGACTTTAAGCCTTGTACAGGGTGAGGCTGGCTCATCGTTGCAACCTCAAAATTTGTAATCTCAACTTCATTTGCCTATTCAACTTCTCACATTGCGGATGTGTCCGCTTTTCCTGTTGGCTTCACACAAACACATCACAAGCGTGGTTTGTAGCCAGCTGCCACGGCAAACTGTGCGAGTGGCATTTGAGCAGGAAAACCAACCTCTATGTAGTTATGCCCTGTAGTTTCCGGAAAAAACCGCTCGAATCGCGTAATTGGTGCAAGTTTAGGAATCATCCTCATCAACCTTGGGGTCGCCAATCCCATCCTCGTAAATGGCAAAGACACATTCACTCTCTGGCAAACACGGACTGTCGTAAATCTTACAGATTCTTTGCTCTCCTCTGCCCTTTTTGAACGACAATCTTGTCGTTGAGCTGTGCGCGATGATGTTACCACCAATTGGTTTCTTTGGGTCTGGATTGTACATGGCGGCCATTCCGTCCACCTGGGCAACAACCTGATTAGTAATCACCACGGCAATTCCAAACTCATCCGCCAATCTCTGCAAGGTCCTCATGAACTTGGCCACATGGGTTTGTCTTGCAGACAATTCTCCACGTCCGGAGTAGTCGGTACGGTATAGAGACATGATGGAGTCCACAATAAGCAAAGAGAATCTCGACTCCGACATCATCTGCGCAGCCTGGTGCAACAACTGGAACTGGTGCTCGGCGTTGTAGGCACGTGCATACGCAACGTTGTCAAGACAGTCGTCTGGGTTCAACCCGTATCTCTGAGCGATGGAAACGAGTCTCACTGGACGGAACGTACCCTCAGTGTCAATGTACAAGCACTTGCCTTCGCCTCCGCCCATGTCAATCGGTAATTGGCACGTGACAGCCAAAGTGTGGCAAACCTGCGATTTTCCCGTTCTGAACTCTCCAAACACCTCGGTGATGGACCCTGTCTCGATTCCACCTCCAAGTAAGGTGTCCAACTGCTTGGACCCCGTAGTCAAGCAAATGAGCTCGGATCTTCTACTGTGGAACTCGGACGCCGTGGTGAAACCCATGGGCACAAGTTTCGAGGCCTCCTGACTGATACGGTCAGCCTTTGCCTCGGAGATTCCCTTCACTGTGAGTAACGCCTTTTTGGGCGCGTAGGCCACGCTCTCCACGGTGTGGTAGCCTTCCAGTTTCAACTTCTTGATGTCACCAGCTGAGATTCCGTTTCCCTCGATTTGTTCAATCAACAATGGTCCGGAGACGCCTTCCTCGTCCTCGATCTGATCTGACATAACGCGTCTGCAGCTATGAGTAAGTTTGCAAGCGAGTGTGAAAAACTCAAAAAGCTCGGAAATGTAAAAAAGTGTGTGTTCAAAAAGCTCAAATCAGAAATTTGAAGAAATCTGAGAAGAAATTGGTCGAACTGAGTCCAGCACTGTTTGGTGAAAGTAGTATG
The DNA here is from genome assembly GCA_030566815.1 of Sungouiella suratensis. Classification (NCBI taxonomy): domain Eukaryota; kingdom Fungi; phylum Ascomycota; class Pichiomycetes; order Serinales; family Metschnikowiaceae; genus Sungouiella; species Sungouiella suratensis. Next base: position 879,824 of record JAKUAV010000001.1, on the reverse strand, counting down.
TAACTAACGCGACATAAACACTGGTGCGCGCAGGACATGACAAATGGATAGATCCAGAGCACTTTGGCATTAGTGATCACAGGAACTCAATGAGAAAAACATTTCATTTTCTTTTTTCTTTTTCGTTTTAACATTCATTTGATATTTTTTTTTTTTTTCATTCTTGACGAACTTTCGAAAATCAACATTTACCTCAGCTTTGATAAATGCCATCTCTCAATTTTGCCTCCATCTGCTCTTCTGGTACTTCTGCAAGCTGTGAACATCGCGATCACGGCCACCCACTGGAAAATAAGACTCAAAAATAATCTTCATGTCTGGAAGTTTCACTGGATAGTGGTGATTGACCAAATGGCACAAGATATCCAGAGTAGCTCCAAACATGCTGAAGAACCGTGGCTCACGGCAGTACATGCACATCAACTGCTTCGTGTAATTGAGAGGCATCTGATCAGTATCTAACATGACACGCAGAATTTGAAAAAAGTCTGGGTTTACTGGATCGAATTGCCGGTTGAGTTCGTACCTCGCATTGTGGTGCTGGTACTTCTCATTGTCCTTGATGTCACGGGAGAACCATGAAATCACAACCCTTTGATTGACTGAACTCATTGGCACCTCATTGGCCTTGCATTCGGGGGTAACATGGAACTTCAACTGATTCTTGAAGCCGTCTTGGAAATACTTTAAATTGTTCTATTTAGCACTGAAGTAACGAGGGTTGTCAGGCAAATCCACAGCGCCATGGGAATGAGGCACTCTCTCCGAAATTAAATCGAGTGTTTGCATGATGAAATTAACAAATTCAGGCGTTTCCTGGGGATGTGCTGATTGCATGTGGAAAAGCAAGCTGTCATTTCCTGTCAATTCGAAGAAGCCAAAGTCCTGGCAGTAGATGCATAAATGCTGCCCTGTTCTCACGAACAGTCTCTTGTGATCATCAGTCACTTGTATGCGAGACCATTGGTACCCACGAGGATTCTCTAGGTCGAAATCGTGATTCATGTAATAGTGGATGTTGCGATGGTTGTATCGATGCATGATCTCAGCATATCGGTCATACCAGTACAGCAAGTCATGAGACGTGAGTATTTTAGGATTAGCATCACGATTGGTTCCGCTTGCTGCATTTCTAGGCCTGACTCTTAGAATGTTGATTGTTCTGCTGGGTATGTAAGACTCGGAGACAGACTCATCGACTGTCTTATAAAAAGACTTGGTTCCCAAGGTATACAGAGTGGACATGCTCAAATGTTAAGGTAGAGTATCAGGATGGGTCTGTCTAGATTTTTTCTGGGATCCCACATGCTCTGCTGATTTTAAAGACTACTTCATTTCTTCTTAGCCTTTCGCACCACGATTACTGTAATTTCTACCTAATAGCCATTTCGCAGCCAATGAGGAAAGTATTGAAAGATAAATCGGATGCCTGAGAGCCCAGCGTGACCGCTTCTGGGAGGAGAACGAAAGATCTCACATGTCACCAATGACACTAGAATACCTCTCACTCAAAACTGTCCGGTATACATCAATTAGTGTTTCCCTTTTTCGCACCCAATTTTTCCACCTAGTTGTTTTTTGAATCACCTAAATTGGGATCTCGTGGATAGATTGTTCCAGAGCATGTAGGAACTCGATGAGGAAATTGAATCTGATTCTTATTCTTATTCAATTTTTTCCATTCAGCCCAGTCTTAATGACTGCCATGCGGCGAACGCGGCCCGTAAGGTGGCCTCTTTCTGCTTTCGTTGGGCCACAGGAAGGTCTGACCACGGATGCTTGAACATGCTGCGCTCATGTTCTCCTGCTGGAGGCGGTGAGAAGTATGCATTGAGAATGGTGTGCCAATCTGGAATCTTCACCGGAAAGTGATAAATGATTAAATGGCACAAGAAGTCCTGAGTGGCCCCAAACATGTCGAAGAAGCGTGGCTCACGGCAGTACATGCACATTACCTGTTTCGTGTAGGTAAGAGGCCTTTGGCTTTTGTCTACCATGACACGCAGAATTTGAAAGAATTTTGGATCTTTTGGGTCAAAAAGCTCATTTAGTTCATACTTCACATTCCGGTGCTGGAACTTTGCAAAGTCTTCGATGTCACGGGAGAACCAAGGCATCACGTCACGGTGGTCAACGGAACTCATTGGCTTTTCGAGATCCTCGCCTTTAGAGGTCAAACAGAACATCAATCGGTTTTTGAACCCGTCCTGGAAATAGTCCAAATTGGTCCATTTGGCATTGAGGTATCGAGGGTCAGCGGGAGGTTCCACAGCACCATGGAAATCTGGCTCTCTTTTTGGAATCAAACCGAGCTCATCCATGATGATATTCACAAATTCTGGAATCTCCTGGGGATGTGCAAATTGCATGTGAAGAAGCAAGCTTTCGCTTCCTGCCAATTCATAAAAGCGACACTCTTGACAATAAAGGCACAAATACTGCCTTGTTCCCACATACATTTTGTTGTAATCATCTGTCACTTGAAACCGAGACCATTGATACCCACAAGGATTCTCTAGGTCGAAATCGAAGTTGTAGTCATACCAGATGTTACGATGTCTGTATCGAGACATGAAGTTATAGCTCCGGAAATACCAGCACGACAAGTCATTGGAGGTTAGCATACTGGGCTTCACAAGCCGATCGCTTCCCTCTGGCACTTTCCTGGGCGTCACCATGATGTAATTGTATAATCTGCTAGGAAAATAAGTCTCGGAGACAGACTCATCTACTGTCTTGTAGAACAGCTTGGTTCCCAAACGATACAGAGTGGGCATGGAAACAGAATGGACCGGAGTCTCAGGATAAGTTTGTCCAGACTTTAAGGAACCCCAAATGCTATGTTGATTCTACAAGTTGTGCCATCTCATTTCAGCCCACTATAATTTCCACTTTATAGCCACACCGCAATTTACCAGGAAAGTGTTGGAAAAGAGATCGTATGCCAGAAAGGTATGCTCTATTGTTCCTTAGATGAAGACTGATGATCTCAAATGAGTTTTTGGGGCACGAAAGAAGGTCGATAGCAATTACTGATGGTACAATCCGAGACATGGAATTCCCACAGTGTTCATCAATTGATGATTTTTTGCACCCAATTTTTTTTCCCGAATTGGAATCCAATACAACAATTCCACCTGCAACTTTATCTACGTTACAATTCTTCTCGTCGTCATTCATTCATCTAGATTCTCATGATTGAGCCCAAGAACAACTTCTCCTTGCTCTCGTCATCCTCATTTGCAATCTTCACATACAGATCTCCCGAGCGGAAAATGGAGTTCATGGGACTGAACACCTGGTCCACCATAAATCTGCGCAAGTAGCGCTGGGTCAACTTGAACGGATTCTTGGTTTCCTCATCCTGGTACTCGTGGGACCTGATCTTGTTGTTCTCGAAAACATGCAAAACCGACAACTTTCCTCCGGCTTGTTGTCTGATTTCCTCCACATTGACAAACTGGTCCAAAACAGCCTCTCTTAAGGCACTGTCAACCACCACATTCTCCATGAATCCGAACCGCAAAATGCATTTGTAGTGGCCAGGAATCTTCGTGGACCCGCCCATGATTTTTTCTTCCGGTGCAACATACGGAATGGAGAGCACTCTGATGGTTGCAAAAATAACCACAGACGGCACCGAGGCAAAGTTTTTCACGATTTGCGAATAGACGTGTGGAACAGTATTTGGGGACGCCAAGTCCTGGTGGGGAGTGTCGGAGTAGATGATGGCCACACCCGGGTTAGTAGTCAAGTCCACATCGCCAAATCTCGATGCGACCTTGGAGAAGGCATTTTTGTCATCGTCTTCCTCCACAGCAATCTCAATGTCGGCCAACTCCACGTCTTTCAGCAGGTCAACGCTATCATCGTCGTCAAACCTTCTGTTCAAGTCCACCACCTGGGGTGTCGGGCGTTTCTTGTAGTCTGTGAAGAGATCAATGAGTCTGACTCTCAGGTCGAGCTGAGCACCCACGGTTTTGTCACGGCAGTACCTCCAGAACGAGAAAAAGCCAAAGAGCAAAGCACACACCATCAAGGGGAACCAACCACCGTGAGGAACCTTCTCCATATTGGCAATGATCAAGCACATCTCCAACGGCATGAATATGAGGCAGAACAAGAGCGGGATGTACCACTTGAACTCGTAGACGTAGATCATGCAGATGATCATCAAGGTGGAGGTGACGATGAAGTCAAGCGAGATGCCCAAGCCATAAGCTGCAGTGACATTGTTTGAGTTCTGGAACCCAGCAGTGGCACCACAGACACCGATCCAGAGCAACAAATTTGCAGCCGGAATGTACACCTTGCCAGCATAAGAGGCAGACACATGCACCACTCTGAACTTGGGGAAGCAGTCCAAGTTGATCATCTGCGACAAGATACTGAACACACCCAAGATCAAGGCCTGGGAAGCAATGATGGTGCTCAACACGGCCAACACAAACATCACCCAGTAGAACCACCCGTTGACACCACCTGGAATGGAAGTGTAGAACACACTCGAGAGCTGGTCTGGGTGTTGCACCAAAAATGCACCCTGGCCCAAGTAGGTGATCATAAGACACACAAAGACAAAAGAAATTCCCATTTGGCAGGGGAGTTTGCCGAAGTGGCCCAAATCCGCGAACATGGCTTCGCACCCAGTGATGGCCAACATCGCACCACCGAAAGCATCATAGCCAGAAGTCTTCAACAACTGGATGGCATAGTAAGGCGACAAACTCTTCAAGATGGCCGGGTGGTGAGTGATGTTGATGACTCCACACACAACCAAACCAATCATCCACACAAACACAATGGGTGCAAAAATGTGCGAGATCTTGTGGGACCCCAACTGCTGGAGCAAGAAGAGGAAAATGAGAACAACCTCAGACACAGCCAAGACGTTGGTGAATGTGGGGACAGCGACCTGAATACCGGCAACAGCACTCAAAACAGATGTGGTTGGAGTCAACAAACCGTCGGACATCATCAAGGCGCATCCAAGGAAACATCCACACAAAGTGACTCTGGAAATAAATTTGAGCACAGTTGGGTTCTGCTTCCAGGTCAGGGAGCTGGTCTTGTTCGACATGAAACTGGACGTGGTTTCGGTTCTCTTGATCAACTCCAAGTCGGACTTCTCCGGTGTGCCTGGGATGATGACACCCTTGGGCCCAAACTTCAAGCATCTTGCAATCTTAGCATAAATTGCAACCTGGCCACCTTCGCCCTCGTTGGGGCCGAAAGTCAACACAATCAAAGCGTACTTGATCAAAACAAGGATCAAGAAAAGGTAAAAAATTAAAGAAACAGCGCCGTAAATCTCAGTTTCAGTTGGGATGGCAGTGGCATAGTTGATCGAGTCCAAAACGTATAATGGAGAAGTACCAATGTCACCGTAGATTGCACCTAAAGACGAGTAAGTAAGCATAAAAATCTCCCTTTTTGATTGCTTTCTAGCAACGGGAGCATCTTCTGCGACACAAACACTGGCCTCTTCATCTGCCATAGAGGCTCTCTGAGATTCGTTCTCTTCAATAATCAGCATGAACTGGGGATAAAAATCTATAAAAGTTTGCTGGGAATACAATAGAGAAATTTACTTTTCAGGCAGGGGCAATGGGTATTTATCGACCATTGTTGCCCAAAAAAAAATCATCACCCAAATTAGAATATGGCATTTACGCTGGTGACCTTGCCATAGCCAAAATCGATAGGACAGGAAAATTCCCGCACGCACCAGGCAAATCCATGTGTCAAAATTCGCATTTAGGCAGAAACTGAACATACAGAAAAATGAGACACTGGCCATAGGAATTCGACGGTTTTTTTCACAGATTTTACGGCAAACCATGAAAATTCCAGCACCGTATAGTACTTGTTCGATGATTTTGAAAAATTTGATTTTTTGTTAGTGCTTTTCCCACCACAATTTCACCCTATGTTGTGGATTAATCCCTCATGGCACAGCCCAAAATGGCCAGGAATGTCCAGGTGCGAAGGGTGAAAAATCCCTCAGCGTAACATCACTGTCCAAATCAGGTATTTCAGTGCTGGCCATGTGGTCATTTTGCCGTGCTGCTGAAATTTCCCACTACGTGGGAAAATTTGTAACTGAATCAATTACGTATGTGCGTGCTATCTTGGTTGTCTCAGTAGATTGTCTGTGAGTTTTAATTTGTCAGTTTTAAATTTATTGACGGAATTTTTATTTTTGTTGTCTCATGATTTGATTTCGTAAATGGGCTATGCGGGTTTCAGAATTTATGATATCATTTTTTGTTTTGATTGTTTTTCGTATTTGTGCTCGGGGTGTTTTGCTGTTCACCAAGGTGTTCTCGTAACTCCGAAATATACTATATTTTCATGCGCAGAAGTTTTTATCGCGAGTCTACTGATCATTAGTTAGCTCACCACAATTGGTGGTATCATGGTGATGCGGTGGCAAATTCTCACTTGGAAAACTATAAATGGACCACGATCTCCCACCGAAATGCAAAAAAAAATTCAGTACAAATTTCTACCAAAGTGGACGTCCCCCTCTTCTTGTCCTCTCTCGCGCAGGTGATGTCACTGATCAGATCAATCGATGGCCGCGCGCGGTGTGCGCAGTGCGCACCAAACCAGTTTCTGAGTTTTTTGATCTTCTCGGTTCGCGCACGTGACCAAACAACGCGTACGCGCTTGTCTTGCCCATACAATATCCACCAGCAAACTGTCTACTAATCAACACAAAAATGTCGACTAAAGTGCCTGCTTTTCTTGACGGGTACTCCATTGTTCACCACCACGATGCTGTGGACAGACTCGTTGTTGGCAACAGCGAGGGGTTGATCAAAGTGTTCGACCCGGCTCAGGCTGATAGTGAGCCGGTGTCTATTGACATTCCCGAGAACTTGACGTCCATGGCGTCCTTCGGTCCTAAATTGCTAGTCACAAATACTGAGGGACACTTGGCTTTGCTCAATGTGAGCGGAAACGCTACTGGGGAAGAGCAATTCGAGATTATCTACCGCTCAGATTTACCACTCCGAGACGCTGTATTCATCAATGAAGGCAACAGAATAGTCTGCGGGGGCGATGATAATACGCTTGTGGTGATCGACCACGTGAACGGCAATGCAAAACTGACTGTAAAAGTGCCCGACCAAGTGATTAACTTGTCCTACAATGCCTTGGGTGAGCTCTTGACTGTGTCCTTGGCAAATGGCGAGGTGCAGATATTCTCCGTGATCAACGAGGAGCCCGAACTTGCGGAGTCAATCTCGGGAGAATTACACGAGAAGGTCCACACTTCCATCGACAGCATAAACTACACAGGCGAGCACAAACATGAGCTTGCCTCCACCAAGCCTGCGTGGTCAGCCAACGGCGAGACCTTGTACATTCCCACGAGCTTAAACACCGTGAAGCTGTTTGCGAGAAGCGACTGGAGCTTGGTGAACGAATTGGCATCGAAGGAAGATGTCTTGGTGGCATTTGCTTCTTCACCTACACATAAACTGCTTGCACTCCTCCACCAGGACGCGTCCATCGAGATCTTCAATGTCGACTCAGGCGACATCTTGAAGTCCGTGAAGCTTGACAGATTCGAAAACGGCCAATACCCCACAAGCATCACGTGGATTAAGAACACCTTGTACGTTGGATCCACGAAGGGTGAATTCCACAGCTTGCCTATAACAGTGGACGAGACGGCTCTGTCCAACTCCACGAGATCAGAGGTTGACAGTTTGTTTATGAGCGAGGCTAGTGAGTCTGAGACCGAGGAGCAGGATGACGATGAGAGACTTGCTGCTCCAACACTGAAACGCAATGGATTGGACGATTCAATGATCATTGATGAGGATGACGAGGATGACGAGACTGACAAGTATGCTCTTTACAACAAGAGCGTGGATGATTACATGCCTTCTCGAGCTGCGAAGAGGCAAAAGACACTGGCGCCAAAAGTGACCTTTGCGACTGCAGCTACTAACGAAATCAAACCATATTCACCGGGATCCACGCCTTGGGTGCAATCAGCCAGCTCTTCCGCCAACAAGGCCAAGAGAAGGTATTTGTTCATGAACAACAGTGGGTACGTTTGGTCAGTGCAGAGCTCAGGCGAGGACCAGAAGAGCATCACGATCTCATTCTTCGACAGGACAGTCAACAAAGACTACCATTTCATCGACAATAGCGGGTACGACTTATGTTCCATGAACGAAAGAGGGGTCACGTTGGCGTGTTCCGGTCACGAAGATAGATCGAACCCAGACAGCGGGAAGATCTACTACAGACACCACAACAGCACCAGCGACTCGTGGGAAAGACGAATCCCATTGATTGCAGGCGAATATATTACGTCCGTGTGCATAACAAGCTCAGTCGAGGAGAACTCGGGCGACTCAATTATTGTGGTGGGTACCAGCTACGGGTACTTGAGATTCTTCAATCTCTACGGGTTGTGCATCAACATCATGAAAACCGCACCAGTCGTCACATTGATCTCATCTGAGATCTCGACTGTATTTGTAATCCACCAGGTTGCGCCTAACAATTACACTTACTCGATCATCAATGTCAGTGAAGATTATAAGTTTCTTCAGCAGGACAGTGCGCTACCGTTGCAACAACCACAAGGAAACGCACCACTCATCAAGGGTATCTTCTTCACGAACAACTCTGATCCCTGCATCATCGCGGGCTACGACGACACATTGACTGTGTTGTCCCATTGGAGGGAAGAGAACAATGCCAGGTGGGTGCCAATTCTTAACTGTAAGGAAACGGTGACCGACTTTGGACTCAGCGTGTCCAAACTGAACTGGAAGTCATGGCCACTCGGATGCGTGGACGACAAGTTTGTGTGTTTGATCTTGAAGAACAATGATGCGTACCCGGGTTTCCCACTTCCTTTGCCAGTCGAGCTTGACATCAAATTGCCTACAAAATGTTTCAAGTACTTGAAGTCCAAAGCAGTCGATGAAGAAGAGCCTAGTGAGATCGCGGAGAAACTAAAGGAGGCCCAAGGACAAGATCCAGAGGAGGAATTTTTGAGATCGTCCACTTTGGGCAAATTGCTCAACTCGAGCTTGGCGGATGCAGAGGACGAGGATCAGCACTTGGAGAGGTTGAACAGCTACAGTGTCACATTTGACAAGTCCTTGCTCAAGCTTTTTGCCAACGCTTGTCAAGACTCGCGTCTCAACAAAGCCTTCAGCGTTGTCAAGCTCATCAAAAACGACAGCGCCCTTTCAGCAGCCACCAGAATTGCCGAGAGATACGAGTTTGTCAATCTCGCCAATAAGATCAACAAGCTTCGCGAGGACCTTCTCGAGCTTGAGGCCGACGAGGAGTAGCCCAGCCCAGTACAACAAGACTCAAATAACGAAATGCATTACACTATAGATACACTGCCTTGACACTGTCTAGGCAGACGAGTAATTCACAAATATGTACAGTTTCCCCAAGGAAGTCTAATCTAGAACTGCTTCTTGACCCAGTGGTAGATAATTGGAGTCACCCACAAAGCACCGGCAATGTAGCCGGCGGTCTTCAAGGTGTCAACGGCATATTGCTCCTGCAATTTTTTTTGTTCCTCAGATGGTTGAGCTCCTGGACCTCCAAACATTATAAATAAATTAGTAAGTGTTGATGAAGCAATCGGTCTGAATTTTTTCTCACTTTGTAGAATGTGCAGTCTGAGATCAAATACCAGAAGCCAATACCAGTGCTTTTACAGGCTATCTCAAATAAACAAAAAAAAAAAAATCGTCAGTACAAAATTCTTGGGATATGACGTCAATCAAGCCGTTCAAGATGAACGATCTTTTCGAGCTCAGCGCGGTCAACTTGGACCCGTTCACTGAAAACTTCAACCCTCTGTTCTACTTACAGTACCTGTGCCAATGGCCACAACTATTTTTCAAGTCTGTGGAGCCAAGCGTTAAAGGGCCCGAAATCAGCGGATACATGATGGGGAAGACCGAGGGACAGCTTCTGAAAAAGGAATGGCACACTCACATCACCGCTGTCACCATAGACAGAGACTACCGGAGAATCGGTCTAGCGTCCGACTTGTGCAGGCACTTGGAGCGAGTGACGGCCGTGAAACCATACGAGACATTGTTCGTTGATTTGTTTGTGAAGGTGACAAACTCCACGGCGAGACAACTATATGAAAAGCTTGGGTACTCAGTGTACAGAAGAGTGATAGGCTACTACGGCTCGAAGTACCCAGAGGACCGAAATGTGGTCAACGACGATATCGATGCTTTTGATATGCGAAAAGCACTACCCAGAGATGTTAAGAGGGAGACAGTGAGGGAAAATGGAGACAAGGTGTATGTTCTTCCCAATGAGGTAGCCTTCTGAGAAGTGAGAAAGCATATGGAAGAGGGAAAGCAAAAGAGGAATAACGAAGAGAAATTGGACTAAAGAGGTATCAGAGAATCGACCGAAATTTTCAAATTTCAAATTTTCTCGAGAATTGACACTTTTCACTGGTCCCTGTTCCACCGGTCCATCTGGCTGATGCTAAAAATCAGTACCTCCCGCACACAACCAGTAGCACAAGGCATGACTAATTACATACTTGAAATCATACTACAATGTCAAGACCAGTGAGTGTGAAGGCTCTACATAAGGATGTGCTTTCTGGCGCATCTTCCAGATCGAGCTCCCGTGCTCGCACACCAATGCCCGACGGAGAAGAGAACGGCTCCTTGGATGTGAATTTCAGCAACATTGAAGAATTGCTCTCTCGCAAGCTAGAGTCTCTACAAGCGCTTCTTTACCTGACCGAGAACGATGAGCAGGAGAACCGAGATTCCATGGTGGCCAATTCCCAGGACTTCAGACAGCTGAACGCAGAAGCCATGAACAAGGCCAGAATCCAGTCCGATGCCACCAGCGTCAACGACATAATTGTTTCCTTGCTGCATCTGAGGTCCGAGGTTTCCTCTCAATCGAGAGAAATGCTTTTGGCTCAATTGTACAAGATCATTGTGACGAAACCGATTGCGGTTTTCAACGACGAGCACGCAGGTACTAAGGACTATGTGGGGGAAGAGAGCGTACTGAACTTGGTTAAGCTTTTGACCTCGGGCGAATACAGGTCGCCCAGTGAGTTTATCTTGCTCTACAGATCCGTGATCAGTTTGTTGACGAGCTCGCTCGAAGACTTCGGCGAGTTGGTCAGTACTGACTTTTTGGCACATGTTGAGAAATTAATCCTGGAACCATCTACATCCACAATTAACAACGAGAACAAGGCCAGCGTGGTCACCGGCTACTGCGGATTGCTTTTGGTCTTGTATGCTGACACTTCCGCTTTTGGCGTCGACGATAAGATCAAGTGGCTCTTGGAGTTGTCACAAGGTTTCGTTCACAGCGCAGTCAACCTACAGAAACAGTTGGACACGGGCGACAGAGAATATTCGACATTGATGGATGCCAACGACGACAAACGATTGGTCAGCGAACAGGAAACAAATGTGCGTGCTGAGGCGAACATAGCGGTGGCTGGATTGCATGGAGTGGCAGTATTGCTCACACTTCTACAGAGGGGCGAATACTTGAACGAGCTCCTCAATTTCGTCGCAACAGAAGTTGTCGAGGTGATCGATAATGATGTCAATGTGGACTTGGCCAAGGCAGGAGCGAAAGTTCTTGCTCTCTGCTACGAGTTGTACACATATGAGACCTCGGCCGACGAGAGCGAGGATGCAGACGACGAGTACAATTACAACGCTCCATACTATGAGCAAGAGTCCATCATTGCAATCTGCAATAGATTGGCCAACACCACGGCGAAGAAGATCGGAAAGAAGGACAAGAAAGAGACCAACTCCGTATTCAAGGAGGTTGTTAACGCCATTGAGAATTACACAGACGCAGAAAAGAGAGAGGAGATTTATAAGAAGTCACCAACAGGTCTAGAACTTCTTGCAAGCTCTCTGAGCTCGACGCATGTGAAGTTGTCACGCTCAAAATCACTTTCCATCAACAGTTGGTTCTTGTACTTCAGGTTGTTGCATTTGAAATGGTGCTTCGGGTTTGGACTCCATGACCAGCTCGTGGGAAACCCATCGATCAGAACAATCTTGAAAGAACCAACGACAAAGTACCAGGACAAATACAATTACGACTCCGACGAGGGAGCCGGAGGGGCCGGATTCGGTAGGAATGCCAGGTCTGATGTGGACAGATTTGCAAAGACAGAGAAGAAAAGAGACAGTGACTTGAAGAAAGCGCGGGTGAACAAAATCACAGAGAAGCTAGCAGATCTTGATGTGCAGCAGTAATATTTATAATCTGATATCTATTCGTCATGATGAGTTCTAAAAGTGCTTTCTAATTGGTTTGCAAAATGATTTTAACTTTGTCTCCGTCCTTTTCAAGCAAAACTTTCAGCATGTCCTCTATAGTGTATGTGGCACCAGCTTTCACCAAGGTCTCTCTATCAAAAGTGGTAGTGATGCCAGTAACGGTGAATCCGCCAGCTACACCAGCTTTTATACCAGTCGGAGCATCCTCGAAGACCACTGCTGTTGAGTTTTCAGGAGCAGTTCCATTTGTCTCACAGAGCCTTTTGAAAGCTAGTAAGTAGCCCTCGGGACTGGGTTTCCCCTCCACCACGTCATCTGCCGTAACGAAAACACTAGGTTTCTGAAATCCACTGAAAAGTTTGGGAAACCACGAGTGGGCCAATTTTCTCGTGCCCAGAGTGACAATTGCCCATTTCGTCAGGTGTGATTTTTCAAGCTCAGTGAACAAACCCAGGGTGCCTTTGACCTCCACTGCCAAGTGGCCATATTTGTCCACTATGCCAAATTCAAATTCTGCCACCTCTGCAGAGTCGCTGGGTCTATATGGGAAATGTTTCTTGAACGTTTCCACTGTTCTTGCTCCATGTGCTGAGCTGAGAAACACCACTGGATCAATGATTTGGTCGGGGTGCTGTTTGTTGTGTAAGTCCACAGTGTCGTGCCAGGTTTTCTCAACAGCAGGCGTGGAATTGACCAATGTTCCGTCTAAGTCAAACAAAAGGTAATCTGCTGAGATCTGTGCATGGTTTTGTGGGAGACTTTTCGATGGTGCTGTCATTAGTGGAGAAAATGTGGGGGAATTTTGTCGCACCAAATTTAAGGGTCTCCCCACCAAGTCAGGTGAACAAGATGATGGGGGAAGAAAGTGGAAGCGAACATACCTAAAGAAAAGAAAAAAAAAAGAATAGAAATTGAATTGTAGTATCATCCCATAATTAAGCACACAGATAAGTATAGTCAGGCTCTTTGTCTGAAAGCATCTGACTGTTCAGCCTTTTTGTCCTTCCCTGTTCCTCTCATTTTGCAGCCTACACCTTTTTTCAGCCTACTTTCTCAACCTTTTCAGCGACGTTGTTACATCAAGCTATATAATAGGAATAATCACGGCTTGTACAAAGTGAAGAAATTTTTCCCGCTGTACTTCTTTCTGTGCTTCTCCTTGAAGTGCCTCAAGTAATTGGACAACGGCTTGTCGTTCACCTTGGATGCCCAGCACCTCACCTCCAAGATCTCATAGCACACCGGACAGACAACACCATCATGTTCCCTGACCCTAGCCATGGTTTTCCGGCCTGGAGCGCACTCCTTTGAGATTCTGTAGCGGCCGGGGAAAATCGGGTTGGGTGCAACATAGCTGTCTGTAAAGATGCCATGGACATGACTCATGTGCTGAGCGTAGGTGGAGTTCTTCAACTCGTAGAAGTGGAGCTCCTTGCAGTAAGGACACAACGCACTTCTGGTGTCTGGCACGTCGTATCCGTTTCTGATCTCAGTACGGGTGATCTGGTGCTTGTATGGCGAGTCTGGGTTGAACTCCTCATTCAACTCATACGTCACACCTGGATGGTGGAGTGCGACCAACGACCTGATGTCACGCAAGTAGCGCGTTCTCTCGATGCTGGTCAACTTGGACATCTCGGCGCCTTGAAACAACCCGATCCTTTTTTGGAGGTGGCCCGTGTTCTCTGGGTCCTCCATCACCACGTTGTTGGCCATGTAGCTGCAATCTTCCTCGCGGAAGATGATCTGGCTCAACGGGTACTCCAAGGGCAACTGGGGCTTGTGCTTTAGGGTTCTCTTTTTCTTTGGCTTGGATATCCCTGCTGTGCCCATAATCCCACGCATGGGTACTCCGTGGCTGTGGTGACAGTGTGGGCCATGTTGGTGTGGAGACACTGATCGAGACACCAAAGGAGAGATGGATCGAGACACCGATGGGGAGACAGATGGAGAATCTGATAGAGAACTAGCTGGAGACACAGAACTCAGTGGAGATGGTGACTCGACTTTGACCTGAACTGGTGTGGGAGATGCAACTGGAGAAGATGCAACTGGAGAAGCAACAGGAAGAGTCACAGGAAAGCTCACAGGAGGAATCTCAGCTTTGCCGAAAGAAAGCTTTGGCGAGACCTCTGGAGAGAGCTTTGGAGAGATCTTTGGCGATGTCTTGTGAGAAACCTGCGGTGAGCCAACTGGAGTGGCATCTGGGGTGGCGGGGTGGAGTCCAATGGAAAGCGCACTTGAGACTGACTTCTCAGCCAAGTCCAAGTCCAATGACTTCTCTGGACCTGAATCTTTCAACTCGAAGGCTCCCTCATCCTCTGCACTCTCCACTTGTGGCGACCCTGGAGAAGCCTCCAATGGTGAGCCCAATGGTGACCCCAATTGTGACCCAAGTTCTCTGTGCACAGAAGTCAGCTCCATACTGACATCGTCCAGACAGTCCATATCACCGACGGATAGGTCCACTTGCATCAGAAGCAAGCGTTCCCATGCGTCACGAACCACATTTTGCGCCTGGTCCACCTTGTATTGCGCCTTGACTTGCTTGTGCTTGGCCTCTTTCTCCATCCTGGCTCTTTGCTCCTTGGCCTCACTGTCAACCTTGGCCTTCTCCTCCATAGCAAGCTTCTCCTTGGCCTGGGCAGCACACAAGGAAGCCTCCAACTGCTCCACGTACGTGAGGTACATTTTGCACTGCTGGGAGATTTCGTTGGTGCGGTGAGTCTCTGGCTTCTGGACACGGCCACTCTTGCCCAGTCTCCCTCTCAAGATCCCACTTTTCAATGTCTCGTCCTTCAAAATCCCACACTTGAAGGTCCCAGTCTTCGTGATTTTCCTGCGGGTCAATTTCTTTGGGACTGGACTGGGTGGTGGACTTGGGGTTTGTGGACTTGAAAGCATCTCCACGTCCATATCAGCAACATCCTCCAAAACACCAAAGTCGAAGTCGGCATCAAAATTGATTCCAGCATCGAAACTTCTGGGACTGCTCCAACTAGAATCATAAGTCTCATAGTTAATGGCGTCAGACTCTGATCCAGAGGTGGCGAACTGGGCAGCAGATGGGATCTGTGACTGGTGAGTATAGCTAGAGCCACAAAGGTCAAAGCTCGCCAGTAAGGGCAAGATCTGGGACGGAGTCAAAGTTCTTGGATCGAAGTCCAACTCAGACTGATCGCAGCCCAAATCTGGCATGGTAGCAAATTGTTCAGCCGTGATGTTGTTAGCCATATCTGTGGATGCAATTGTGGTAGTAGCAGAAACCGGTGCGACTTTGGGTGCGAAATCCTCCTCTAATTTCGCATCCAAACTCTTTTCAGCTTTCGCACCAACTTCTGCATTAATTTCTTTAATTTTCGCACCATCATCAATGCCAACGTCCAAGTCCAAGTTGGCGTCGTACTCGATTCTGCCGCTGAAGTCTAGGTCCATGTCCCAGCCCTGAGACTCCAACACCGAATCTCTCTCCTTTGCCCAGTACTCAGTGAAACCCTCGAGAATGCCTGTTTGAGGGTTGAAAGAGGTGTATTGAAACTCGTCGTCTCTGGGCTCCTCAGCAAATAGGTTGAGATAATCAGCGCTCTGGCATTCCTGATGTGCCAGGGAGAGTCCGCCGCTGAGTGGGTAGTAATATTCCTCCATTGGATCTGGAGGACATGTCGAGCTTGCAGCCGACGTCGGCACAGTGACAATACGGTCTGACATTGTATGTGCAATTGATAATGGTAATTAAACTTGATAGATTATACTTCTGAAGAATTTATGAAAGCTTGAAACTAGTTTGTGTTATGAAATTACTTTGGTATGGAGAAGTATACTGATGAGAGTTTGTCTAAGGCAGAGTTTCTTTTATGTTGTTCATGGATGTATGGTGGGCTAGAGTTTGGTACACCATACCAGTAAAAGGTGTTGGGAAAGTGGTCCGGGCAGGCCTAAATAGGCAGCGTACCAGAAAAGTGAGTTGGAAATTTCGAGCACATATATTCCAATTCCTGCCTTGACCTGCCTTGAGTGTATGAGTTCCGAGGTGTTGCTTGCTCTGCCCTGGCATAACATTTCCAGGTCCTCAGAATTCGCAGCCATTGGATTCCCCACACAATTATGGGGTCTGATTTGAAGTTGCAGCCATCAAAAGATACCAATGAAGTGATAGGACAAGTAGAATATTGTTAGAAATCCCAAATTCATTGAATTTAGAATCTTGATTACCTCTTGATATTCTTTCAACCCAAGTTATTGCATTCCTAGCTTGGCCTCATGTTTAGTGCGAAATCCACGGTGTTGGCTTCAGACAAGAGCGCCCCAGATGATTTATGTAAATTTTGAGTAGAAGTGAGTTTTGCATGTTCGAAAACATCAATTTTGAATTTCAACTGACGTAATTTTTCTTATGTTTTTTTTTTTTGTCTCGAACTATTTTGGCGACATCGTTCCATGTGTCTTATCTGGTAGATAGTGAGGCTTAGAGCTGAGAAGCCTTACGTTAAGCCTGAAAGAATGTCGCTCACCATTTGCTAAACTGGAAGTCTATTTGATTATACTCAAACCAAAACTCATGTTCCACTCATCATATCTACATTGGCTCAACATTTTAGTTCGCATTAACATTACAGCTATAAAAGATTGTCACAATCTATAAAAATATCAGTCTAATAAATATGGCAAACACCATAGGCTCATTACTGCACGACAAAGTCGGACACATCAAACTTTTCCGGAGAGATACCCATGTGGCCAATGTAGTCCTTGGCCTCCTTGGTCAATCTCTCGGTGGTTGCGTCGTCCCACTTCAACTCGTTTTTCATGATCTCAACAACTCCGTCAACAGCACTCAAGGCTTGTCTGGCGTTCAAGAAGGCCAATCTGGATCTTCTAGCCAAGAAATCAAGCGGCGTTCTGATGTACTCATACTGCAACGAGTACTTCAACTCGGCGATAGTGAATGGCTCGTCGAAGTTCTGGTACGATAAGCTGTTGCCCTCGGAGTTCTTGGTGTCGGATGGAGCGAAGGTTTGCTCTGCTGCCAAAGTCACTGGCAACTTGTTGTAGTCGGATTGCTGGTACAATTCCAAAATGAGCGATGCTCTGGACCCGTAGTTATGACTCAAGTGCTTGGCCAACTTCAATGGGATCTTGTACTCGTGGATCAAACGTGCAGAGTAGTTCTTGGAGTAGTCCTCTCCGCCAATGAGAATGAGCTCGTTGGTCTTGCATGGACCGACATCTGGGTACTTAAAGTTCTTGACAACGGTGTTGACAGTCTCCTCGGCCATTTCTCTGTATGTGGTCCATTTTCCACCGGAGATGGTGATGAGGCCGGAGTCAGACGAGGTGATCAAGTGAGAACGGACCAAACCCTGGGTAGACCCAGCGTCCTTACCCTTGGGCAACTTGCTGGGGTCACGTGCCAATGGTCTGATACCAGACCACGCAGACAAAACGTCATCTCTGTTGACAGGGAAGACAATGTACTTTTGCAACTCGTTCAAGATATCCTGGATCTCCTCCTCGGTAGGAACAGGGTTCTCAGGAACAGACTTCAATGGGGTGTCGGTGGTACCGGCCAAGACCTTTCCTTGCCATGGCAAGAAGAACATCACTCTGCCGTCAGAGGTGGAAGGGTCCAACAAGCCCATGCTGGTAGGGCCGTAGTATTCTGGCAAGACCACATGCACACCGGAAGAGGGGACCACCATCTTTGGAGGTTGTGGGATCTTCGAGGGCAAGCCTTGTGGATCCTCGTCCATCTCCAAGATCTTGTCGGCCAAAGGTCCGGTCGCGTTGACGGTGGCAGTAGCCTTCACCAAGATATCTTCACCGGTCTCACGGTCAGCAGCCAAAACACCGACCAACTTGCCGTTTTCCTTGATCAATTGCTTGACCTCCATGTAGTTCAACACAGTAGCACCCTCCTTGATGGCGGTAGTGGCCAAAGTAGCGTTCATACGGGAATCATTGAAAGTACCGTCGTGGTATACACAAGAAGCCTTCAAGTTAGCATTGTCCATCATTGGAGCAATAGCACTGGTCATTTCTCTCGAGAAGATCGTCGAGTTTCTCAAGTTCTGGTGGCCTGCAAACCAATCGTACATCTTGCAGCCAACGAAAAAGTATGGAACCTGCCACCACTTGTACACTGGAATCATGATGGGCAACACTGAGCACAAGTGAGGAGCAGTGCGGAGCATGTTGCCTCTTTCGTTCAACGCTTCAATGACCAAGTCCAACTGGTCCTTGGAAAGCTGGAAAATGGCCTTCTCCAAGTATCTGACACCGCCGTGGGCCATTTTCGTGGACTTGGACGATGTTCCAGACGCAAAGTCATTTTTCTCCAACAAACAAACGTTCAAGCCACGGGTGGTAGCGTCAAGAGCCGTTCCTGTGCCTGTGGCACCACCACCAATGACCAAAAGGTCGAAATTCTTGGTGTCTTTCAATCTTGCCAAAAGCTCGTCTCTGGTTGGAGGAGCCTCGAGTTTCTTGAGCAAAGGCTTGTAGGAGTTGGAAACCAGGGGTGGTGCTGGCGGCTTGATGAAGTCCAAGTAGACTATGCCTGCGCCCACTACACCACCTGTTGCCAACAAAGTTTTAGCATAGATGGAAGTGAAAAACCGAGACATGGTAGTTGCCGTGAGTCAGCTTTATCTATGAGATCTCCGTGGATGAAATTGGGAGTGGAAGATCTGATGGAGTCAGTGGATCAAAGTAACAAACAACGTTCTTGTGAAGTTTTCCAAACGTGTTTCCAAAAGCAAAAAAAGAAAAACTTTCAACGAATTATATGGAAGTCCACGTCCAGCAAGCACTATGTGATCGCAATTTCAGAGCTCCAAACACGGCCGCGCACAAAGTATAGTGTATAGGCCCGAAATTAAGCCGAGATGGTGGGGGAGATTCGGTGGTGAATATATGACAGTTGTTTCCAAAATTTAGGAAAGTATGAAAATCTCTGGCAGCAAGAAAAACGCTTGAACACTCAGAAATATCTCCGGGTTTCGTCTCGATTATAAACGTCCCGAGATTGGCATTATCTACTGCTTTAATGCTCATATGCCTGAAGAGCAGAGCGAAAATGATTGCACCCAAGCGATCATAACCGGGCCGTTTTTTCCATGCAAATTTGTGTGTCGGGTCCCCCACACCACTAGGGAAGCGAGCCAGTACCTGAGAAAGATAAAAGGAGCCCCAAATCGCCACCAATAATCACTAAGCCAAAATTCAAATAATCCTTATCTGGCTTGTCTCCTCGTCACCTGATGCTGGGGCTCTCACGTGGCCGCGTGGGCCGAGGATGGTAGACAAGAGTCCCAGGCACAAGACACCGAATTCGCACCAACGGAAATAGCACAGAGAGGTCCGCCAGGCATCATGTGATTGCGACAGCTGCGACAATGGGTGAGACAAGAAATTTTAGAGTTCGAGACACTGGTGTTTTTTCAGCTTGTTTTTTTTTTTCTGTTTTTCGTTCTCGCTTTTTTTTCTGCTTTTCTGTGTTAAAAGAAAAAAAGGCGTCCGTCATATGGTCTGTTCATTGCCCCCACCACGCATCTTCGTTACACTCCCCCACTCCAGTTCTTAAGTACCTGAACTGGGGCCTAATTTAGACCCGAGTAGACACTCGACACATTATTTCACTTTTTATGGTTTCCACCTCAAGCATGTTTGTCTGTTCTCCTTTAAAAGAATTATCATGATTGACTTTCATCTATAAACTCTTTATGCTGTGTTTTCACCGCTGCTCTCTTCTACTCTCACTCTGCCTCTTATCGAGAGCGCCTGTACATACCATGTGCCATAGTTAACCACAGCGACAACTCACCACTTATCACCATGGACACCCTCACGCCCGAACAGAAATCTCAGGTGGACGAATTTTTGGTGATCACCGGTGCTGATGCCCAGGACGACGAAACGTCCTCGAAAGTGGCAAGTTTGCTTTCGCACCATGGGTTCAATTTGAATAATGCCGTCCTGGCGTTCTTCGATACTGGGCTAGAAACACCACAGCCACCAGTCGAGCCAGAACTCCCAGAATTTGAAAGCATCGGGTCAGCCTCAGGTGCAGAAAGATTCGAGAGTACAGTGGTACACAGAAACTTGCAGGATGAGTTTTCAATGGACCATTTCATGCCTCGCTTACCCAAAGCACCCCGGATTTCCAATAGGTGGCAATTCGACTTGGGCATCCAGATGTCGAGACGAGCAGCTAGCTTACTGGAGAAACCGCAAGAGACTGAGGAAGAAAAGCCACGCAGGACTTCCATCTTGTGGATCATATTGCTCATTATACCCAAGGCATTCTCGTTCATATTCTCGTTGCTCAAGTTCATCACGAGTTTCGCTCTGTCCCCGGTGTTGAGGCCGACAAATCGTCATTTCAACTACGATGAGTACGAAGAGGGATATGACTATGCTACCGACTTGAAGCGCATAGAAAACTCGACAGATTTCAACATCTCCACTCAGGAGTTCAATAAGGTGCATGAAATCAGCCAGAGGGAGTATGATTTCCTCCTATTGGTTTTGGTCGACAACAAATCGGAGAAATTCGTCGAGAACTTGCTTTTACTCGAGCAGTTCACCACACTTTTCCACAAGTCTACCGGCACTTACAAAGACACTCAGATATACATCAACAACGTGGACAAAAGCCCGGAAGCTTTCGAATTGGAAAAAACTTACAAAGCCAGAAGATTCCCATACGTTGCTTTGGTGGCAAATGTGTCGAATAGCCCTGCAGTCATGTCGTCCATGTCCATCACATACAAGTCCAACCTATATTTGGGTGACGACGAGGAAGAAGCTGCACAAGTCACAGCCAGAGTGGTCAGAAATGTCAACAAGTGTCTCACCAGCTACAGCCCGCAACTTGTCACCAAAAAATACGACAAGCAAGAAATTGAAATGAGCAGATTGATCAAGGAGCAGCAGGACAATGCATATTTGGAGTCACTCCAGCAGGACAAAGTGAAGAAGCAAGAGAAGGAACGGAAATTGCAAGAGAAAATTACGAGCGAGAAATTGAAAGAGCTCAAAGCAAGCTATCTTACGTACCTTGCGGATTGTGCATGGTTCGAGAAGCAGGTTGAAGGCGCTTCCCCGAAAGATCTGATAAGAGTGTCTATTAAGTTACCCCACGGCAAGCGAGTCATACAGAAATTCTTGAAAAGTGCCAGCTTGAATGAAATCCATCTATTTGTTGAGCTTCAGTTGTTTGAATCTAATGAGATCGACCTGAGAGAAATTGATTTGGAGGACTACTTTGATAAATTTCCTTTCCAGTTTGAACTTTTCAAGCCATTGCCAAAAGTGACACTCCCCAGTTCTGTGCAGACCATTGAGGAGTTCGGGGAACTCAAATCGGGCGACAGCATTCTCGTTGAGTATTTAGATGAGTTGGAGTAAATAGGTTAAAAGGATTTAAATCGACATATAAAAATCGAAAAGTCAAATTATGATTTTTTGGTTGAGTGTCTTCTTGGCACATTAGAGTAAGATTCGCACACATGTGCAGAAATTCAGGAAAGCCTGAAGCAATGGAATTTCAAAGAGAGGGAAAATAATTGGATTTCAAACATACTTTCGAATTCCAGTTGATTCATTATTTCCAAGCTCATCGATAAAGATTTCCTTCCAACTTTTTTTTTTGTTTCACTCTCAGGTCTCAACTTATTGGTCTGACTTCCCTTTCTGGTTCCATGCTTGCGTGACAGACGGTCGCAGTACAAGCCACAACCTCGATGCAGCCTCCACGAACATATTTTATAAAATCAGTGAAAAAGCAATTCACAGCCTCGGAATATAAATAGAGGGCCATTCCCACATTTTCATTCTACGTATTTTTGCTGCTGGAGTCGCTCGCTTGCTTCGGTCGCAAACTGAAAAGTCTGGGCAGCTTCTACGCATGGAGTGCGGCTGGCGCAGGATTTAAGTACTTATCATTCCCCTTCTTCTCATTAATTCCACACAACACCACACCATGGCCAGCCGTCAATCCAGATTGGAAGCTGAGAAATTGGCCATCATTCAGAAATCCATGTCCAACCGTGGCCGCTCCAAATCGCCGTCGGGTAATAATTCTCGCTCGTCGTCCACCCTGGCTGACGACTTCAACAACAAGGAAATGAAGTGGTCCATTACGAACCACGACCCGCTGGAAAGATTGGACACCACGGGCGGCGAAAATGACGAGGAGAAGAGAATGTGGGATAACGAGGCTAGTGAGGAGGAGCACATTAGTGATGATGATGACGGGGAGAAGTTCCAGTATGACGGCACGGGTAATATCTTGCCCAACTACGCATGCCACGACGAGAAAATCACCGAAGTCCTGACAATTTTGGAAAACTCAAATTTGAGTGATAGCCAGACCATCAAGAAATTAGAAGAGCTCACTGCCACGGAACGAGCGCTTGCCAACGCCAGAAACATTGGCAGCTCGGTGGACAATGACATAGTCACGAAATTGACGGAAGATAAGCACGCATTGACTGGAATCGAGGCACTCAACCTCCGCAACTCCGACCAGGATGCTGAATCCCGCAGACAGAAGTTGGAAACGTACCAGGCCTACCGCCGGAAGATCATTGACCAGGAGAACGAGAATTTACGAAGTCACAGCAGCCACGCGGCGAAAAAGGCACAGGAGGGCACTCCGCCAGGTTCGGATGAGGAGTTCATGGTGCCCTACACTTCTGCGGTCGAGGATAAGTTGGACTCCGAGTTTGCTTCTCAGTTGAATGAGACTATCAAGGAGGGAGCAGTAGACCTGAACATTCTGCAGTCCCGAGTGATTCAGACCATCACCAGAGGCAACTTCTTCCAATTGGTGAACCCACAGGTGAAGCCCAAGATGTTCTTGCTCTGCATGGACTTTAGTCCTGAGTCTATCTTTGCCTTGGAGTGGGCTTTGGGTACTGTATTGGTAGACGGGTCTGTATTGTTCATCGTGTGCGTGATCGAGGAGAACGACAGCAATCACCAGCTCAAGGGCAATACCCTGAATGAGTCTGCCAGGGAGAAGGCCAGAATTGACATGTTGAACCGTGCCAAGCAACAGGTATTGAACTTATTGAAGTTGACCAAATTGCAGATCCACATTGTCATTGAGATCATCCACCACCCAATCCCCAGACACTTGATCTTGGAGTTGATCGACAACTTGCAGCCGACATTGGTCGTTGTAGGATCGAAGGGTCTGAGTGCGATAAAGGGAGTGTTGTTGGGCTCGTTGTCCAATTACTTGGTGACCAAGTCAACCGTGCCAGTTATGGTGGTCAGAGAGAAGCTCAAGAAGATCAACAGATTCAAGAGCGGCTCGTCTGTGTTTGCTAACAACATCAAGCCGCTCACTTTATCGGAAGCCCGGGTGGACTGAACTTCCCCTTTTTCAATTCTCACACATTTCTTTATGCGAATTTATATACGAAATCATGACACCCTATAGCCACGCCAGGCTCAGTGTATTAAACTCGATCAAAACTCCAACAGTGAACGGTTTACCAATTCCCTATATAAAAAGCTCCGTGAATGTCCTTTTGCCCTTAGTGAAGGCAATCCCACAGTCCTTGGCGGGACACTTCCTGGGCGCACTGATTTGCGGGTTCATGATCGTGAGCTCCTCCTTCTTTTTTGCCCTTCTTCCGGGAGCTCTATTGCCAATATTCTTAATGCATCTGCCGCAGAAAACATGACCACATTTTGCCACAAACGCACGTTTCGAAAGATCAATGTCTGCTGGCAAACACTGTCTGATACAGAACCACGGAGCGTTCACTCTGAACTTCCCTGCATGCTCTACCAACTTCTCGTCGTACCTTGGATCAGGCTTGAAGTCGGCAGGTATTCCTTCGCCCAACTCAACACCGCATAGTTCACACATAAGCGTGAGATCCGGACCGATATTGTTGGTATACCCGTCACTCTCATCAGATGCGATTTTCTCCTTCTGCCGTAGCATTTTCCTATTGTGAATGTTCTCGTTTTCGATCTTTCTATCAAGGGCTGCCTCGTCGTCTCGGGCTAGTCGCTCCATTATGCTGTTGGACACGCCATCGTTTTGGCCAAATGGATGTAGAATGCGGAAAAGTGCTCTTTGCTGCTGTAGTAGCATCTGCGGAACGCTATCGCCATTTCTGAGATAGAATGGGAGCTCTCCGTCGCCGCCAGGGCCATGGAAGTCCACAAATAACATATCGCCGTCATCTGGCGGGTTGAGCCGCCGCCTCGTATTTCGTCTCGTGCCAGTCCTTGGACTAGGCCGATTTGGTCTCGGGATTCTCGGTCTGGGGCCCCTGGGTCTCTGTGAAACTTGCGGCCCACCTGGAAACACGATATGGACCGGTTGTGGCGGCAACTCGTTGCGCCCCGTGATTTCCACCTCGGTGGTGGCGGGTGTTGTGCTTGTCTCCGCAACAAACTCCACATCGCCCTCGGACTCGTAGCTTTCGTCGCTCAAAACTTCAATAACGCTGTGGCGTCTAGGTGCCGAGACGAGTCTTCTATCTGTGTGATCGGAATCTTCATCGCTTAAGACCTCAATAACATGCTCTGGCCTCGGCGTCTTTGATCGTTCTGTTGATTCACTCATTGAGGTGGGTTAGAAAAGGCATGTAAAAGAAATCTGTGAAATTTTTGTTTGTGGTGTTGCTGGACAGATTTGAATGTGGAAGTTTCCTTGAGATCCAGAAAAGAATATGTTAGTAAGCAGTGGAGTCTTCAGTTCAGAAGAGGTCCTGAGTGGGTGTGCATGGAAGTGTGGCCAAATTGGTGCTCATTATCTGGGTGCAAGATAGTTGCTCGTGAGTGAAGGAACACAGATCAGGCAGAAGAGCAGACAGGTGAACATGAGAGTGGGAACAAGTGAAGAGGCATTTAATAGTGAGTGGAACTCTACAAAATCTTTCGAAGCCCTGTGAATTTATTTTCTTCCTTTTTTCTTTTGTGTTTGTATCAGTCCAAATGAATTTCTCCATGTTTCCTGATTTCTCATCTCTTCGCAGTCGACCAGAGTAGATCTAGGGCATATCCTAACAAGGAGCAAGAAACCCACTTGAGCCTTAAAAATAAAATCGAAAAAAAAAAATGAAATAAAACCGGAACAACAATTTGCAAATTTTCAATTATCAACATTTTGAAAATTTGACTCTCATGTAATTTCAAAAATCATAAGGGCCTGTTTGACTTCTTCCTTCTGATCTGTAGAGGTCTTCGCGTCAACCCAGAGCTCTCCATTTTCGCACTGCACATCCAGCTTAACCTCTCTCTTTCTTTTTACAACCACACATTAATTTACAGTTGCACTTATTGATTTTGGCACGTATCGAGTTTCTTGTTGTTGAGCGTTGACTTGAAGACACAATTGGTGAATCGTTTCCCGCCATTTGAGTTTGAGTTCGACTTGCGGAATCTCTCATGGGTTAGCCGCTAGCGCTACTTTGCCAAACAATGTCCCTACAGTGTCACTTCGATGTTCATGCAAATTTAAAAGGCAGGTAAAATACAGTGTGTGCTGGCTTACTTCTTCAAGCCGCTTCTGATGTAACGTCCAACAACGATACAGTGGTCTCTCTCATATGGCTCCAAAGTCAATTGCTCCAAAGGCTTGATTCTCTCCTCTCTCAACTTCTGGACTTCTCTGGCGAAAACAGTCTCAGCGTCAACGGTGGAGTCGATACAGTTGGCCTTGATGGAGATGACAACGGTACCTTGGTCCTTCAAGAACAAGTGCGAGTTCAAAGCAATGATACGAGCTTGGTCAGGCTGGGCCACATCGGCAAAGACAGCGTCGACCATTCCGATCAACATACGGTACTTTTGTGGGTGACGAGCATCGTCAATGATTGGGATGACGTTTGGTCTCTTCTTGGCCATGGAGATCAATTCTCTACCTGGTCTGTGAGAGAACTCAACGGCGTAAACCAAACCCTCTGGGCCGACAACATCCGAAACGTGCGACACGGAGGTACCGGAGGCAGCACCCAAGTACAAAACCTTCTTACCTGGAGCAATACCCAACTCATCGATACCACCCATGATACCGGCAGCCAACTTGGATCTGAAAGGGTTCCACACACGGTACTCAATCTTGGTTGGGGCAGCGCCCTCCTCCTTGGCTGGCTCGTCAATGGTGACTCTCTTCTCACCGTACACGGACTCACCTGGGGCCATGTTTCTGGTCACCAACAAGTCCTCCTTACCTCTGGCGATGAAAACACCAGCGTGTCTGTGTGGCTCAACGACGACCTTGGCACCACCTCTGGCACCGCCTCTAGCACCACCACGACCGCCTCTGGCGCCACCACGGCCACCTCTAGCGCCGCCTCTGGCACCTCCTCTGGCACCACCACGGCCACCGCCAAATCCGCCTCTGGCACCGCCACGACCGCCACCGAATCCACCTCTAGATCCTCCACGGCCGCCTCTGGCACCGCCGAATCCACCTCTTGAACCGCCTCTTCCGCCTCTTGGAGCACCGAAAGCCATTTTTATGTGTTTAGTGTTTTAATGGGAAGATGTATAGAGCGAGAAAAATTTTCTTGATACAGTGCACCAATATGGAGGTCTGAGTGCGGGTAACCCCCGCCCTTCCAGATGAAATGGACGACAAAAAGGTGTGATACGAGGGTGATAAGGAGCTTTTTTGGATTAGATTTTGGATTACATGATTTATGGAATATGTTTAATTTGAAAGTTTGGTTTTGCCTGGAATTTTATTGGTGTTTTGGTGGCCCTAATGGCCAAAAGACCTCGGTTTTCGCTATTATAACATGAATTCATGCCTTTTGAACCCAAATTGAAAAATTAAACTTGGCAAGCGGAACAAGAACGGTATTAAGATCTCATATAAATCTTTCGGATCTCAAATTACCTGGGCTGTCGAGAATTATTGTGACATTTGCTCAATATATTTCTCCCCCAACGATGACCATCGTGCGGCGCGAATAATGAGGTGAGAATTGCCCTTTTGGGAACACACCCCAGATCTTCCCAGGAACGACTTGGCCAAAACATTAAACGCATTAAATGTTCAAATCGAACTTATCGAGATGATCTCATGTCATATCAACACCGAGAAATGATGATTATGGGGGTCTCCACAATTCATGGTTTATCCTGCACATCTCTCTCTGACTTCCCCTTTGGGACTTCAATCGGCCGTTCGTGACACGGACCAAGTATAATACCAGAGACACACAAAATTTGTTCTGAACAACAATTTTCTTTCCATGTGGTATACTGTCTACA
Organism: Sungouiella suratensis; assembly: GCA_030566815.1. NCBI lineage: Eukaryota > Fungi > Ascomycota > Pichiomycetes > Serinales > Metschnikowiaceae > Sungouiella > Sungouiella suratensis. Next base: position 852,273 of record JAKUAV010000001.1, on the reverse strand, counting down.
TTGTGTCGGGAACAGTCGTCTGTGGCTGTCTCAATACCCTCCTCACCAAATATCAAGACAAACAATGTGTGGTCAATTGTGCCAATCCGGATCTCTCCACACACAAGAATTTCGAGCAGCCGGCGATTCAGACGCTTCAAATGTTCATTGGTGAACTCGCAATATACCTTGTTTATTGGTTTCTTTACAAATCGCCATTCTCCAAAAGGGCTCAATACTCTTCAATTGAGGAGGCCAGACCTGTCACACGGTCACAAAGTCTCCTATTGGCAATCCCATCGGTATGCGACATGTTGGCCACCACATTCATGAACGTGGGGTTGGTGTACACCCCAGCATCCATCTATCAAATGACAAGAGGCGCAGTGGTTCTCTTTGTTGCAATTCTCTCTGTGTTGTTCTTGAAAAGGAGAATCAGAAAGTTGGAATGGATCTCGTTGGTCATTGTGACATTGGGAATCGCAATTGTGGGTTACAGTGGTTCCGACAAGACCACATCCCCAGAGGATGCTGCGCTTATAGTGGTTGGAATGTCGCTCATTATCGTCGCTGTGATGTTCCAGGCTGTCCAGTTCGTTGTCGAGGAGAAGATTTTGAGTCGCTATGAGTTCACGCCTTTGCGTTTGGTGTACACGGAGGGATTCTTCGGTGTCACGATCTTGGTTGCTGCTCTCATTGTGTTGAACTTCATTGTCGGCAGCATTCAATCTCCTGACAGGTTTGCGGACTCGCCATTCAACTTGCACGAGTCAATTCTGCAGACGTTCTCGCTGAAACAAGTGCTCATATCGTCTTTGCTTATCATGGTCTGCATCTCGATGTTTAACTTCTGCGGCATCTCATTGACTCACCAGTTGTCTGCCACGGCCCGTTCTACGATTGACAGTTGCCGTACCTTGCTTGTTTGGATCATCGCCATAGTGCTTGGGTGGGAATCGTTCTCGCTCTTGCAATGTATTGGATTTGCCACCCTCGTGTTTGGAACATTGAGTTTCAACGGTGTCTTGCAACCAGAGGACTGGGATTGGATTCCTCTGGTGTTGAAGGACAGCGAGCACAAGAATGAGAGAGTCATTGATGTTGTCGATGAGCCAGTCGACAGAATGTGAGAGCCTGAGATCATGTCATATACATGGGTCGAGGTGTTAGAAGTTGACTAAGACATTGGGAAAGTGGGGCCTAACTCATATCTTGAAGTTTCGCACCCATATACTCACAGAGTCAGAAGAAACCTCCCATACATCACATTCATCATGAGATACAATGAAATACAGACAATGTATTGGAACATTCTCATACACCCGCAAATTCACCGAATCTGTAATTTTTAGATTTATCTATCTCAAATCTGTGTCCACCAACCGGTTGTTCCAACATGACGTGCGCGCACCATATTAGGTCGCCACTTGTCGCACACTATAATACCTTACAACCTAACCAACATATACCCTCAGCTAAGATGGTAAGTAACTCAAAATTTCACAATTGATTTCAATTTCACATTACTAACCCCAGTCTTTGAGAATTGTTCCAGACAACAACCAGCAGTCCAGCGTCAGCACAACCACTTCCGGTGAGGTTGCCCAAAGTGCCCCAGCATTACAAGACACATTCAAAGCACAACAAGGCCCCCTCAGCATTGCCTCACAATTGAACAACCGCCATCCGCTCGAAGGCAGAGTACAGAACTGGGAGGAAACTCAGCACAACACCAGATTGGAGATGTACCGCCGTGTGTTTGGAGCTGGAGAGCCAATCAAGAGATCCATGGAGTTGAACATCATTGAGGCCAGCGATTTCAGACCAGCTGTGTTGGGTGGAGCGGACTCGATGCACAAGGATATTCTCTTAAACAGGGACGCCAGCGTGGACTGGGAGGATGTCTACAAGGGCGGATTTGAGTCTGGCCGCAATGTCCAGGACTTCCACTCCGAGATGGAGAGGCAAATGGGCATCTAAAAGAGATGGAGGAATTCTTGATGGGAGGGCGAACTTGTTGGAGATGTGTCCGACTTTGATAGTTTGGGACACAGGGAACGAGTCTTCCACTTGGAGGGGATGAATATCTGAGACAAAGCCAGTCAAGCTCGATTATCCAGCCACCGAATTTGATCTGAGAAACTCATCTAGGGGAAAACACGAAGATGCGTGGCATAGCAAATACACAATTGATAAGGATTCGTGATGGTTTCCAATAAGAAATCGTGATGGTTTCAGTGTAGTCGCGTCATGAAACCGATATCATACAATGTTAGAAAACAGCAAGAAGAGTTCTACGCAATTTGGAGTGAGCTTCAGAAATTACAAGATGGAGTCAGACTCTGATTAATCGTCTAGTGCTTTTATTTCTTCACCGCTTTTTCCCAGATCTGGATATCCAGATTGACTGTGCGTAGCGTTCCAAGCCAAAAAAAACGCACAGTCGCATTTGGCTTAAAATTTTCCATCACCACTACTAATCTCATTGAAACGTCACATAATCCTCTCAGAATTTTCTGATATCTTCTACAATTGTCACTGCCACACTCAGTCATAGTTGTTACACATTCAAAACTCGCTAAAGCAAACAAATCTATCATGGAATCCCCATTGTCCCAGGCCAACTGGTATGTCTAGCTCCAAGAACCCACCGACCACCTTCATCCCAAAACTTATACTAACATTCTTCAAGGCAACGCAAAGAGTCGAATCTCTCCGATACAGACACCTCCTCGCAGTCCTTGGACTCGTTCAACTCGGATACCACCGTCCTGGCAAACCCAACCATACCCGTCAACAAGAACGGCAAGAGGTACTCCATGAGACAGATCTTCCAGGTGTGGTATGACCACGAGGCCGAGTACGTGGCGGGCAAGAAAACCCCTGCAAAGCAAACGGAGCCATACAAGGTGGCCAAGCCGGGCCCCATCTACCATTTGGAGTTGCAGCACGCGGTCGAGGAAGCTGGCCATCAAGACGAGGAATTGGCCGAGTCCGTGCGTGACTTGACAGTAGACGAGACTCCGAAGAATTCTGCGCCTCCGCCAAACCTTCCAGCGCCACCAAAACAGAATTTCGCCGACAACTCCGTCAAGTTGATCGAGCCTCTGAAGATCTTGTGGTTGTACCTTGATCCCAGCGGAAACGAGCAAGGCCCGTTTTCTGGCGAGACCATGCAAGACTGGCTCACCGAAGGATACTTGAGCTTCGACTTGCAGATCCGTCGTAACACCGACCCTGCGTTCCAGACCTTGAATGACTTCTGTGGGAAAGTGCGCAGCATCACCCACCCATTCTTGGTCCCTCTCCCCGAGACAGAGGACCCTCTGTCGTCTGCTTCGCCTCAGGGCAACATTGGGGCTCCGTTTGAGACCCCCACGCTCTCGAACATCAACCTGCTCACCGAAAACGGCAACGGATTAGGCAGCAACGGATTCCAGCAGAGCAACGGCAGCCAGTCGGCGTTCAACGCGCCGTTGTACTCGCAGTTGATGCCAAATGGCAGCTTGGGCAGCAACAACATGCGCATCTCGTCCAACAGCCACTTGTTTGACTTCATGGGTAGCAACGACTACTTGATGAACCAGCAGCAGTTTCCTCCCAGCCAGTTTGGCATTGACCCATCGTTGGGCCAGAACATCGGCCAGAACATTGGAAACAACATCGGAAACAACATTGGAAACAACATTGGCCAGAACATTGGTAACAACATAGGCAATAATATCGGGCAGAACATCGGCGGTGGGTTCGGCCAGTTGAACATGTCTCTGTTGCTCCACAACCAAATGCCCACCCAGCCTCTGATGTCACGCACCAACAGCGGGTGGGGCGTGGACTCCAACCTCACCGGCAACGGCAATGGCGTGAGCTCCAACCCGTTGGGCATGCCCCAGCCCAGCCCGATCTCGCCCTGGTTGAGTGGAGTGCAGTCCATCTCCAGGGTGAGTTCACCTTTCGCTCCACCTACAGCGTTGGCCAAGGAAAGCAAGAGCGAGGATCACGTGTTGCAGGACTTCCACAGTCTGATGGTGACGGGCATCTTGAACGAGGATGACCACAAGCAGGAGTACGTTCCAGAACCAGCAGTCGAGGAGACCAAGCCAGAGGTGGAGGAGAAACACGTGGAGCCAGAACCCAAGAAAGAAGAAGAAGAGGTAGTGGCTGAACCGGTGCAACCAGTGGAAGTCCCTGAGCCTGCTGAGGTCGTGGAGCCAGTCAAGGTTGCAAAGACCGAGGAAGCTGCCAAACCTTCTCTCGCACCCTGGGCAGTTCCCAAGGCCACGGCTACATCTGTCCAGCCAGAACTCACCTTGAAGCAGATCCAGCAGTTGGAAGCAGAAAAGTTGGAGAAGGAGAGGCAGTTGAGAGCCGAGTTGAGACAGGAGCAGGCCCAGGCGCAGGCGCTCGCCGAGTTGGCCGCACAAAGGCAAGAGGAGAAACAGCCAGAGACCGTCACATTCAACTGGGCCAAGGTGTCGCAACCTGCAGTCGCACAGAAGACTTTGGCGGAAATCCAGAAGGAAGAGGCTGACGCCAGAGCCAAAGCATTGAAAGCCAACGCGGCCAGTGCTGCTGCTGCCAAACCTTCTTTGGCTTCGTCATTGGCCAGCGCCGTCCCCAAAGAGGAATTCTCTGCATGGACCACTGTGGCCTCAAAGAAGGCCTTGCCCAAGAAAAGTGCCGCTCCAATTGTCTCCTCTCCCGCCAACGCCAGCTTGTCGCCACACATGTTGAGAGCTGCTTCCTCCAACAGTGTCATTGGCAGCACCGTCAACAACAACGCTGTCAAGGAGGACTTCTTGGTGTGGGCCCGTTCGCAGATGACCAACTTGTACCCATCGGTGTCGAAGGACGACTTGTTGGAGATCTTCACCACTTTGCCAGTCCACGGTGACTCGGCGCAGTTGATCTCAGAGACGATCTACAGCTCGTCTGCTACCATGGACGGCAGAAGATTCGCGCAGGAGTTCTTGAAGAAGAGACAGGCTGCCGAGAAGAAGTTGGGGCCTGGTGACAACGGATCGTGGTCTGCTGCCATCACTGCCAGTGCTGACAAGGTTTTGGCGGTTGACGACGACGGATGGAGCACCAGCGTGAAGTCTAAGAAAAAGGGCAAGAAGAACTAGGCAGCAAAAGTATAGCATATAGAAATGAAGCAGGGGGAGAGCAAAAAAACAGTGTAATAGTACGAGAGCATTCAACAAAAGGTCAATCTATGTAACAAAGAGTCATCTTTACTTGTTATGCATTCATGATATATAGTTAACGTTTCGAATACTCTGCCTAGAGCTCGAGTTCGGGTGTCTGTTTGAAGTCGAACTCCGAGAGCAGCTTGGAGATCTCATTTGCCGTGGCGTCGAAGTCCTTGATCATCCCAGAGACGACCAGCAAGTTCTCACACGGGATCATCAAAATGGCCGACCTCGCCATGGACAAGTAGCTCATCTCAAAGGAAACCAGCTCCTCAGGAACAGACTTGATGCTGGAGTGTAAGCGACTGGCCAACCCGGCAACAATACCAGTGGAGTCCAAGGGAAGTTTCGTCAAGTCGATGGAGATCGGCACCACGGTGTCTTGAGCAGAACCGATAATGGTTCTGGAGTCAAAACCCATGGCCAGCCTTTTCCTCGAGGAGCCGGGCAAAATGAGCGAGATTTCATTCACTGACGTTCGGGTGATGCCAAAGTACCTCGGCACATGTCCCGAAGCTATGCATTTGGCGCTTTTCACAATGCTGTTCTTGATTTCCCCAGACCGTGCGCCAATGATAAGTAGTCTGGCGTTTTTGTCAATCTGCGGGGTGATGTGGGCCTGCTGGAACAACTTGCCCGTCTTGTCCTCGAGATCCGAGGTGGTTTCATGCGGAGAGTCCGGGATGCCCGAGTCTGACGAGAGAGTTCGGTTGACAAAGTAGCTCTGGGAGATATCCAGAAACTCAAAGTTCTTCCTGGTGAGGATTCTCACAACTTGCTCCTTCAACCTGTAAGGGATGAGAACGATATCAGCGAAGTGTGTTGAGAGAAAAAACAAGGAGATCTTGTGGGCCGAGAGCGGCTTCGTCAACTCCAAGATCTTCTCAGAGTTATCAAACTCTCCCTCGTTGCTGATCTGCAAGTTGAGGTACGTCTCGCTCAACACCATCACGTCGGTATAGCCCAACTTCTGACATAGCTCCAACGGCTTTTTGAAGTGCTGGACCTCGGCCTCGGAGCAGATCACAGTGCATTCTGTGGGAGAATATGCTACATGGAAGAAGTAGTCATCCTCCACGTCGATCTCGTCACTTTCCTCGGCGTCGTTGACATCGTCGGGGGCCGCTTGAAACGGAGAAGCCAACCCGCCGATTTTGCTTGAGTTGTCGAACTTCAGCGACGCGTCTATCCGCGATCCAGAGTTTCTCTTGGATCCAGATCCTGTCGAGAAGTAGCTGAGGCCCATGTTGTCTGAGTCATCCTCCGAAAAATTGTCAGACGAGTCGAAATCGTCCTGGTCAGTCGAGTAGTCGGATCCGCTTTGCCTTTTATAGTTATCTGTAGACTTTTCCGATGCCTCGTGTAAGAATTTTAGTATTGATGAGGAGAATATCCACACTTTATCTCTTGGGATGGAAAGTATGGATAACCTCACTGGGTCCAAGGAAACTTGCGTGCTCATTGAAATCGAAGGGCCATATGAAGAAGAAAAAGTGGGCGGGAAAGTGTAGATATTTGCATGAACGGACCAAACAGGTGTACCATATGGGGTTGTGACTAATGATTTAGAGTTGAGTCACCGGAAATAGACAGAATAAGCGGAGGGCTTACCCTCGGAATCATGTGCGCTAACTACTGGCGCGGTCACGTGACATGACTCAGTAACGGGGACAACTTGACAGAATGTTAGTACAAGGTGCATACATTCCAGGGCGGGGACCCCCTATTATTTTATTCGAAAGCAGGGGCGCATTAGTTGTTGCATTAAAGAATTTAAGCAAAAGCTCATCAGACTTGCGCCAAGTTCTGGCGGTCGTAGAATGTCTCCCAGAGCTCAATGGCTTCTTTCTGCGACTCGATCGAACTCTCAATGAAGATCTCAACGCTGTTGCGAAAATCTTGGATCTTGTCGATTTCAAAGTTGTCAATCTCCTCTTTGATCGTCTCGCTTATACTTGTAAAGCTCTTCTCGTATTGCGCCACCTTCTGCTTGAGCTTATCTACCTCGAAATTCAACATGCTAATTTTGTCCACCGAGGTCTTGTACTTGGAGTTGAGCCGATCCAAACTTTCTTGCTTCTTGGTAAGATCGTTTTTGAAAGTGATGTACTGCTGGTAGATATTCAGTCTTGTCTCGAAAATGTGTTTCACCGAGCCAATGATCCGCAAGTACTCCTCAATGGTAAATCCCAAGGTCAACTGGTCCAGCAAGTTGACTCTGTCCAAATTCTCCCGGAGTTTCAGGTGGACTTCTGCAAATGCACCAAGGAGCTCACTCGTCACTTTCGAGATCTCCAAGTCTGCAAGCGCGTCTAAAGTTGCCGCTATTTCGTCCGACACTCCTATTATCTCAACGCGCTGCGTAGCTATCAACTCCAATGACTTGTAGAAGGTCTTCAAGTTATGTTCGAGGTCCTCGATGTAAGCTTTTTTCTTGGAGAAGTACGAGTCAGGCTCGGGGAGCTTCGTCGACATTGAGAACAACGAGCTCATAAACCCAGTGGCTGCTGTTCCTGCCACCACAGCAGCGGAGGAAGACGAACTTGATCCGCTGTCGTCATCCTGAGAGTCCGGGTGGGCAGATGCGCCGGAGCCGCTTATTCTTTCCCGTTCCTTCGACTCGTTGGCGAAGTCGTCGCTCGTGAGAAACATCACGAAGTCTTGGTCGTTGGCAAATGACGGAATCTTGCTGATTTTCGTAAGCATCTTCTCGAGAGACAACCTTCTGTTTTCAATGAAGCTCTCGTTGAAGCGGCCGATGTATGTCTGTTTGGTAGGAGGAGGTGGGATGATTCTCCCAGGGTGATTGTTCTGCAATTGGTGGTAGATCCATCTGAAATCTTTGTACCTTCTGGATACGGTGATGTACTCGCCCGAAACAGGAAAGTATTCCGATTTCGTATTCTTGTTTTTCGTCTTGAGTGAGTACACAATGTGTGCGTTGGTGATGTCGCCCACTTTCACCGGGTCTCCCACACTTATCTCCAAGTCATTGGAGTCATCGGTTGGAGTGGCCGGCACCAGCTTCACTGCGATCTGAGATTCTGCGCTCGAGGGTGCTTTCGTCTCGGCAGTTTCGCTCTCGATCTCGTAGAGCGGCGCGTTGGCCTCCTGAACGATGCTCTCTGCCTTTTTCGTCACCGTACTATCTTCCTTTGAGTCCGCAGTGGATTCTCCACCAAGCGGACCTAGCGGATCAACAGAACTCGTGTTTTCCTCCTTCAAATGCTTCACAACCGTCTTGGAAGGGTATCGTCTTGCACGCGTCGCTTTGAACTTGCCGTTCTTCAACTTTGGCGATTTGGTAGGTGAGACCACCTGGTCCGAGGCAAGATCGGCCTGGACTTTCAAAGGCGTGCCGCGATCACTGAAGAGAGAATCTGTAGGGTTGAGTTTTGTTGGCGATACGAAAGACGCCTCCAACTCGGCCTCCTCGGCGCCGTTGGTGAGCTCAGACAACAAGTTGGATGTCTTCTCTTTCCTCTCCTCCTTCTGTAGCTCGTTGAGCTGATCCAACTCTGATTGGTTGAACACAGACGCCGAGCGGAACGTATCGGTGGATGTGGGCGGCACATAGGTCGTGCTGTCTTTCGTTTGGTCGTTGTCGTGGTCGTTTTCCTCGCCACTTCCGTCCTCGTCGTCACTGCCCTTGTGAGGGTCATGTAGCTGCATTTTTCCGAACCCCGATGAGAAATCTTCAAAGTTCAGAGCGGCAAATTGCGATTGCAGCGGTGGGAGCATGTCATCCCAGTGGGATGCTGTCAATTCGTCATCCATGGTGAAGAAGATATATGTGTACTATGAGAGCTAAATATGCGGGGGAGTGCACAGTACCTCTAGACAAGCAGTCCACCAGATAATCAGAGGTAGGAGAAATAGAGGAAATATCAAAAAAAAAAAAAAAAATATGAAATTGTCAAT